>BLBF01000022.1:9795876-9846338 GCA_015471245.1 Laticauda colubrina | reverse complement strand
TGTCTGTCTGTCTGTCTGTCTGTCTGTCTGTCTGTCTGTCTGTCTGTCTATCTATCTATCTATCTATCTATCTATCTATCTATCTATCTATCATCTATTTACCTATCTACCTATCTACCTATCATCCATCCATCTACTTACCTACCTACCTACCTACCTATCATCTACCTACCATGTTTCCTTTTAGGTAATTAGGGGATGGTAGGTGGTATCTGTCGTATGAAGTAGTGCACAAGTCCTAAATGGAAACCCTCTGAGATTCCTTCTTGACATTCACCAATTCAAGTGTTCCCCAAATAAATAAGGAAAGGAAGTATGTTCTAATCTGTTAATAAATCCTAATATTATGCCAGTAAATTGGATTGATTTCCCTTATCTTTCCTCCCCCACTCTTTCTCCTGAACAAAATATCATTTGATAAAAAGGAAAGTAGAAAAAGAAAAATTGCTCTCCAGGCAGATTCAGCGCTGCCTGCTTATTGCATAAAAACCACGATCTCTTTGAAAAAGGGGGAAGAAAGATAAGAGGGAGCCAAACGGCTTGTGCCTGGTGGAGCAGAGAGAATTGATTGCCAGCTCCCTTGTTAGGTTGCCTTTCTCTCACCATCCGAAGACAGTTTGGTGGGTCAGCAAAAAAGACGTTAACCTTGACAAAGCCAGAAGGAATGTTTCATGAAGGGGGTATTTCAAAGGCTTGGCTCAGCAGCCATTATAGAAATATAAAATCCGAGAGCTGTGGAGGCCAAAGAGATCAGCGGTTCTGACCACCACCTCCTCAGCGTGGAAATCTCAGATCGATTGGCCTTTAGGTCAACACTTCTCTGTGGTTCCACACAGTCAAGCAGCTCAGGCTGTTAGGAAAGATTTCATTTGGTTTTAACCTTCCTTTGGAAGGGGTGCAACCAGGGGTGGGCTTCAAAAATTTAAGCAAGGGGTTCACTGCCCGGTTGCTGGGTGGGCATGGCCATGGTGGGCATGGCCTAGCTGGCCTCCTGTACCATGGCCGGGGGCACGTTTTTGCCTTCCCCGGACTCCAGAGGCTTTCCTCGAGCCTCCGGGAAGGCAAAAATGACCTCCCGGGGATCCGAAGGCTCTCTGGAAGCTGGAAATGGGGCCACAAACTTCCGGGATTCCTATTTTTCACCCTCTCCAAGCCCCCGTGCGCGTCCTGCACTTACCTGCACCCAAAACGGGCCACGTGGGGACTCCTGGGAGGGGCGGGGTGGGCGGGGCCAGCCAGGAGTGGGATTTGGGGGGAGTTCTCTGAACCGCACAGAGTCTTAGCGAGGGGCTCTCCCAAACCCCTGCAAACGCCCAGCAGCCCAGCCCTGCCTTTCTGTAAACGTAATCCATGATTCCACGTCTCTCTTTATGAGACCTCGGGGAAAAGGTCTTGACCTTCTACCAGACTTCATTTCAAGTATTAAAAGGGTATCCCCCCCCCCTTAATATCCTCAGTCCTTTTCCCTCAAGGCTAATTACGTCCCAATTCCTTCTATCTTCCCTTTGAATCCGCTGGGCACTCCCGTTCAATCCAGCCTCCCAACCACAAAGTGAAAGTTGGCAACTGGATGTAAATTGTCCACTAGGTAATGGTAAAGGTTCCCCTCGCACATAAGTGCTAGTCATTTCTGGCTCTACGGGGCGGTGCTCATCTCCTTGACAAAGTTGAAGAGCCAGCGCTGTCCGAAGACGTCTCCGTGGTCACGTGGCCGGCAGGACTAAATGTTGAAGGCTCACGGAATGCTCTTCCCTTCCCATCAAAGCGGTCCTTATTTTTCTACTTGCATTTTTGACATGCTTTCGAACTGCTAGGTGGGCAGAAGCTGGGACAAATAACGGGAGTCACTCCGTTATGAGGCGCTAGGGATTCGAACCACTGAACTGCCGACCTTTCTGATGGACAAGCTCAGCATCTTAGCCACTGAGCCACCGCGTCCACTCGCAGTGGCCTTTTGAGGAGGGAGGGGGAAAGACCTCCACCCCCTGAAGGTAAAGTGGGACCTCTCCCCAGCTCTCTATGAAGAATTTATCACCGCTGACACCCAACCACATGTCAGCTCTTGGAAAGTCTTGGCCAACCACAAAAGAAATGGCTGACCTATCAGCCCTCCAAGATCAAGAGTCACTTCTGTAGGCTCGACAAAAGAAACTAACTCCTTTTCTGACCCACCTCCAGCTCCTTTTTGTCATTAGCTTCTCTTGCCCCAGGATCTTGCTTTTACCTCCTCTCTGAATTTATTTAGCACGGGGTTAGAGAATTTATAATGTCATAGCAATAAAAGTCAGCTGTCTCTGGCTACAATGCCAGTCCAAAAATATTTGGCTCCTCTGCCAAGAATTTCAAATCAGCTTGGCAAGTTTCTAATTTTAAACGCCGGTAGCAGGAAGAGAGAGACTCCTTCAGGTTTTTTTTTTTCCTCCATGCATGCAAAAACACAAAGAATGCTTTCGGTTTAGAACAGTGCAATCCAGAGAAGTCAGCTGGAGGAGTATTATTCAGGGGAGCAGAGACCGAATGGTGTTTTCCCCATGTTTGCTGCAGCCGTCTTACTACTTCTAAGTTTGGGAAATCACATAAAAACATATTTTAAATGCAATTTCCAACACTTGCCGCCTTCCAGATGTTGGAAGATATCTAGAAATTCTAGGCTTTGCCAACCTGGTATGTTTGGACTGGAAGCTGCTTGGAAGAATCTGTTTTAAAGTTTGGAAACTGCAGAGGAAGAGGAGGAGGAGGATGGCATTATGAGGGTCCATGGTAACATCAGTGCTAGAAGGGAGTAGGGTTTGTGGAATGGAGGAGGACGACTGTGGGGTCCTTCGTGCTCTCTGAGTTGTTTCCTTTCCAGGTGTTTCATTACCCCAAACTAGGTAACCTCATCAGTACTAGAAGGGAGTAGAGTTTGTGGAATGGAAGAGGAAGAGCAGGAGGAGGAGGAGGAGGATGGCAGCATTGTGTGGGTCCATGGTGCTCTCTGAGCTTGGTTATTTTCTTGCAGATGTTTCATGACCCAGGTAGGTAACATCAATGCTGGTAAAAAGTGGGCCTTGCAGAGTGGTGGTGGAGGAGGAAGAGGAGGAAAATCTTGTACCTAGCAATAGCTCCTAGACTTATACACCGCTCTGTAGTGTTTTACAGCAGTGTTTCTCTATCTTGGCAAGTTTCAGTAGGTGAACTTCAACTCCCAGAATTCCCCAGGCAGCTAAGCTTAAACTTGCTAACGTTGATAAACACTCCTTTAAAGCCCTCTCTAAGTGATTTACAAAGTCAGCCTATTGCCTCCAATCTGGCTCCTCGTTTTACCTGCCTCGGAAGGATGGAACTTTTCTAAACTTGCAGACAAAAGTGCCTAAAATCTGTGCATTTTTTGTCACGGTTAACTTGGATAGTTGGTCACCATTCTTCTTCTCATCCATTGTTTGACCAACTCCTCCAGCAGTGGGCAAGTGTGAATGAACTATGAAAAATTATATATATATGCATACATATTTTGGGCAAGATACTCTCAATCTTACACAGGAAAAGACCCGAACACACAAAGACCTGTGTGTGTGTGTGTGTGTGTGTGTATGAAGAGGAATATCACATTTTTAGATAATCCGCCATCTGTTTAGGACTGTGCATTAAAATAAAAGTGAATTAATTAAGAAGTACATTTCAAGAAGGAGGAATTGGGAATCAGTGATCCTGTACCCCCCCCAAAGCCCCTCCCGCAACAAGCACTGTGACTTTTTCCCAGCCCCCAAAACCAGATGAGCTTCTTTAAGGCCTCATGTGTTGAAAGGGAGGGGGCATAGTTGCTGAGGGCAACCAGATCTGTCCTGCCAAAATCCCCCAAAGGAACAGAGGGTTGGCATTTTCTATATACCATTGGTGTCATCAAGTGATGGACTGGATGTTGGCATCCAAATCTGGTCACTTGATCTTTCTAGCGGAATACAGAATAACAGAGCTGGAAGGGACCTTGAGGTCTTCTAGTCCAGCCCTCTGCTCAAGCAGGAGACACTCTTTATCATTTCAGACAAAGAGTTGTCCAGTCTTCTTAAAAGCTTCCAGTGATGAAGCAACCCACAACTTCTGGAGGCAAGTTGTTTCACGAGTTAATTGTCCTCAATGTCAGGAAAATTTCTCCTTAGTTCTAGGTTGTTTCTCTCCTTGATTAGTTTCTATCCATGGCTTCTTGCCTTGCCTTTGGTGCTTTGGAAAATAAATTGACCCCCCTTTTCATTGTGGCAACCTTTCAAATATTGGAACATTGCTATCATGTCACCCCTGGTCCTTCTTTTCATTAAACTAGACATACCCAATTCCTGCAACTCTCCTTCGAAGGTTTTAGCCTCCAGCCTCCTAATCATCGTTGTTGCTTTTCTCTGCACTCTTTCCAGAGTATTTTTTTACATCGTAATGCCTAAAACTGGATGCAATATTCTAAAGGTGGTCTTACCAAGGCATTATAAAGCGGTACCAACACTTCCTATGATCTGGATTCTATCCCTCTGTTAATGCAGCCTAGAATTGCTTTGGGTTTGTTTTTGTTTTGGTTTTTTTGTGGCTGCAGCACATGCCTCGCTGATATGTAATTGATTATCTACGAAGACAACAAGATCTCTGTGGCAGTTAATGGCTATTGGGCTGGGTTGCATCTACTCTGCATTTGTCCATTTGGTTTTTCTTGCCTAAAGTGCAAAACCCTGATGTAGGCAAGATATGATGGTCACTTAGTCAAGATACGATGCTCAAGCAGGGGACCCTATATACCTGTAATGGCGAACCTCTGGCACGCATGCCACTGGTGGCACACGGAGCCATTTGTGCTGGCATGTGAGCTGCAGGCAAACTTTGGCACACATCACAGCTGATTTTCGGCTGGTTTGAGGCCTTTTTGGCTTCCCAAAGGCTTGAGGAAGGCTTCTGCAGGCTTCTACAAGCTTTGCAGGCTAAAAACTAGCCCCATTTCATCACTTCCTGTTTTTCCAAAAATACCGGAAGTGACAAGACGGGGCTAGGTTTTGGCCTGCAGAAGCCTTCCTCAAGCCAAAAAAGGACTCAAACCGGCCAAAAATCAGCTGTGAGGCACAGTGCAGGTAAGGAGGAGGTGGGGTTGAGGATTGCGCATGCATGCGTAAGGGCCATGGGGGGAGTGTGCATTGCCTTCTGGGTGCTGGCATGCGAGTGTGCAAGCGCGCACACAATTTTTGGCACAGGAGCCACCACTACTATATACCATGGGTGTCAAATGAGAGGCCTGCAGGCTGAATCTGGCTTGCAATGTGGTTGGATCCGGCCCTCAGGGCTGTCCTGGAAAATGTTAGGGGCCAGCCCATGTCGCTTCTACTCAATGGGAAACATCAGGACAGCAGTTTGCAGAGTGGTGTCAAGCTGGCCATGCCCATCCAGTTGGCCATGCCCACCCCAATCAGCCACGCCCAGTGAGTAGCATCAAGCTGGCCACATCCAGCCAATCAGCCATGCCCACCCAGTTCCCCCGAGGTCAACCACAGACCTAATGTGGCCCTCAGTGAAATTGAGTTTGACACCCCTGCCCTGTACGATTCCAGACAAATGGTCTTTTCTTAAAAACCTCCAGTGTTGGAGTACTCAACTGTTAGGAAATTGTCAGCAGGCCCACCATGGTGAGGGACCAAGTGGCATCTCCCTCCTCTCACCGGCCCAAGTGCCCATTTCCTACCGGCCTGTGTGGCAAAGGGCAAGGGCACAAGTTTTTTTTCCCCTTCCTCATCCCTTCTATCTCTTTTTGTTCAGCTTCCTTAAGAAAGTTCAAAATATTCTTATCAAAGATCCATCTTATCCTGGGTACCCTTTTTTTTTTTAACTATTACCATCTGGCAGACGGTACAGGATAATAAAAACAAGGACAGATAGGCTGAAAAACAGCTTCTATTCCAGGGCAGGAGCTTTTTTGAATTCTGCTGTATAGTGCAGCGTTGGTGTGGTATCAGGGGTTTTCAATTTAATGTATAGAATGTGAGGGATGTGTGTTTAATTATTTTTTATGCATAATGTACACTGAAGATTTAATTTCATTGTACGAGGTGCAATGACAATAAAGTAAACTAACCTCTCACCAGCTCAAGTGCCCGTCTCCTACCACTCTTCCTACCTACCTATCATCTACCTACCCACTTACCTACCTATCATCTACCTACCTACCTGTCCATCTACCTACCTACTTACCTGTCTACCTATCATCTACCTACCTACCTATCATCTATTTATCTACCTTCTTACTTACCCACCTATCATCTACCTACCTATTTATCTGCCTACCTATCAATCATCTATCCATCCATCATCTATCTATTCATGCATCCATCTATCTATCTACCTACCTATCATCTGTTTATTTACCTAACTACCTATAATCTACCTACCAATCTATCATCTATTTATCTGCCTACCTGTCTATCCATCCATCATCTATCAATCATCTATCCGTCCATCTACCTACCTACTTATCATCTATCCATCCATCATCCATCTACCTACCTATCTTCCTACCATGTTTTCTTTTTAGGTAATTAGGGGACGGTAGGAGGTATCCGTCTTATGAAGTAGTGCATAAGTGCACAATGACAAGTAAACTAACTAACTCCTCTCACCAGCCCAAGTGCCCGTCTCCTACCAGTCTGTGTGGCAAAGGCACAATGCTTCCCCCCATCCTTTCTCATCCCTTCTCTCTCTCTTTTTGTCTCTCTTTTTGTTCAGCTGTGCGGCTGTGGGCTCCTGGGCGTGGGAATATGGCTCTCGGTATCCCAAGGAAACTTCGCCACGTTTTCTCCCACATTCCCGTCACTGTCGGCTGCCAACCTGGTCATCGCCATCGGGTCCATTGTCATGGTGACCGCTTTCCTGGGCTGTTTGGGTGCCATCAAAGAAAACAAGTGCCTGCTTTTAAGCGTAGGTTGGATCTGCTGTTCGGGGTTTCTGTTCCATGACAGGAACTTGAAAAATTGCTTTTTCTCTTTCTTTCTTTTTGCTCCCAAAGCCTCCCATCACAACACAGATAATCCTCGATTTACAGCAGTTCCTTTAGTGACAAAGATATAATAGGACTGAAAAAAAGTGACTTATGGCTGTTTTTCACACTTAACGACCGTTGCAGTGTCCCCGTGGTCACTGGATGAAAACACAGCTTGGCAGTGAACTCATATTTATGACGGTTGCAGTCTCCCAGTGTCACGTGATCCCCTTTTATGGCCTTCTGACAAAAAAAGGCAATGAGGATGCCTGATTCACTTAGCAACCACATTACTAACTTGACAACTGCAGTGATTTGCTTAATAACGGTGGCAGGAAAGGTCACACAGTGGAGCAAAATGTTTCTTGCTTCGCAACAGAAATTTCAGAGGTGGTATTCAGTAGGTTTTGACCAGTTCTGGAGAACCAGTAGTGGAAATTTCGAGTCGTTCGGAGAACCAGCAAATCCCACCTCTGACTGGCCCCACCAACCCCATCTATTCTCTGCCTCCCATTGAGTCCCAAATGATGGGCTGGGTCTTCTTTGATTGCCCTGCACAGGAGAACGGAGCTGGAAAGCAGGTTAGTGGGGTGGGGAGGGAATGGGGATTTTGCAGTACCCTTCCCTGCCACACCCACTAAGTTGTGCCCATAGAACCGGTCGTAAAAAAAATTGAATCCCACCACTGAGAAATTCGGGGCCCAATTGAGCTCATAAGTTGAGAACTACCTGTAAAAGTTTGACAACCGAACCCCGTGATCAGTGAAAATGAACTTTGTGAAAGTGAACTCCTTTTTTATTTTTTTATTTTTTATATGTAAATTGGATTGTTCATAGTTTTTCTTTTGCCCATCTCATTCCTTGGCTAAAATAGCTGAACTTAACATTGTAAGAATCTTGAAACAGCTATTGGTGCACACCAGCTTGGTTACAGTTACTTTATCTTAATTTGTTTATTAGTTTTACTGTCTAACCAGATTCAGATACAGAGTTGGAAGGGACCTTGTAGGTCATCTAGTCCAACCCCCTGCCCAAGCAGGAGACCTTACACCATTTCTGACAAATGGTACTCCTGTTTCTTCTTGAAAGCTCCCAGCGATGGTGCTCCCACAACTTCCGAGGGCAACTTCTGTTACGTGGGTTGATTGCTCTCCCTGTCAGAAAGTTTCTCCTTATTTCCAGGTAGAATCTCTCCTTGTTCAGTTTCCATCCATTATTCCTTGCTTGGCCTTCAGGTGCTTTGGAAAATAGTTTGATTTCCTCCTCTCTGTGGCAGCCCCTCAAATATTGGAAGACTGTTATCCTGTCTGCCCTGGTCCTTCTCTTCACGAGACTAACCAGGCCCAGTTCCTGTAACTGTTCTTCATATGTTTCAGTCTCCAGTCCCTTAAATTCAAAAACATCGAGAATTAAGAAATTCACCTCCAGCTTCTTAGAGAACTTTATGAAATTCCAGGAGAAAGAATCCTAAAATGTAGAAGATCCCAGTTTAAGGCTATGGGGGCGCTCTTAACAAACTTCACAGTACAGGTCATCCTTGACTTATAATCTTAAGAGCCCAAAGTTTCTGTTGCTAAACAAGACTGTTCAGTGAGTTTTGCCCCATTTTACAACTTCCCTTGCCACTGTTGCTAAGAGAATCGCTGCAGTTTTTTAAGTTAGTAACATGGTCATTGAGTGAATCTGGCTTCCCCTGTTGAATTTGCTGGTTGTAAGGTCACAAAAGAGGATCATGTGCGCCCGGGAACTGTCATAAATGTGAATAATTTGCCAAGTGCCTGAATTTTGACCACATGACCACAGGGATGCTGCAGTGGTCATAAGTGTGAAAAATGGTCATAAGTCCTGTTTTCAGTACTGTTGCAACTTTGAATGGTCACTAAATGAATTGTAAGTCAAAGACTACCCTGATTACCCAAAAATACGGCCTACCCTGAAAGTAAGTCCTAGCTCGATTTTTACACGTGTGCCCAATATAAGCCCTACCTGTCAGGATTCCAGCAGTTACCCTAATTAAATCATGAGTCTTGAGCCAAACTTCAAGAGGATTTATTGGGAGTTAAAATGTCTGGCACTGCCCCCAAATAAGCCCTAATTAAAATCCTGCCCACTCGCTAGGGTGGGGATGGGGGGAGATGGAGCTGCCCTACTGTTTACCTTTGGACAGTTGTAGCCAGGCCTCGCACACCCTGACACCTGCCTTGCTGGTCCATTTCTTCTGCAGTTGGCAAGGCTGCCAAGGCTTTCCTGAAGGCCTCTGGAGCTCATAACAAAGCTCTGGATCGATCAAAAGCTTTGTTATTGGCTGCAGAGGCCTTTAGGAAAGCCTTGACAGCCACAGAAGAAGAAGTTCCTGAAGGCCTCTGACAGCGAAAAGGAAGCCAAAGGTGACGCTCACAAGTGAGGTTAGTCAGTAGATGACATACCCCCAAAATAAGACCTGGTATCTTTTTTGGTGGCAAAAAAATATAAGACAAGTTCATATTTTGGGGGAAGCACGTTACCAGTATGAGTTCTGGCAAGGTAGTGCTTGATATAAACTGGTTAATCCTCATGGTATCCAGAGCACCAACTGCAAAAGAGGCTGGGCACCTCACTGCCACTTTCTTGACCATCAGTGGCTCCCAAGTTGCCTTCAAAGGCTACACTTGTTTGAGCACTCAAATCGAAACAATCACAATGTCTATGGAGACTCTCAATCACCCAGGTCATGGCTGTCCCAAAAGTGCTTTTTCAAGAGGCAACTGGACTTTCTGGGTTTTTTTCTTTGAAGACATTCTGCTTTTCATTCCAAGAAGCTTCTTCAGCTCTGACTGGATGGTGGGGAATGGAAGGATTTACACGCCTTGCAGACAGCTGGTCATTTGTATCCTTTTTAAAGAGTTGTTGAGGCGACCTGCGGACAGCAAAGTCCAGATTTTGGACAGAGAGGACCGCTGGTTTGAAAGAGGCCATCTATGTCAAAACTGAACAGCCCTCCCTCAACAGAGAGGGAGGAATACAATACATCTTTCTCCAGTCTACAACACAGTCCTTTCAGCAGTTCCAAGAAGGCTCCACATACCCATTATGCACCACTCAGGTGATCCTGAGGACACAGATAAACCTCCAAGTGGCCTCAATGACTCTAAAAAGAATGCAAATGACCAGCTGTCTATAAATTCTTCTATTCCCCATCATCCAGTCAGAGCTGAAGAAACTTCTGGGATGAGAAACGAAACGTCTTCAAAGGAAAAAACAACACCAGAAAGTCCAGTTAAAAAAGCACTTTGGGGACACCTTATCAAGAGTTGGATTTGCCATCACCGAGGCTTTCAGTCCTAGGTGGAATCAGAACTGGTCAGGCAGTTGAAGCTGGACACAGCTTCCTCCCCCAATTCATAACCTCCAGCTGTGATTGAAGCAGGAGCTATTAGCCCAAGAAGACACACACTGATCACAGTCCAGCTGCCATAGGGGAATTGTGACCCCATTTCAGCAACCCGCTGGACAGATCTTCCAGGCCATGTGATGATGGGCCCCAGCTGTCTGAAGTGGGGGTGGGTGGGTGGGTGGGATTTAATCAGAGCTCATTTCCCTTGTTTTGATTATCTCTAAGTAGGTTAATGTAACTTCAGCTCGTGTTTTCCTACCCAGCGATATCATTGACATGAGGTTTTCCAAACCCTTTCCTATTCTCTGATTTTGACCCTCCTGTTGTCCTTTCTTTCAGTTTTTTGTCGTTTTGTTGATCATCCTCCTGGCTGAACTGATATTACTGATTTTGTTCTTTGTTTATATGGACAAGGTAAGTTTTTATATAGCCACAGACAGACAGACAAACACACCACTAGGCTGGTTAGTTCACCCTCTGAAGCAAAGCTTCTTTTCTTTAGTTTAATTCCTTGGGGAGCGGGGAATGATAATACATGCATGCATATTCCCTCCAAAGATAATGAACACCGAGGTAAGAATGTGACCCAAGCCATACTTTACAGAAAGGGTACATTCAGTTGAATAAAGAAAGAGATGAGATCTAGGTCAACCGAGAAAGAAATTAACACTTTATTTATGGTACTATGCATGACCTGTCAGAAACAGCTGTTGGGCATTGCCAAACCATAATTCTTTGGATAAAATTATGCTATGATAGAAAAGCTGCAGAAACATTAATTTGCACACTGGTTTCTAACTGAGAACCTACTGGGCGTATTTTCCACTTAATCAACTTGCTCCTAAAAAAAAAAGAAAAGAAAAGAAAACCTGTTTATGGCATAAAAATGTGGAGAGAGAAAGAAAAATACCGGTAGCTTGAAAATACATCTTTGCGTGGGACCATACTTCTGTACCATTGGTCTTAGACATTAATATTAATAATAATATTGTTAGTAATTATTAATGCTAATGCCTAATATAATGGTTAAATATTAGTACTGTTGGTGTTATCTGGGCTCATTTCAATCAGCTTTGAGGTGGGGGCAAGACATGGGATTGATGTAAATTGCATTTATTGGTGACCTCTGCTGGAGCTCAGATATGTGACCTTCCTGGCTGTCCTTGATCTCTCACCATCCCTGAGGGATCTTTCTGGATCAACTAAGGGAACCGGGTGAGGGGGTGCAGTGTTGCAGTGGCTCTTTTCTCTTCTCCAAGCCCAGTTCCAGTCAAGAAGGGGAGAGGTTGAATGAAACCTCCTGATTTGTGGGGTCCCTGAAGGCTCAGTGCCAGGCGTGGGCTGCTGGGGGTTCGCAGGGGTATGGGAGAGCCCCTAGCTAAGATTTTGTACAGTTTGGAGATGCCCCAAATCCCACTCCTGGCTGGCCCCACCCACCACACCCTGCTACTCCCAGGAGTCCCCACGTGGCCTGATTTGGATGCGGGTAAGTGCAGGGCACATGCGGAGGCTCAGGGAGGGTGAAAAATGGGCCTCCTGGAAGTTCAGGAAGGGCAGAAATAGGCCTGTTTCTGCCTTCCAAACAGCCTCACAGCCCAGGGAGGCCATTTTCACCTTCCTGGAGGCTTGAGGAAAGCCTCCGGAGCCCGGGGAGGGCAAAAATGTCTCCCCACCCCACTGTGGTGCAGGAGGCTGACTAGGCTGTGCCCACCATGGCTACGCCCACCCAGCAACCAGGCAGAGAACCTGTTGCTAAAATTTTTGAAGCTCACCCCTGCTTAGTGCTCTCTGTCTATTACTACAGTGAGACCACTTGGGAGGTCATCCATCAGAATGAACTAAACAGAATATAGACCGGAAACCAGAAGTATACTTGCTGGGCATAATCCCAGAGGGTTAGGATAAAGGAACTGCATAATTTAGTTTTGCATCTATTGACAGCAGCAAGGATTAGCTTTGCAACATACTGGGAAAACGAGAACACCCCGTCAGATGAGGAGATAGTTCAGAAAATTCTAGGATGTGCTGAGATGGACAGACTAACCTAAAGAATAAAAAGAGAAAGAAGACTCTGAATACTGCAGTGGAAACCCGGGTCCCGACCAAATTGGGTGGCGAACAAAATCAGGGTGGAAAAATTCCCTTTCTGCGCCAATTTCCCCTTTGGCACATTTTTTTTTAATTGTGTGCATGTGCAATCGGTTGTGCTTCTGGGAATAGATTGTGGTCATGACCCAAGACTCCCCTGTACTTGGTATGGAACAGATTCTACGAGTGGTTAAAGGCAAGAGGTAGATGTTAGAGGAATGCATGTATTAAAAACAGAGATGGTTTACAACTATAACCACCGTATGTACTACAAATATGAATGAGTTAAACATAAAAGGAAATTTATTTAACGTTTTTGGTGAATTTTTTACTATATGGGAGTTATCAATGTATTATTAGTGCTATTAATTTATGTGTTATTTTTAGTATTATCAATTAATGGGTTAATAGCTATTGCAGTATTAGCTGTAGTTTTTGTTTCTTGTAAATGAGTGACAAAATGCCATATTCAAAAATGTTTATGAATAAAACAACACAGGAGATTGATAGACACACCGCCAATACCTCTGCCACACATGTTCTTGCAAAAAAGCCAGCCACTCTGCAAACATCAACTCCATCAACCAATCAAGAAATGACAACACAGCCAACCTCCCCACCAGTATATATAGGGAGACGGCAGCTCCGATCACACACTGCTTGCACTGGCCGAAAGCACCAGCCTGAGGATGGCGAGTGGGACCTCGCTGAAACGTTTGGTTCGGGTACTATCCCACGTCATTGTAGTTGTGCTTTTAAAGTTGTAGCAACATTTCGGCAGAATCTCATCTGCCGTCATCAGGCTTCTGTATTGTGTTTGTCTGATGAACACAATACAGACGAACACAATACAGAAGCCTGATGGTGGCAGATGAGATTCTGCTGAAACGTTGCTACAACTTTAAAAGCACTACAATGACGTGGGATAATACCCGAAGGAAGCTGAACAGCGCGTGCGCGCACACACACACATATATAATGTTTTTTTAATAATATAATATAAATATAAATATAAATATATAAATAAATATAAATATAAATCATATAAATATAAATTTAATATAAAATTATGTATGGCATTCAGCTTTGTTCAGGTATTTTCCCAAGTCGTCATAGTTGTGCTTTTAAAGTTGTAGCAACGTTTTGGCAGAATCTCATCTGCCACCATCAGGCTTCTTTATTGTGTTCAAGACTGCCTTCAAAACAGACAGAAAAATAGCAGCCATCCTAAGAAACCCCAAAGATAAAATTGACCTGGAAAACCCAGGCATATATGAAGTCCCCTGTGCATCATGCCCGGCCACATACATTGGACAGACCAATAGAAGAATAAGTACCCGCCTGGATGAACACAAAAATGCAGTAAAAAAGCTGGAACACACCTCCTCACTAGTCCAACACATGAAAGCAACATGTCAGTCATAGCATCGACTTCAATGGCACCAAAACCCTAGCCACTATAGAAAACCCCAGCCACAGAATCATCAGAGAAGCCATAGAGATTGAAAAAAGACCTGACAGCATGAATAGAAGAGATGATTCCACCAGACTGTCAATCATTTGGAAGCCTGCACTCACAAACAAACAAATCTCCACACCACAAGCCAGGCAAACACCTGGGCACAAACAGACTCCCTCTGATACCTCCAGCTCAAACACACCCCACCCAGATGAAACCTACTTTCCTAATAAATTATAGCCGTCCGTTTACTCGGAGCCAAGCTGCACTAAAAGCCTCCAATACAGGAACACAATGTTGCCAGCCAATCAAGACAAAAAAAGCCACAAAACAGACAGAAGATATTAGAAACACCAATCGAGCAGAATATAGCAAACTCTTAAGACCAATAAACACAGACCAAGATTCCCAACCAATCAGGATGAAGAAAAAAACATTGTGGCACAGCAGTAGGCGAGCCCCAAATTTAAAACAGAAACGGTTGTGAAAGTCTGACTCACAGACAAACACAATACAGAAGCCTGATGATGGCAGATGAGATTCTGCTGAAACGTTGCTACACTTTAAAAGCACAACCACAATGACGTGGGAAAATACCCAAACAAAGCTGAACAGCATACATGTAAGTACCTGTGAAAACTTAAGAATATATATGTGTGTGTGTGTGTATGTATGTATGTATGTATGTGTATATATATATATATATATATATATATATATATATATGTACACGTATAAAGAATGAGATCAGTAAGCTTCTGGTATTCAGACACATCAATCAAACACTGGCAGACTTGAGTGATGCAGCCAAGGACTTCCTTCAGTTCTTGAAAGGGCGGAAGGTCTGGGAAAGGAGGAACAGACTGAGTGGCTGGCTTCCCGGCCACTGAATTCAGCGAAGTTTCCTTCCTAGTTCTGAGCGAGTTCAGCTTCCCCAGACCAAACAGGTGCACAACTTGGGTTTTTTTTTTTTGTGTGTGTGTGTGTGTGAATTTTCCTTCACCCTTAATTCCTTTCAAAGAGCTGGTGGCAAGCCTTTTGTGCAGATCCATCTTGTGTTGAAATGCACTCCTTCCTGAATTAGGAGGCAAGAGCATTAGCACTTAGATCTATAGGCTGCTTCACAGAGCTTTCCAGCCCTCTCCAAGGTTTGCAGAGTCAGACTATTGCCCCCCAAACACCTGGGCTCTCATTTTACCAACCTCAGAAGGACAGAAGGCTGAGTCAACCTTAAGCTGGTCAGGATTGAACTCCAGACGATGGGCAGAGTCAGCCTGCAATACGGCGTTCTAGCCACTGCACCACCACAGATAGATGATAGATAGATTGCAATAGCCCTTAGACTTATACACCGCTTCACAGTGCTTTTACAGCTCTCTCTAGGTGGTTTACAGAGTCAGCCTATCTGGGTCCTCATTTTACCCACCTCGGAAGGATGGAAGGCTGAGTCAACCTGGAGCCGGTGAGACTTGAATTTCCAGAACTGCTGGCAGTCGGCAGTCAGCAGAATTAGCCTGCAATAGTGCATTCTAACCATTGTGCCACCACGGCCTTTCTTATGGTCGCTCCTGCCTTTGTTTCTTCCTGTGTGGGCTACTGCAGTGTACTCTCCGTGCGGCTGCAATGCACATTTTAAAAACGGCAGCTTCCATCATGCTGTTGCAGCTTCCATTTTGACTTTTTTGACCATAACCTGCAGCTACTCCTTTTGCATTGAGGAATTTTTCTCCAAAGCCACTTTGGAAGCCAGGAGTCTCCACCCCTTAAGGATGACTCTGCAAAAGAGATTCTGTTCCATTTAGTCTTGTATTTTTACACAATGTCCAGCTAAATGACGTGAAATACCTGTAGAGAGTCAACAATTAGAATTCTTAAAAACAATTATTTTTTTATGAAATAGGTGAGTGAAAGTGCAAAACAAGACCTGAAGGAGGGCCTCAAGTTGTATAATACAGAAAATAATGTTGGGCTGAAGAATGCCTGGAATATCATTCAAGCAGAGGTAAAATATTTAAGCACTTAGGTCTTGCAAATCAAATCTTGTGTCAAAAACTAGACAACCACTGCAGAATATCCAATGTCTTTGCTGTTCTATTGCTGCCATCTAGTGGCATTTCATAGCATTAGCAATCTGCAATTTCTTTTCGAACTTAATACACTCATCTATGTACAGTCTGCATCGCTTGTAACCTTCTGTAACATTTTCATTGCTGAGAAGTATGCTTTCTGTGGCTCTTTATTGCAGTAAACCATTATTTCCATAACTGTTTATTGAGATGGGGTTTACCATCATGTTAAAACTTGCTTTTTATGACCCTGTATGAAAACATAAAGCTCATTGCAAATTGTTATATAAATCCAGCCAATGTCAGTTAATGTTAAAAGCTTATAAGGTTTATCTGTCTATATAGCACTAAAATGCTCATTCTCGCAATCTTTACCTGTGGGAAATGGTGAGTCGTAGGGCAACAATTTTTCAAAAAGGTACTAATAGCTAGAATGCATCCAAAATCCAAAAGGGTGGATCAGTGGCTAAGATGCTGAGCTTGTTGATCAGAAAGGTCAGCAGTTTGATGGTTCGAATCCAGCAGTGGGATCCTACCTGTTCCACTACTGGTTTGGTGATCGCCTGCATGCATGTGCACCTAACGCACACACAGCTTTCCACACACCAGCTGAGGCCTGCAAGCACCAATCAGCTGAGAGGATAAAGAAGAGAAAAGCGCAGGGGCCAGTGAGAGGACTTTTCTTTCTTTTCTCAGCTCAGGCTTTTGCTACCAGTTTGGCCAAACTGGGTCAAACTGATAGCATACCACCACTGTTCGAATCTCTAATGCTGCGTAATGGAGTGAGCTCCCGTTCCTTGTCCCAGCTTCTGTCAACCTAGCAGTTCGAAAGCATGTAAAAATGCAAGTAGATCACTTTGATGGGAAAGTAACAGTGTTCCATGCACCTTCAGCATTTAGTCATGCCAGCCACATGACCATAGAGACATCTTCAGATAGCACTGACTTTCGGCTTTGAAACAGAGATGAGCACTGCCCCCTAGAGCTGGAAATAACTAGCAAGTACTGTATGTGCGAGGGGAACCTTTACCTTACCTTACCTTATCCAAAACTTACGATTTCTGTAGGAATGAAATTTGGGAAAGCTGTGGCTACTTCAGTGCTACTGGCTACTGTTGCTGTGGTCACATGATCTTCTGTGACAGTTTCCCAGCCAGTCTCACAATCCCTTCCTCTCCAGCAGCAGCCTTTTACCTGTCTACTGAAAAGGGGAGGGAGGGAGGGAAGAAGGAAGGAAGGAAGGGCTATCACAAGTTTGAAGCTCACTAAACAAGGCAGTCATTAATCAAGGACTACGTGTAGTAAGGTACTTGATCTCTTGCCTTTATTTTACATGCATAACACGTCCATTTCTGAAATATATACTCGTTTCTCTAATAATGTTGTGAACTTTAAGTGAAGTAAATGTCTAGTTTAATGAAAAGAAGGACTAGAGGAGGCATGAGAGCAGTGTTCTGATATCTCAGGGGCTGCCCCAAAGAAGAGGGAGTCAAGTTATTCTCCAAAGCACCTGAGGGCAGGACAAGAAGCAATGGGTGGAAACTAATCAAGGAGAAAAGCAACTAAGAACTAAGGAGAAATTTCCTGACAGAACAATTAATTGGTGGAAGAACTTGCCTCCAGAAGTTGTGAATGCTCCAATACGAGAAGTTTTTATAAAGATGTTGGATAACCCTTTGTCTGAAGCGATGTAGGGTTTCCTGCCTAGGCAGGAGGTTGGACTAGAAGACTTCCAAGATCCCTGCCAACTCTTATTATTCTATTCTGTTCTGTTCTGTTCTGTTCTGTTCTGTTCTGTTCTGTTCTAACTTTGTTAGAAACAGAAATACTTTAAAAAAAAATTCTGGCTCATTCTCTTTTTTCCTCCCCATAGATGCACTGCTGTGGGGTAACTGATTATAGAGATTGGTACCCCGTACTGGGTGATAACGTTGTCCCTGACAGATGCTGCATGGAGAATTCCCAAGATTGTGGTCGGAATTCCAACAACACAAACTTGGTGTGGAAAACGGTAAAACCATCACCTGAATGGTGCTTTCTAGCTTACTCGCCCCTAGATTCTTCCAAACGTGCTTACTCCATTGACTAGGAATATAGGCAGTCTTCGACTTACGGATACAAGTGAGCCCCAAATTTCTATTGCTAAGTAAGACCGTGGTTAAATGAGTTTTGTCCCATCTTACGATATTTCTTGCCACAGATGTTAAGCGAGTCCCTGCAGATGTTAAATTGGTCATCCAGTTGTTAAGTGAATGTGGCTTCCCCATTGACTTTATTTCTCAGCCCGTCCAAAAAGGGATCACGTGAGCCCAGAACACTGCAACCATCATAAATACGAGCCAGTTGCCAAGCATCTGAATTTTGATCAGGTGTCCATGGGGACGCTGCAATGGTCATAAGTGTGAAAAACGGTCATAAGTCACTTTTTCCGTGCTGTTGTAGCTTCGAATGGTGACTAAACTAATGGTTGTAAGCTGAGGACTACCTATAATAGTAGCCATCGTGAATCCTTAAGTCCTGCAGAATTCAGTGGGAATCACCTCTAGGTAAATCAGGATAGGACTGAGGCATAAATCTGCTAATAGGTAATAACTGTTGTTCACTCAGCCATTTGTCCAAGAATTGATCCAGTGCTAAAAATACTTGGCTCGAGTTGATGCTTAGATTACAGATCACAGAGGGAAGTTGTGCAGCTTTCTTGGTTCCACCAGAGAGGATTTAAGTACTGTGTAGTACATAAAAAGTAAAGTCACCTTCAAGTCAATCTGGAGTCTTTCTGGAGTAGTCTTTGTGCAGATTTGTTCAGCAGTGCTACACAGATGGGATTACCTTCTGGCTCCCTGGGAGGTATTTTCAACCTTCCCAATCCAAGCTGATGACAGTTAAAAATTCTCTGGAAATATTCCTTCAGGGATTAAATATGAAGTTACAAAATAAATTTAGATAGATTTTTTTTTTAAATTGTGCGTGCTAGAGACGCGTTCTGAATGAAAATAAATGTTGCCTTTCCACGTATTTTGCTGCCAGCTGAACAGCATGCAAAATCATGTAATCTGTAAAAAAAAGACAAAAAACAGTGAGTTATCTGTGCATGAACAAAAGAGCAAAATTCACCTCCTTGATGAATCCTTGTCAAATTTCATTTGAAGTTTCTAATTCTAACTGGCAGAAATTAAACCTTTTTTTTTTCTCCACTGCCGTTCTGCTTGGAATGCTGTTGCTATCCAACAATGTTTTTAAAAAGCTTTTTTTCCCCTCCAGGGCTGCTATGAGAAGGTCATGACGTGGTTTGAAGATAACAAGCATATCCCTGGGGCCGTTGGGATGTGTCTCCTCATAATACAGGTATGGGCTAACTCAGGGATCTGCAACCTGAAGCTCTAGAGCTGCATGGCTTTTGGCCCTCTGTTGTGGCTCCCCATTGGCTGACCCCTTCCCTCCCTTCCCTGTCACTCTTCGCCTGGCCTGAGAGGTTAAGGGTGATGGTGGGGGATGGAGACTTGCTCCATGTTCTGACCAAGGTTTCCTGAGATTGTAATTAAACACATGCTTAATTAAAACAACTCTTGTTTTATTTCAACGCTGTGAATTATGTTCATTCACAGCCCATAATGAGTCCCAAACAGTTCCTTGAAATAAGCACCCACCTTTCTCTCCTTTGAATGGCTGCCAACAACTAAAGTGCCAAATGAACTGTAAAAAAAACCAACCGAAGTGCAAAATCCACACAGAACTTCAAGGTTTAATCCAAACAGAGTGAACGACTTTGTTTCCTGCAAAGGTTTTTTCACCTTTGCCTGTCCTTTATACCTTATGAGAGGGGAAATCACCTCCAAGCCTTACTCCCAAGTCTCCCATTTTATCTTAACTGTTCTTGCCTTCTGGTAGCTCTGCGCATGAGCGCACTGGGAACAGGCTCCCCTTGTTCCTCGGCCTCTCTGCTGCCAGACTCCGGAGGCTCCGGAGTCAGCACATAACTCCCAGATGGCCTGGGCCCCATCTCTGCATTGGACACAGAACCCTCGTCCGAGTCCTCTCCAGACTCCTGTATTGGTCCCCGTTCTTCCCCACTGTCCGATTCCGCTGCTGTCTGCACAGTCTGCTGGCAAAGCACAACAACACTGACGCAAGATTTGAACCGGCCTCTTTGTGGGCTGTTACCCCAGGTCAATGATAAGGACATCTGGTGAAATACATCAATGAAGATCCAACCATCCAGATTTTAAAAGGTTAAAATCATGGTAGCTAGACCAATGTTTGTTAATTAAGATGTTTGTTACTCATCCAAGTTACTTCATTAATCAAAATTATAAAAAATAGGTGTCAAAATAAAAAAAATAGGTAGAGAGCCAGAGAGTCTTTGGAATATCTCAACTTTTGCCACACCAACTGTAATGTTCTTCCCAAAATGTAATGCAATATGTCAATGAAGACTCAATCATCTAGGCCAAAAGTATCTTAAAAAAAAAAGTTAAAATCATAACAGCTGGACCAAAGTTTGTTAATCTGAGACGTTTCTTTTTCATCCAAGTAACTATTATTTTCCTTTAGAAAAACCTGCTGATGAATAGAATTGGATTGAACTTCCTTTGGCCAACTGTGATTAAGCCCCTGTCACACTGCACCAACGGATGGAAAGAGGAAGTAAAACGGAGAAAAACACTTGCCATCCGTTGGTTAACGCGATGCTTCCGTTCTGTACTCACTGCCTCTGTTTTGCTTCCTCTTTATCCATCCAGCATCCGTCTATTGACATTTCATCCGCTCATAAGGTTTTGAGCTGCTCAAAACTTTTGAGCGGAAAATGTATCCAATGCATCCGTTCTGCATCCTCTAGGCATACGGGGGACATCCGTTCTGCATCCATTACGCATCTGCTATATCCGCTAGGCATCCACTGCGCATCCGCGCAACTCAAATCCGTTCCAGCGGTAAACGGACGCAGGGAGGAAGCGGAACGGACACGCAGCGTTAGTAGCACGGACGGAGAAAGGATGAAAGCGGATGCAGCTACGCATCTGCGTCATCCGCTACGCATCCGCTCTGCATCCTCTACGCATCTTCTACGCATCCGCTCTGCATCCGCTTCCATCCACTAGACTTCCGTTCCACATCCGCTTTCCATCCGCTCTGCGTCCTCCCCCCGTCCGTTCCTTTCCGTGTTATCTGCTCTGCTTATGCAAATTTTTGCCCCTTTTGAGTGCGGATAACAATGGATGGAACATTTTTCTCGTCCGCTGTGTCCTTTTTACAAACGCTTTGCATCCGTTGGGCAGTGTGACAGGGCCTTTAGACACACAAGGAATTTGAAACAGTTTAATGGTGATGATATATTTGTCTAGCAGTGAAGATGCTCACCTCCCACTCCCAAGGTTGAGAATTCAATCCTAGGCAGCAACAGATTTTTCTGTCTCAGCACAAAGAAAAAATATCTGCTGTTGTGATGACCAGGGCGTGGCACAAAAATAACCAAGGCACAAAAATAGAATAAAGTTCCATTAATGCTTCCAACTTGGCCCCAATGTCCACTTATCTTTGGCTGTAAATCAAACTCTTAAAGAAAACAGTTTACGGAAGGAGTAAAGGCAGTCTGCACCCAAAGTAAAAGTTAATTCGAAATAAAAAATCCAACACAAACCACACTGAAAAAAACCAACACAAACCATACACCTACGGCAGGCAAGGATGATTAATTGCAGACTTCTACCAGATAAATGCAGTCACCGCAGTTGGGAAGAAGACAAAACACAGATAAACTCCGACAAGCAACTTTGCCATGTGTACTTTGTACTTTTAACCACTCGTCCCAGCTGCACCTCATGAAGGGGATCAGGGCCCCTTCCTCCCCCGTAGACCACGCGACTCACATTTCTCCCTTATCCTCTCCTCCCTGCGTGCCCTAGGATGAAGAGGGGATGGGTCTGGGTCTTCCTCTGAATGCCCAGCTGGCCTATGCCCTTCCCCAGTTTCCTCCACAACCTCTGGAGCCATACTCCCACTCCCTGTCAGCTGTTCCATCTCTCCCTCGGAGTCAGACTCCAACAGGGGCATGACAGCTGTGAACCTCCGCATAGGTGTCAGGAAGGGCATCCAGCCAGTAAATGCTCAGCTCCATTTAGTTGCCCTGACTCTGCCCTGAATTCAGGGATTACAGGGTCTTAAAAAGAAAAAGTCATTGCAGAAGAGCGGTAATTCAAATTTAATGCAATGGGGTCCATCTTTGATTCTACCAAAGCCATCAAAGATTGTATGGGTGTGGGACTCTGTAAAAGTATCATTTGTTATCCCACAATGAATTCTGACATCTTTTTCCTTGCTTGTCTTCCAGATTCTTGGCATGGCCTTTTCCATGACTCTCTTCCAGCAGATTCACAGGACCGGTAAAAAATACGATGCCTAAAATACTTCTTTTGTAACATCAGCCCTTAACTGTTGCCGTTAGGACAGGACGACAACCGCAATATATACAATATATATATATATATATATTGTCTGACTTTGGGGCTGCCTACCCTGCTTAGTTCATTTCTCCAAGACGGATTAAACTGAACACAAGTATTTACAGAACCTTTTTTGTATCTTCTCGGTCATTGTTTTGCCAAAGAAGAGGAGAAGCTTCCTGAACTCAAAATCTATTTTCTACTCCTTCTCAAAGCTCCTTATTTCTAACCTTGTAGGTGGAATAACATTCTAGTACTGATCAGTATTACATCTTTGAGGTAGCCAACGGATGTGTCTATTAACTTTTTAAAATAATGGTTTTTTAAAAAATGGTTTGTACCCAGTTGGGGTACTGGGACTTGAACGAAGCCATTCGGACGACACCTCTGTAAATTGCATCTGCTTGGATAGAGTGGTGGTGGGGGTTCAGAAGTACTTTATCCTACAGAATATTAAGTATTTTCCTTGCTTCCCATTTTTTCCCTTACGTCCCTCTCCCCCCCTCCCCCAATTCAATGGTGCAGTCTTTGGAGGAAAAGTACCATTTAAAAAAAAACTTTTAAATTTAAATTTAGGAGGAAAGGTGGGGCTGTTTCTGTTACAATAAGTTTAAAAGAGACTCAGCAGTTGGTGAAGTCTCCGCTAAAGCTTGATTTAGACTCTCAACTATGCGTAGGTGTCAATGGGTATCCACATTGCCAAAGGGGTTGGTGGGTAAGTGGAGGTTGCAAATGGTTGCAGGTGGGCCAGCGCACACACTTCCCAAACCTCAACCACCGTGTTGCGCAGCGAGGTGTGTCCTGCATGCCGATTGGTTGATCCCACTTCCTGGTGGGCGGATGGCAAGGGGCCTTCCCTGTGCTTTGTTGTTTGCCCCCTAGCCAGAACGCTAACTTTTGCCAAAGTATAAATGCTATGCAACCATCTCCAAATGCTTATGTTCCCCGATGAGCCACGGTGGTGCAGTTGTTAGAATGCGGTATTGCAGGCTATTTCTGTTGACTACTAGTTGCCTGCAATTTGGCAGTTTGAATCCCACCGGGCTGAAGGTTGTCTCAGCCTTCCACCCTTCTGAGGTCAGTAAAACGGGGACCCTGATTGTTGGGGGGCAATAGGCTGACTCTGGAAACTGCTTAGAGGGGGCTGTAAAGCACTACGAAACGGTATATAAGTCTAAGGGCTATTGCTATTGCCATGTGAAGTGACGCTGAAGTCTAAATCAAGTTTAAGCTGGAATCACGCAGTGGGAATTATGGGACCAGGGCAGATTCTCAGATACATACCTCATAATTTTCAGTTGGAGATCTTCCCCATAAGGAAGGGAGTGGGGAATTATGGCTGTGGTGGCGCAGTGAGAATGCAGCATTGCAGGCTAACTCTGCTCACTGCCAGGAGTTCGATTCTAACTGGCTCAAGGTTGACTCAGCCTTCCATCCTTCCAAGGACCTAGATTGTTGGAGGCAATAGGCTGAGCTCTAAACCGCTTAGAGAGGCCTGTAAAGCATTGTGAAGCGGTATATAAGTCTGCTATTGCCCTTCCTTCCTTCCTTCCTTCCTTCCTTCCTCCCTCCCTTCATCTCTTTTTCATTCTCCTTCCTGGTGGTGCAGTGATTAGAATGCAGTATTGCAGGCTGACTCTGCTGATTGCCGGGAGTTCGATCCTGACCGGCTCCAGGTTGACTCAGCCTTCCATCCTTCCTAGGTGGGTAAAATGAGGAGTCAGATTGTTGGGGGCAATAGGCTGACTCTGTAAAACCATTTAGAGAGGGCTGTAAAGCACTGTGAAGCGGTATATAAGTCTTAGGGCTATTGCTACGGTCCTTTTATGACCTGTGGACTTCAACTCCCGGAATTCCTGGCATGGCTGGCTAAGGAATTCTGGGAGTTGAAGTCCACAGGTCATAAAATCCCCAGAGGTAGATCCCCACCTCTGCTGTAAGACATATAGTACATGAAGCAAACACAACTCTGGAAGCATCTTATTCTGAAAAACAAAAAGTTAGAATTGATTGCTGCTACTGCTGCTTGATGGCCAATTGGCATATGTCAGGAGACTCTGCCGATGTCCCTCTTTTGTTTCTTATTTCTGGTAGTCTTAAAATAGGGTAGGAATGACATACTTTTGATAATTAGGCTAAGATGCCTTTACTGAAGCTTTGGTCTGAATTTTAACAAAAACAAAAACTGTGACTTCTGTCAAAGGGGAGATAAGCTCCCTATCAAGAACCAGCAGTTGTTCTTTTTTATAGACTTAACAGAATAAAACAGCAATTTCCAAAAGGGGTAATCAAGCTGCCGAGCAATAAATAAATAAATCTCTCTGGCAAGTCAGATTTTCTCCATATCAAGAAGGGGGCCTGCAGAATTTCCCGGCTCTAGTGATAAAGCAAATTATGCTGACCCACTGGGGCTGTCTCAGAATTTATTTGTGCCTGAAAGCAGCTACCAGGAAGTTCCATCCTTCCATTTGAATATACACTTATCGGTGCTCGTTCTAAAAAGAAAAAAGAAAGAGTTATCATTCCCCAACTTTGCATCATCTAAAAAGAAATGTGCGGGGGGGGGGAGGTAACAATGAAAACATCATTCAGGAAAAGTTAGCAAACTGTGAATGATTAACCAGCGGTCTCTCTCTCTTCCTCTTTTACTTCCAGGTAGTAGATAAGATTAAGGAAAAAAACATTTCCTTTTTTGGATAATGAAGAGCGCAAAGGCTCAGCTTGAGCTACGTGATTGTGCGTAAGGGAAACGGTGGGTGAGCTGAAAGACAACCTGTATCGGGGGTGTCAAACTCGGTTCCATGGAGGAACGCATCAGGGTTGTGTTTGATCTTGGGGGCTGGGGTGGGTGTGGCCAACTTGACATCACTTGTGTCTGGGGCGCCTGTGGCAGCCCGAGCACTCTGCAAGCAAAAGGGGGCTCCCGAGCTCCGTTTTGGCTGCAACGACCTCCTGCAACCCTCTGGCAGTGAAAATGGAGCTCAGAGGGCTGTGCGGGCCAGATCTAAGCTCCCCCTGAGTTTGACATCACTGATCTATGGAGTGCAACGTTTGTTTTTCATAGCTTTGGAAATAATTCACAGGAAGCCTCTGAGAGAAAAGGAAATGTACACGTAGTCCTCACTTAATTGCAAACCGTGGAGCCTGGAATGTCCATTCTAAGTTGTTGCGGTCACTAAACAGGTTCATGGCACGAACTGATTGGATTGTGCAATCATTTTTTACGACGGTCGTAAGGCGAGTTGCTATGGCTGTTTAAGCAAACCACATCACATGGTCATTTGGCAACCATTTGCTCCAATGGGCATTTTATTTTATTTTTTTTGCCAGAAACTGGAAAATTAATAATAATAATAATATCAGACGTTACAACCGGTTCTAAATGTGAGACAGTTGCCAGTGCGAATCATGTGACCATGGTTGTATGTGTGAGGCAGTCATAACTTTGAGGAGGGGTTGTAAGTCCTTAAGCGAGGAGTAACTGTGCCATCTCTTCTGGCAGGAGTCTTTTAATTAATACCAGGAAAGATTCAGATGAAAGGAGAATGGAAACAAGCAGGGTCCAAGGCCCCTTTACTTAAAAATACAACCAAACATACCTTAATGCCATTCTCATTTTCAAATCATGATTGCAATCTTGCATATTTGAATCCCAAATATGGCAACAATGGGACAAATCTGAAAATTAATCTCTTATCTCTTGAACTAAGTCTTCAGTAGTGACTGTTTCTAAACAATTTTGAGATATTTAATACAGGTGAAATTGGGGTGTTTTTTTTTTGCCATGTTAACTACATTTTAAGATAAAAACAATTTCACGTTCTTTAATGCAACTGTTCACTGGTTTTGAAAGAGTTGGTCATTCCAAGTAACTATCCAAGTAATTAATATCAGTTTCTTCAAAATCTTTAAAAAAGATGGATAGTGGCTAAAATATCTCAAAAGCATTAGGACCAAACATTACAGGTGACAAACCTTTCAGTAGAATAAATTGCAAAGAAGCAATCTGGTAAACCAAATTCACTTTTTTATAGACTTTTTATGAACAGTTTAATCTGAGCTCTGTTTTTCAAAAGTAAAGGTTCGATTTACTGAAAAATTAAAACAAGAAGCAGATTAATATCTCTTTTTTAAACAGGGAACTTGGCATCATGGAGGTTTTGTTGCTTAGTTTTGTCTCCCACCAAATCTCTATTTATCTTGTGACATTAAGTTTCCAATATTGAAACTGATCCTTGAACAAACCAAGGTTTTCAGAAGACACAAATGCTTCCCAGTGGAATGCAAAGAGGAGCTGAATTCTGAATCTAAAATAAATGCCAAATGATCAACTGAAAAGATGTAGAATTAAATCCATATTTACCAGCTGGTCATTCTAATTCAATCCGTGGAAATGTTAACTTTCTGGAGAAAGCTATTGGACAAACTCGCTTGAAATAATATAAATAGCACAAGAAGATCTTTTAAAATACATGTAGAGTTAAAATGACCTTACACATATTTATTTGTGCAAGCAACAAGAATTCTAGGTTTGGTTTGAACCAAAATTGGAAATGATTTGAAATTTGCGCTTAAAAAAAGATGATCATGGATCTTTATCCCAAGGCCAGCCAAAAAGATCAGAAAACTGGAAAGCCTTAGTCATCTCACCTTTGTGGGAATGAATCCATTGACCTAATGAATTTCTTCTGATTTATAGCAGTTACTTGTGGTGCAGCCTCAGAGGAACGAAATGAACATTTCTGACCTTTATCAAACATACCATTTGTGTGTGACAGAATCTCAGACTCTCCTTCATCTTCTGTGACTCTTTTAGTATTTTCCATATTTTTTTAGTAGTGCAGACAAGGAGAATATATCCTTGATTTATTCCACAACACAAAAGCACATCATTAATATGATTTGGCAGTAAAATAAGTTGTTCCACAATAATAATAATGAAAAACCTCTGAGGAAATTGAAAATATACCAGAATCAGCTTCAGAAAATGTCCAAGAAATCACATCAAATGTTTTCAAAAGAAATAGTGACTCCTGGATTCTGTCTTAAGCAATTATATGAAATAAAAATAATAGCATCAGAACAATAACCTGAAAAGCATTATTATAATAATCAGTGATAGTGGTAAACAGTACACAGAAAAACAATATCTAATCCGTAAACTATATCAAACTAGGTTTTTCATCATAACAAATTTGGCTTAGAAAGAACTATAGTCTGCTTCATTTAAACTAACATCTTAAACAAAGATGTAGGAATCTATTTGACAAAACTTCTAGGTGTATTTCTATTTTTTTTTTAAAAAAAGGAGATACAATCCCAATATATTACTTTGCCCTGTCAGCATGAAAAATAATCCATTCTAGAGCTTTCCACAGTTTCATAAATGACATGGCTGTTACAATCTTTTAAATGTGGTCATCTTACATTCTTTAGAAAAAATAATTATCTTTGCATTTGTTGAGAAAACTACAATTTGAGATGATTTATTTCTTTAAAAAAAAACCCTGAGTAATCTGTAAATAGCTTCCTGTATCATCCATGGAAAATAAGATCATTTATTATTATTATCAAACAAAGCTACAAAAATCACTGGAGCATTGCCTGGAATAGTCTAAAGCTGTGTCATCTTATGGGTTTGTCCAGAGAGGTTTGATAAGCAAATCCAGGGACTCTACTTATCTAGTTGCAAACATACAACTAGCATTTATGTTTGCCTAAGATCAAGTCTTAATCCTTTTGTTATCTCTAACTCATCACCTCCCAGATGGTATTCTCGAAGTGCGTTAACATTTATAGCATTTTCTCTGTTTCCTTTGTTTGGTGGGCCGAGATCACCTCACATAGCCTTTTCTTTTCTTTCTACTTCTGCTCCTTTCCTTTCTGCAGAAGTGTCCTCCTCTCTCAAGTGACTTCCTTTTACAGCCTCTTTTTACACATGGTTTCCTCAACCTGCCATATCAGTCTATAACAGAATAACAGAGTTGGAAGGGATTTTGGAGGCCTTCTAGTCCAAACCCCTGCTCAGGCAGGAAACCATATACCTGTGATGGCGAACCTATGGCACGTGTGCCACAGGTGGCTCTCAGAGCCATTTGTGCCGGCACACGAGCCACAGGAAAACTTACCTCACTGCACATGTGCACACCTCCCAGCTAATTTTTGGCTGGTTTGAGGCTTTTTTTGGCCTCACAGAGGCTTGAGGAAAACCTTTGCAGCCTGAAAAATAGGCCCGTTTTGTCACTTCCGGTATTTCCGGAAATACTGGAAGTGACGAAATGGGCCTATTTTTCAGGCTGCAGAGGCTTTTAAGCCTGGGAGGCCTCAAACAGGTCGAAAATCAGCTTGGAGGCACAGTGCATGTAAAGGGACAGGGAATTGTGCGCGCATGCATGGGGGGCGTATGCATTGCCTTCTGGGTGTTGGCACGTGTGCGCGTGCGCACAATTTTTGGCACAGGAGCCCAAAAAAGTTAGTTACCACTGCCTTATACCATTTCAGACAAGCTTTATTTGAAGACTGGAATGTGATTGGCAGTATCTATTGATTGTGGATAGTCTGGAATTTTGGAATTCTAACTACAGGTATATTGGATTGGAGAGCCTGAATTTCTAAACAAAAAAAACCATTACTTTATGCTGAAGGACCTTCTTAGTTTTCAATAATAACAGAAATATCAACAAAATTTCTCGCTGTGAAATTCTTTTCTCAGTACATCACACCTCCCTACTACTTACTGTGTCAACAGTAGCTTAAAGATATACATACACCCTTCAGGCAAAGCAAAGGCAGGAGATAAGAAGGGGAGGAAAAAGAGAATATTAACTGAAGCTTTCATCAAAATAATTTATTATACCTATTTAATGCCTTTCTCCCCTTGCAAAATATTCTTTTCTTTCTCCGCACCCATGGACCAATTCATAACTGCCTTTTGTTTTACTTTTTAACCTCCTTGTCTCTCTGGGTGGGAGAAATTCATCAAACTTCAAGACTTATCACAATCCTGACTTTCTCTCCACTCCCTCCCAACCCATTCACACTTCCTTTGTGTGATTGTGCTGCGATATTTTCTTTATTCATTCTCTCTCCAGGATCAAACCCTCTCAAGCATAGTTTTTCCATGCTGATGAGTCAGTTTGACATTCAATCTGCATTTATTCAGCGCCCATTCAATCTTGGTCCTAACACTTCTTTTTTTTTTTTTTTTTCTTAACCACATACATTTAAGTGACATAGGTGTGCTATCTCTGATACAGGAGAACAATAGCAATCTTCTTCCAGTTTCCAAGCACAGATGCAAATCTTTGCACAATGTTAAAAATGAGTCACACAAGGGGACTCCATACACAAAGCACAGGCATATTTTTACATTTCTCCAGTTCTACTTCTGTATTCTTCCTATTTTTTGACATTCTAACATGACTTCTTTTTCATGGATGCTAACATTTGTTGCATTCAGTGCCTTTTTATTGTATATCACTGTATCACTTTAATTTTTAATTCCATTCAGTCTATGGAAGCTTCCTTTAAAACAAAAAATGAAAAAACAACTCCTTCCACAGATTTATTTTCATTTCTCATTCAAATCACTCTGTGTTTTCTTTGCCTCTTTAAATGATAATGGTTCCTTGTTCTTTTTGACTACCTCCGTGATGGCGAACCAATGGCACGCATGCCACAGGTGGCATGCAAAGCCATTGCCGCTGGCACGCCAGCCACAGACAAGCTTACCTCACTGCGCATGTGCGCACCTCACAGCTGATTTTCAGCATGTTTGAGGCCTTTTTTGGCCTCCCAGAGGTTTGAGGACAGCTTCTGCAGCCTTTGCAGGCTGAAAGATAAGCCTATTTTGTCACTTCCTGTAAGTGACGAAACAGGCCTATTTTTCGGCCTGCAAAGGCTGCAGAAGCTGTCCTCAAGCCTCTGGGAGGCCGAAAAAGGCCTCAAACATGCTGAAAATCAGCTGTGAGGCACAGTTGCAGGTAAGGGGGTGGCGTGGGGAGGGATTGTGTGCGTGTACAGTGGGCATAGGGGAGTTGCACACATTGCCTTGTGGGTGCTGCGCACAATTTTTAGCACAGGAGCCCAAAAAGGTTAGCCACCACTGGACTACCTTCTTCACAACCTAACATTTTCCGTCTTTGCAATTTGTTCCCTGTTTTAGTTGTCATTGTGTTACGCATGGGTTTTTTTGTCATCCATCGCTTCTCTCACTTCATCATTCCACGAAACATCATTGTTCAGGTTTTCATTACTGTCCATGTACAGGTAACTCCTCGACTTATGACCACAATTATGCCCAAAATTTCTGTTGCTAAGTGAGACGTTAAGTGCCTTTTGCTCCGTTTTACGATCTTTTGTGCCACGGTTACTAAGCAAATGCTGCGGCTGTTAAGTTAGTAACCCGGTCGTAAATGAATCTGGCTACCCTCCCATTGACTTTGTTTGTCAGAGGCCTACCAAATGACCCTGGGACACTGTCCGTCATAATGACGAGTCTGTTGCCAAGCGTCTGAATTTTGATCACCTCACTGCAGGAATGCCGCAACGGTAATTAAGTGTGAAAAACAGTCATAAGTCGTCTTTTTCAGGGCCATTGTAACTTCGAACAGTCTCTTAATAATTCAATCAATGATTGATTGTTTAATTACTTATGATTGAGTTGGTTAATGACTTATGGTTGTTTTTTAATTGTTAGCATTTAATAATACAATCATAGAATAAATCATATAGATGGAAAAAGATACTTTTTTCAAATGGAAAGTCCTACAAAGTTTTTTCCCATTAAAGCTGAGATTGTTGAGACTAGATAAGAAGTTTTAAAAAAAATCTAATATGAAATTATGATTTACCATCCCCTCATCTATTTTATTTATTTTTTATTTTAATTGTAAGAATACAACACGGTACAGCCGATCTGGCATTGCAATTGTTACACAGATATACATTTTAGTTCCATCATTTACAATCCCATTGTTTGAAATATTATTTCCTAAATATTCTAATCATCATAACTACTTAATGTTCCAACCTTACCTTCTTTTATGCAACCATTGATAGAATTTGTTCCATGTTTCATAATACTTGTTTAATAGTTTAGCTTAGTTTACTTTATTGTCATTGCACCTCATACAACGAAATCAAACACCATCTTCAGTGCACATCATGACCATGAAAACAAACACAAACACACCTCCTTCACACTTCACACAATGAATTGAAAACCCCTGATATTAGATTTATATTGCACCCTACTGTAGAATTCAAGAGAGTTACTGCCCTGTGATAGAAGCTGGTTTTCCGCCTATTTGTCCTTGTTTTTATTATCCTGTACCATCTGCCAGATGGTAATATTTGAAAAAAAAAAAAAAAAAAAGGGGTGGGTGGGTTCCCTGGATGAGATGGATCTTTGAGAATGTTTTGAACTTCCTTAAGGCAGCGGGAGCTATAAAGCTCTTCCAAAGGGGGGAGAGGGCAACCCATGATCTTCTGGGCAATGACATTCGCCCTCTGGAGCGCTTTCCTATCTGCCCCTGTGCAATTGGCAAACCATACAGAGGTGCAATAAGTAAAGATGCTCTCTATGGTGCAGCGATAGAAGGTCACCAGCAGTTTTCCATTCAGTTGTTGTTTCCTGAGAAGCCTCAGGTGGTATAATCTCTGCTGGACGCTTTTGACCAGGGCTGCAATGTGAGCACCCAAAATAATTGTTCAATGACCATTCAGGATGAGAACAATCTTGGAAGGGGGTTCCTTATAATCTGTAAAACATTTCTGGTGTTGCAAAATGTTGCACTTGCCTCCCATGGTCACATGACCGCATTTCTGGAGCTGGGCAATTGGCTCCCATTTTTGATTGGTTGTAATGTCCCCTGATCACATGATCACAATTTGCAATTGGTTCCCCCCCCTCAGTTTCCAGCGGGGTTTTTTTTTGGGGGGGGCACAATGGATACAGACTATGCAATTCATTTAATGACTACTATAAAAAGTCTGAGGGTCCAGTTGGGTGGGTGCCTTGACTTATGACTGTGAGGAGACTTATGCCCGAAAGTCCAGTTCTAATTGCAGTGATAAATCAAGGAGTATCTGTTAACTCTCTACAGCTTTGGCTGTCCTATTTCCTTATGCCAAGTTTATGACCATTGTCTTTGGCAAGGGTCTTTCAAACTTGGCCAGTTTAAGACTTGTGGACTTCAACTCCCAGAATTCCTGAGCTCATAGGACCGGAGGAGGAATTCTGATAATTGAAGTCCACAAGTCTTAAAGCTGTCAAGTTTGAGGACTCCTGGTCTTTGGATATATATCTTAACTTTTTTTATAGACTCATACTTTATATTCTTCTAAAGGCTTTCTTTTCATTTCTTCCATACCTTCCCTTTTCTTTCATGTCCATTTCCCCCCCAAATATCCCCTTTTGAGACAGAAAGGCAACGCTGCTCTTGACTTACCACATGCCAGTCTATCTCCCCTCAGAAGCCATTACTCATTACTCTTATCCTTCACTGATTCTTTTTGTTTTTCATCCTGAACCATCAAATCAGACACACTTTCTGATTCCCCCCCCCTCTCTGTATGTCCTTATAATGTTTTTGAAAAAGATGTTAAGCTTCTGTCATTTGTTTGTGAATCTTCAAATGGTTCCCAAAAATTTCCTCCACTCTTTTTTCTCTTGGTTGATGGCACAGTTTCCTCCAAAACTCACCTCTGGTTCTTCCATCATAATAATCAAAGTTGGAAGGGACCGTATAGGTCATCTCGTCCAACCCCCCCTGCCCAAACGGGAGACCCCACACCATTTCGGACAGATGACAGTCCAATCTCTTCTTGAAAGCCTCCAGTGATGAAGCTCCCACAACTTCTGTTCCATTGGTTGATTGTTCTCACTGTCAGAAAGTTTCTCCTTCTTTCTAGGTTGAATCTCTCCTTCACTGGAGTGTAACATATAATTATTACCAAATCTATGGATTCTCTCTTTTTAAAAAATATATACAGTCCAGGTGGTCCTCGACTTAACAGCCGTAATGGAGCCCAACATTTCTGTTGCTAAGCAAGGCGGTTGTTAAATGAGTTTTGGGCCCATTCTGCGACCTTTCTTTCTGTGGTTGTAAAGTGAATCCCTGCAGCCATTAAGTGAGTCATGCTTCTGTTAAATGAATCTGGCTTCCCCTTGAACTTTGCTTGTCAGAAGGGTCGCTAAAGAGGATCAAGTGACCCGAGGACCCTGCGACCTCATAAATACGAGTCAGTTTCCAAGTGGGCTGAATTTGATCATGTGACTGTGAGGATGCTGCCATGATCATAAGTGTGAAAAATGGCTACAAGTCACTTTTTTCAGCGCCATCTTAACTTCAAATGGTCACTAAACAAAGTCAGTCGAAGACTTACCTGTGATTTAAATGACACCACTTAGTACTTTCTGCACCAGAATCTTTCATTCCCAAATCATTCAAACTTTGGACTCCCTGCCTGGATCCATCAGGCTCAATTCCATAATCTCAGTTTCACTTTCATTCAGATCTATATCATTCCTTAATTTTGTATACAGGCAATGTATCTTTTGGATCATTTCATTCATGAATTCATAAACCTGTTTACTCCATTGACATTCCAAATATATCCACCTTCTATATGCTATGGTCATTGTCTCTGCTGTCCAGGGGTGGGATTCAACCTGTATAACAACTGGTTTGGTGAGCACGTGCGTGCAGTGTTTAAAGACCGCCCATTTTCAGCTCTAATATTTGCCTTCTACTGCAGCCCAGGTGAGTGAAACAGTTGAGGTGGAGCAATTGGCTGTGCCATGTGAATCAGCTGAGCTGCAAAACATGGATCACTGGAACTACCAGTTCACCTGAACCTGTTCTGACCCAGGCTTCATAAACTGTAATTAGTCATAAACTTGTTTTAAAAACCCAAACCTATTTTATTGCAATGCTGGGAATTGTTTCCATTCCCAACCGGAATTAATCTCAAATAGTCCCCCAAGATAAGCACACACCTTTCAGTATCTGTGAAGTGCTGCCAAAAACAGAAGTATCAAATTAACTAAAAAAAGAAACCAACCGAAGTACAAGAAAAACCAACCAAAGGACAAGGAGCTTCAGGGATGACTCAGAATCGATCGAACTACTTTGCTTCCTGCAAAGTTTTCATCATCTTGGCCTGACTTTTATCCCTTATGGGAGGGGCAATCACCTCCCAGCCTTACTCCGGAGTCACCCCCTCTGTCTCAGCTACTCTCTCCTTCTAGCAGCTCTGTGCACACATATGCACTGAGAATAGGCTCCCCTTGTTCCTCTGCCTCACTGCTGCCAGTCTCCGCAGGCTCCAGAGTCAGCACCTCACTCCCAAATAATCCTGGCCCTGATCCTTTGCATCAGATGCAGGACTCTCGTCTGAGTCCTCTCCAGACTCCCGGTCTGGTTCCCGTTCTTCCCCACTGTCCGATTCCACTGCCATCTGTACTGGCTGCTGACGAACCACAACAGAACCATACTGAACCTGTAGAATCCTACCCCTATTGCTGTCCATCATGACGTTGTTCAATCAAAAAGCTTTCACGTAAAACGCTAAGATATAATTGGTTACAATGCAGCATTTCTTACTTTTATGAAGACACAATACTAATCCAAACTGGCCCCATTTGGGCTAGTGTGATGTGACATAAGCACAACCAATGCACCAAAGTTTTACTTCAAGCACATTCGCCTATGCACTTTATTTTGTTGGTTCTCTCAGCATCCCTAAATGTGCCAACCCAGACTCTTTTAATGTGTAGGTTGTATTATACCTTCCCAAGGTTTGGATAAACTTGATAGCTGGCATGAGTGCTCTCTAGGTTGAAAGGCAAGATTTGTAAAAATAAAAATATGATCCATTGACTGATACATCTTCTCGGTGCATCAAGCTGGTCACAGCAGAAGCATTCTTTTTAACAGTTACGATGAGTTTTTCCATTATGGATTACTGAAAGTTGATACATGCCTCTGGTTAACTTTTTAAAATTGTTCTTTTCATTGTTTCAGAAAAAAAAAAGGATGGGATCATGGGTGTTAGAAGTTTTATCCAATAGGTTAAGGGCTAGAGTTTGTGAAGGGATGTCATTTATTGAAAGAAGAACAATGTTTTAAAAAACAAAACAAAACAGGAACAAAACAAGAGCAGGAACCAATGCTTTGAAACTTGTTCTTAAACCTCGTAACATATCTCTGCCTCTGTCTTACCATACAATTTTTGTCCCCCTTACAGGTTTCCATTGTATTGTGAAATGAAACAAAACATTCATATTCTGTCTGCAGGTAGTCCTTGACTTACCACCACAACCGAGCTCAAAATTTATGCCGCTTAGTCAGACATTTGTTCACTTAGTAACCTGGTTGTTAAGTGAATCTGGCTTCCCCATGGACTTGGCTTGCAAAAGCCGATCACGTGATCCCCTCCCCTGGGGCTCTGCGACTGTCGCAAATATGAAGCAGATGTCAAAGCGTGTGGATTTGGATCATGTGACTGTGTGGGAAACACCGCAACGGTCATAAGAATGAAAAATGACCGTAAGTCACTTTTCTCAGGGCTGTTTCACCTTTTTTCCCCAGTGCTTCGGTGTAACTTCGAACGGTCACTAAATTGAATGGTCATAAGTCGAGGACTTGCCTGTATATCACCTAAACCAATTGCCTTTTGAGCCGCTATTTTGAAAGTTAAAAGAAATAACTGAGCATAGAGGATTGGGTCTGTTCATTCCACAGTGTTCTCAAATCGCTCCTTGCAGCTTATTTCTGTGTGCCGAAACTTTTGACGGTTACCTTAATTATCAAGGGTTCATTAGTACAATCAATGTTGACGACGTATCCTTGCTAATTCGATGGGGGGAGCGTGGAGGGGAGCACTCGATGCAAGCCTAGGGAGTCACACTTAATGCTGTGAGTTACCATCTCTCAGCAGGACAGAGAATATGACTAGTTAAACTCGACGTACTGAAAAATACTGAGCTTCTGCTGACTGTGTATTCAGTTTCCTCTTTTCTCCCCTGGATAGTAAGGGAACTGCAAGAGCGCATGGTTCGTTTTCCTTCCCTAATGCAGAATGGATCAAAGATGGCAAGAAAGAACGGAGTTTGCCGTGAAAAAATCCAGTGGCCCATTATTGCAAGAACTGGGGAGAAACCACGCACCATCATTCAATTACACCTGATCTCAACTCTCTCTGATTGAGGCCAGGTAGCAGTTGTGTACCTGAGCCTTGAAGCATATACACCATCCCATCTTGACTTCTGGATAATTGGCTCCAGAATAAAACCAACCGGTGCATTCCAAGAAGCTGTTATTTTCTACCATGTTTCCCCAAAATGAGACCCTGTCTTACATATTTTTTGCCACCAAAAAAAAAGGCACCGGGTGGGATGTAATCCACTGACTAACCTCACTTGTGCACGTCGCCCCCAGCCTCCTCTTTGTTGTCACAGGCCTTCAGGAACTACTACTTCTGCAGCCTTCAAGGCTTTCCTGATAACAGAGTCCTGGATTGATCTGGAACTTTGTTATCAGCTACAGAGGCCTTCAAGAAAGCCTTGCCAGCTGCAGAAGAAATGGGCAGATGTCGGGGTGCGCGAGGCCTGGCTACAACTGTCCAAAGGTAAGTAACAGGGCAGTTCCAACCCCCCATCCCCACCCTACCTTAATTTTTACCTGTGCACTCTGGAGTGGGCAGGATCTTAATTAGGGCTTATTTGGGGGGGGGTAGGTCTTATATTCAGCACACATGTAAAATCCAGCTAGGACTTATTTTCAGGGTAGGTCATATTTCTAGGGAAATGGTAGATTTCAGGAAGGAATGCAGTAAGATTAGCAATCTCTTTCAAATAACACAGCTGTTACCTCTTGAATATTTTAGGGTAGGGGTTATTCCTAGATTTTGGGAAAGGTGTACAGGGGAAAAAAATAGAATTAAAATGTACATATGCTTGTAAAATGTGTTAAGAACTACGACTGTACTCCTTGTTATGCCTGCTTGCTAGCATTTTTAAAGCCGTGAGCACTCACCCATTTCCTGCTATGGACACATAAACCTGTGGAGCCATGTGCCAAAATGCTGGTCTCCACCGTGAGGTCTCCTAATCTTTTTGGCACCTCTGAGCAGAGTGCAAAGAATCCTGGCTCTTTTGCTTGAAATTTAGATGACCAGCACGGATGGGACAAGGGTGGAATGAGAAGGGAAGGGCCTTGGTTGCACAGCCACGCTTTCCAAAACAAACTGACATTGTATATTTTGCGTTCTCTCCCCCACTGCTAGGAATATGTAAATCCCGAGTTTGAAACCATAGCTGCCAAGCACTTCTTCAGATTAATCTCACGCCCGGTGTGCTAATTTTCTACAGGGAATAACATTTTTAGAATAAGTTCTAAGCAGGAATATCTGCTTAGAGACATGAAGTGGGGGCGTCCAGCTGAACATGTAAGTTAGTTAGGAGATTTAAGCCTGAGAATATGGCAGCTGGCCACGTTTAACTTTTTTTTTTTTTTTTTCCGGGAAGAGTGTTATTAATTTTATTTAAAGAATTAACAGCATGCTTTTCGCCTCCCCTCCGCCGCAACCTTCATAAGCTCCAAAAATGTTAAGGACAGTATGTAAGAGGGATTTGATGCTTTTTGACACTGCTGAAGCTGAAGCCAACTCGCCACGCCTTCCGGTATTCCCATGGAAAGAAAAACTTGGGAAGATAGTTGCCACGACAGGCAAAAAGTGGCTTAAGGGAGGTGTGATTGTTTTAGGTGGAAGAGATGGCTGGCTTTCCTTTGCTGTGTCTTTGGGCACAGCTGGGCAAGGAGAAATTGGCTCCAGATTTGGGGGCTTGGGGATGGAAGGTGGATGCACCAAGAAACCAGGTGGGGGGGGGAAAAAAAACCACCCTATTATTAAGGATTCACTGTTCTGTAAGCCCATTCTTAGCACATCTTGTCCGAGATACGGCTATCCATAACTATTGACTGAAGGGGTACTGTAACAAAACTGCACGTTTGTGGATGGATAATTCCCAGAAGGAAACAATTATCGTTTTGATGATTTAACTATGCATTTTAAGCATGTTTTAAATAAAAAACGGATACTGAATAAAAACCTGGTTCTGTATTGATGATAAGCATTGCCATGCAAATTGAATGTTGAATAACCGGGTTGGAACGGACCTTGGAGGCCCTGATTAGATTAGATCAACAGAGGTGGAAGGGGCCTTGGAGGTCATCTAGTCCAACCCAAGCAGGAGACGTTACACTATTTCTGACAAATGGCAGTCCAATCTCTTCTTGAAAGCTTCCAGTGATGAAGCTCCCACAACTTCCAAAGGCAACTTCTGCTCCATGGGTTGGTTGTTCTCACTGTCAGAAAGTTTCTCCTTATTTCCAGGTTGAATCTCTCCTTGTTCAAGTTTCCATCCATTGTTCCTTGTCTGGCCTTCAGGCGCTTTGGAGAATAGCTTGACCCCCTTCCTCCTCTCTGTGGCAGCCCCTCAAATATTGGAAGACCGCTATCCTGTCTCCCCTGGTCCTTCTTTTCACTAGACTAGTCTTCTAGAATCTAATCCTGTGATGGCGAAACTATGGCACACATGCCACAGGTGGCACACAGAGCCATTTGTGCCAGCACGCGAGCTGCAGGCAAATTTATGTCACTGAGCATGTGCACGCCTCACAGCTGATTTTCAGCAGGTTTGAGGCCTTTTTTGGCCTCCCAAAGGCTCGAGGAAGGCTTTTGCAGGCTGAAAACTAGCCTTGTTTTGTCACGTCCTGTTTTTCCGAAAATATCGGAAGTGACGAAACGGGTCTATTTTTCAGCCTGCAAAGCCTGCAGAAGCCTTCCTCGAGCCTTTGGGAGGCCAAAAAAAGGCCTCAAACCCGCTGAAAATCAGCTGTGAGGCACAGTGCAGGTAAGGGGGCAGCGGAGGGGTGGGGGTTGCACGTGCATGCATAGGAGGCATGGGGGGGGGGGCGTGGATTGCCTTCTGGGTGCTGGCCCGTGAGTGTGCAAACGCGTGAACAGTTTTTGGCACATGAACCCAAAAAGGTTGGCCACCACTGCTCTGATTAATTGTTCTCACTGTCAAAAAAAACCTCCCTTGTTTTAGGTTGGATCTCTCTTTAAGACTGTAATTGACTTAGAACCCTTGTTTAGTGATGCTTTTGAAGTGAACAGTGACCCTGAAAGAAGTGACTTATGACCACTTTTCACAGTTTACAACCATTGCAGCATCCCCACAGTCATGTCATCAAACTTTGGATGCTTGGCAGCTGAATCATAATTATGACGGATATGAAGTCGCAAGGTGGTATGATTGCCTCTTGCCCACCTTCTGGCAAGCCAATGGGGAAGCCAGATTCACTTAACCAACATGCCACTAACTTTTAACAACTGCAGTGGTTCACTAAATGATGGTGGCAAGAAAGGTCGTTTGGGGCAAAGCTCAGGTCAACTCCTGTTTAATTAGCAACAGGAATTTAGGGTTCAGCTGTCGTAAGCCGAGGACTATCTGCACTTGGCCTGACCTTAGGTGCTTTAGACAACTGAACCTTAGTTGAAAAAAATATTCAGGTTTTTCATTTTTGAAGAATAACGGCCAGCAAAGTAGAATAGAGTCACAGAGTCGGAAGGGACCTTGGAGGTCATCTAGTCCAACCCCCTGCTCAGGCAGGAAACCCTACATCATTTCAGAAAAATGGTTGTCCAATCTCTCCTTTAAAACTGCCAGTTGTAGTTTAAAAGCATCCACAACTTATGGAGGCAAGTCGTTCCAAAGATTAATTGTTGCAACTGTCACAAAAGTTTTCCTTATACTGTATATATAAATAACAACTGATAAATTGTACTGGTTGGTTGAGCTGACCCATCCATCCATGCCTGAAAGTCCAGAGATATGTTTGGGGAACATGAAGAATCTATCTGTCTGTCTGTCTGTCTGTCTATCTACCTACCTACCTATCTACCTATCTATCCATCTATCTACGAAATACTCCTCATGTATCATCACAAAATCTCCAGAACCGTAAAGCTTACAAACTTGACAGTTGCCACGCATGTTCCTCTCGGCTTCTTGGTGCTCACTAAGAAAGGATTTTTTGAAAGGCCCATCAGAGCATTAGTATTTCCAATATTATTATTATTCACACGCTCTGACGCTAAGGAGTTCTACTCCCCCTCCCCACCTGAAAAGAAATCTCTTCCAAAGGCAAAACACAAGCAGAGGAGAGGAGTTTCGGTTTCAGTTTCACAGCACCAAGCAGCTTTAGTAATACAGAACAGTTGAGCTAAGCCGTGCCCAGGCTCCTTGCTGTCTCCTTGCTCACACAGCAAATACTGCTTCCGTTTCCAAACAGCCCTCAACTTTCACACACTGACAAGAATGCCATCCAGATGAATACCGATGGATGCTGGTAGGCAGAATTTCCACCCCCCCCCCTTATTTTCCTCCCTAAAAACTAAGCCCGACTACATAGCTTCGTAAGGAAGTACGGCTATCCAGCTAGTGTGTTTAGAAAGCGAGGCGCCAATCAAGCCAACATCGGTATGTTTCACCTCTGCTTTTCATTTCCTCCGATCCCATTTGCCAACCCTCACCGCTTTTAATAGGGTTGTAGTTCTACTCTGGACATTAATACTTTTCTGGCTGCTTCGGAGCGTTCAGTTAGCTGGAAAGGCAGAGTGGGGAAAAAATGTGTTAAATTAAATTGACCCCATTGGCTTCTGATGGAAGAAGATCAATCGGCCTTTTCTACCAGCGGAGTCGAGGAAGGTTTTTCCTTCCGTGATGATGCTCACAGTCTTAGACATTTTCAGTGGGGACGCTGGAGGGGAACATGTGTGTGCGTGTGTTTGTGTGTCTAAGAGGGAACATCGCTGGGCTACGACTAGCACCGCCTGAGAAGAAGTGTGGTTTGCAACGTGTGTGTGTATGTGTGTGTAACATTGCAAAAGAGGTGCCCGGAGCAAAGACAGATGAGAAGCCAGTGAAGCAGGACTCATTTGGGAGAGGGGGGGCAGGAGGGGAAAACAAGAAAAACCCCTCCCCACACACACATCCTTTTAGACTTTAAGGGGGGGGGTGGTGACCTAAAAATCACCTGCACTACTTTCAGATCCAAAAAAGAAAGGAGAAGAGAAAGGATGGCCTGGAGGACCAAATCTAGAAGCAGCCGAAGAAAGAGCGGCTGGGGTGGTAGGCAGTTTGTCCCTCTGGCAGTCTGTCCTATGCCAGTATCCTGTAGCCTCCCACCACTGTGACTCTTTGCACAATAGGACACCCCCTCTCCCTCTCTTCCTCCTCCTCCTCCTCCTCCTCCTCCCTCTTACTAGTAGCAGGTGCACAGGACAGTTGGGGTAGGGAAGTTATCCCTATTGTAGTCTGTCCTTCCCCCAGCATCCTCTCCCCTCTGCCATGATTGTTCACAATCAGGACACACACTCTTCCTCCTTTTTCTCTTCCTCCTTCTCTTTCTCTTCTTCCTCTTCCTCCTCCTTTTTCTCTTCCTCTTCCTTCCCCTCCCTCCTCTCTTCTCCTCTTTCTCCTCTTCCACCTTCTCTTCCTCCTCCTTTTTCTTCCTCTTCCTCCTCCTTTTTCTCTTCCTCCTCTTTCTCTTCCTCCTTTTTCTCTTCCCCTTCCTTCCCCTCCCTCCTCTCTTCTCCTCTTTCTCCTCCTCCACCTTCTCTTCCTCCTCCTTTTTCTCTTCCTCCTTTCTCTTCCTCCTTCTCTTTCTCTTCCCCTTCTCTTTCCTTCCTCCCTCCTCCCTCTTCCTCCTCTTCCTCTTCCTCCACTTTCTCTTCTCCTCTTTCTCTTCTTCCTCTTCCTCCTTTTTGTCCTCCTCTTTCTCTTCCTCCTCCTCCCTCCTCCTCTTCCTCCTCCCTCCTCCTCCTTTTCCTCTTCCTCCTCCACTTTCTCTTCCTCCTCCTTTCTCCTGCTCTTCTTCTTCCTCCTTCCTCCTCCTCCTGCTCTCCCTCCTCCACTTTTTCTTCCTCATCCTCCCCCCTCCCCCAACTATTCACTGGACAGTGCTGGAAGCACACACATATGCAGACAAAAAAACACACACACACACACACACTCCTATTGCATGCAGAAGGAGGTGAGGCGTCATCCTTACTTACTTAGAGGAACTGGGGACTTGCAAAATAGGGCAACTGCAATTCATTCCAGGTAAAATGAGGTTTCCTTACAGTTTTTGTTTTCTCCTTCTGAGCACTAGGAGAACGGAACAGAGACTGCCTTGCACATCACACCGGCTTTAAGTGTTTGTCCACGGAGAATTGATAATCGCCTGAGAACTAACCCCCCCCCCCTTCCCCCTCCTCTCCCCAGGAAGGTGGTTGAGATGCTTTTGGAAACCAAAGTCTAGCTTTATCTTTTGAACCTCCTCCTGCTGCATCCACCACCGTGTGACACCAAGCAAGCTGGAAGAAGAAAGCAGGAAAAGGAGGCTTTGAATGCCTATGACCTCAGAAGGCATTTTTCCTCCCCCTTTTCCTTTCCTTTCCTTTCCTTTTCCAAATTAGAAAGCACTAACCCAGCCCTTTTGCAGGAGGAGCTAAAAACAAACAAACACCAGCTCTTGGAAAGGTGAAGCATTCCAGAACAGAGGTGGGAAATTGGAGAAGGTTAGGAGAATAGGAGCACTCCATAGGGAAGAACAATTTCACAACCAATGAGCTGGAGGGGAGAGATTCTCCGCTTTGAGTTATAATGCCCACCGGGGAGACAGTACAAAGAAATAAATATGCTAACATTTGATGACGTGTTTTTACCTCATGGTCAGTCCCTGTTCTCAGCCACTTGAATGTTGGCCTGATTTGTCTGGTGCCTCTTGCTACACAGAAGGCAGCGTTCTGACCTCGGCTTCTGTGATGACCGGGGGGGGATACAAAAGCAACAAAGTCCCCAAAACAGGTGAAGTCCCTTTAATCCATCCAACTTGGCTTCAAAGCTCTAATTATCATTGACTGGAGAAAAAACTGCCCCACAAACAGTTGGGAAAAGGAAGGAATGCCGTTGAAACTCAAAATAAATAGAAAAAATAAGACAAACCACACTGAAGCGATTAATGAGACAAGGCAGGATAAGGCTTGAAGACGTCCACAGATATTGAAATACATACTCTGGGAAGGATGCCAGAACTCAGATAAAAACTGAAAGACTAGAATTATTTCACACTTTGCTACCAGCATTGGGCCATGTGCAGTTTATCCTTTTAAACAGTCCTCACAGCTGCAGCCCATGAAAGGGATCAAGGCCCCTTCCTCCCCCATAGACCATGTCATTCACATTTCTCCCTTATCCACTCCTCCCTGTGTGCCCTAGGATGGAGAGGGGATGGGCCTGGGTTCTTCCTCTGAATGCCCAGCCAGCCTGTGCCCTTCCTCAGTTTCCTCCACAACCTCCAGAGCCACCCTTCCACTCCCTGTCAGCTGTTCCTCCTCTCCCTTGTAGTCAGACTCCAACAGAGGCATGACAGCTTCCTTAGAAAGCACAATCTTAATCCTGGCAAAACCTCTTTTATTTCCACGGCTGTGAATTACGTTCATTCCCAGCCTGCAAGGCTTGGCAAACAATCTTTCATGGGAATGTTTAGAAACACCCACCTTTATCATACTTGGAATGTGGCCAGAGAACTAAATGCCAAACGCAGGGCAAGGCCAAACTTGACACAGAGTCAAACAGAAGTTTTCAAAGCTTGAACTGACCAGGCAAACTAATTGCTTCCTGCAAAAACTCACGTCCCATTCGCTCCTCTTTTATGTCCTATGAGAGGGGGATAATCATCTCCGAGTTGTGGCCTTACTCCTGAGTTGGCCCTGCTTTCTCAATTGTTCTTGTCTTCTGTAGCCCTGCACATGCACAGGCTGGGAACCAGAGTCAGCTAACTGGAGGGATTCTGTCAGTTCCATCATTTAAATCATGAGTCTCGAGTCAAACTTCCAAAACTTAAAAAGGATTTTTGGGGAGTTAATATGTCTGGCACTGGCAATGCTTGGGTGGAGCTGACTCTGAGGCACATAATTCATTGTCCCCCTTGACCCTGGTTTTCCCCCACCCCCTGGGTGTATTGTAATTCAGATTCTCCAATGGGACACATCCATAGCCAAGAGTCATCAATCATGCACTCCAGTAAGAATTTTGTGCGGCAGAAATTTCGGTCGCCTAGTTACTATCTTTGAAAACATTCATGGGATGCAGTTTCTGTTTGCAAGCTGCTGCACTGCTTCCCCCTGCCTTTCTGTTGGTAACTCTAAAAAGACCAGAGAAATATTTTATGAGTTGACACTCCGCATCACTGCTGTCTGAACCCAAAGGTAGCTGCCAACTGCCAGCCTGCCCTGGCCCCATCTCTGCCTCTGATGCAGAACCCTCGTCTGAGTCCTCCTCAGCCTCCAAGACTGGCCCAGGTTCCTCCCCAACCTCCTCACTACTGTCTGACTCTGCTGTCAGCTCTGTCAGCTGCCAGTGGGCCACAACAGGCAGTTGTGTTTCTACTCAAGTTTTGTTGCTGGGGAGGTGGCAAAGGAACCACCCATTTGGGCACTGCTCAAACTGGTAAGAATGGGGAGTTCTGAAGACTGAAGCTCCCCAAGAAAGCTAACTAAAGAGCGAAGAAGAGGCTGCCCAAGGAATTCAGGAGGAGCCGTTAATCTTAACAGATTATCTGGCAATTGATGTCAAGGTAAAAATTTCCCCTTGTCCAGTGGTGCCTGACTCAGGGATAACAGATAACAGATAATCAGAGTTGGAAGGGACCTTATAGGTCATCTAGTCCAACACCCACACCCTACACCATTTCTGACAAATGGCAGTCCAGTCTCTTCTTGAAGGTCTCAAGTGACTGCTCTAGGGAGTGATGGTCATCTCTGGTTCTTAGCTGAGGGATCCAACATTGTCTGGAGATATTACTGTGGTCACATGGCCACAGCATGACTATATGCTGAGGCAGATGGAACTCACTTTCCCACTGCAGTGGTACCTAATTATCTACTCGCATTTGCATGCTTTCAAACTGCTTAGATGGGTGGGAGCTGGACCAAAGAACGGGAGCTCACCCCATCATGCAGCGCTCAGGTCTCGAACCCCGGGCAGTCAAGCTTTCTAGCTGACAATCTGAACAATCTTTAACTGTTGAGTCATCGCCCCCTCTCTGACAATTGTGCTTTAAGAAACATGGGGACAAATGATACAACATAGTGCGGCAATAACCACAACACCACCAATGTTGTAAGCCTTGGGAAGAATCACAAGACCCTCGGGGTTCAGAGGGTATTGCAGGAGATCTATTGGGGAACAAGTGTTTCCAAAGGGAAAAGACATAATTGCCAAAAAGCAACTGGCACAAAGCAGGGCAAGGTCAGAAGGCGAAGTTACCAAAATTAAAACCCAAGAGGTTGTAAGAGGTGAGGGGATGACACCAACTGTTGGAAGGGCTTTCCTTCTGTTATTACCATCTGGATTTATGACTAAAAAACCCATGAGGAACTTTAGCCAGGTTCAAGCCAGCTGGATGGACTTTGATGGTCTTCAAGGCCATTGCCCAGTTTGCAGAAAGCCAAGGAAAAATATTGAGGTCAGTGACTAACTGTGCTTCTAATATCTGGGTTCATGGCCTGTACTATCCATGGTCATCTCTCTCTCTTTTGTTCTCTCTGTCTCTTTCTGTCTCTGTCTCTGTCTCTCTGTCTCTGTCTCTCTGTCTCTGTCTCTCCCTCTCTCTCTCTGTGTGTGTCTCCCTCCCTCCCTCTCTTCCCATTTCTGCTGTTCATCCCCACTACTATCCTTGTGGCTTCAGTCTTCTGAGCTGTCTTGTTTCCATGAGCATTGCCTTTTCAAGGACCTGATGAGCAACCCCGAACCAGTTCTGACCCTAGAAGAGAAGTTGTCTGGTCTCCTGGATAAGCCAGAAAAAAGGGACAACTAGAAGAACAAATTTTACTGGATTGTAAGGCTGCATTAGCTAAGGCTCAGATGGTGAAAGAGGCTAAGCTGCGTGAGTTGGAGACCTGAGCGCCGTGTGACGAGCTGAGCTTCCATTACTTGCTCCAGCTCCCACCCCACCTAGCAGTTTGAAAGCATGCAAATGTGAGTAGATGAATAGGTACCACTTCAATGCATTCCATGCACCTCAGCATATAATGCTGGCTACATGACCACGGAAATGTCTTTGGACAATGCTGGCTCCTTTAGCTAAGAAACAGAGATGAACAAGATTGCCCCCTAGATAGGAGAAACTGTTACCTTTATCTTTAACACTACATGAACAGAACCATGTAAATCTGAAAACCCAAACTTCCCCACTCCACCCCCCACCCCCACTTTTAACGACTGTACTTGGTCCATTAGGTCAAGTCCTTCTTAACTTTCTTCTTCGGACCTTGAAGCCACTTCCTCTCTTCTCTAATGGTTTCCTAGGCAGTCTCTCTTCCCTTCTACCCCCCAAAAAACCATTCACACATTACAGAAAGTGATGGGCATTGCTGAGAACTAAATCTGGGAGGGCTCTCAGGTCTGGTCAGTGTTAATGGCCACCAGAAGGGAAGGAAGAGCAGGTGGGGGAGGGGTGAAGGAGGAATAGCAACCCAGCTTTTGGATGGGAGCAGGAGATAAACGGTTGAGAGGGATTTCTTGCAGTGTTGAGTACAGAGAAAAGAGGACTCCCGGTCTCCATTCTTGGCTGTCCCAGAATAGAATTCTTTATTGGCCAAGTGTGATTGGACACACAAGGAATTTGTCTTGGTGCAAATACTCTCCGTGTACATAAAAGGAAAGTTACATTTGTCAAGAATCAGTCAATAGGAAACTGAATGAGAATAGAATAGAATAGAATGGAATGGAATGGAATGGAATTATTTATTGGCCAAGTGTGATTAGACATACAAAGAATTTATCTTGGTGCAAATATTCTCAGTGTACATAAAAGAAAAGATACATTCGTCAAGAGTCAAGAATCAGGTACCACACTTAATGAGAGTCAGAGGGTACAAATAACCAGTCAAATCATACTAGGAAACAGTCAATATAAATTGTAAGGATACAAGCAACAAAGTTACAGTCATACACTCACAAGTGGGAAGGGATAGGTGATAAGGAGTGATGAGAAGATTAATAGTGATAGTAAATGCAAACTTTGTAACAGTTTAACAGTGTTGAGGGAATTATTTGTTTAGCAGAGTGATGGCATTCGGGAAAAACTGTCCTTGTGTCTAGTTGTTCTGGTGTGCAGGGCTCTATAGTGTTGTTTTGAGGGAAGGAGTTGAAACAGTTTATGTCCTGGATGTGAGGGGTCTGGAAATATTTTCACAGCCCTCTTTTTGACTCAGGGTGCAGTATGCAGGTCCTCCATGGAAGGCAAATGGAACTGCAAAAGGCTAAGCTTTTCAGGCTCCTGGTTTTGGTCTAAAAAAAATACAATTGGAAAACCAATTCTTTTCCTTTGAAGAGTTAGCAAACATTTTGGGAAGGGGAAACAACAAGACAACAGGAACAGGGCATTTCAGATGGCTTCTGATGCAGCAGGGGAAGCATGCGAAGGGCCTGTCTCTTTGAAATGGGGGCGGGGGAGAGACCACTTTCTGCCCTTTGGCTTCCATCCAGGGGAGGGAGGCTGTGGCCCATTAAGGCTCACTGGTGCCCTAAACACAGACAAATCTTGGTGCCTCACACTCTTCCTTTGTACAGACTGTACAAACAAAGCCATGTTCTCAACTTTGTGGTGCCGCCCTTTGGGCCTGGTGCCCCTAAGCACGTGCTTAGTCTGCTTCGTGGTTCATGCACCACTGGAGGGAGGCTAACCTGGAGGAAGGGTGCCTTTCCCTTCACTGTGTTTGGGGCTTTGGCTCTTCCTTGTCCATTGGTGCAACCACTAGGCAAGGGCTCACTCAATTAACTTGCTTCTCGCGCCGTGCAGGTCCGTAGTCAGGACGGCGGCGACAAGACTGAGGCCGGGGTGGGGTGCGGTGCGGTGGGTTCCCCGGGCCGGGTGGGGAACCCTCCAATTCGGGCCGGGAAGGCCCTTCCGGGCTCGGGGAAAGGTCCCGGGCTTGGGAAGAGAGTCTCCGATGGGAACAGTCTACTCCGGGGCGGACGGGACGGGCCCGGAATCGGGGAGGCTCCCGTTAGGAGTGCGGCTCCACTCCGCGGGGTGGGGGTGGGGGAGGGGAAGTGGGAGCCGCAGCCGGGCTCGGCTGACCTAGAAAGCTCCCCACCTTCACTGCGCCTTCCGCGGGACAGCAGTCCGGCGGGGCGAAGGAGCGAGCCCCTTTCCTTGGAGGAAGGGAAGGAGGCGGGCGGGCGGGGGGGGGGGGGGGGGGGGAGGAGGAGGAGAAGGAGGAGGAGGAGGAAGGCGGCCAGTCGAGGACACCCGGACTCGGCTCAGTTCAGCTCGGCTCGGATCCTTTCCGCAGGAGGCGCCCGGGGACGATTCAGCCCGAGCGCCAGGCAGGCAGGCGAAGAGCGAGCGAGCGACCTTGCGAGGGGGATACAGCGGAGGGAGAGGCGGGCGGGGGGCGGTCGCTCGGGTGCCGGTGGAGGAGGAAGAGGAAGAGAAAGAGGAGGGGAAGAGAAGGAGGAGGAAGAGGAGGAAAAGGAGAAAGAGGAGGAGGAGGAAGAGAAAGAGGAGGGGAAGAGGAGGAGGAGGAAGAGGAGGAGGAGGAGGAGGAGGAAAAGGAGAAAGAGGAGGAGGAGGAAGAGAAAGAGGAGGAGGAGGAAAAGGAGAGAGAGGAGGAGGAGGAAGAGAAAGAGGAGGAGGAGGAGGAGGAGGAAAAGGAGAAAGAGGAGGAGGAGGAAGAGAAAGAGGAGGAGGAGGAAAAGGAGAGAGAGGAGGAGGAGGAAGAGAAAGAGGAGGGGAAGAGGAGGAGGAGGAAGAGGAGGAAAAGGAGAAAGAGGAGGAGGAGGAAGAGAAAGAGGAGGAGGAGGAGGAGGAGGAAAAGGAGAAAGAGGAGGAGGAGGAAGAGAAAGAGGAGGAGGAGGAAAAGGAGAGAGAGGAGGAGGAGGAAGAGAAAGAGGAGGGGAAAGACGAGAAAGAGGCTCGCGGCGCTGGGTTGGCTGGCTCAGAGCGGAGCCGCTCGCTGGGCGCCGTCTGCGGGCGCGGGAAGGGCCGCTCTTATGGGCATGAAACACTCGTCCCGCTGCCTGCTCCTCCGGAGGAAAATGGCGGAGAACGCCACCGAGAACGCCGAGGTAGGTCGCCCGCGGCGCCGCTTGGCCGTCTCTTCGCTCCGGGGCCCGGGGGAGCCCGACAGGCGCCGCCGCTCTCGGACTTCCGCGGCCGCTGCCCGCGGCGCTTCGTCCCGGGCCGGGCTCGGCTCGCCCCTCGTTCGGCCTCGGCGGAGCTGTCCAGGGTGCTGAACCCCAGGAAAGGGAACCCCCCCCCCCCTCTGGAAGCAGAGCTGTTCCTCGGGTGGTCTCTGCGCGCGCGCGCGCGTCTTTCTCCACCGCTGGATTCTCCGTTGCGTAGCCCTTCCCAAAACTTAGCACCGGGGTTCAGGGAGTTTCTCTTGCCCTGCGTGGAGCGCGGGGCGCGTTGCTTTGCCTCCTCCCCGACTTGGCTCTCCCTCCTCCCACCCCCCAAAGATGCAGGAAAGCTATCTGAATTCCCGCGAACTGAGGAAATGGGAGCAGGAGGATGTGGAGAAGCTAATTGAAGAAATACATCAAAGAGAGAGAAAGAAGAGAGGTGCTAATGGCTGCGAGGCAGCGGCTGTAGTTAGAGGGAAGTTAAAAATAGCCGGGCAAGGCAGGTGGTGGCACATCTGTAATCCTTCAAGAGAGGAGCGGTGGAGGAAATGTCATTGAGGTCTGGCGGTTCTGCGGGAGCTGCAGGACTCCTGGGCTTAGGGGTTTATTTGGTACACGGGGTGGGAGAGAGGAATCCCATTCCCTTAGCAGAAACGCATCCATGGTTTTAATGAGATAGATGAAGGATAGATAAGATAGATAGATAGATAGGTAGGTAGGTAGGTAGGTAGGTAGGTAGATAGATAGATAGATAGATAGATAGATAGATAGATAGATAGATAGATAGATAGATAGATAGAT
>BLBF01000022.1:9771976-9793129 GCA_015471245.1 Laticauda colubrina | reverse complement strand
AACCGGTCTGAATTAGCAGCAGCCCATCACTGGTCCTCAACCCTCAGACCAGGCCGTGGTATTGGTCCATGGCCTGTTAGTAAGTGGGCTGCACATCTGGAAGTGAGCAGTGGGTGGGCAAGCGAGCGAAGCTTCATCTGTATTTGCAGATGTGCCACAACACTCACATTACAGTTTCAGTTCCACCTCAGATCATAAAATGGGAACCCCATCCCTGTGAACTGGGAATGCGAGGGATCTAAGTTGCACAGTCCTCTTCCCCACCACACCCCACAGTCCATGGAAAAAATGATCTTCCATGAAACCAATCCCTGGTGCCAGAAAGGTCAGGGACTGCTGGCCCGTAGGACACTCAGAAAGGAAGGAGCTGGAAAGCTGCAGACCATCCAACTACTTGGTGTTAGCAATCATGATGACCCAGAGCATGGCCCAAAAGCAGCAAAGTCACAAAGGTAGGTAAAGTAGGTAAATTCCTCCAACTTGACCCCCAATGTCCAGTTATCTTCAGCTGGAGAAAAAAAAACTCTCCCAAGAACAGTTTTAAAGGGAAGAAATTCCATCAGAACCCAAAGTACATATAAATTATAAATACAAACCAACATAAACCACGCTGCAGCAATTAACAAGAGAGGGCAGGATAAGGAACTTCAAAAGAAAATGAAACACACACAGTTGGGACGATGCCAGAACCCAGGTAAGACTTAACAAACAAACATAATGCACGCTTTGCTTCCAGCAACTTTGCTGTGCGTAGTTTGCCTTTTTAAACAGTTTCCCCAGCTGCAGCTAGTGAAAGTGATCAGGGCCCTTTCCTCCCCTGTAAACCAGTTAACTCACATTGCTCCCTTCTCCGTTCCTCCCTGCATGCCCTAGGTTGAAGAGGGGGTGGGCCTGGATCTTCCTCTGAATGCTCAGCTGGACTGTGCCCTTCCCCAATTTCTTCCCCAGGCACCGGAGCCACACTCCCACTCCCTGTCAGCTGCTCGACCTCCCCCTCAGAATCAGATTCCAACAGGGGCATGACAGCAAGATACAAGATAGAGCAAGTCTCCAAGCAGGGGATACTGAGAAGATACTACAGTTGCCAGGATGAGTTTGTCAAGGATACCTTGTGCCTGCCTGATCTGACCTCTCTCTTTTTTGGTTCTGTCTGTTTAGACTGGGTTAACCAAGGGAATGCTATGGATGCAATACATATGATTGCAGAGAAGCATTTGAGGAAATCTCTCATGATATCTATTCTTCTGGGACAGATGGCTAAATGTGGGTCCGTAGGTACAGTGCAGAGTAAATTATCAACTGGTTGAACAATCGCACCCAAACTCTTGTAGAGATTCTCAATCATCCAGGTTACAGTGGTCCCAAAGATGCTTTTTCAGAGGCAACTGGACACTCTTGTGTTTTAGATAAACCTGCAAGTGGCCTCAACAACCCTCTAAAACAGGGGTCGCCAACCTTTTGGACCTCAGGGACCACCAAACTCATAATTTTAAATCCTGGGGACCACCAACCAGTTCTGTGGGTGTGTTCTAATTTGTGGGTGTGGCTTGGTGGTCATGTGACTGGCTGGGCATGGCTTGTATGTAAATATTATAAATATTCATATAAATATTGAATTTTTTTATAAAAAAGAGCAACTTTTATCCAAAATCCGGCAAAGCAGGCAGGCAGATTGAGTTGCTCACAGAATCATTGATTCACTTAGAGATCTGTGTTTCTGCCATCGGCTACCTGAGTTAGCTAGAAAGCAATAAATCGAACAATTTCCTGCTTTCTAGTTAATCTAAATCTCCTGGAAGAGCAGAACAGCTGATGGTTGGAAAAAGGGAAAATAGCAATTTAGCAGGCAAGTTTGCCTGATAAGGAATGAGTGGGGAGGGAGGGTTCCCAGGGGCCATGTGGGCGGCACAGCCTTGTGTTCCCGCACAGCCGGGATTAATTGCTTTGGGGAGAGGGCTTGGGGGGGGGACATTTCTCTGTGGACCACCAAAATTTTCTCAAGGCCCAGCAGTGGTCCTTGGCCCACCAGTTGGCAACCACTGCTCAAAAAGGATGCAAATGACCAGCTTTCTGCAACAAATATAAATCCTTCCATTCCCCACCATCCAGTCAGAGCTGAAGAAGCTTCTTGGATGAGAAGTGGAACATCTTCAAAAGGAACAAAAAACAACAACAATTGCACCCAAAGAGTGCTCATAGATCAGAGGTGGTCTTCAGCAGGTTTTGACAGGTTATGGAGAACCGGTAGTGGAAATTTTGAGTAGTTCAGAGAACCGGCAAATACCCCCTCTGACTGGCCCCGCCCCCATCTCTTCTCTGCCTCCCATTGAGTCCCAGCTGATCGGCTGGGTTTCCTTTGGTTGCCCTGCACAGGAGAATGGAGCTGGAAAGCAGGTTAGTGGGGTGGGGAGGAAATGGGGATTTTACAGTATATCCTTCCCCTGCCACACCCACCAATCCACATCCATCAAGCCATGCCCATAGAACCAGTAATAATTTTTTTGGAATCCTACTACTGGTCATAAAGTGTGTAAAATGGTCAGGAGTCACACATATTTTCAGTGCCATTGTAACTTTGAACAGGCCACATTGCTCATTTTTGGGAACTGCACTTTGGAAAGAACTGGAAGAACCTGGGAAAGGTTTTACTGAGAATCCAAAGTGGAGGAATGATGAAAGTTACCCCTCTTTAACTTGCAAGAGAGGAGGCCAAAGGGAGTTTCTAGAATGGTCTTGAAAGACTGTCTGATGCAACAGGAGCAGACTTGGTTTTGGTCAAGACGGAGAGAGAGAACGTTAAAATGAGAAGGAAGGAGATTCAAGTTGGATATTAGGAAGAACTTCCTGAATTGGCAAGGTGTGGAGTGGAGAAGCTGGCTACTAGTATTCTTAATAACAGGAATCTTTTGAGTTCACGCCAGAAGGTTAGTTGTGTTTGGGAAGCTGGCTCAGAACACAAATTTCTGACCCAAATGGGGATGCGCCTTCAATGTCTAGAGAGGCCCTGCTTCCCCAAAAATATGACCTATCCTGAAAGTAAGTCCTAACTTGATTTTTACATGCGCACCCAATATAAGCCCTACCTCAAAATAAGCCCTAATTAAGACCCTGCCCATCCCAGAGTGGATGGGTAAAAATTAAGCTAGGGTGGGGATGGGGGGGTGGAGCTGCCTTACTACTTACCTTGGGCAGTTGTAGCCAGGCCTCGCACACCCTGACACCTGTCTTCCTGTCCATTTCTTCTGCAGCCAGCAGGTCTTTCCTGAAGGCCTCTGTAGCTGATAACAAAGCTCTGGATCGATCCAGAGTTATCCACTGCAGAGGCCTTCAGGAAAGCCTTGCCGGCTGCAGAAGAAGAAGTTCCTGAAGTCCCCTGACGGTGAAAAGGAGACCCAGGATAGATGCATGCAAGTGAGGTTAGTCAGTGGATGACATCCCCCCCAAAATAAGACCTGGTGCCTTTTTGGGTGGCAAAAAAAATTAAAATAAAACAGGGTCTTATTTTTGAGGAAACAGAGTACATAAGCCTCCAACCTTCTTATTTGGCAGTTAACCTGCACATTTCACCTGGCACACAAGAAGGTCACATTTAGAGAGATTGGTCATTCCCCTAAGAAGCTTCCATCCCGATTTCTTTTTAATAGCTATTCTTTCTGGTACCGCAGATCTTTTGATGCCCTTGCTCTTAACTTTTGGCTACAGATGACTCTGGTCTCACCACAGCTGCAGCTCCACAGGAGATGGTGAAGGATGTGACTGAAGACAGAATGCTGAAATCTATTCTGGATCTCTCGGTGGCTTGGCTTCCTACTTTTAACATTCTTGAATGTCATCAAATGAGATTTGTTTCCAAAATGTTATGGTTATAAATGTGACGCTGAAGAAAACCGGTATCATGTGTCAAAAATAGTAAGAGTGGGCATTTAAAGCTCTTTTGAAAGGCTGGGGAAAAAATAGCACCATAGCAACCATGGGAAGCGATACAACTTGCAAAATAGAAAGAAACGAGCAGGTTCACCCCTAAATGAAATGACCTCTTTGTTCTGGCTTTCTGCAGTTTATAAATAGCCTGAAACCTATTTTCAAAAGCATCCAGGAGGGGTGCAAAAATGACGCCACCTTCCAAACCACATTCTTATTCAGATTGGCTCTGATGGACAGAGATGAGTAATCTAAGGGTAGGACAATCTAATAGATTCAGGTCTCTCTCTCTCTCCCCCCCCCCCCCCCCCGTCTCTGCTTTGAGGCCAGTACTTCTACTGTGTTTTCCCAAAAATAAGACCCTGTCTTATATTTTTGCCACCAAAAAAGGCACCAGGTCTTATTTTCAGGGGATGCCATACACTGACTAACCTCACTTGTGTGCATCGCCCCCAGCCACCTTTTCGCTATCAGAGGCCTTCAGGAATTTCTTCTGTAACTGGCAAGGCTTTCCTGAAGGCCTCTGCAGCCGATAAGAGAGCTCTGGATCGATCCAGAGCTTTGTTATCAGCTCCAGAGGCCTTCAGGACAGCCTTGCCAGCCTTGCTGGCTGCAGAAGAAATGGGCCAGCAAGGCAGGTGTCGGGGTGTGCAAGGCCTGGCTACAACTGCCCAAGGTAAGTTGTTAGGCATCTCCACCCCCTCATCCACACCATAGCTTAATTTTTACCCATCCACGCTGGAGTGGGCGGGATCTTAATTAGGGCATATTTTTGGGGTAGGGCTTATATTGGGCACACATGTAAAAATCAAGGTAGGACTTACTTTCAGGATAGGTCATATTTTCAGGGAAATAGGGTATCTGCCACACCTTTGGAATTTTAACAGTGAATTATGGCTTATAGATGGCCAGAGGTGGGTCCCACCAAAGGCACCTGCCAACGCTAGGATTCCAAATGTAATATATGCAGGTTTTTTTTAAGAAACAAGTGAAGAGAGAAATAAAGGGGAAAGGGGGGGGAATGCATGAAAACAGTTCTTGAGTGACATGCGGTATATGAGTTTGGTTAACATCTGTTCCCATTTCTCTTACTCAACCCCTTTCTGCAAAGAGTACAAGGCTAGAGAAGAATCTTAGAATCATCGAAAGTGCGATTGGAAGGGGTCTTAGAGATCACCTACTCCAACCCTTCAATCCTGTGCTGTGGGGTCCACTAAATTGTACCTCACAGGTGGATCTCCAGCCCGTGTTCAGAAAACCCCCAGTGAGGGCTACCCATCATCACCCTCTTGCCAATGCAGGAAGTTCTTCCTTATATCCAACTTGGGAGTTGGACTAAAAGATCTTCAAGGTAATTTCCAACTCTGTTCTTCTGTTCTGTTCTTCTGTTATTCCCCAAAAGAGAAATTAGAGAGACTGGAACAGTAGAAAAAGAGCTGGTTGAGGTTCTAGAAATAAAAGAACGAGAAGGATGAAAAGTTGCACTTTCCAAGATCGATAGAGGGAGATGAATCTCAATAGATCCATTTTGCTGGCTGAAGTCACTGTTCTTTCCAGATTCGTGTTTCTCTGCTCTCTTCATTTTTCTTACAGCTCCTCTGATATTTCAGCTTCGAAAGCTGCAAAATCAGCTTACTTACCATTTGGCTTCGGCTTATCTCATCTTCATCAAAATAGAACCCTGACCTTCATGACCGCTTGCCTCTGGGTGAAAAATGGGAACATCTGCACTTTGGGGCAGGGCAAATGGCCAAATACTCCAGAAGTTTATTGAATCACGAACAGGATAACATATTCCAATAATCTTTCTGCAGCTATCATATCCTGAGAGTTTTTTTTTCACATGGCAGAATAATAATAGTGATGATGATGATGATGATGATGATGATGATGATGATGATGATGATGATTGGCAGAAAATAGCACACTTTCCCTCTGTTGGAAGAAATGTCCCTCTGGGTTCAGATCCCAAGTCAGGAGAAAGACACTGGAAACATGGAGGCTGATGAGAAGGATGGTTTTAATGGTGGACAGGACCACATGGGTTTGAAGTCCTGGGTAGTTGACCACATGGAGTGGAGAGTGGGATATTTTTATACCTTTTCTTGGGCTTTGTATGTGCTTCCTGTTCCTGTGAAAGAAATGCATCCTGATTGGTTGTCAGACTCCTGTGGGGCCATGCAGGAGTAACCTTGAGTCCCAGGCTTGGTTGAATCTTGCTGGGTGATGTAATCTTCCCAGGTGCCATGTGGTGAGATGGGTAGAGGGCAGTGGTGGGATTCAAAATTTTTCACTATTGGTTCTGTGAGTGTGGCTTGGTGGGAGTTGCAGGGAAAGGATACTGCAAAATCTCCATTCCCTCTCCACTCCTGGAGGAAAATTATTGCAAAATCCCATTCCCTTCCCACCCCACTTGCCTGCTTTCCAGCTCCGTTCTCCTGTGCAGGGTAACAAAAGAAGACCCAGCCAATCAACTGGGACTCAATGGGAGGCAGAGAAGAGATGGGGTTGGCGGGGCCAGTCAGAGGTGGGATTTGCCGGTTCTCCGAACTACTCAAAATGTCCGCTACCGGTTCTCCAAAACTGGTCAGAACTTGCTGAATAACCACCTCTGATACAGGGCTAATCCTTTTATGTCCCGAGGATGAAGGTCTTTTGTGTTGTAGATAATCTGGCCCAGCCTTTTGTCTTTAGATGGGATGGCCTTTCTGGGGCTATTAACAAAGGTGGGAGCTGCTTTCCAAGAGCATGTTTCTCCTTTTCTTATCCAAGGAAATATAATATTCTGCCTTTTTAATATTTCCTACAATATTTCATTCTTCTAGGAGAAGGGTGGGTGCTTACTTTCTACACCTCAAAATAGGTACAATCCCTCAATATAACATTTAGGGATCAGATGCTCAATTCAATGCAACACTTTAGTTCTTTTTTCCCCCCACCCCTCCCTAAGGCTGCTGGAAATCCAAGATTAGACTGAAAAGAACCTTAAACCCCTTGCAAGGGGATTCTTTATAGGTTCTCATTCTTGGAAAAATTCCAACAGAGGATAATGTCGATGTTGTATTTGCAGAGAAAGGTCTAATTACTATGTTGTGACTCGCCAGGGGAAGGAAGAATATTACCTAGCAACCAGAAAAAGGCAGCTTGGTTTTAAACCCCTTTGTTACCTTTTCTGCTCTTTTGAAATAGATTTGGTAGGTAAATATGGCAACAGGCTCCTCTTTTCAACCTTCCTGTTTTCTAGCCAAAATACGACTCAAAACTTCCACGTGTCAATATTTGTGGCTCATATCTTCCAAAAGCTAGATTTAAAAAGTGCGAACAGGTTGTCACCCTTCCTGAGACAAATGTTTTGCTCTTGTAAATTGGCAGTGTGGGTTCAGCAAAAAAAGAAAGAAAGAAAGCAGAATGACTTGAGCTGTCATTTGAAATTAAATGTAATCGTGCTGCCAAATCAGGGGATTTAGAATAGATTTCGCCAATAGCCAGTCAACCCAGAGAGGCCTTGGGAGAAACTAGGAGTAAAATTAATGAATAACCATCACTAATGAGTAATTAACTTTGGGTTTGGCAAGAAAGGGGTGAGGGTGTTAGGGATCCCCCCTCCCCAGGGAAGGGAGTTTGTGCTGGATCCATTGACAAAAGAGAATGTGATGTGATCAACTCAGGTTTATGGACAGATTTTTCTTTTTAAAAAATCTCTCATTTCCTAAATTGGGAAACAAGTGCTAACTGAGGACAAGGACTATTTAATCTGTGCCAATACCTCAGATTTTGTGCTTCTTATCTGTTTTTTTCCCCCTCTAATACATCACCCTCCCTGTAACTAACCCAATAATTACAACTGATCCTGTTTGGGGAGCTGTGGTCGCTACAAATGCAACTAGTTGTACTCGGTCTTCCTCAGCTTACAACCTTTAGTGGATAGTTCAAAGTTACATAGGACTGAGAAAAATGACTTCGGCCCGCTTTTCACAGTAACAACCCCTTTGCAACATTCCTGTGGTCACGGGATCAAAATTCGGAATGCTTGGCACCTGACTCGTATTTATGCCAGTCCTGGGGTCACAGGGACTCCAGGGGGGAATGCGTCTGCCTACCGAGATGGGGTGGACCTGTTGCTTTCGTGGTGTGGAGACAATAATTTGGTCCTCAACACCAATAAGACCAAGGAGCTTCTAGTGGACTATAGAAGGAACAGATCAGATATCCAGCCCTTGCTTATCCATGGAGACCGAGTGGAGCAAGTGGCCAGTTTTAAGTTTCTGGGTGTTACCCTAAAAGAGGGCCTGACCTGGGGGTGCTCACATTGCAGCCCTGGTCAAAAGGGCCCAGCAGAGATTATACCACCTGAGGCTTCTCAGGAAACAACAACTGCATGGAAAACTTCTGGTGGTCTTCTACTGCTGCACCATAGAGAGTATCTTAACTCACTGCACCTGTGTGTGGTTTGCCAATTGCACAGGGGCAGATAGGAAAGCGCTCCAGAGGGCGAATATCATTGCCCAGAGGAACATGGGTTGCCCTCTCGTCTCTTTGGAAGAGCTTTGTAGCTCCCTCTGCCTTAAGAAAGCTCAAAACATTCTTATTAAAGGTCCCTCTCATCCTGGGAACCCTTTTTTTTAAAAAAAAACACTATTGCCATCTGGCAGACGGTACAGGATAATTAAAACAAGGACAAAGAGGCTGAGAAACAGCTTCTATCCCAGGGCAGGAGCTCTGTTGAATTCTGCTGTAGAGTGCAATCGGAATGCAATATCGGGGTTTTTCAATTCAATGTGTAGAGAGTGTGAAGGATGTGTGTTTGTGTTTATTTTCGTGGTCATGAATGATGTGCACTGAAAATGGTGCTTGATTTCATTGTACGAGGTGCAGTGACAAAAAAACTAAACTAAACTTTTGCACCTTCTGACAAGCAAAGTCAAGGCAGGAAGCCAGGCTCCCTTAACAAACATGTGTTACTAATGTCACAACTGCAGCAATTCGCTTAACAACTAGGTCATAAAATGGAACAACAGTCACTTCAAAAATGTCTCACTTAACAACAGAAATGTTGGACTCAATTGCTGCTGTAAGCCAAGGACTACTTGTACTAAAGCATTTGGCCTTTTGGTTTCGTTAACGTTATACATTTCCTCCCAAATCATAGCTGTGTCCTAAATCACGGGCAGGGAGGCTGTACACAGCAAGAGGTCTCTCTCTGTGTAATCATGAAATCAATTTTGGTGGCACTTTTTCTAATGCAGTTTTTTTTAAAAAAGAAAAGCATGAATTTTTGGCTCTCCTATTGGATTTATCTTTCTCTTTTTTGGGGGGGGGGGCGGGCGGGGGAAAGCACATCAGATCAAGAGCAAGGAATTAGATTCACAAGAATCTAACTCCTTCTGTCTCTTCTTTTTTAGAGAAGAGAGGGCCACTCCAGGTGAGGAGGATGGCTCTGCAAATTGTTGTCCATAAATTATCACGGGGCCTTCATTTTGCTCCAGAGAGAGCAAACATCTGGCCAGCTGGAATCCTGCCCACTTCCCTTCATCGATGCAGTAGAGATTTATAGGGCTGATGTAGTTTGGTTCCTACATCTCAAACCTTTCTTGAGCATTCTCATAGTTGAGGTTCAGGGATACCCAGATAGAAAGCAGAAGAAGCTGTGTGTAGAATTGGTAAGCGAGACCACACCTTGAATATTGCATCCAGTTTAGGTCACCAGATTGTAAATAAAAGATGTTGAGATTCTGGAAAGAGGGCAGAGAAGAGCAAGAAAGATGATTAAGAGCTTGGAAACCAAAATATATGAAGAACGGTTGCAGGAACTAGATATGGCTGGTCTAGGGAAAAGAAGGACTGGAGTGACATGATAGCAGTGTTCCAATATTTGAGGGGATGCCACAACCTTGTGTAGGAATTAGACATGTCTAGTTTAATGAAAATAAGGACTAGGGATGATATGATAGCAGGGTTCCAATATTTGAGGGGCTGCCACAAAGACCAGGGGGTCAACCTGTATTCCAAATCAGTGATCACCAACCAGCAGGAAAATTTTGGTGGTCCACAGAGAAATGTCACCCCCAAAGCACCCCCCAAAGCAATTAATCCAGGCTGCATGGAAACACAAGGCTGCACTGCCCACATGGCCTGCGGGAACACAAGGCTTGCGTCGATTGCATTGCGAACAACATGAGGTAGTGAGGAGAGGGGAGAAAGGGTGGAGAGGGGGAACTTGACCCACTCACCCCACACACCTGGCCTGGGCACCGGGCTGCTTCTTTCTGGTTCTTTCTTCTTCTGCTTTTGGCTGCACGCAAGGAAAGCAGCAAAAGTCTTTCTTTCTCTCCCCCAAACTCTGCCAGAAATGAGTCTTTGGGACCCTGCAAGGCCTCCTGCTCCAAGAGGCTGCACCGGGGCAACAAGTCTCACAAAGACTCATTTCTGGCAGAGTTTGGGGGAGAGAAAGAAAGTCTGCTGCTTCTGCTGCTTTCCTTGCATGAAGCCCAAAGTCTCTCTCTTTCTCCCCCTGAGAACGGAGCTGGAGATGGTATATTGCGATCCCAAATAAAGAATGATTGATTGGTAGGAAAATGGGGTGGGGAATTTCCCTGTGGATTTTTTTGGGATTTTCCCAGGGTCTCTTGGCCTGTGGGATTTAAAATTATGAGTTTGGTGGTCCCTGAGGTCCAAAAGGTTGGCGATCCCTGCTCCAAAGCACTTGGGGGCAGGGGAGGAAGCAATAGATGGAAACTCATCAAGGAGAGAATCAACCTGTAACTAAGGAGAAATTTCCTGACAGGGAGAACAATTAGCCAGTGGAATGTCCTGCCACCAGAAGTTGTGTGTACTCCATCATTGGACGTTATTTAAAAGGAGACTGGACAGCCATTTGTCTGGAATGGTACAGGTAGTCCTTGAGGTACAACAGTTCATTTAGTGAGCATTCAAAGTTCCAATCGCACTGAAAAATGTGACTTATGGCTGTTTTTCACAGTTACAACCTTTGCAGCAATCTCCCGGATCAAGGGATCAAAATTCAGGTGTTTGGCATCTGACTCATACTTATTACCTTTGCTGTGTCCCTGGGGGTCATGTGATCCCCTTTTGCAACCTTTTGACCGGCAGAGTCCATTGGGAAGCCAGATTTGCTTAACAGCCAGGTTACTAACTGATTAACTGCAGTGATTTACTTAACAACGGTGGGAAAAAAAGTCATACAATGGGGGCAAAATTCACTTAAGAAATGTATCACTGAACAACAGAAATTTTGGGCTCAGTTGTGGTCATATGTTGAGGACTTATATAGGGTATAAGCAGGGGTGGTATTCTACCGGTTCAGACTGGTTCTATAGAACTGGTTGTTATGATTCTGTGCAGAGAACCGGCAAATCTAAATCCAAAAATATAGGGTTTCCTACTTGATCAATGGATTGGACTAGAAGACCTCTAAGTTCCCGTCCAATTCTGTTCTTTTGTAATTCTGTTATTTATTTATTCATGGAATTTATCTTGCCAACCAGTTCATTTTGCACTTAATATTTTCACGGCTATTTTAGCTTCCATTCTTTTGCAGCCCAAACCAGATGGTTGCTTTCTGTTTTAGATATTGACAGAGACCTATTTATTGTTTGCTTGGACGATGCCCAAGAAAACTTTGCTTGAGAAAGAGGGTGGTTTGAGCTGCAGCTCCTGAGAAAGATGTCATACTTGAGGTCCCGGAAATGCAAGAGAGATATAAAAGCTATTAAAGAGGCTGTTAACAACCATAATGGACAATTTTCTTGGTTGGTGATTTAAAGGAATCTCCATTTGTGTGAGCTTGTATAAGCCCTACTGCAGAGAGTGGTCAGATTTTCTGGCAAGCTTTAGCGAGGGAGGCAGTCTGAGAGTGAATGTGCCAGACTATCTGAGAGACTACAGGTAGCTTTTAACTTACAACAGTTCATTTAGTCAGTTGTCAAAATTGTAAATTTTGATTACATGACCACCGTGGGGTTGCTGCAATGGTCATAAAGAGTGAAAAATTGTCATTTTCTTAAAAAATTTCCAGTGTTGGAGCATTCAAAACTTCTGGAGGCAGGTTGTTCCACTGATTAATTGTTCTGATCGTAAGGAAATTTCTCCTTAGTTCTACCCTGTTTCCCTGAAAATATGACTTACCCCGAAAGTAAGTCCTAGCTTGATTTTTACACATGCACTCAATATAAGACCTATCCTCAAAATAAGCCCTAATTAAGACCCCGCTCACCCCTGAGTGCACGGGTAAAAATTAATCTAGGGTGGGGATAGGGTGGTGGTGGAACTGCCCTACTACTTACCTTTGGACAGTTGTAGCCAGGCCTCGCAAACCCCACCACCTGCCTTGCTGGTCCATTTCTTCTGCAGCCAGCAGGGCTGGCAAGGCTTTCCTGAAGGCCTCTGGAGCTGATAACAAAGCTCTGGATCGATCCAGAGCTCTGTTATTAACTGCAGAGGCCTTCAGGAAAGCCTTGCCAGCCACAGAAAAAGTTCCTGAAGGCAGCTAACAGTGAAAAGGAGGCTGGGGGTGACACATGCAAGTGAGGTTAGTCAGTGAATGACATCCCCTGAAAATAAGACCTGGTGCCTTTTGTGGTGGCAAAAAATATAAGACAGGGTCTTATTTTTGGGAAAACACTGTAAGTTTCTTCTCTCCTTGATTAGTTTCCACCTGCTGCTTCTTGTCCTAATTTAAAGAGAGCAAGACAGGAAGAAGAGGTTGAGCTGGTAAAAAAAGTAAGATCCCTAAATACCGAAAAATATGAACAGAAAGAAAAGCAAAAATGGAAAGTGCAGAAGAAAAAGATGTGTGGGCGTAAAATGCTATGACTATTTATTTTTTCTTGTGACGCCTTTCAGGTGTACAGTGGTGGCCCCAAGCCTCTCCAGCCAGTGACCATGCCGAATCCTGTCCTGCCTGCCATTCAAGCTCCATTGGCGCCAAGTTGTCCCGGCCGAGGCAAGATGGCGAAACTCCTGAATCCAGAAGAAATGACATCGAGGGATTATTATTTTGATTCGTACGCTCACTTTGGAATCCATGAGGTAATTGGTCCATGAGGCTGAGTGGTTTTGTCACAAGGCCCAGATCGGTGTGCTATGGGGGTTTGAGGGTGGACTGAAGCTGAAATCCAGGTTTTTCAGCCAAGCCCCTGAAATCCGCTTGAAAAATCCACTCGGAATTCAATGTAGAGAAAAGCAAGATTTTGACACTTTAGGCAACGAAAACCAAATTCACTGGTATAGAATAGGTAGAATCTGATACTAAGTTTGAGAGGGATCTTGGAGTCCTAGTGGACAATCATTTAAATATGAGCCAGCCGTGTGCAGCAGCTGCCCAAAAAGCCAATGCAATCCTAGGCTGCATTAACAGAGGGATAGAATCAAGATCACATGAAATGTTTAATGTCACTTTATAATGTCTTGATAAGGCCACACTTGGAATCCTGCATCCAGTTTTGGTTGCCATGATGTAAAAAAGCTGTTGAGACTCTGGAAAGAGTGCAGAGAAGAGCAACAAAGAGGATTAGGGGACTGGAGGCTAAAACACACGAAGAACAGGAACTGCAGGAATTGGATATGTCTCGTCTATGAAAAGAAGGGCAAGGGGTGGGCTGCTAGGGGTGAGGGAAAGCCCCTAGCTAAAGTTTATTTTATTTATTTATTTATTTATTTATTTGATTTGTCAATCACTTACAAGATAATAGGTATAAGTAAAAACATAGTTATGAATACATGAAATGGGTACATACAAGAAAAATAAAAGAATCAATAGGATAGAGATGGTAGGCATGTTGGTGCGCTTATGCACGCCCCCCTACAGACCTCTTAGGAAACGGATGAGGTCAATAGTAGACAGTCTAAGGTTAAGGTTTTGGGGGTTTGGGGAAGAAACCACAGAGTCAGGTAGAGTATTCCAGACCTTGACCGCTTTGTTGCTGAAGTCGTATTTCCTGCAAACAAGTTCGGTGCGGCTAACCTTGAGTTTGTATCTATTGTCTGCTCTTGTATTGTTGCGGTTGAAGCTGAAGTATTCATTGACAGGTAGGACATTGCAATGTATGATTTTATATACTACACTTAGATAGCACCGAAGGCGGTGTAATTCAAGGTTTTCTAGGTCTAGAATTTCAAGTCTGGTGGCATAAGGTATTCTGCAACGAGTAGAGAAGTGGAAAACTGTTCTTGTGAAATATTTCTGGACTTTCTCCACTGTGTCATTATGTTCTGTGCAGTTCTGAGAACCCCCAAATCCCACTCCTGGCTGGCCCCGCCCACCCTGCCCCTCCCAGGAGTCCCCACGTGGCCCGTTTTGGAGGCTTGGGGAGTGCGAAAAACAGATGTTTGACCACTATGGTATGGATTGTCCTCGACTTATAAGCATAACCGCACCCAAAAATTCTGTTGCAAAATGAAACATTTGTTTTAACTGAGTTTTGCACCATTTTGTGACCTTTCTTGCCTCAGTTGTTAAGGGAAACACTGCAGTTGTTAGGTTAGTAACATGGTTGTTAACAGAGGTGGTAATCAGCAGGTTCTGATCCGTTCTGGAGAACCGGTAGCGGAAATTTTGAGTAGTTCAGAGAACCGGCAAATCCCACGTCTGACTGGAGATTTTGCAATATCCTTCCCTTGCCATGCCCACCAAGCCATGCCCACAGAACTGTTAGTAAAAAATAATTTGAATCCCACCACTGATAATTAAGCAAATCTGTTGTGAAGTTTGGCTTTCTGTAAAAGGGGTCGCCAGCCTTTTGGACCTCAGGGACTACCAAACTCATAATTTTAAATCCCACTTACATGAATTTTGACTGATGGTGGCTTGCTGACATTGGTAGGAGAGAGAGAGGGAGAGGGAGGGAGAGAGATAAACAGAGAGGGAGGGAGGGAGAGAGAGAGGGAGAGGGAAGGAGGGAGAGAGAGAGGGAGAGGGAGGGAGGGAGAGAGAGGGAGGGAGGGAGATAAACAGAGAGGGAGGGGGGAGTGAGAGGGAGGGAGGGAGAGAGAGAGGGAGAGGGAGGGAAGGAGAGAGAGGGAGGGAGAGAGTGGGAAAGATAAAGAGGGAGGGAGGGAGAGAGAGAGGGAGAGGGAGAGAGGGAGGGAGGGAGAGAGAAGGAGAGAGAGATATACATTCAATCTAACCTCGGAGGGCTGGTGGTGATGTTCTCTCCCTCTCCCTCCCTCCCTCCCTCCCTCCCTCTCTCTCTCTTTCTCTCTCTCTCTCTCTCTCACACACACACACACACATACACACAAAGACACATACACAGAGGTCTCTCACACACCCCCATCCCCTCCAAGGCAGCCACATTCCTAACCTCCTCACTACCTTGTGTTGTTCGCAATGCAAGTGACACAAGCCTTGCGTTCCCGTGGGCCATGTGGGCGGTGCAGCCTTGTGTTCCCGCGCAGCCTGGATTAATTGCTTTGGGGATGACACTTCACTGTGGGCCACCAAAAATTTCTCATGGACCACCAGCGGTCCCTGGCCCACTGGTTGGTGACCACTATTCTGTAGGATGTTTTCTGCCCTGGCTCCCTTCACGTTTGAACCCAGGCTCAAGCTGTGGATGACTGAAAATCTCCACAGCCATTTGGCTATGTATGAACACCCTCAAACGATGCAAGGGTATGAACAGATTTCCAGAAAGATTGCAGACTACAGGAACCATTTGCATTTCAGTTTGAGATGAAGACAACACAGACTCATCCCAGACATCCTATGTTCAACAGTGAGGGGACCCAGGGCAAAAAACGTCCTGCAGAAAACACAGCTCCACAAACACAGTCCTTTCAGCAATTCCAAGAAGGCTCCGCACCCATTTGCACCACTCAGGTGGCCCTAAGGACATAGACAGACTTCCAAGTGGCCTCAACGACTCCCTAAAAAGGATGCAAATGACCAGCAGTCTGCAAGGAGGATAAATCCTCCCATTCCCCACCATTCAGTCAGAGCTGAAGAAGCTTCTCGCATGAGAAGCAAAACGTTTTCAAAATAAAAATAAAAAAAAAACCAAAAAAACCCATGTCCACGTGCCTCTTGGAAAAAAAAAAAAATTTACCTTTAGGTTAACCATGACCTGGATGGCTGAGAATTTCCACAAACATCCAGGAAAATTTGCATTACCCTATTGGTAATTTCTCTTCAGAATTGCTCTGTGCAGGTTGTAGACTTGGCTTCATCCCGTAAACTTCTCTATAGTGGGAAATCTGCTTTCCAAAAGAGCTTTTTCCTCCCTTCTATTTTTGTGTATAATTTGATCTCACTGGAATCTCTGTTTGCCAACTGAAGCATGCAGCTTTGGTATTGAAACTGTTGACGCGTTATTGAGTCAATGTTTAGCCCACCGTACTCTTCTGAGTTAGCTAATTGCGTTGTAACAAGTCTTAGCAATATCATTATCACTGCTTGTGTCCGAGGTTCCTCTTCATAAGCAAATACAGGATTCAAGGCAAAGTGTGAATGCTTTGTTTTTAGTTCTCTTGTCCCGGTCAAATTACACGGTCTCAGTTGACTCTGAATTTCTACCATTTCTACAGAGGTGGGATTCAAACACTTTTTTTTTTACTACTGGTTCTGTGGGTGTGGCTTGGTGGGTGTGGCTTGGCAGGCATGGCAGGAGACAGATACTGCAAAATCTCCTGCCAACTTTGAAAGCCATATTGAAACCAGATGTTCCCACGCTGCCACATTTCGAGCCTGGGAAAGTGGGAGGGTGGAAGTTCTTGGCGTATGTTTAGTTAGATAAAATAATATCCTTTTTGTAGTTCAAGGTCATGCTAGTGTGCGCATATGTGAGGGGAAGTATTAACTTGGGACGGATGATGATTGGGGCATGTGATGTGATGATGGGTGTAGGGGGTTGGATTAGTAGTTTTGATTACTGCAAGGAAGCCCCGAATGTTCAGATTCAGGATTCCCCCAGTTACTATCCAAATAAAAAGATAACTTTTGAGCAATGTCTGTCTCGGAGTTATTGGTTTGGAGTGGTGGTTTGCTGGAACGCTGACATCTCCATTCCCTCCCCGCTCCAGGGGAAGGTTACTGCAAAATCCCCACTCCCTTCCCACCCCACTAACCTGCTTTCCAGCTCCGTTCTCCTGTGTAGGGAAACCAAAGAAGACCCAGCCGATCAGCTGGGACTCAATGGGAGGCAGATAATAGACGGGCAGGGCCAGTCAGAGGTGGGATTGGCCGGTTCTCCGAACTCCTCAAAATTTCCACTTCTGGTTCTCCAGAACTGGTCAGATCCTGTTGAATACCACCTCTGCATTTCTACCTTTGCAATTCGTTGAGACTGCACAAAAGCTTCTGGTTTGGCAGCTGGCAGTATTGTACAGGGAAGATCAAATGTGGTTTTTTTTTCTCCTCATCCTATTCTCCCGTGAAAATAAATTCAGAACCGTCTTGGCCAAAGCGGTCTTCAGGCTTGCTGTTGCGTAGATGAGATTCCCCAGGGACACCTGAAAAAAAGATGTGGAAACACACATATTGAACAAATAGTCCTAACAAAAACCCGACCTATTGCAGCTGCAGGCCCATTTTGCAAAAATCGATATAGGTCATCACCCACGAGCAGCCTGAGACACAGAATAATGGGAACAGCTTCAGAAATTCACAATAGCTGTCAGGTGTGAGATGCTGTCAAACAGCCAGCCGGTGATTTTCCACCAGCTTATTAGGATCTAGTTTCTTTCTGAACTCAAGTTCCAAAAGTGCTTTTTCTAAAAAAAAGCAACTGGACTTTCTTGGGTTTTTGACTCCCCCCCTTTGAAAATCATTCACTTCTCAAAGAGATTCTTACTGATGAAAATGTGATTAGAAAAATATTAGAAGATGCAGCAATGAATAGATTAACACTTGCAATTAAAGAGGAGGAGAAATCTGAATATTATAAGATATGGGAACTATTTTATCGGCGGCTAGAGAAAAAAATAGGAAAGCTAGAAATAGCCAATAGATCAGTGAAATATAGAAAATAGGTTTACAGAATTAAACATGCTAAGAAGAAGAATGTTATAGTAATCGAGATATTATGTGTTATAATAATAGAAAAGAATAGGATGAGAATGCACCAAGACAAATTCCTTGTGTGTCCAATCACACTTGGCCAATAAAGAATTCTATTCTATTCTATTCTATTCTATTCTATTCTATTCTATTCTGTTCTGTTCTGTTCTGTTCTGTTCTGTTCTGTTCTGTTCTATTCTATTGATGAGAATAGAGAATTAATACCAAAGTAATGAACATGGATGTAAATTTTAATTGTTATTGCACAATATATTTGTGCTCAGAAGACGAACCGTTAAATGGAAGATGAATTGTATGTGCCTTAAATAAAATTTAAAAAATTTACAAAAAAAAACAAGAAAGAAAATAGTTCCAAGAAGCTTCTTCAATTCCAACTGATTTGGGAGAATGGAAGGATTTATATTTTACACTTTAGCTAGCCAAAGGTGTTTTTTTTTTCCAAAAGGCAACTGGACTTTCCTTGTTTTTGCTTGAAGACATTTCTCTTTTCCTCCAAGAAGCTTCTTCAGTTCTTGGAGGAGAAGCAAAACATCTTCAAGAGAAAACCAAGAAAGTCCAATTGCCTGTTGAAAAAACACTTTTGGGACAACCATGGCTTGGATGACTGAGAATTTCCATGGACATTTATTTGGCCAAGTGTGTGGTGGAATTTGTCAGAAGGAATTTGTCTCTGGTACAAAAGCACTCAGTGCTTTTGCAAAAACAACAGATAAAATAATAATACTTTATTTATTTATTTTATTTATTTATTTTGTCAAAAGCTTACAATACAATAGAAATAAGAATAAACATAAGTTTAAATACATAAAATAGGAACTAATAATTGGAGACAATAGGACAGGGATGGTAGGCACGATTATGAGCTTATGCATGTTACTTACAGACCTCTTAAGAATGGGGTGGGGTCAATAGAGGTTAGTTTGAGGGTAAAGGAGTGGGGGTTTGAGCAGGTGACAACAGAATCAGGTAGTGAGTACTAAGGTACTAAAAGTGTGCAACTAATAGAAGATAGAAAGAGTAGGTAATAAAAGAATAAATAATGCAGTAGCCACGTTCTATGAGTTAATATGCATATACATTAGATAGAAATTACTTTCTTCCTTGTGGTCATTCACTTATTAGCAGAATATAATTTTTTCCATTCCCCACCAGTCATTTGGAACTGAGGAAGCTTTTTGAATGAGAAGCAAAATATTTTCAAAGAGGGGGTGGGGGAAACAAGAAAGTCCCATTGCTTTTTGGAAAAAGCACCTTTGGGACAACTATGAATAAATGAATGAATTAAGGCTTTATTGGCCAAGTGTGATTGGGCACACAAGGAATTTGTCTGGGTGCAAATGCTCTCAGTGTACATCAGAAGAAAAGATACATTTGTCAAGAATCATAAGGTACGACACTTAATGATAGTCATAATGTACAAATAAGCAATCAAATCATACTAGGAAACATTCAATATAGATTGTAAGGATACAAGTGACAAAGTTACAGTCATATAGTCACAAGTGGGAGGGGATGGGTGATAAGGAGTGATGAGAAGATTAACAGTAATAGTAGTGCAGACTTTGTAAATAGTTGAACAGTGTTCAGGGAATTATTTGTTTAGCAGAGTGATGATGTTTGGGAAAAAACTGTCCTAGTGTCTAGTTGTTCTGGTGTGCAGAGCTCTATAGCATCGTTTTGAGGATAGGAATTGAAACAGTTTGTGTCCGGGATGTGAGGGGTCTGGAAATATTTTCACAGCCCTCTTTTTGACTCAGGGTGCAGTATGCAGGTCCTCCATGGAAGGCAGGTTGGTAGCCATTGTTTTTTCTGCATTCCTAATTACTCTCTGGAGTCTGTGTCTGTCCTGTTGGGTTGCAAACCAAACCAGACAGTTATAGAGGTGCAGATGACAGAGTCCATCATTCCTCTGTAGAACTGGGTCAGCAGCAACCGAATCACCTTGACCTGGATGATTGAGAATCTCCATAGACCTTTGAACACAAGTGTTCCTTGTTTGGATCTAATATTCCAAAATGTTTGGGGTGGGTTGGAAACAACATTTCTGTTTGTGGCAGAGCTTTTAATGCACTTGAAAAGATCTTAAAAAGGCAGGGAGAGCTTTAGAGACATATCTGCCTTAAAAGTAGCCCATGTTGAACTGTATAGTTCAACATGGGCTACTTTTAAGACAGATATGTCTCTGAAGATCTCCCTGTATAGCACAGATAAACATTAGGAACTGAGTGGTCAGGGTGTTTTAAGATGTGTTGAATTCCATCATAAACTGCTTTACCACAATGTTCCTCAAAAAAGGAGAATATTTGTAGCTTAGGGTTGAAACGAGTGGTCCTTGGGGCTCTTTGAATTTTTTTCTTTCTTTCTTGCAGTCATTTAGAAAAAAATAACCTTTATGATTTTTACTATGCGCACACTGGCCCACATTAAAAATGAAGAAAGGCATGCAGAGTTGCTCCTAAGCAATTTCCTTTATGGTTCCTTACCCGTAGAGAAAAATCTTACAAAACTAAAACCACGATTTGCATCATTAAAGATATACTTTGAGAATCTCTAGGGAGGAATTGTCTTGACTCCCTACTCTCAACTAAATTAACTAAACTTTGCTGTCTCTTGGTCCTCTGGGACATAATCCCTCCCTCCTGGGAATCCAGACTACATTCCACCACAGCACTTGCCAATTGTAGTCAAGCTGTTGGTTTTTCAGTGTGGTCTTCAAAAGAACTCTCTCAATATTATGACACTTTGTGGGAGGTTAATCTATAAAATTCACCACTACTCCAGGATGTCCAAACTTTTATAGTGCTTCATCTCACCGTGGTCCTGGAGAGCCAGCTAGAAGGCTCCGTAGAAGCAGATGCAATTCACGTTCTTGGAATAAGCAGAACGGTTGTTCTCCAAGTCATACAATTTTCTCCAGAATTCATGCCTGTTCTTCCCAGGACAGCCACAGCTTGTTAATGATGCTGGGCTAGGTCATTCTTAAAAAGATATATCACTCACATACTTTCAATCTCTCATTCACATTGGGGTTTATGTTCTCTCGCCTTTAAAGAATTATCACAAGAGAATCCTTGAATTCTGCATCGCAAAAGCTACTTTTAGGTTTTTGTTTCTGTGGCCTCCCATAGAGTAGAGTAGAATTAATAGAATAGAATAGAATAGAATAGAATAGAATAGAATAGAATAGAATAGAATAG
>BLBF01000022.1:9739365-9757355 GCA_015471245.1 Laticauda colubrina | reverse complement strand
AGAATAGAATAGAATAGAATAGAATAGAATAGAATAGAATAGAATAGAATAGAATAGAATAGAATAGAATAGAATAGCAGTTGGAAGGGACCTTGGAGGTCTTCTAGTCCAACCCCCTATTCAAGCAGGAAACCCCATACTATTTCAGACAAATAGTTATCCAATCTTCTCTTAAAAACCTCCAGTGTTGGAGCATTCACAATCTCTGGAGGCAAGTTTTTCCACAAATTAATTGTTCTCACTATCAGGAAATTTCTCCTTAGTTCTCAGTTGCTTCTCTCCTTGATTAATTTCTATCTGTTTACTTCTTGGGAGAAAATTCACTTGACAAATGTCCTCCTTTAACAAACAGAAATTTGAGGTTCAATCGTGGTTGTAAGTTGAGGTCTATCTGTAATTTATTACTTGAACAGCTTATCACAGCTTATAACAAGTAAAACACTTTTAAAATAGAGATAAACAGTTTAATGACTAAATCTGTAGCTTTTAGATTGCATCTTAAACTTGTTGACTGATTGACTGACTGATTGATTGATTGACAGAGGGAATAGAGTTGAATGATTACTTCCTGTAATGTGGAAATTACAAGGCAAGCATAAAATTGCATGTCTCCTTTTTTCCAGTCATATCACACACCTGACTTACATGCAGTTTATAATGAAACTCCTATTCTGTTTCCCAAGTACAATTATCATCTTCTGTCATATATATGTACATGTGAATTTAGTTTCCTAGACAAAGACTTTCACATTTATTTGTGAAATTTCATTCAATTACTCCCAGCCCGTATCTCTATAGCAATAGCACTTAAACTTATACATTGCTTCACAGTGCTCTAGTTCTCTCTACAGAGTCAGGATCAGAGGTGGTATTCAGCAGGTTCTGACCAGTTCTGGAGAACCAGTGTGGAAATTTTGAGTAATTTGGAGAACTGGTAAATACATCTCTGACTGGCTATTCTATTCTCCACTTCCCAAGTCCCAAGCTGATTGGCTGGGTCTTCTTTGGTTGCCCTGCAGAGGAGAATGGAGCTGGAAAGCAGGTTATTATGGTGGGGAGGGAATGGACATGACAATATCCTTCCCTTGCCACGCCCACAGAACCAGTAGTAAGAATTTTTGAAACCCACCACTGGTTCGGATATTTGCCTCCAACAATCTGGGTCCTCATTTTACCCACTTTGGAAGGATGGAAGGCGGAGTCAACCTTGAACCTGGTGAGATTTGAACTGCCAAATTGCAGGCAGCTGGCAGTCAGCTGAAGGAGCCTGCAGTACTGCACTCTAACCACTGTGCCACCATGCTCCTATCCAATCAAGACCATTCTGAACTGTATTTATCTTCTAACATATGAGTTATCCTAGTCAATTTGAAATCATCTTTATATTTGATATGCATTCCTTCCATCTCTTTTTTCAAAGCATTGATGAATATACTGAAGTAGGACAAGATTACTTGACTTTTGGACAGATTACTTGAATTTTTCTTCTTTTTATGACCCTGTAATCCTTTAATTCAGGGTAGGGTTGAGGCGACTGAATCGATCTGAGCATTTACTAGCCAGATGCCCTTGCTGATGCCAATGCAGAGTTCACAGCAGATATTTTCTTCTTGCAACCTGAACATCTGTTGCTGCCTAGGATTGCACTCTCAACCTTCTGAGTGGGAGGCGAATGTTTTCACCTCTAAGCCATCATGCCGCTCTGGAATACAGATGATAATTTTTTTCAGTGTAATCATACATACATGCATGCATACAGACATACACATCCATCTATCCAATCCACATTTATCCACTTGCCAATCAGTAGGCCTGGGCCATTTTAAGAAATGCTTTGCAAAAGTCAAGATATAGTACGTGTTGCGGCATTCCCACAATCTACTATGGAAGTTTCCCATTCCACAAATAAGTTAACAGCTTAGAGTCAATTGAATATGGCAGGATATAAATGATAGTAAGTAAATAAATAACCTGGCAAATTGATTCTGGACAGATCAATGTAATTTCTAGTCATTGTTTACAAGGTGCGTAAGAGCCGTATCTTCACCATCTGCTGAGGAATTTTCCTAAGAATTCATATTAACCTGATAGGGTCTCATTGGTTTACTCCATCTTCCTTTTTTCCTCTTTTGGAAAATAGGGACTTCATTTGCTCTCCTCATTTCACTTCAGCAGGATTTCTCCAAGATCATCATCTTCTTCTTTTAATGACCTCAATAATAATCCCTTGCGGGGTGGAGTCTAGGCAACTGAATGGAGCTGAGTGTTTACTGGCCAGATGCCCTTCCTGTTACCAATGAGGAGTTTTTTTCCCCAGCAGATATATTCTCATTGCGCCCAGAGGGAGAAATATCTGCCTCTACCTAGGATCGAACTCACAGCCTCCTGATTGTGAGGCAAGAGAGCTCCACCTCTGGGCCACCTCACCATTCGAGGATTTCTCCAAGATAACACATAAGAATTTGGCCCATCTATCAGCTGCTTCCTTCTGTCCCCTAGGATGGCATTCATCTGTGGAGCTTTAAAAATAATCAGAATAAAGAGATATTCCCTGTGTTGTGTTTCTGTCAATCTCAGGGCTCTTATTTCTCTATCCTGCGGTTTTCTAGTGGAATGCATAAGTTTTGTTGGAAAAGAGCAAACCCTATAGGAGCTGAGTAGCTGTTTCTTGGTTTAACAGATTAACAGAGTTGGAAGGAACCTTGGAGGTCATCTAGTCCAATCCCCCCCCCAAGCATTTTTATGATTACCCAATAATACGTGTCTTCACTTCAGCTTCATGGTTTGCATGGGTGCTACTGCTTGTAGTAGGTTTTGTAATAACATTAAAGCATATCATATCATGTGTTAATGGGATTACATTTAACACGAGTGTATAATTTGGATTGTCTTATTTAATTTACCATTCTTCTTTCTTCACTGAGCAGCCAATACACCAACTCTTTGCTTTTCCCGAAATTTTGAACATATCTAAATAAGTCTTTTAAAAAAAAATACTCAACGTCCTTTGCTAACCTCAGTACCTTCTGAATTTCTCTTACCTGTCACCATTTCTACAATTCTCAGCTACATTTCTGCACATTTTACTTTCCGACCTGGTCTTGTTCCCATTTCATAGATATGTCCTTTTTTCAAAATATTTGGATTATCCCTATGCTTTCTGTATAGCTGCGTATGCTGCTTTTGCCACAGGCCACAGTGCCTCAGATAGAAAGTCCCTATAGAGAGTGTGAGGACAATGGAGACAATTATAGGGCGTGTGTAATTGACAGACTGGATTTTAACATAGATTTTTATTTGTTAATGCTATTCTTCAACTCTTTTTTTCTGGTAATTTTTTTTTTCTTATTTCCACTTTGCTTCTCAAAGGTCCTTTTGTGTGTGTTTTTTAAAATGAAATCTCACCCATCTCAGATTATTTTTTTTCTCCCCCTGTTTTCTTCTTTCCTTGATCTTCCTCAACGGGTATCTGAGCTTATTAAAAACAACTTAAAAACGATTTCCATTGGTGCCATTTCCTGAAAAGGCTATGTCGGGGTTTTTTTGTAGTCAATTATCTCCTTGACAATTTCAAATTGGTTATTGGAGAGGGCTGTCAGAAGTTCACCATCAAACAGTAAATTGCTGCCAGCAGGATTTAATCCACTAAAACCTTCTGTATCCATCTTGAAAAAATAGTCTCCCCCCCCTCCCCCCCGGCTGATAATCATTACTATTAAGATCACGTACTGTTGCTTAAAAATTCTGCATCTAATTAAAAAAAAATGAATTCCATGGAAACAGTGACATGGACTAATTTTTTCCCCTTGGCCCACTCTTGTTGCTCCAATCCTGTTAATAAGTGAGGTAAGCCTCCAAATATATCATTTTATTGTAAAAGAGGTTTTATCTTACTAAAAGAGGGAGCATGAAATCAGGTGGAAAAGCCATCTTACACTCATCTTATGAAGGGTAATCCAGGGAGTTTCTTATTTCTACTAGAAATTAGTTTATAAGCAATCGGAAAAGGTTTTAAATCATCATCATTTAATGATCCCATAATCTCTTGTGGGGTGGAGTCTGGGCAACTGAATGGAGCTAGCAGAGTGTTTACTGGCCGAATGCCTTTCCTGTCACCAATGTGGAGTTTTGTTCAGCAGATATATTCTCAGGGTGCTCAGAGAGAGAAAAGGTTTTAAAAAATAACTGTATATTCATGTAACTACAGTTAGTCCTTGACTTACAACTGCAGTTGGAACCAGGATTTCCAAGGCAGTTGTTAAGAGAGTCATGGCTGAAGTTATGACCTTCTTTCTTCGATGGTGAAGCGAATCACATGAATTGTGAAGTTGTTAAGCAAAGCCAGATTTCCCCAGTGACTTTGTTTGTTGGAAACTCCCTAGGAAGGCCACAAATGGTGATCCCATGACCTCAGGAGATGCTGCAACCCAATACTTGCCGGTTGCCAAGCAACAGAATTTGATCAAGAGACCATGGGGTTGCAGCAATGGTCATAAGAATGAGGACCGGATATCACTCGCCTTTTTTTCTTTAAGGCTGTTGTAACTTTGAATCATTGTAAGTCAAAGACTAGCAGTATTCTGACAGTTGGGCCTACTCAGATAGCCCTTGGCTTACAAAGGTTCGTTTAGTGACCATCTGAGGCTATGATGGTGCTGAAAAAAAGGGACTTATGGCTATTTTTTCATACTTATGACTGTGGCAGCCTCCCCATGGCCATGTGATTTACATTCAGGTGCTGCTTGACAACTGGTTCTTAATTATGACCATTTCAGTGTCACGTGATTCTCCTTTTGGGACCTTCTGACCAGCAAAGTCAATGGGGAAGCAAGATCCACTTAACAAACACTCAAATTAATAAGATTCACTTATTAATTTAACAACTGCAGTGACTCACTTAATAAATGTGGCAAGAAAAGCCATAAAATGGACTCACTTGACAAATTTCTCACTTGGCAAGATAAATTCTGGACACAGTTGTCGTTGTAAGTCAAGGACTACCTGTAGGATAAAGGGTGAATGATTTCCTCTCCTGAAATCCCTCTGCCTCCCCCCACTTCCTGGCCTCTAAGCGTGGCATCCCACTAATACCACCTAGCCCCCAAGGAACCCCTTATGTGACTCTGACCCTAATCTCTGTTTGTGATGCAATTTGGGATCCCCAAAACTACATGCCTCGTTTGTGTTTAAAAAGGAAACCAGAATTTTCAAAATGGGAGAAATATATAATGTAATATTTTGGTCAAATGGCCCAGATGATATTCCTTGACTTGCAACCAATTGCTGAGTATCCATTCAAAGTTATAGTGGCATTGGAAAAAATGAGTGGTCCTCGCACTTATGACCGTTGCAGCATCCCGAGTACCACATGAACAAAATTCAGTCACTTGGCAACCAGCCTTCATTGATGATGGTTTCAGCCCAGCTGGTTTCTGAGTCAATGGGAGAAGCAACCTCAGTGATTTGCTTAATTTACGTGGCAAGAAAGGTCATTGGGCATGACTTACTTAAGAACTGCCTTGCTGAACAACGGAAATTCAGTTGGGCTTGTAAGTAAAGGACCACCTGTATGAACAGAGATTCCAGTTCTTCCTAAAGAGATAAATCAGATGTAAAACCAGTAAGAAACAAAAAAGTCAAACATACTTTTTAAATTATTTGTTCAAAATATTATATTATTACATAATAGTACAATTATATTACTATAATATTAATATTATATAAGATTATAAGAGTATATTATGATACAACAATGCATATTATTATAACATTAATATCACATAATGTTATATTATTATATAATAATACAGGTGGTTTCAAAGGACCTCTCTATGTGAAGAAGATGCAGATTCAAATTCAGCTGTAACTGGCCTTCTTTGAATATCAAGGGGAGAAAGATACAGCCGGCAGATTCACTCCAGTAACTTTATGTGTTTTGATTCTGTTTCCAGTCATCACAATATTTAAAGGCAAAGTGGAAGAGATTGATTTGCCTGTGGACAAAGTAGATATCATAATCAGTGAATGGATGGGTTACTCCCTTTTCTATGAGTCCATGCTTAACACGGTCATCTTTGCTCGAGACAAGTGGCTGGTAGGCGTTTGGTATCTTCTACCATATTAGCTTCTTAGAAGGTCTTTTAAAGGTTGGTTCTGGAGTGACAGATGCCGCGCAATTTCAGTGGCAACTAAAATATAAATGCCAAGGATATCTAATGCTTAGTTGTGTTCGTTAAAAATGTATGTATTTCCATTTTTCCATAATTATTACTATACAATGGCTCACATATACAGTATATTGTTTATAAAACAAGAGTCCCAGCACTGATGTTACCTAGTTGGGTAATGAAATGTCTGCAAGAAAACAGCCAAGCTCAGAGAGCACTAAAGACCCCACAGTCATCCTCTTCCTCCTTCTCCTCCCTACAATCCCTACTCCCTTCTAGACTGATGATTATGTTACATAGTTTGGGTAATGAAATGTCTGCAAGAAAATAACAAGCTCAGAGAGCACCAAATAGCTCCCCACAGTTCAGCTCTGAGCTACAATTATTCTCTTCTTTTGAAACCCACTTAAATCACATTCAAATGAAAACTAAAAACGGAGGCGTATCCTTCTCAACCTCTCCAAAGTTGAGACAAACAAACAGATGAATCTGCCAAAATCTTGACCTCACTAGATGTTATAATTTAAATTCAGATTTACATGAGAAACTTTATTCACTGAGAATCAATTAACCACCACGAGGGCTATTCATGCTTCCAAAATTTACTTTATTCACTGCCCATCGTCCTTTTTTGATCCAGTTTTTAATTGTGAGTGTGTGTTTTTTTAACTAGTGGGGAAAATATCTGACATTGATCTGGTCGGGATTTTAAAAGTTAAACAAAACCAGAGATCCTCTGAACACATTTTTTTTATTTTTGGGAAGTGTGGGAGAAACACTAAATGGCCCTCACTTCTGGTAAAATTGTTTCTCCCATCATGTCAAGCTTCTAGATCAGGGTTTGACAATCTTCTCAACTTTGAGATGTGTGGACTTCAACTCCCAGAATTCCATGCTAGCTGGGGATTGAGGTCCACATGTCTTAAAAGTTACTAAGGAAGATCATCCTATTCTCTGGAACTGTAATGTGACAGAGAGAAAGAGAGATGATTTTCATTGTTTTCCTCCAGTTGGGATCAGGTTTGGTTTTGGTCTAATTTCCCCTTTGTTCTTTGCTCCATTTCAATGATTCCAGACTGAGGGTAGGGAACTATGCCCCTTTTATAACTTGTGGACTTAAACTCCCAGAATTCCATGCTGACTTAAGAATTCTGGGAGTTGAAGTCCAGATATCTTAGAAATTGCTGAGTTGAGAGGTGCTGGTTTTGAGCATCAAAGTATTAATCACACACACATATAAAACACCATTTAGACCCAGGGTGGGCAACTATGGCCCTTTTATGAGTTGTGGACTTCAAAGAGGAGGGGGTCAAGCTATTTTCTAAAGCATCTGTAGACCAGACAAGGAATAATGGATGGAAACTGAACAAGTAGAGATTCAACCTGAAAATAAGGAGAAATTTTCTGACAGTGAGAACAATCAACCGGTGGAACAGCTTTTATTTGGAAGTTGTGGGAGCTTCTTCACTGGAGACTTTCAAGAAGAGACTGGACTGCCATCTGTCAGGAATGGTGTAGGGTCTCCTGCTTGGGTGGGGGTGGGGGTGGGCTATATGACCTCCAAGGTCCCTTTCAACTCTGTTAATCTGTCATCCAAACTCCCAGAATCCCATGTCAGCTTGGGGATTCTGGGAGTTGAAGTCCACAAGTCATGAAGGGGGCCATTGTTCCTCAACTTTCTCCTAGACCAAAGAAAGATTTGAGATGGCACCGAATGTCATCCTCCCAAGCCCTTTGGAGTTGTGAAGTGACATGAAAGAGGAAGGGATGTTTTGTCTGGTTGTTGTGTTTTGTCACTTTTATCCGCGTTCAAAAATGTGATGTTTTTGTTATGTGAATAGATTAAGACATCCATTTCCACACAATTCGTCAACAGAAACCTGGAGGGCTTATGTTTCCAGACCGAGCGGCTTTGTACATGGTAGCCATCGAAGACCGTCAGTACAAGGATTTCAAAATCCACTGTGAGTCCGCAGACAACTTATACAGCTTCACCAGGGGTGGGATACAAATTTATGTGGGTGTGGCCTAACTTGTGGGTGTGGCTTGGTGGTCATGTGACTGGATGGGCGTGGCTTGCTAACTGGGCATGGCTTGGTGGTCATGTGACTGGCTGGGTGTGGCTTGCATGCAAATATTGTAAATATTGATTTTTTTTTAAATAAAAAAGAGCAACTTTAAGCCAAAATCAGACAAAGCAGGCAAGCAAATTGAGTTGCTTGCAGAATCACAGATTCACTCAGAGATCTACTCTTCTGCAATCTGCTGCCTGAATCTGTCACATAAAATTTGCTTGCAAGCAAACTCACAAAATTATCTTACAACACACCATGTATATAAATATTGAATTCTTCTTGAGAAAGAGCAACTTTTACCCAAAATCAGGCAAAGCAGGCAGATTGAATTGCTCACAGAATCACAGATTCATTCAGAGATCTATCTTTCTGCAATCTGCTACCTGAGTCTGCAATGAAAAATAGAAGCTTCAGTCCTAAAGGAGGTTCAGCTCTGCTTTTAGATTAGCTAGAAAGCAAGAAATCCAATGATTTCCTGCTTTCTAGCTAATCTTAATCTCCCGGCATAGCAGGGTGGACACAAATAAATACAAAAATAAAATTTTTATTATGGTGACTAATTGAAATCAGGTCATTCTTAAATTTAATTTATTCAAGGACCAGGGTTTCTGAACCTTGGTAACTTTTAAATAGGTGTGTATCAATATGTTGGACTTCAACTGCCAGAGTTCCTTTGCTCTGGCTGGGGAATTCTGGGAGTTGAAGTTTATCCATTTGAAAGTCATTAAGATTGAGAAAAGCTGCTGTAAGTGCTTATTTACGCAAATGAAAACCATCCCTTTCTTTGCCTTGACAGGGTGGGAGAATGTCTACGGCTTCGACATGACCTGCATCCGGGATGTAGCCATGAAGGAGCCTTTGGTGGACATCGTTGACCCAAAGCAAGTGGTGACCAATGCTTGTTTAATAAAGGTTTGGTGCTTTTCAAAATATAAACTTTCAAACAAGGTCCTTCTGCAAGACTGTCATAGTTTTTTTAAACTCCTATTGCAGGGGGTCTTCAAACTTGACAGCTTGAAGATTTGTGGACTTCAACTCCCATAATTCCTCCTCCAGTCACATTAGCTTGGTAATTCTGGGAGTTGAAGTCCACAAGTCTTAAACTTGCAAAGTTTGAAGACCAGAGAGAGACAGAGAGAGAGGGAGAGAGAGAGGGAGGGAGGGAGAGAGAGAGAGAGAGAGAGAAGACAAGATAGGGGCATTCAAACTTGACAGCTTGAAGATTTGTGGACTTCAACTCCCAGAATTCCTCCTCCGTCACATTAGCTTGGAAATTCTGGAAGTTGAAGTCCACAAGTCTTAAAGCCGTCAAGTTTGAAGAGCCTTGTTCTATTGTCTTTACATGTGGCTGTTAAATAGTAGGTGTGGATTTTCCTTTCTTTCAATGAAGCGAGAACCTTCATTTGTATAGATACTTTTCAACGGTGAAAGCTGGGATTTGGAACTTCTGCTGTTGAAAGCCTGCTGTTCTCATTTAGTCCCACTTCCAAGGAATCTAACATTGGCAAGCCAAGTTAACAAATTGTTTAAGAAACAGAAAATTGCAAGCAGCGAAGGGGGTGGGGGGAAACAGAGGAGGTGAGAACTGCAGCTGAGTGTTGGCAGCACTAGAGGAAACACCAAATGTTGGAGTTGTAAGAAAATCCCCACCATGAAAAAAGAAAAGGAATTCCAATAAAGGTTAGATCAGTTTTGAATGAATGAGGGTTTCATGTCAGATTATTTAGATTATTTCCCATAGTAAAGCTCAAGTAGAATTACAATGAACTGTGGAATGTTGTGTTTTATATCCATAGCCTGCTGAGACAGAACCACAGCCAAATCTGTTGAGTAGCTAAAAGGTTGTTATTTAAATGCAACCCTTTGAAAGCCTAAAGATTACAACTTTTTAATTTAATTTTCCAAATTTTTCTTTGTTTGGGGTATTTCATTGTAGAAATGCAGCACTCTCTCTCTCTCTCTTCCTCCCTCCCTCCCCCCCCCCCTCCCCCCCCCCCCCTCTCCCCCTCTCCCTCCCTCTCTCTCTCCCCCTCTCTCTCCCCCTCCCTCCCTCTCTCCCTCCCTCTCCCTCCCTCTCTGTCTCCCCCTCTCTCTCCCTCCCTCTCCCTCCCTCCCTCTCTCCCTCCCTCCTTCGCCCTCTCCCTCCCTCTCTCTCTCACATTCACAAACATACAAACACAAACACACACAGTCAGAGAAACACCATGAAAATAAAGGCAAAATAGCAACGTTTTTAATTTGGTGACTTTAGCACTTGCTACTTGTTCTGTATGGAACTTGGTAGATTCCAAGTTCCCCCTTCTGATTGGTTGAAAAGGCCACTTCCGGATTGGTTATTTAAGAACCAATCCGGGAAGCCCACCAAATGGTGGGAACAGTCAAAACAGTGTCATTAGCCACAAGCCGCAGGCAAGCCACTATAAAAAGGGCTACCGCAGCTTGGGCTCTTATTCCGTATTCTATTGCCCTGCGAGTTAAATAAAATAATTGTTGTTTGGAACCCGGTCTCATGCGCTTCTTTCCAGACAGAACACTGGCGACGAAGGTGGGATTGTCATAGAAGGGTGAGACAGAAGCACACGGCGATCTGAACCGAGCAAGAGAGATGGCCAGTAACAATGCGCCGCCCGCACCATTCAATCCTGATGAGGAGGATTGGGAATCCTATATTGATCACTTTCATATGTTTTTAGAAAGCAACGAAATGGAGGAAATCCCGGACCAAAGAAAGAGGGATGTCTTCCTTAAACACTGCGGACCGGCTGTTTTTAAAATGGCGAAGGCGCTGGCAAAACCCAGAGATGTCAAGCAGATGACTTGGTCTGACCTGAACAGAATACTCCGAGCACACTACGCACCGGTGGTCTCGAACTTAATAAAAAGGCACAAATTCTATAAGAGGGACCAGAAGGAAGGTGAAACGGTCGGAGATTTTGTAGCAGCTTTGAGACACATCGGAGGACCCTGCAAGTTCCAGAACATGAACAAAGCCATGAGGGACCATGTGGTCCTCGGTCTGAAGGACACTACCCTTCAGAGCAAACTCCTGAACAGGCCAAACATAGCCGTGGCCGAGGCCATTGCAGAAGCAACCGCCACCAAAGCAGCAAAGAAGTCAGCAGCCACCATGCGTCAAATGAATGCAATTCCAGACATGCCAACCCAAACCAAAGAAAAGAGGGCAGAGGGAGGGAAGAAAGAGCCCACAGCGACAGCCCACTACAAAGACATCGAATCCCAGAGTGATGCTGAGGACGAAGATGAAGACGTCCATAGACTCCATCCAGATAGGAAATGGCGTGAAAAGAGGAGAAATTGGTGGGAGTTTCAATGTGCGGGTTGCGGAGGCAACCATCCGCGAGCTGAATGCAGGTTCCTCGATGCAATATGCAGGGCTTATAATAAAAGGGGGCACATAGAAAGGTTCTGCCGCAACAAAAAGAGCCATAGTCCAATAAGACGCAGCAGCACCCCCCCCCCCCCCAGACATGAAGAAAGACAAACCAGCAGATGGAACCATAGCAAAAGAACCGGTGACAGGGAAGAAACGCATCAGACAGTCACCATTGGCAATGCCAGGGCGGAAAATGGGAAGAAGGCTTGGATAGAGGTGAGCATCGAAGGGAGGCCCTGCGAGATGGAAGTCGATTCAGGGTCATTCCTATCCATGGTATCCTGGAATACCATCTGGCGCCTGATACCAAACATTAAACAGAGAGAAATATCGAAACAAAGACTGGTTTTAAAAGACTACCAGGGAAATCGAATTCCGGAAGTAGGCCTTGGACATTTCCTCGTCAAATTTAAGAACCACGCCGAAGTCTTGCCTCTGACCATCGTTGACCGAGATCGCTCTAGTCTACTAGGGATCGAATGGTTCGCACCCTTGGGAATCGGGATGACCAGGATCAACCACATCACCACAGCAAACTAGGAGGAGAGCCTGCTACAAGAATTCCAGGATGTTTTCGACGGGATTCTAGGCAAGTACAAGGGGACCCCAATTTCATTTAGCTGAGACGCGAAAATAGCCCCCATCCGTTTAAAGGCCAGACGCATCCCGTTCGCGTTAAAACAAAAAATTGACGAACAACTGAACAAATTGACAGCTCAAAGGGTTTTAGAGCCAATCGACCATGCCAGGTGGGAAACACCTATCGTCACACCGATGAAGCCAGATGGGTCAGTGTGCATCTGCGAAGACTATAAGGCAACCCTAAACCATCCGCTCCAACAAAGCGCATACCCAGTACCGGTAGTGCAGCATTTACTGCACTCTCTAGGGGGAGGAAAAATTTTTGCGAAGCTTGACCTTGCACAGGCATATCAACAACTACCAGTTGATCCCATTACCGCAGAGGCACAGACTATTGCAACACATAGAGGGGCATTCAAGTGTAACTGTCTCCAATTCAGTGTTAGTGTTGCCCCAGGCGTGTTCCAAAGCCTCATGGAGCATCTGCTAAATGGAATCAAAGGTGTTGTCACTTACTTTGACGATGTACTGGTCTCCATAAAAAACGCCAACCAGCTAGAGACCAGATTAAGAGAAGTCTTAACAAGATTTAGAAAAGCAGGCCTCAAAGTAAAAAGAGAGAAATGTGAATTAGCCACCAACCACGTCGAGTTTTTGGGCTATTTAATTGATGAACAAGGCATTCACCCCACCGAAAAAAAGTGAAGGCTATAAAGGCGCTCCTAGACCCAGGAACAAAATTGACCTTCAAGCATTCCTAGGCCTCATAAATTTTTACAACATGTTCCTGCCCCATGAGGCAACAATATCAGAATCCCTACATTGACTGCTAGATAAAAAAAACGCTTGGACATGGGGCCACCAGGAACAGAAAGCTTTCCAGGGTATTAAAGATCTATTAATGTCCAACACCGTTCTCATCCAGTATAGTAATACCCTAGCCCTTGACAGTCACATGTGATGCATCGCCTTTTGGGGTCAGTGCCATCCTGAGCCACAAGCTACCAGATGGCAGAGAGGCACCGGTCGCCTTTTACTCCAAGATGCTTTCCAGGTCGGAACGCAATTACAGCCAGCTCAATAGAGAAGCCCTCGCAATCATCGCCGGAGTCAAAAGGTTCCATGAGTATCTTTACGGTAGAACTTTTTCAATAATAACCAATCACAAGCCCCTTCTTGGAATCCTGGCAGGCAACAAGCCAACTCTGAACATTCTGTCACCTAGAATGACGAGGTGGTCTGAATTCCTCGCTGCCTACTCCTACATGCTGATTCATCGACCCGGCAAAGCCATCACACATGCCAACGCCCTGAACTGTTCCCCACTGCCCATCACAAAAGATGACCCTGCTCCAACTACCTCCATACTTCAGCTTGAGACCTGCCTGGACCTACCACTAACTGCGGCGGACGTCGTGAGAGCCACAGCCAAAGACCCTTTGACAGCACGCATATTAAATTGGGTAGGTAAAGGCTGGCTGGAGGAGAACAACACTGAGACTTTTAAATCATTTTATACCAGACAGACCGAACTGTCCATAGAAAAGGGGTGCATTTTATGGGGTGACAGGGTGGTGATTCCGAACAGTCTCCAGGAAGACATTCTGAACATGTTGCACGAGAGGTACCCGGGCATAGTCAAAATGAAAGCCCTGGCCAGGAGTTAGGTCTGGGGGCCAAGGCTGGACATAGAGATTGAACACTGGGTTGCAACATGCCATGATTGTCAAAAATTGAGACCTAACCCCCCCCCCCACAGGCACCAGTAAGAGATGCTGGGTTGCAACATGCCATGATTGTCAAAAATTGAGACCTACACCCCACAGGCACCAGTAAGAGACTGGGAAACTCCCTGGGGTCCATGGTCTAGAGTACATATTGACTTTGCTGGGCTGACGAAAGGAAACACATTTTTAATAGTTGTGGATGCATACTCGAACTGGTTGGAAGTCATCCTCATGGCTTCTACAACCACCGAAGCTGTCATGAAACAGCTAGACAAACTATTTGCGACACATGGGCTACCTGATGTACTGGTGTCGGATAATGGGCCCCAATTAACAGCATTACAATTTGAACAGTATCTGACTGCCCAGGGTATCTGACATGCCTTAATTTTGCTGGCCCATCTGGCTGCAAACAGCAGGGCTGAACATATGGTTCGGTACACTAAGGAGGGCCTAGATAGAATGGACAAGGGGGATGTACAAGACAAACTAAACTGCCTAGTAACCTTGCAGCATATTACCCCTAGCAGCACAACCAACAAAAGCCCAGCAGAACTCCTAATGGGTAGGAAACTATATCCTACCTGGACAGATTGCACCCCACTTACACGTGGGACAAATCCCCCGATTCCTCCAGCAAATACCATATGTTTGACATCGGTGACCTAGTCTATGCCAAAAACCTTACTGGGGACCCATTGTGGCTTCCAGCCACGATCACCCAAATTACAGGACCCCGGTCTTACCAACTACTCTTAGACGACAGTAGGGAATGGAAGCGGCACAAAGACCAGCTTTGTTCCCACAATCTCGAACGAAAAAACACGACAGAAACAAAAATAAATATCGACCAAAAAACAACCGATGGAGGAGGAAATACAAATAAATAAAAAAGGGAGAAACGAACCTCCCATAACAAGACAACAAACATTACAAAAAGACAATCTAACGACACAAAAAGAGCACTCACAGTTAGATGAACCCCAAATGAGAAGTTCGGGAGCAGGAAAGCGAAGCGAGGCTTTCCTGGAAGGAGGCAGCCAGGCCAGCTCAACCAACCCGGACAAACCAGGAGGGGGCGGCGGAGTCATCTCAACTGGCCTGAGAGACTCAGGAGGGAGCGGCAATGCTGACTCACCCTTCCAGGAGGTTCCATGGAGAAGGATCAGAGAAACAGCGATCCCGTCCGAACCACTCGAAGACCACGCCGAGACTGAGCTGCGCAGGTCAACCAGGACTCGAAAAAGCCCCACCTATCTGCATGACTACGTAACGCACGTTGGACTGAACTAAGGGGGGAGGGGTGTTCTGTATGGAACTTGGTAGTCTCCAAGTTCCCCCTTCTGATTGGCTGAAAAGGCCACTCGCGGATTAGTTATTTAAGAACCAATCCGGGAAGCCCGCCAAATGGTGGGAACAGTCAAAACAGTGTCATTGGCCACAAGCCGCAAGCAAGTCACTATAAAAAGGGCTACTGCGGCTTGGGCTCTTGTTCCGTATTCTATTGCCTTGCGAGTTAAAGAAAATAGTTGTTGTTTGGAACCCGGTCTCACGCGCTTCTTTCCGGACGGAACACTACTCACTTGCTATTTTGCTTCAACAGTTCAACAACTTATGCTACAGAATTTGAGCAGGAAGGACTTCGAGGGTCTCAGAAACCCCTCCAAGCAAGCAGGGGGTTGAGCCTAAGAGTTATTATTTCTATTTCTTTTTTTATAAAGTTTTTTATTTTTTTTTAAAGACAAACACTAGCAAACACAAACATAAAACATCAACATAAAACCGTCTTCCAAAATACAGTGTGTCGGTTAGTACATTTCTTTCGTGCAATGTCACAGTATCAACGGTCTTCCCTTCTAAACATACATTTGTATTACATAAGTCAACTATACATGTTATACTTTGTTATATTGTGTTATTATTGTATCATTGTTTGATCCACTAAAATGTATATATTTCTTATCGAGCAAATCTCTATTTTAACAAACCTGGGATCATACAATTCATTTCCTTATATTCAATTATATAACATAATTACATCATATTATCCTACATATTATACTATTCCTTCCCATAATATAGTTTATTTCTCTATTTTCATATCTAGCCATTGATAAAATAAATCCCAAATTTTATAATATTCTTTATCTTCTTGCTCTCTGATTGTCAGTTTACTCATTTCTGCACATTCCATGATTTTCTTAATCACCTGTTCCTGTATTGGAATTTTTTCACTCTTCCAATTTCTAGCAAATACAATTCTCGCCGCTGTTAACACATTTATAATCAAATACGTCAATTCTCTATTGTATCCTTCAGACAAGATACCCAATAAAATATATATCTGGTTTCAAGTCTATATGCTGTTTTATCATTTTTTCAAGCCATGTATGAATCTTAGTCCAGTATCTCTTAGCTTCCATTCATGTCCACCACATATGATAATATGATCCAGGTATCTGATGATACTTCCAACATCTCTCCGATTTATTTTTGAAGATCCTTCCTATTCATGCTGGGGGTAAGTGCCACCTGTAAAGCATCTTATACAAATTCTCTTTATATGCTACCAACATTGTCAATTTATAATTTCAAGAACATAGTTTATCTAAATCTTAATCCATTTAGAAGATCCATAATTGCTAAGCAAGGCAGTTATTAACTAGCCCATTTTGTGAGCTATTTTGCCACAGTTATTAGGCAAATTACTGCAGTTGTTAAGTGAATCGGTTGTTAAGTGAATCTGACTTCCCCCATTGACTTTGCTTGTCAGAACCCGGCTCAGAAAGTTACAAATTCTATTCCTATTCTGTTTCTCTGTTCTGTTCTGTTCTGTTCTGTTCCATTCCATTCTATTCCATATTTTCCATTCTATTCTGTTCTGTTCTGTTCCATTCCATTCCATATTTTCTCTTCTCTTCTCTTCTCTTCTCTTCTCTTCTCTTCTCTTCTCTTCTCTTCTCTTCTCTTCTCTTCTCTTCTCTTCTCTTCTCTTCTCTTCTCATTCTATTCCATTCTAATTTCCTTTCTGTTCTGTTTTGCTCTGTTCTGTTCTGTTCTGTTCCATTCCATTCTCCTCTATTCCATTCCACTCCACTCCACTCCACTCCATTCCACTCCATTCCATTCCAATCCAATTTCCTGTTCTGTTCTGCTCCATCCCATCCCATCCCATTTAATTCATTCCACTTCACTCCACCCCATCCCACTCTACTCCATCCCATCCGTTCATTCCACTTCATTCCATTCCTTATGGGAAATATTGTTTTTAGTGCTCATCATTTTTGGTATTCATCATGCCTCCTGGAACCAATTCATGAAGAGTACCAAGGTACCACTGTACCTTGCACCTCCTCTTCTGAGTCTTAAGCCTGCTTTGAGACATAAGCATCTTCCAACTGGGTTGTGTTGTTCTCCTAGGGCCCGCTCTAAATATTACAGGCTGAGAAATCTGTAATACTTAATGAAACTCTTCTTCATCTCTCCATCAATGCAGGACGTTGATCTTTACATCGTAAAGACGGAAGACCTGGCCTTCACCTCTGCGTTTTGCCTCCAGATTCAACGCAATGACTACATTCACGCCTTGGTCACCTATTTTAATATAGAATTTACAAAGTGCCATAAGAAAATTGGGTTTTCTACAGGTAAATAATTCCTTCCTTCCTTTCCTTCCTTTCTTCTTCCTTCCTTTCTTCTTCCTTTCTTTCCTGCCTTCCTTTCTTCTTCCTTCCTTCCTCTCTTTCTTTCTTGCCTTCCTTCTTTATTGATTTAATTTTTCTTCCTTTCTCTTTCCTGCCTTCCTTCTTTTCTTCTTCCTTTCTTTTTTCTTTCTTGCCTTCCTTCCTTCCTTTTTTATTTCTTTCTTTCTTGCCTTCCTTTCTTTCTTCTACCTTCCTTTCTTCTTTCTTTCCTGCCTTCCTTCCTTTTTTATTTCTTCTTCCATCCATCCATCCTTCTTTCTTTCCTTCCTTCCTTCCTTCCTTCCTTCCTTCCTTCCTTCCTTCCTTCCTTCCTTCCTTCCTTCCTTCCTTCCTTCCTTCCT
>BLBF01000022.1:9711589-9739355 GCA_015471245.1 Laticauda colubrina | reverse complement strand
CCTTCCTTCCTTCCTTCCTTCCTTCCTTCCTTCCTTCCTTCCTTCCTGGCATGATAGTTTCCCATTCCCCCCTTACTTGAATTCATTTCTTGTAGCCCAAATGTTCAGTTCTCCTGTGATTAAATGTGCTCTGAAGTCCCTTAGTTTCAACCTTGCCCTGCAGTGGGCAATGGATTATTGCGGATTTCATGGGGAGCTATAAACCGACATTGTCGGTTGCTTTGGGAACAAAACAGGGCTGATGGCGCTGATCTGGCATCTCACAATGCTGGAAAAAAAATGATGCTTTACAATCGAAACCTAAAAGTGATGGTTTTATTCATGTGGAAAACGTGCCGCATGTGCTATTATTATTTTAAACCACTACATTTTTCACTTTTACTGCCTTGAGTGCTATCTGGGGGAGGGAGGATTCCCATTGAAGTAATTCTAACAGTTCAATCTCAAATGCAAGCACATAATTGAACTCAAGCAGTGGTGCAGAAAGCTTTATTATTTTACTAGCTCAATACCGGTGCTTGGCTATGAAACTATGTGATTGGACATAGTTTTTCAGGAAGAAAATATGGGGAGGAAATTCTGCCTCTGCCTACCATCATCCATCGGTATTCATCCAGCTAACGTCCTGTCAGTGTGTGAGAGTGTTTGGAAACTGAAACAGTCTTTGCTGTGTGAGCAAGAAAGAGACAGCAAGGAGCCTGGGCATGGCTTAGCTCAACTGTTCTGTACTAAAACTGAAACTGAAACTTGTCTGCTTGTGTTTTGCATTTGGAACAGCTTTCTTTTCAGGTGGGGAGGGGGAGTAGAACTCCTTAGCATCAGAGCGTGTTAATAATAATAATAATAATAATAATAATAATAATAATAATAATCATCATCATCATCATCATCATCACCATCATCATATACAAAATACTAATGCTCTGATGGTCATTTCAAAAAATCATTTCTTAGTGAGCACCTAGAAGCCAAGAGGAACATAAGTGCAAATTTCAAATTCTGGAGATTTTGCAATGATGCGTGAGTGGTATTTCGCTTTTATATAGAGAGATTTTCATTCTAAGGGTGTCTTCTTTTCTGCTTCTGAGGCCCTGGACCTGCAGCACAGGAGGGGGGGGGGGTAGACCTAAAGGTGTTTATCCTCACCTTTTGATCTCCAATGTGCGTGTGTGTGTGTATGTTTGAAGGTCATCTAGTCCAACACACTGCCCAAGCAGGAGATCCTATACCATTCTAGACAAGTGGTTTTCTAGTCTTTTCTTAAAAGTCTCCAGTGATGGAGCACCCACAACTTCCGAAGTCAAAGCTGTTGCACTGGTTAATTGTCCTCACTGTTAGGAAATCTCTCCTTTCCAAGTTGCTTCTCTCCTTGATTAGTTTCCATCCATTGTTTTTTGTCTTGCTTTCTGGTCCTTTGGAGAATAAGCTGATCCCTCCTCTTTGTGACAACTCCCCAAATATTGTAAGACTGCTATCACGTCACCCCTAGTCCTTCTTTTCTCTAGACTGGCTATACCTAGTTCCTGCAACCGTTCTTCATATGTTTTTGTCTCCAGGCCTTTAACCATCTTAGTTTGCTGTTCTCTGCATTCTTTCCAAAGTCTCAACATCTTTTTTATACTGTGGTGACATAAACTTGATGCAGTATTCCAAGAGTGGCCTTATCAAGACATCACAGCAGTGATGGTGAACCTTGTGCCCAAACCAGAAGTCACCAGAAGTAGCATTCAGCAGGTTTTAACAAGTTCTGGAGAATCAGTATTAGCGGGAATTTTGAGTAGTTCAGAGAACCGGCAAATCCCGCCTCTGGCTGGCCCTGCCCTCATCCAATCTCTGCCTCTCATTGAGTCCCAGCTGATTGGCTGGGTTTTCCTTTGTTGCCCTGCACAGGAGAATGGAGCTGGAAAGCAGGTTATTGGGGTGGGAAGGGAGTGGAGATTTTGCAGTAACCTTCCCCTGCCACACCCACCAAGCCACACCACACTCATCAAGCCACGCCCACAGAACCAGTAGTAAAATAATTTGAATACCACCACTGGAATGTGTGTGCATGTGAATGTATGGGACGTGCTCTGAAGCACCAGAAACACGGAGACCAGCTGGCCGGTGTGCGCATGCCTGATTTTTGACTGGTTTGGGGGAAAATGGCCAGAAAATGGCCAGAAAAAAAACAACAACCTGTTTTGGGGCCATTTTGTTGACCATTTCAGGCTGTTTTCCAGCACTCCATCACCTGCAGACCAGCTGACCTGCGCACATGCTCACAGAGAAGGCTCTGCATGCCACTTCTGGCATGTGTGCCAAAGGTTCATCATCATGGCCTTATAGAGAGATAACTAATACTTCCTGGGCTTGGGACTTGGGATGGACTCATTAGCAGTGGTGGGATTCAATTTTTTTTTTACTACCAGTTCTGTGGGCGTGGCTTGGTGGGTGTGGCAGGGGAAAGTTACTGCAAAATCCCCATTCCCTCCCCACCCCACTAACCTGCTTTGCAGCTCTGTTCTCCTGTGCAGGCCAATCAAAGAAGACCCAGCCAGCCAGCTGGGACTCAATGGGAGGCAGAGAATAGATGGGGGCGTGGCCAGTCAGAGGTGGGATTTGCCGGTTCTCCGAACTACTCCAAATTTCTGCTATCGGTTCTCCAGAACTGGTCAGAACCGGCTGAAGACCATCTCTGCTCACTTGGGCAGCTCCATTGTGGCTGTTCTTGACTGTTCAGCTTTCCCAGAAGCCCACTTGATCTTCCCTAACTTAATAACTGCAGCGATTCAAATTTTGGGTCCATTAGACCTCGACTTAATGGACCCAAAATTTATCTTTCTCAGCAAAGCAATTTGTAAGTATCTCATTTTACGACAGTGTTGGGTTTTTTTTGCCACAGTTGCAGGTATTCCTTGACTTACGCAGGGGTGGGGCTACTGGGGGTTCGCAGGGGTTTGGGAGAGTCCCTTGCTATAATTCTGTGCAGTTCGGAGAACCCCCAAATCCCACTCCTGTCTGGCACTGCCCATTGCACCCTGCCCCTCCCAGGAATCCCCATGTGGCCCATTTTGAATGCAGCTAAGTATAGGGCACATGCAGAGGCTCAGAGAGGGTGAAAAATGGGCCTCCTAGAAGTTCAGAAAGGCTGGAAATGGGCTCATTTCCAGCTTCTAGAGAGCCTCCGGAGCCTGAGGAGGCCCTTTTTGTCCTCCCGGAGGCTCAAGAAAAGCCTCGAGCCCAGGGAAGGCAAAAAAACCCACCATGGCTACATCCACCCAGCAATCAGACAGAGAACCCTCTGCTAAAGTTTTGGAAGCCCACCCCTGGACTTACCCCAGGATATTTACTGATCAAAGTTACAGCAGCCCTGAAAAAAAGTGACTTATGACTGTTTTTCACATTTCTGACCGTTGTAGCACCCCCCAGGGTCACGTGATCAAAATTCAGATGGTTGGAAGCTGATTCGTATTGATGACAGTTGCTGTGTCCTGGGGAACCTCAAATTCAGGATGTCCTCAACTTACAACAGTGCATTTAGTGGCCGATCAAAGTTAGAATGGCACTGGAAAAAGTGACTAAGGACTACTTTTCACCTTGTGACCATTGCAGCATCCCCGTGGTCATCAAAATTCAGACACTTGGCCGCTGACTCATGTTTACGATGGTTGCAATGTCCTGGGATCATGAGATTCCCCTTTGGTGGCCTTCTGACAAAGAAAAGTCAGGGGGGAAGCCGGATTCATTTAACAACTGTGTTATTCATTTCATAACTGTTTGCAGCGTGACTGCTATTGTTGGACAACCCAGGAGCAAAACAGAGCACGCAGACATTTAACAGTGGTTTATATACAAGACATATACAGAAATATAAGTTGTAGCAGGGGTGGGATTCAAATTTCTTAACAACCGGTTTTGTGGATGTGGCCTAATTTGTGGGTGTGACTTGGTGGTCAGTCACTGGGGCAGGACTTGTTGACTGGGCGTGGCTTATATGTAAATAATGTAAATATTTATGTAAATGTTGATTTTTTATTTTAAAAAAAGAGCAATTTTTACCCAAAATCAGGCAAAGAAGGCAGGCAGATTGAGTTGCTTGCAGAATCACAGATTCACTCAGAGATCTACCTTTCTGCAACCTGCTGCGAGTCTGTCACATAAAATTTGCTTGTAAGCCAATTCACAAAATTAACTCACAACACATCATGTATGTAAATATTGAATTTTTTATTAAAAAAGAGCAACTTTTACCCAAAATCAGGCAAAGAAGGCAGGCAGATTGAGTTGCTCAAAGAAGCACAGATTCACTCAGAGATCTACCTTTCTGAAATCTGCTGCTTGAGTCTGCACTGAAAAATAGAAGCTTCAGTCTTAAGGAAGGTTCAGCTCTGCTCTCAGGCCACTTTTCTCCCCCCACACAACTCCCTGAATACTACCCCTGAGTGGGCCTTTCAGGGAAGCCTCCTGGGTGAAGGCAAAGCAGTACAACAACGATTTAGATTAGCTAGAAAGCAAGAAATCCAACAATTTCCTGCTTTCTAGCTAATCTAAATCTTGCGGCAGAGCTGATAGTCGGAATAGCTGATGGCTGGGGGGAAAAAAAGGAAAAATAGCAACTTACCAGAAATTAGGCAAAGGCATAACTTGGGCAAGTTGGATAGCACGCATGCCAGGTAAGGGTGACTGGGCAGGGCAGGGCTAGCCAGTGGTGCGATTTGCCGGTTCTCCAAACGGTGCAGAATTGTAACAACCAATTCTATAGAACCGGTCTGACCAGGTAGAATCCCACTTGAGTGATAGGCAAAATACCGTACAAGCAATTAATCTTCTTCTTAACACGACATGGAGAACTCTGTGATGAATGCCGGATACAAGGAGAGAAAATGCACACTCTAATAGCTGCCACTTCTGTGACTCATTCTTCATCTTAAAACAACAATACCCATGCTATGCTGATTCACCCTCAGCTGCATTCAGCCTTATATTGCATCAGCCTTACAGCAGCTGGCAGCTATTAAATCTTATACCTCAACAATAACTGCAGTGATTCACTTAACAACTATGCCTAGAAAGGTGGTAAAATGGGGCAAAACTCACTGAGCAACTGCCTCTCTTAGCAGGAAATTGGGCTTAATTATGGGCATAAGTCAAGGATTACTGTATGTGTACTTATCCCACATTTCTATCCCAGAAAGCACTCATGGCAGTTAATAAAAAAAGCTGAACAAAGTAGAAAAGATTTTAAAAATACAAATAGAAGTTAACAATCAACTAAATTCTAAATCATTTAAGAGTTCAAAGCCAAATGCAAAAGATGTTATCTTTACGGGTTTTTTGAACACTAAAGCAAGCAGAAGACAAATTTATTTCTTGACAGCATGTTCCAGCCTGAGAGCAATGCAGGAAAAATGTCTCCTAGGATATCCCCTGACAGCAGAATAGCATCCTCCAAAGAGCCTATCCTGCAAATCCATTCTGGGCAGGGTTGAAAGGCGGCCAATCCCTTAGAAAGTTAAGCTCCAAGCTTTTGAACAAGATCAATACCTGCAGTAAGGGAATTGTGCACATTAAGCAGTTGGCAACCAAGGGCAGATCTTTTTGGATCTCCCATTCTGGGATCTATGTACCGCATCTGTCAGCATCCAGGTGTCATAGTTTGCACGAAGTGCAGTTTCTGGATTCCTTCAGGGGGGACTCTGTGGCAGAAGTGGGATTCAGTTCTGACCAGTTCTGGAGAACCGGTAGCAGAGACTTTTAGTTCGCAGAACCAGCAAATCCCACCTCTGACTGGCCCTGCCCTCATCTCTTCTCTGCCTCCCATTGAGTCCCAGATGATGGGCTGGGTATTCTTTGGTTGCCCTGCACAAGAGAACAGAGCTGGAAAGCAGGTTAGTGGGGTGGGGAGGGAATGGAGATTTTGCAGTATCCTTCCCCTGCCATGCCCACCAACCCACTCCCACAAAGCCATGCCCACAGAACCAGTAGTAAATTTTTTTGAATACCACTACTTCTCTGTGGACAGCATGTTGCTGTAGCGAAGGTAAGCTAACAGAAACAGGTTGTAAAATGGGACAAAAATCTCTTAACAAACACCTCTCTTAGGGTCAGAAATTTGGAGTTCAATTGTGGTTGCAAGTCAAGGACTACCTGTGCCAAAGACCCTCATGTTAATCCTGAGCTACAAATATTCTTGATTGAAACTCGTATCTTGAGGAACTTCAACTGTGGTCCCAACACCGTTGCGAATCCCTAATCATAACAGAATAGAATAACTAAAAAACAGAGTGGGAAGGGACCTTGGAGGTCTTCAAACCCCCCCCACCCAGGAGACCCTACACAATTTTTGACGGATGGCAGTCCTGTCTCTTCTTGAAAGCTTCCAGTGATGAAGCATCCACAACTTCCGAAGGCAGCTTCTGTTCCATGGATTGATTGTTCTCACTGTCAGAAAGTTTCTCCTTATTTCCAGGTTGAATCTCTCCTTGTTCAAGTTTCCATCCATTATTCCTTGTCTGGCCTACAGGCGCTTTAGAAAATAGCTTGACCCCTTTCTCCTCTCTGTGGCAGCCCCTCAAATATTGGAAGACTGCTCTCCTGTCTCCCCTGGTCCTTCTCTTCACTAGACCAGCCAGGCCCAGTTCCTGCCACCTCTCATTAGCCTCCAATCCCCTGATCATCTTGGTTGCTCTTCTCTGCATTCTTTCTAGAGTCACGAAGTGAACAGCTGCAAATTGAGGACAACCTATATATATAGTACTTTCTTTCAAAGCCAAAGGGACAGCCATATTAGTGAAATCAGTGTATTAATTCTGTGACTTTATTCTTAAATACAGGTTGTTCTTGACTTAACAACATTTAGTGATAGTACAAAGTTACAATGGCACTGAAAAAGTGACTTATGATTATTTTCCATCCTTATGAACATTGTAGTATCCCCACAGTCACACGAATACAATTCGGACGTTCGCCAGCTGACTCCTATCTATGACTGTCTCAAAATTCTGATGAGCCAAGTCAATGGGGGAAGCCAGATTCACTTCACAAGTGTGTTTATGACTTAATAATTGTTGTGGTTCACCAGCAGCAGGTGTGGACGGCTGAGGTCTCGGAGAGCGAGGACTCAGGTGAGGGGCCTGAGTGTGATGAAGGAATGGGGCCAAGACCACCAGGGAGTGGACTGCTGCCTTCGGAGATTGTGGAGGCTGGCAGCAGTAATGAGGAGGTACCTGAGGAGCCTGGGCCCAGTGTGCATGTGCGCAGGGCTGCTCGAAGGAAAGAGCAGCTGCAGCAGCATGAGCGACTCGGGGGTAAGGCTGCAAGGTAATGGCCCTCCCTTCAGAGATAAAAGCCAGCTGAGAAACTGGAGTTCTTTGCAGAAGACAAAGATGTTTGATACTCGACCCTGGTGGACGTTAGGAATATCTGAGTTGGTTTTTGGATACTCTTTGATTTATTGTTTAAGAACTGTATCTGTTGTTCTTGGCAGCCTTGCAAAAACTTGGCAAGGCTTTTCCTTATCACAGCTAATTAGTTGGAAGCAGCCTTTTTTAACTGTGAAGGAACAGGATTCGTAAATGAAACAGTAAAAGGTTGTGCTGGTACCTTTGTCTTATGTTTACTCTCTTGGAACCAGGTTTGGGTCAGAACAATAACTGCAGCAATTCACTGAACAAAAGTGGCAAGGAAAGATGTAAAATGGAGCAAAACTCACTTCATGAATGTTCTCACTTAACCACATACATTCTGGGCTCAATTTTGATCATACGTCGAGGACTACTGGTGCACCCCGAACCATTTCTTTGGTCTTTAGTTTGCAGAAACAGATCAACACGAATAAAGCAAGGATTTCAAAACCTTTGATATTGGAAAACTCTTCTTTTTTTTATTCATTAATGAGCCTATCATAGGCCATTATCAATGTACAGGATCAAACACATATTATCTATAAAATTCAAAACAGGCCATTTGAAATGAGAGGAAGATAAAATACAATAGTGATAGGATAAAACACAACAATTTAATACATAAACATGTAAATAGAATAAAATAATGTAAAATTATATTTCTTTTATCACCCCTGTGATTTATCCCACAGGCCCACATAGGCTGATCTCAGTTGGACCATTTTAGTCAGAAATTGTGCTGTATTGAATGATTTATTTGCATAAACAGAGTTTGGGTAAAACCCACACGGTGATCAGAGCAGCTGGCTATAAAAAACCTTGCAGTTGTGTGAAATCTTTGTATACCTTCTGGGGAAGTAAAATCACTGAACTTAATCCTATCTCTGAGCGTCGCTTTGCAGAACTGCCTTCTCAGGTAAAATCTGCAGGTAAACAGTTTGTCATGCCCCTGGTGGAGACTGACTCTGAGGGAGAGGATGAACGGCCAACAGGGAGTGGAAGTGTGGCTCTGGAGGTTGTGGAGGAGGCTGGGGAAGGGCAGAGGCCAGTTGGGCAGTCAGAGGAGGATCCAGGCCCATCCCCTCTCCATCCTAGGGCAAGCAGGGAGGAGAGGATAAGGGAGAGACATGGTCTACTGAGGCGGAGAGGGCCTTGATCCTCTTCATGGGCTGCAGCTGTGACAACTGAATAGAGGACAGACATGCATACAGGTGAGTGCAGGAAACAAAGCGTGGAAATATCTCTAGTTTATAGTTCCTCTCTGAGTTTGGCGTCCTTCCCAGTGTGTGTTATCTGTGGACATCCTCCAGCCCTTATCTTGCCTGGTTTGTGTTGCTTTTTTCCTTCTTCTTGTAACTGTTTGCGTGGGAGTATTTTGTCTTGTGTCAGGGATATTTGGAGCTTGGAAGCAAAGTGAAGGAATAAAAGGGGCTTCACCTGTTTTTTGTGACTGTGTTTATTTTGTATCCCACCCTGGGTCATTACACAGTTTCTAAAAAGAACCAAATATGTCTTTTTTTTTTTTTTTTTGTAGCTCCGGATGCGCCTTACACTCACTGGAAGCAAACTGTATTTTACCTGGAGGATTATCTAACTGTCCGAAGAGGGGAAGAAATCTATGGAACCATATCCATGAAACCAAATGAAAAAAATGAGGTCAGTTAGACATCTATATCTATATCTATATCTATATCTATATCTATATCTATATATCTATATCTATATCTATATCTATATCTATATCTATATCTATATCTATTATATCTATATCTATATCTATATCTATATCTATATCTATGATCGATCGGTCTGTCTGTCTGTCTATCTATCTATCGATCGATCTATCTATCGATCTATCTATCGATCTATCTATCGATCTATCTCAGGGACAGGATTTTAGAGGCATTTTTGTCACATAAGTTAGTAGGTTAAAATCCCAGCCTGATCTTAAAGAATCACGTTTTATAGCTAAAGGCTTTGAAATTTTTTTCATTTATTTGTGTCCCGCCTTTATTATTATTATTTTTATAAATAAGCCAAGCTGGCAAACATATCCAAGTCATCTTCCACCTTGTGTTGAGTAAATGAGACCCATTAAAGCAGAGTTCACCAACTCTTTCTGGGTTAGCAGTCCAGAGTGCGGGGGGGGGGGAATAGGTGATGGTTTTGTGGGAGGGGTAGGTGCATGTGCACGCGCACTCATTACTTGCGGGAGTGGGGCCTCAAACATCCACAGTGGGCTGCAAATAGCTGCGTGAGTGGGCCTGTCAGTGCCCATGGACATTTCCACACGCACCTGCCAGCTACTTGGAAACGGAGGCCTGTTCTCTGTAGTAATTTGCTTTGAGGTTTTGGGAGAGAACTGGTCACAGATATTGGAGAAGATTCTTGAGAGTCTGTTGAACCTCAAGAAGATCCAATCAGTCGATCTTAAAGGATATCAGTCCTTTACTGTTCTTTGGAAGGGTAGATCCTGCAGCTGAAGCTGAAATACGGGAAGTCCTCGACTTACAACAGTGGCAACAATTTAGTGGCTGTTCAAAGTTACAATGGCACTGAAAAAAGTGACTTAGGACTACTTATCACACTTATGACCGTTGCAGCATCCCCATGGTCATCAAAATTCATTTATGACAGTTGCAATGTCCTGGGATCAGGGGATCCCCCTTGGCAACCCTTCTGAAAGTCCATGGAGAAGCCATATTCGCTTAACGACCACATTACTAGCCTGACAACTGCAGTGATTCACTTAACAACTGGGGCAAGGAAGCCCTAAGATGAGGCAAAATTCACTTAATAAATGACTTTCTTAGCAAGAGAAATTTGGGGCTCAATTGTGGACACAAGTCGAGGGCTACCTGGACATTGGCCACTCCTTGGAGAAGATCTCGATGTTGGGAAAGCCAAAGGAGAAGAGGGCAGCAGAGGAGAAGATGGCTAGATTGGTTTGTTGTCATGATTAACACTGAATTTGGGTGAATTCTGTGGGACAGGAGACAGGACCACTGATGGGATTCAAATAATTTAACAAACAGTTTGCCCAGGGTCAGGATGGCTGTCCTGGGAGGCATGCCCCATTCCTATCCTCCAGCTCTACCCCACATATGGGACACACAAGACTATTCTGCAATGGCCAACCTGATCTTGGGTGAACCGGTTGTTAAACTACACCTCTCCGCTATCAAAGTGGATCCTGGTGTTGCGCTACAATGGAGAAACAGGCAATGGAGCAGCCGGCACGAGAGATGGAAAAGGAGCAGGGAGAAGAAAGAGGGAAAGTGCCCTTCGCCTTCCTTTGTGAGAGCTGCTCTGTTGCCTATTTCTCCATTGCAGCGCAGCCAGTAGTGGGATTCATCCAGTTTGCACCATTTCAGGATAACTGGTTGTTAACTTTCTGAGCAGTTTGGTGAACTGGTTGTTGGAAGAAATCATTAGGTCAGAGGACTGGATGTTAAATTATTTGAATTTCAACACTGAGCGCAGTGCCCAGGAGCTACTTTAATAGTGGAGAGGAAAATAATTTAACAACCGGTTCATGTGAACCAGTGAGAACCGGCTGAATCCCACCATTGGACAGGACGATGGGGTTCTGGGGAGTCAGGCACAACTTAGTGCTGAATAACAGCAACCGGTCAAAAGAGAAGGACAACCTGGACTGACTTTCTCTTGCATGAAGACCCAAGATGAAGCATGAGTTCCATCCCACTGACCTGACATAAAACCAGAGAACATCAGCTCAGCGGGCCAACGAAGCCATCTGAGGCATTGAGCAAACCCTGAAAAATGGTCACTGAAAACCAACTTTATAATCCATCCGGAAATCCCCAGGTGGCAGGGCACCATCTGTTTTCACTGATGGGAACATTTCTGACTTTCCTCAAGCGTGAAAGAATCCTCTCCGTTGGCCAAGGCTTTTTTCCATTGTGCCTACAACATCATTGACTTGATGCCAACAACTTGGCTCTCTTGAGTGCTCCGGCAGGCTTATGGATCAGCCCTGGAAAATATTTGGTGTTTTATCACAGTGAGGGGGGGGGTCAGCTTAGAGCTGGGCAGCTGTGTGTTTGATTGAAAGGTGCCAGTAAAATAGTTTGCTCTAATTTCCTGTAAATTGTCGTGTGTCGTCCCCGCCCCGAGCCTGACTGGAGGGTTGCATGAAGGGAGCTCTTTCAAACTTAGCAAGACTTCAGAGCACGGTGTTGTTTAGAACTCGGAGGGAATCTCTTGAATGGCGAGGCGGAGATCTTTTTATGAATTGCTTTGGTTTGGGGGTTCCCGTCAACTAACACAGCTCTCCCGGGGTGTGCAATTCACACAATAGTTGTCTTGCTCCAGAAAGCTTCTTTAGGGAGCTTCTGGGCACCTTTTCCAAGCTGAAGGGGTGGGCAGCCATTGGCAGAACCTCAATCTCCATTGGTGGTGAAGCGGGGGAGGCACAGCCGTTCCATGCAGGGAGAGACCAAGGGGATTGTCCCTTTTTGAAATCTTCCCCACCCATTCCCACCTCAATGGAAGTGGTTGAATGACATGTTCCTGATCCAGGAAGGCAGACCATGTGTTCTGACCAAGGCTCCCCGAGACCATAATTAAGCACATGCTTAGTCCAAGCAACTGATGTTTTATTTCAGTGCTGGGAATTATGCTCATTCCCAGCCCATAATGAGTCCCAAACAGTCCCTCAAGATAAGCACCCACCTTTCTCTCCTTTGAATTGCTGACAACAACTAAAGTGCCAAATTAACTGTAAAAAGCCAAACGGAGTACAAAGTCCACACAAAGCTTCAAAGTTTAATCCGAACAGAACAAACGACTTTGCTTCCTGCAAAGGTTTCTCTACCTTTGCACCTCCTTTATACCTTATACTGCAACTGAGACATAATTTCTATGGCTGAGTGAGAAACCCCATTCCCTCCCCCCTCCATTTTAATGGCTTTTTCTTAAGTGAATCCCTGCCACCATTGATTTTAAGTTAGTAACATGGTTGTTAAATGAATCTGGCTTCCCCATGGTCTTCGCTTGTCAGGTGGTTGCAAGAGGAGATCACTTGACCCCAGGACAATGCATCTGTTGTAAATATGAGTCAGTTGCCGAGCATCCAAATTTTGGATCGCGTGACCCTAGGGGAGGCTGCGATGGCTCCAAGTGCCAAAAACGGTCCTAAGTCACCTTTTTTCAGTGCCATCGTAACTCATAAACTGAACCAGTCACTAAGCAAAGTGTCGTAAGATGAAGATCTCCCCAAAGTGCAGGGTTAACCACAGGCCTTCTCTCATTCGTAACTGGTATGCAAAAGGATCTGATCTTTACGTTCTTTGCAGCGTGACCTCGACTTTATGGTGGAATTGGATTTTAAAGGGCAGCTTTGCGAAGCCTCCGTATCTAATGACTATAGGATGCGCTAATGAGCGGCTGTCTTTGAAGATGTGCGGTTCTGGATTTGACCCAAAAAAAGAAGTGCAGTTCTGGATTTTGACAGTGCCAGAGGAGTGAGCTTTATCACTATCAAAACTTGCTGCCCGGACGTTCTGTGGATCTGGAAATTTGTTCAACTTCTCACCCTGCCAAGATTGTCCAACAAGTAACATCAACTTCACATTAAAGGATTGTATACATATCATTTTTACAGGCACCTGGTGTTGTGCTGACTTGTATCCCGACACGTTTAAGCAGAGGTGGTATTTAGCTGGTTCTCACCGGTTCTGGAGAACCAGTAGCAAAAATTTTGAGTCATTTGGAGAACCGGCCAATCCCACCTCTGACTGGCCCCTCCCTCATCTATTCGCTGTCTCCCATTGAGTCCCAGCTGATTGGCTGGGTTTTCTTTGGTTGCCCTGCATAGGAGAATGGAGCTGGAAAGTAGGCTAGTGGGGTGAGGAGGAAATGGGATTTTATAATAACCTTTCCCCAGGAGTGGGGAGGGAATGGAGATTTTGCAGTATCCTTCCCCTGCCATGCCCACCAAGCCAAGTCACACTCACCAAGCCACCCCCACAGATCTGGTAGTAAAATTTTTTTGAATATCATCACTGGTTTAAAGGGGGCAGCCAAATTGAGATACCATCTTGTGAGTTTTGACATTTCTTTTTTTCATTTTGTTTTTAAAAAAACAAACCTGCATACCAATAATATTCATGTGCTTGTATTATATATATATTTTGCAAGCTTTCATGGCTCTTTTTTTTTAAATACAGCCCTTGGGATACAACCAATTCCTAAATTTGTCTTAGGAAACGGTCTCCTTTTTTACTGCCTACAGGTAGTCCTTGAATTAGGATCACCATTGAGCCCAGAATTGCTGTTGCTAAGTGAGATGTTTGTTGGTTGCCCCGTTGGATGAGCTTTCTTGCCCGCTATTGTTAAGCAAATTGCTGCTTTGGTTCAATTAGTAACACGGTCATTAAGGGGGAGAAGGTCGCAAAAGGGTGACTCTGGGGTATTACATGACCCCGGGATATTACAACCATCATAAATACGAGTCAGTTACCATGCATCTGAATTTGGATCGCATGACTGAAGGGATGCCTGTTATAAGTGTGAAAAACGGTCAGTCACTTTTTTTTCAGTGGTGTTGTAACTTTGGTCACTAAATGAACTGTTGTTAAGTCGAGGACCACCTGTATTCAATTGTGACACTTGATGGAATTGCCAAAACGGAAATGTTGTGTTTTCATTATTTTGAGGCAGGATGTAAGAGATGACAACGTACCCTCCCAAAATAACCTTAACACTCTTTTAACGAAAATCTTGACATAACCTCCTCAAGACAAGAGAAAAACAAGACACCCCTCCAGACACACACATACACACACAGAGAGAGCAGATCCAGCATGATCTGAAGTTGTTGGTCTCTGGCACCACAATGGCTTTTCTCTCTGGTCATCGCAGGATCTCCAGTCTTCCTCAGAACAAATATGAAAGGAAGGATAAAATAAAATAAAACGGGGAAGTTCTTGGTGCTCTCTACGCTTGGTCATTCATTTTCAGATGTTTGGTTGCCTGACCAGGTAATGTTCTCAGTGTGAGAGAATAAAGTTTCCTCTTGCAATAGAAGTCTCTTGGAATTTGATGGGTTTCTCTCAGTTTACATCTGTTCAAAGCGGAGCAGAAAAACACCTTTTGCTTCAACAGCCCTCAAGAAAGTGTGTTTGTGTGTGTGTGTGTATGATTTTTGCTGCCCTATTATAACGATCAGAAATCCACCTACCTGCCAATGCACGCTAGAAGATGATTTAAGTAAAGCACAGTTCTTAACAAATGTGCTTGAATTTGCCTCTGTGTATGTGTGTGTATCTTTACACTTCTCTTTGTCCAAAGCAAGGATGTCCAACCTTGGCCACTTTTAACTTCCAGAATTATGTACGTCAACGAAGACTCCATCATCCAGGCCAAAAAGTAATCTAAAAAAGCTCAGTCAGGGGCAACAGGGCCAAAGTATATTCGTACACTTTAATAAACAGTTGCCATGATTTAACCTTTTGAACTCCCAGAATTGGACTCGCAGGGCTGGCTGGGGAATTCTGGGAGTTGAAGTCCCCATGCAGGGTTGGGCTTCAAAATATTTAGCAACTGGTTCTCTACCTGGTTGCTGGATGTGTTGGCCATGGTGGACGTGGCCTAGTCAGTCTTCTTCACCACGGCGGGGGTGGGTGGGTGCGTTTTTGCCCTCCCTGGGTTCCAGAGGATTTCCTCAAATCTCTGGGAGGGCAAAAAAGGCCTCCCCAGGCTCTCTGGAAGCCAGAAACAGGCCCATTTCCAGCCTTCCCAAACTTCCAGGAGGCCCGTTTTTGACCTCCCTGAGCCTCTGCGCATGCCTTGCACTTACCTGCATCCAAAACGGGCCGCATGGGGACTCCTGTGAGGGGCAAGGTGGGTGGGGCAGGGCCATCCAGTCGTTGCAACTACTGGTTCAGGGAACCTGAGGTAAAATTCACATCCGGATCACTTGAACGGGTGTGAACCGGTAGCAGCCCACCCCTGTCAACATTTCTTTTAAGTAGCCAAGGTTGGAAGTTCCTGGAAATTCCAGGAAGGATGTTCATAGGATCCCTCCGGATAGGAAATCAGAAGGACCAAGGGCTTCATGAGGGCTAAGCTTCCATTCTTTGAGTTGAATTGGGTTTTGATTAACAGATTAACAGAGTTGGAAGGGACCTTGTAGGTCATCTCATCCACCCCTCCTGTTTTTTTTTACAAGGACGGGCAATGGGGGATGAGACTCCAAGGACGTTCAGGGAGGTAGGTGACCTTCCCTCTGTATCCAGAGATGCTTAGCACCCAAACAGCCTTCCAAGGTACTTTGTCTTCCCACACTGGTCTCCTTACAGAAGGAAGAGAGACGGGACAGCACAGGTGGTCTCTGACCTTGCCTCCACCCTCGACCAGCTCCAAACTTTGCGGTCAGTGGGACTTTGTGTCTATGGAGATTCTCAGCCATTCTGACCTCCCACAGGTGGAGAGGCTTGTCTTCTGAGCTGAATGAGGTAGAAGAACAGATGGGACCCATCCCAGATGCACGTATGTGTAGAGAGGAGACCAGCTGGAAGGCAATAAGCCGGCTCTCAGGGAAAAGAAGTCATAGACCAGAGGTGTCCAACTCAATTTCATTGAGGGCTGTATCAGGGGTGTATGTGACCTTGGAGAGCTGTGTGAGCAGGACATGGGATTCATATCGGGGGGCACCTGTGGTGGCCAAGTGCTAATGCAGGACTTCAATGAGACTCTCTCTCACTCTCATTATAATCTATCTTCCTTCCTTCCTTCCTTCCTTCCTTCCTTCCTTCCTTCCTTCCTTCCTTCCTTCCTTCCTTCCTTCCTTCCTTCCTTCCTTCCTTCCTTCCTTCCTTCTCCACCTGCACCATTTTCTCTGGTAGGAGGCCGTTGCGGCCAAAAATGGGGCGCAGGGGGCATGTGCCCCATTTCTGTTGGCAGAAGGTTCAGCAATCACAGCTGAAACTGGCATGGGGGACATGTATACCCCCCCTTGACCCCCATTTTTACTGGCAGAGGACTGCAGGAGGCCCCCTTGAGCTCCATTTTCACTGGCAGACACACCGCTGGCCAGTTCTTTGCTGTTTCCAGCCTGGCCCCACGGGCTGGATCTAAAGGCCATGTCACACTGCCCAACAGATGCAAAAAGGACACAACGGAAGAGAAAAATGTTACATCCGTTGTTATCCGCGCTCAAAAGGGGCGAAAATTTGCATAATTGAGCGGATAACACGGACGCGGGGAGGACGTAGGGCGGATGCAAAGCAGATGCGGAACGGAAGCCCAGCGGATGAAAGCGGATGGTGCATCTGCTAGGCTTCCGGGGGGCCTCAGCAAAGCGGACGCGGAACGGAAACAACGGATGCAGAACGGATGCACAGCGGATGAAGCGGATGCACAGCGGAAGCCGAGCGGATGCACAGCGGAAGCCTAACGGATGCCTGGCGTTAATTGCGCATGCGGGGAGGATGCATTGCGCAAGCCCCGCAGATATAAAGGGAAGCAGCTCGCACGTGGCCAGAATTCGGAGGAAAGGCCTGCTGCTGGATACCTCGAGTTCTTGCCTGCAAACCTTGCTGCCAGCCTGCCTCCAAGCCTGCCTCCCAGCCTCCTGGGCAGCCTCCCTGCCAGCCTTGCTGCCAGCCTGCCTTCCAGCCTCCCTTCCAGCCTTGCTGGCAGCCTGCCTTCCAGCCTCCCTTCCAGTCTTGCTGGCAGCCTGCCTTCCAGCCTCCCTTCCAGCCTTGCTGCCAGCCTGCCTTCCAGCCTCCCTGCCAGCTGGTCTGTCTGCCAGCCTCCCTGCCAGCTGGTCTGTCTGCCAGCCTTGCTGCCTGCCTTCCTGCCAGCCTTGGTGCCTGCCTTCCTGCCAGCCTTCCTGCCAGCCTTCCTGCCAGCCTTCCTGCCAGGCTTCCTGCCAGCCTTGGTGCCTGCCAGCCTTCCTGCAAGCCTTCCTGCCAGCCAGCAACCCCACAACCATGGGGAAGAAGCGAAAGCCTCAGCAACCTGCTGCCATCCCTGGCAAGAGGGACAGGGCCAACCTCCCACCCCCTGCCCCTGACTCTGCTTCTGCTGGGGCTTCTGCTGAAGCTGCTCCTGGCGGTGGTGCTTCTGCTGTAGCTGCTCCTGGCAGTGGTGCTTCTGCTGCGTACTCTGCTGAAGCTGTTCCTGGCGGTGGTGCTTCTGCTGCTGCGTACTCTGCTGAATCTGCTCCTGGTCCTGCTGGTCCTGCTGGTCCTGGTCTTGCTGACCCTGCTGCTGGTGCTTACTCTGCTGCTGCTGATCCTGGTCTTGCTGCTGCTGCTGCTGCTGCTGCTGATTATGATCCTGCTGGTGATGCTGCTGCTGTTGTTGGTGTGGAGGAGCAGCCCCTACAACCTGGAAGCCCCTCTGATGAGGGCCCATCTGGTCCTGCCAAAGGGAGGAAGAGGCGTATGCAACAACAGGAGAGGAGGCGGTACTACATTGAGGAAGCGCACGAGGATGAGGTGCTGGAGTGGCTGAGAGAGAACGACTATCTGTGGCGGAAGGGACACCGGCTGTACAGGGACACCAAGTGGAAGCAGGCTGCTTGGAGAGAGAGGGCGGAGAGTCTGGGCTCCACATCGGATGTGCTCCTCGGCTGGTGGAAGCACATGCACACCTGGTACGGGAAGCTGCACCTCAAAAAATCTGGCCAGGCCACGGTTAAGCTGATGGACAGAGAGAACTATATCATGGCCAAGTGCAGCTTCCTGGAGGGTGAGGTCCGCCACCGAGGAGCACCGAGGAGCCCAAATCTCTACCCTCTCTCTCCGGCAGCCTGCTGGGAGCCAGTCCTCTGGCAGCCGAGAGTCAGTCCCTGTCTCCATACAGGTATCTGTGGAGCATGCCACGGCGGAGAACCCCCGGGCAGGTGTAGAAAGCGTGGTGGAGAGCGAGGACTCCCTGGTGCGGTGGGAGAAAGGAGACATCGAGTCCACCGCTGCCGAAGCCGCATCCACCCACACCTCTGCCTCCACAGTAAGGCAGAGAGCCAGACCACAGGAGGGGCAGAGCCACAAGGTCCTGGTGGAGATCAGGGACACCATCTGCACCAGCATAGGTCTCCTCTCTCAGCTGATCCCCATCGACTCCTCCTCTTCCAACCGCAAGCCCTTCCTCAATTATGTCAACTAGACCTTCAAGGAGATGGCGGATCCCCAGTACCAGGTGGTGAAGGAGAGGATCACCACGCTGCTTAACAACCCTCCAGACCCAGAGGAACCTGCTCCCACCCAGTCCAGGTCTGCTCCTCCACCCCAGGTGATGTCCCTCCCATACCAAGGCTTCCCACAGCCCCTCACCTACCAGGGCTACAGCTACCCGGAGGTCCAGCAGCACAGATAGCAGCCCTTCCAAATGCAGGCACAGAGTCATCGGGCGACACCGTTGCCACCGGTTCCAATGATGCCACCGATGCCAACCATGACAATAATGCCACCCACGACAGCGATGCCAGCCACGCCAATGATGCCAGCCACGCCAGTCCTCACCCCGCTGCAGACCAGGCAGCCCCACTAAACTGCTCCTTCCTCCATCCCACAGCCAAGCCCGGCCTCAGTACATCTGTCCTCAGTACTGGGGCTGACACGCCATGGCATGGAGGAAGGACCTCTCAGCATCACGGGGCTGAGCCAGCTGTCCGACACCTTCCTCAACACACCGTCCCCTGTTGTCCTCTCGGGGCCAGGCACTCCAACAACACCTCAGACCAGCACTGCAGCAGCACCCACCTCCACAGCACCTGCACCCTAACACCTTAGACTGGGCACACACCTCCGAGTGACCAAGAGGAGTGCTAGAGACTGGCTGCCTGGATATTTGTGGACTTTATTTGGACACTTGACTTGAGTCATGTTTATTTTACAGCTTGTTATTAATAAAGTTTATCTTTGTTTCACACACTTGCTTCATTAATTTTTTTCTATAAAGTCTGGGTGGAAACTTCTAGAAATGGTTTAGCCTTTGCATGCTTGTGGGATGGGTTAAGATAGCAGTGGGATGGGCAGTGATACCTTTGGGATGGGAAGGGATACCTGTGGGATAGGCAGGGATACCTATGGGATGGGTAATCGTTGTGGGATAGATAAACCTCCAGTGCAAGCATAGTGGGACTGTATGATCCACCCTCCCAGGTGCCACCTCTATGGCCCTTCATTATCAATTACAATGTAAGCATTGATCCACACATGTCAACATAAACACAACTCTTTATTAAATGCCCTGTTCATTGTAGGCACACCCAACATACATGGGCCAATCTCATCAGTGTGATGAGACAGGCTGAAGGAACCATCCATTAAGCATCTACCATCCTGTCTTGCCACTCCACCGCTCCAGCTGGGGAGTTGCACCAGTGTTTCAGGAGGTTGCGCTGCTTCTTCGCCTCATGTGAGGCTCTGTTGGGCCCTTGCACATCCCCAGTGTCGATCAGGTTTTGCCCTTGCCTCCATTCCCCAGGCTCCATGTCCCCATTGCCTTGCTGGAGGTCCACGAGCCTGTTCTGCAAGACTGGGTAGCGGGTGCGCATGAGATTGTGCAGGATGCAGCAAGCTTCCACAATCCTCCTCATGGTCTCTGGGCGATGCTGCATGTTGGTGAGAAGTACCTGGAACCTGTTGGCCAGGATGCCAAAGGCGTTCTCCACCACCCGTCTTGCCCTGGACAGCCTGTAGTTGAAGATCCTCTCTTCACGGGTGAGGTATTTGGAGGTGTAGGGCTTCATGAGGTAGGTTGTGAGGGAGAAGGCGTCATCCCCCACGATGAAGTAGGGCACATCTTGCGTGTCGTTGGGCAGCGGGTCTGGATCTGGGAAGCCCACCATGAGGTTGCTTTCCAGCCCCTCCTTGAGGTGACTGTCGTTGTATACCTGGGCATCTGAAGATGAGCCGTTGCCTGAAACATCGATGTACATGAATTTGTAGTCAGCATTAACCATGGTGAAGAAGATGATGCTGAAGAAGCCCTTGTAGTTGTGATAAGTGGACCCTAAGTTGGCTGGAGCTTTGCAGGCCACGTGCTTCCCATCTATGGCTCCAACGGTGTGGGGTAAGTTCCACTTCTGATACCACTGCTCTGCAACTTTCTTCCAGCCTTCTTCAGTGGAGGGGCACTGGAGGAGCTCCTCCTTGTATTCTTCGATGATGGCCTGCACCACTTCTCTGACAACAAAGCTGATGGTGCTGGGTGGCACCCTCCAGCCGTACTGCATGCTACTGTAGGTGGTCCCTGAGGCCAGGTGACGCAGAGTGAGTGTCACCTTGAGCCCAGGTTCCAGGCTGGGCGGGAAGTTGGTGTTTGTCTTTGTCAACCTGGGTGTCAGGCGCTGCACAACTTCGTCAAACATGGCTGGAGGCATCCTCATGAAGTTCTGGAACGCCCAAGTGTCTTCGCTCCTGAGCTCCACCATCAGCTTGTCGTAAAGTACGTACTGTGCTCTTCTGGCGAACCATCTTCGGAGCCAGACTTTTTTTGGGTGCCTCCTTTTCTTCCCGTAGTACCGTTCACAGAGACTGTAGATGGTTTCGCAGTGTTGCAGAAGGATGTTGGCTGCCGAAAGGATTTTGTCGCAATCCACGGTGGACATGACTGGATGCTGTGGAAGAGGAAGAGGCAGATGAAGGCTGCAGAGGTCTGCACAGCTGGGCTGCTGGGCTGAAACTGAGATGCAGATGAGTTGCTCCCCCTTTTTATAGGCAGTATAGGTGTCCCTTTGCATCCTCTAGGCATCCTGTAGACATCCTTAATATCCGAAATAGGTCCCCTCTGCGGACGTTTTTTCCGTTTTAAACGCTTTGTTTCCGCTAGGCATGTGTTCTGCATCCGTTCCGCGTCCGTTCCACTTCCTCCCTGCGTCTGGGTGGATGGAGTTGCGCGGATGCGTAGCAGACGCCTAGCGGATATAGCGGATGTGTAACGGATGCGTAGCGGATGCAGAACGGACGAATTGGATACATTTTCCGCGCAAAAGTTTTGAGCAGCCCAAAACTTTCTGAGCGGATGAAACGTCAATAAATGGATGCTGGACGGATAGAGAGGAAGCAAAACGGAGGCAGTGAGTACATCGCGTTTTCCAACGGATGGCAAGGTTTTTTGTCCATTTTACATCCTCTTTGCATCCGTTGGTGCAGTGTGACATGGGCTTAAGCACCCCATGGGCTAGGCCTTGAGTTTGACAACCCATCGTAGATGTGAGCCAGCTCCTCCCTGGCTGGGAAATAAATAGCAGGCACTTGGGAGTGGACTGTTGTCACAGACAATCATTTGTTTTCCAGGGTACATCAATCATGTCAGATCTCTTTACCAGAACCAGGTTTGTCAGTGCTCTGTATTTGAAGTGCCAACAGAGACTCCCTGCTGGGAAGTAGTTGAGAGTAAATTTGCCTCAGTTGATGTGAACAGGGACTGTCCTTGTTCTGTTTTTAGAAGGGGAAAAAAACTTTCATTTGTGACTCATTGCTTTTGGTTTTGTTGATTCAATGTGAACAAAGACTGTTCCTTCCCTGATGTTAATTAAAAAAAGGGTTTGTGTTACTCATGAGTAAGCAGTTTCTCATTGCTTGATGAAAACTGGATCAGAACAGGTGCAGAAAAAGAAGCAGTTTTTTTAATTTTATTTTTTTATTTTTCCTGAAGAGTGCTTCTCATCGAAGTATCTGTGGAGATTCTCCATCATCCAGGTCCTGGTTTGTCCCAAAAGTGTTTTTTCAAAAGTGCCTTTCTTTTGTTTGTTTGATTGTTTTTTGCTTGAAGACATTTCAATTGGGGTCGGAGTTAGGGTTGGACTTCTCATCCAAAAAGTGTTAGAACTGAATGAACTCCTTGGAGAAGTGAAAAGATCTAAAAGAAAAATCAGAAAGTCCATTTGCTTTTCAGAGAAAACCACTTTTGGGACGATGATGGTCTTCCTCAAAAACATGAAACCTCCCTTCTCATTGTTTTTCCTTCGACACAAAAGATGGAGGCAGACACTGCAGGGCCCAAGCACCGATACTTTGCGACAGAGAAATGAGCCATGCCACAGCTCGATATAGCTTTATAGAGGGCTAATCGTTTTGTCCTCATGTGCTGAAAGTGTGCTCGCATGCCTGCACCTATAATGCAAGGTGCGACCCCTCTGCGCAGGTGTGCACGACCCCTGCTGCACACTCCGCGCCTCTGCGCATGCATGCGGGCCTTCCCCTTGCGCCCCCCTGCGCATGCACAGCAGATACCCAACAATCTGCTGGCTGGTGGAAGTCACGCACATGCGCAGTGCACCTGCTCTGGGGCGACGGCTCATGTGCCGGCAGAGATGGATGCCTCTGCATGCCACTTCTGGCACGTGTGCCACAAGTTTGCCATCACAGATATAGGTAGTCCTCAACTTATGACCTTATTCAGCAACCCAAGGCTTCACCGAGGCACCCCATACTCCACACAACAACTGCAAGGGGGGGAAGAGAGCTGGAACTGCATGGGTGCCTTGATTAAAAGCAACAACTTAAAGGACGGTAATTCTGGGCCCAATTGTGGTCGTAAATTGAGGTACCTGTACTGGTAATCCTTGGCTTACGACCACAATTGAGACCAACATTTTTGTTGTTAAGTGAGACATCGGTCAAGGGGGTTTTGCCACCTTTCTCCCCACAGTTAGTCACATGGTTGTTAAGTGAATCAGATTTCCTTACTTGTCTGAACGTCGCAAAAGGGGATCTCATGACCCTGGAAGCACTGCAATTGTCATAAATACGAGTCAGCACCACAGGTATGCTTGCAATTCGTCGTAAGTGTGAAAAACGGTCACAAGTCACTTGCGTCAGACAGTCATTTAGAACTGTTGTGAGTGGAGGACTACCTATAATCTCACCGCACCCCCCTTCTCAACCCACCCTCTCCCGGGAAGCGCCAGCCAGGGGAGGCTCCGCTTTTGTGTCGCCCTCGCCCCCGTCGTAGCAACGAGGAGCAGGACGATGAAGAAGGCGGGAAAAAAGTCCAGCGGAGGAGGTAGCCTGGCCCCGCCCCTCTCTCCTTGGCCGCCCTGCCATTGGTCGCCCCGCCCACGTGATCGCAGCGAGCTTTGCCGCCGCGAAATTCAAACCGACCCGCGGAGCCGCATCGCTCGATCGCCCGGCCGCTCCGGCCTCGCCGCGCAGCCCGTTGGAGGGGGCGGCCGGTAAGAGCCTCCGCGCAGGCAAGGAGGGGAGGAAGGCAAGTCGGGGCGGCAGGAGCCGTGGTGGAACCGGCTGCCGAAGCGGGATTTCGTGGCCCCGTGTTGCGTGGGGAGCGGATCGTCCTAGCCCAGGATCCCAGGATCGATGCTCTTTTTCCCCGGGGAAGCCCGGGGAGACTCTTCCCCCACGCCTCCAGGCCCAGATCTCGTAGGATCACCGAGAAAAGTCAGTGGGTTCCCCCGGGGAGCCGGGATCTTCTTTCCTTGTCCCTGCCCCCCCCACCGCCCGGTTTCCCCCACCGTGGATCTGAAACCGTGGACCCGTCTGCCTCTTCCGCAGGATCCGCTTTGCTTCCCGATGAGGATCCCTTGGGCTCTCCAACATGAAGAGCCGATCTCATCAGCCGCTGATCCTCAAGAAAAGGAAGTCTTCTCGGCCGGGCAGCCCAGCGGAGGACGAAGAAGCAAGGAGCCCAGCGGGCCTGCTCAAGCAGGAGCAGCAAGGGATCGCCCGCGATCTCCAAGGGGGATCCCCTGGGGGATCTCACCGCCAGATGGCCGTAGCGGGGGACCGCTTCGCCCTGATCAACCCGCGCGGGGTCAGCAGAAGCCCGGCCCCAGCAGAAGCCCAAAGCCTCCAGGACTTGCTAGCCGCTGAGCAGTCTCCTAGGAAGGACCCAGCCTTGGGGAGTCTATCCGGGAAAGGGAGCAGCTCTCTGGGCCTGGGTGCCAGGCCGTTTCAAAACATATCCGGATCTGAAGAAGGGAGCATCACTGCAAGCCAGGGGACCCCCGAGGAAGAAAAGCTGGCTGGGCTATTGTCCTGGACCCAGGAAGAGTCGGATTTTTTGGCCTCGCAGTCTTTGGGTAGCCAAGAAGAGGAAAGAACCAGTAGGTAGACCTTTTCGTTTGGGAGGTTTTGGTACGATGGGCCATGAAGAGCCCCACAAAGGTGTTTTTAGTCACAGTAAATAGCCTTGACTGTCATTGCACATCATGTCTAAAAGGGAATTGATTTAGCCTCTACTGGTGTAATCCGTAACAGGGCAACATGGATAGTATGGAGAATAATCCCTATAGAAGCAATTGGGGTGGGGGGAGAAAAGTAGTCCTAACAGAAAATACAAGACAATACAAGACATAGATAGTGTAGAGAATAATCCCTATACAAGCAATTGGGAAAAGAAAAAAAAATCATAACAGAAAATATAAGACAACATGGATACTCTAGAGAATAATCCCTGTACAAGCAATTGGGGAAAAGAAAAAAGAAAACTAGTCATAACAGAAAATACAAGAGAATATGGATAGTACAGAGAATAATCCCTATACAAGCAATTGGGTGGGAAAAAAACTAGTCACACGTTTCTTTTTTTTTTTTTTTTAGTATATGTTTTTTATTCATGAACATTTTGAATACAGTGTATTGTCAGGGCATATCAATTGCAGAAAAGCTAAAAAACAAAGGACAAACCGAAATATTGGTATGTACACTGATAACAATAGTAGTAATATAACATAATAATTTTAACTAGTTTTGTCTTTATATTAGCTTATTTATAATTATGTTAATTATATTAGCATATTCAAAATTATAAACTGTCTTTATATTTAATTCATACATAGCATTAATCTTTATCTAATTTCTACCTCTTATTTCTAACCATTCGTAAAATCTATTCCATGTTAGTGTCTTTATATTCTGTGTCTTTATATTTAATGTCAACCTGTCCATTTCCGCACAGTCTTAATATTTTCTGAATTACATCCTCATCTGATGGAGTGTTGTCATTTTTCCAATATTGTGCAAATACAATCCTCACTGCTGTCAATACAATATTAAATATACAGTCCCTTTATCATAGCCTTCTGGCATTATACCCATACATTTCCATATGTACATTGAGTGATTGTGTTTAGAAGTCTGATTCTTTTGGAGAATAGAGAGAACTGGAGCTCCTTAATCGTCACTATTGGTAGTCCTTGACTTAAAACCATTTATTTAGTGACTGGAGTTACAAACAAAACTGAAACAAGTGACTTGTGACTGTTTTTCACACGACCGTTGAAGCATTCCCGTCGTTGCGTGATCAAAATTCAGATGTTTGGCAATGATAGCATGGGCAAAAAACTTTGGATGTGCTATAGAATTAGATAAATGGCAGAGGTTATGGGACAGGAATTATAAATTAACAATATCGACGGCATGTAAAGAAAATTTGTACAAGATGTTTTATAGATGGCACCTTGCACCAAAATTAACTAAGACAGTGGTGGCTAACCTTTTTGGGCTCCTGTGACAAAAATTGCACACTCACTAGCGCGCACACACTCGCATGCCAGCACCCAAAATGCAATGCGTGTGCCCTTCCCCACGCCCCCTGTGCATGCACACACAATTCCTCACCTCCTGCCACCCCCTTACCTGCATTACACCTCACAACTGATTTTTTAGATTGGTTTTAGGCCTTTTTCGGGCTCCCAGAGGCTTGGAAAAAGCCTCTGCAGGGCTTTTCAGGCCGAATTATAGGCCAGTTTCATCGTCATTCATCTGGTATTACAAGCCTCAAACCAACTGGAAAAAAAAAATCAGCTGTGAGATGCGTGCATGTGCAGTGAGGTAAGTTTGCCTGTGGCTCGCGTGCCAGCACAAATGACTCTGTGTGCCACTTGTGGCACGCATGCCATAGGTTCTCCATCACGGAGCTAAAATATTCAAAGATAAATCCGTCAAATGCTGGAAGTGCCACCGGACACCTGGAACATACTGTCATATGTGGTGGACTTGTACAGAAGCTGAAAGATATTGGAAAAAAATACACACATGGTTGGAAAAAATGATAAAGCAACACAGATTTGAAACCTGAAATATTTGTATTAGGAATAGTACCTGAAAGTTACAATAAAAAAATAATAATAATTATACATGTATTAACAGCAGCTAGAATTGTATTTTCTCAGAATTGGAAAAGCGATAAGATACTGATAGAGGGTAAAGTATTTGAGAAAATATTTGAATGTGCAGAGAAGAATAGGTTAATATTGGTAATCAAAAAAATGAAGAAATGGAATATTCCATGGTATAGGATTTGTTTTATCAATGGTTGGAAAATAAAACAAATTAAAATGGATTAGATGAGCATATAGAGAAACAAGTTAAGATTATTAAATAATAATAGATATATCAAGTAATAGCTATAAGAAAATGTGATCATTGTTATATTGGTAAGAAAAGGATTAATTATAATTGTAAGCACAAGATGTATGTACCCAGTCGACACATGGTTTGAAATGAAAGATGGAATTATTGTAAATGCAAAATAAAAAACTTTTAATAAATTTAGATATTTGCAAACCTCTATTTATGATGGTTGCAGAGTCCTGGGGTCATGTGATTCCTTTTTGTGACCATCGTACAAGAGGGAAGCCAGATTTTATTTAACAAGGGCAGCGATTCACTGAACAGCAAGAAAATTTGTCGAATGGAACAAAAACTTATTTAAACAAAGGTCTTGCTCAGCTAGAGAAATTTGGGGGCTTGATAGTGGTCGTAAGCCAAGGACCACCTGTTTAAAACTTTGTGGTGACTGGGATGAGGATGTTTGCTGCCTGCTTGGCTTTTCCGAAAACGGAGATGCCATCAAAGCCCTTTTTAAAAATTAAGATCTAACAGGACAGAATTGGGAAGTTAACTCCTTGGAATGGGGGGGATGATGGATAGATGGATTGGACTTAAGTTGAGTTAGTTTTGTGAGAAGTCCAGTTTAACTTTGGACTTGACCCTGTCCTCTTTCATCCAAAGGTCAGGTAGAATAGAACAGAATAGAAAAGGGAATTGAATGAAAATAGAATAGATTAGGAATAGAATAGAATAGGGAATAGAGAATAGAATAGGATAAAGTAGAAAAATGGAGTGGAATGGAATGGAATAGAATATAGAATAGAATAGAATAGAATAGAATAAGGTAGTGGAATGGAACAGAATAAAATAGAATATGGAATAGAATAATGGAGTGGAATAGAATAGAATAATGGAATAGAATAGAATAAAATAGAATAGAATAGAATAGAATAATGGAGTGGAATGGAAAAGAATAGAATAGAATAATGGAGTGGAATGGAAAAGAATAGAATAGAATAATGGAGTGGAATGGAATAGAATAGAATAATTGAATGGAAAAGAATAGAATAGAATAATGGAGTGGAATGGAATAGAATAGAATATAGA
>BLBF01000022.1:9668093-9706589 GCA_015471245.1 Laticauda colubrina | reverse complement strand
GTAGAGATATCTCTGTCCTTTTCAGGATACGTTTGGTAGCTGCTGTGTTTTTATGAAATGTTAATTTGAAGCAGGTTGGTGTTACATTGTTGTCTCTGCAGCTGCATAGGAATTTTAGGTCACATAGTATTCCTGCTCTTTTAACTTCCAGCTTCTCATAGCTTTTGATCTGGCTGTTTATTTCCTCCCCGTAGAGGTCAGATATTTGTTTTTTTAAGCGTTCGCGGGTACTTACATGTGTGCTGTTTCGCTTCCTTCGGGTATTATCCCACGTCATGGGGATAATACCCGAAGGAAGCTAAACAGCACATATATATATATTTGCCATCAAAAAAGGCACTAGGTGTTATTTTCAGGGGATGCCATCCGCGAACTAACCTCATTTGTGTGCGTTGCCCTGGCCTCTTTTTTGCTGTCAGGGTCCTTCAGGAACTTCTTTTTCTGCGTCTGGAAAGGCTTTCCTGAAGGCCTCTGGATCAATCTGGGGCTTTGTTATCAGCTACAGAAGCCTTCGGGAAAGCCTTGCCAGCCTTGTGGGCTGCTGAAGAAATGGGCCGGCAAGGCAGGTGTTGAGGTGTGCGACGCCGGGCTACAGCTGTCAAAAAGGTAAGCAGTAGGGCAGCTTCAACCCCACCACCACCCTAGCTTAATTTTTATCTGTGCACTCGAGTGGGTGGGATCTTAATTAAGGCTTATTTTAGAGGTAGGGCTTAAAATCAAGCTAGGATTTACTTTCAGGGTAGATCGTATTTTCGGGGAAACAGGGTATATTTCTTACCGGGAATTCTGTTTGAGAAAAAAAGTTCTGAGTCTCACTCACTGATGGTGGCACCACCAGAACTACCAACCTCTGCCTAGATTTTTGGCAATTGGTACTGTGTAGTTAATTCTGTTTGCATGAGGCTTTTTATATATTAGAGTTCTTCGTTAAAGGGTTCGCTTGTGGTGTCCCCAAAACCTTAAAATGAAGTTTAGAAAAATATCTGGATGATTTTAAGGGTTGCTCCCTGTTTCAATAAACTCTTTTTAGGATATGATTAAGTTAAATGGGATATTTTCTGGGCATGCAGTGGAGTGCCAGAAAAGCAGAAAAACGTTGGCAGAGGTAGGAAAAATAAGATATAAACATATATCTGAGAGTTTATATACTACCTGTATTCTCTGAGTTTGGATCTTTTCTTGCAAAAATTTCATTAGCCCAACTGGTTAACTTCATTTATATCATCATAACACTGATGATGTTACCTAGTTGGGTAATGAAATGTCTACAAGAAAAGAACCAAACTCAGAGAATACAGGAAGTCCTCAACTTACAACTGTTCATTTAGTGGTTGTTCGAAGTTAGAATGGCACTGAAAAAAGTGACTTAACGACCATTTTTCACACTTACATTGCGGACGCTTGGCAACTGATTCATACTTATGGCCGTTGCTGTGTCCCAAGGTTTTGTGACCAGCTTTTATGATCTTCTGACAAAGCAAAGTCAATGGGGAAGCCAGATTCCCTTAACAACCGTGTTACTAATTTAACAACTGCAGTCATTCACTTAATAACATAAAATCACGTCATTCGTGTAAAATGAAGCAAAATTCACTTAACAAATGTTTCGCTTAGCAACAGAAATTTGGGGCTCAGTTGTGGTTGTAAGTTAAGGACTACCTGTAGCAAGCACCCTGAGCTACAAATATTTATCGAAATTGGCATCTTGGTGTGATCCCAACATCATTGTGAATCCCTATCATAACAGGATAGAATAACAGAATTGGAAGGGACCTTGGAGGTCTTCTAGTCCAACCCTCTACTCAGGCAGGAAATCCTACACCATTTCAGACAAATGGTTATCCAATCTCTTCTTAAAAACTTCCAGAGTTGGAGCATTCACAACTTCTGGAGGCAAGTTGTTCCACTTGTTAATTGATCTATCAGGAAATTTGCTTCTCTCTTTGATTAGTTTTCACCCATTGCCTCTTGTCCTGCCTTCAGGTGCTTTGGAGAATAGCTGGACTCCCTCTTTTTTATGACAGCCCCTGAGATATTGGAACACTGCTATCATGTCTCCCCTAATCCTTTTCATTAAACTTAAACATGCTCAATTTCTGCAAACATTTTTAGCCTCCATTCCCCTAATCATTCTTGTTGCTTTTCTCTGCACTCTTTCTGGAGTCTCAACATCTTTTTTACATCGTGGTGACCAAAATTGGATGCAGCATTCCAAGTGTGGCCTTACCAAGGCTTTATAAAGTGTTATTAACACTTCACAGGATCTTGATTCTATCCCTCTATTAATGCAGCCTAGGATTGCATTGGCTTTTTTGGCAGCTGCTGCACACGGCTGGCTCATATTTAAATGATTGTCCACTAGAATGCACAGTCCACTAGAATGCACTGTGACACAGTCCTGTCACAGTTATACTCAACCTCTTATTGCCGAAAGGCGAAAATTAAAGCTCCCTCTTGAAGGATCTACACATACAATCTAAAAACTCTGAGTTTGCATCCATGTAGGCAGTGAGGAGGCAGCCAACTCTGGCCTGAACAGCAGCCTGACCAACATCCATTGGTTGGGAAAGATGACTTCAACCCCACTCAGCTCCTGTAGCATGAAAAAAGACACGGAGAAGGAAAACCAGACCCCCAAACAGAGGACAATTAAGGTAAGCAGAAGGGCCAAAGAGCCCAGGTGGTAGTCTTACATACAAGGTGGATTAAAAATATGTTTTGATTGAAATCAGATTTTTAAAAAATTTTTTTTATCAAACTTATTTTAATAAAATGCTTTTGGAATTAAAAAATCTATTGATGTCTAAAGATAGTTTTCAATTTAAGATACATTAATAATTTAGTTTATTCAGCATGAAATGGAGCTTAGTTATGTAGCATGAGGCTGCATATTCTGCAGTATTTACATTTTTTGGTAAACTCATTCCATGAATCGAGGTTGTGCAAGCTGAGATAACATGCACCGCATTGATGGATTCACACAATTTCATAGTAACCATGAGATAAACCACAAAACAAAGTTCAGGAATATTCCTTTATCCTGTTGTTTTACAAATCTATGTACATTACAAATTGTATGGTTGTTTGAAGAGAAATGGAGGAAGGGCAAGTGGTAAAAATGAAAGTGAAACCTTCTAAGCAGCTTATCAATATATTAAAAAGCGCTTGTCATTTCAGATCCATCATGGCAGCAGGGGGTGGTGGTGGACTAGATGACTTACAAGGTCCCTTCCAACTCTGTTAATCTGTAGCCTGCTGCCTGCCATGTCCCTCACCTTGTATCACTGCTGCATCTCCAACCATCCCATTAAAGTTAATGGGACGGTTGGTGAGTCAATAGCAGGTCAGAGGAGGAGCCATTGCGAGATGACAATTAATTGCCCTTTAAAAATTATGATTTATATTGAGCTGATTTCAAGCAAGCCTTTTTACTAGGGATTTAAATCATGATTTCAATCGGCTTGATTTAACTCAAATTATGCTTACTAAGCATGAAGCTTCTGCAAGACTGGAGATTTCACATGCATATGACTCGAGATCAGGGGTGGGATTCAAGAATCCCAGCAACTGGTTTGCCGCCCAGTTGCTGTGTGGCCAACCGGAACTTCTGGGAGGGCCATTTTTCGCTTTCCCTAGCGTCCGGAGGCTTCCCTCAGGTCTCTGGGAGGGCAAAAATGGCCTTCCTGGGCTCTGGAGGCCCTCTGGAACCTGGAAACAGGCATGTTTTGCGACTTCTGGTACTTCCGGTAGGGCCATTTTTCGTCTTCCCAAGGGTCCAGAGGCTTCCCTTGGGCTTCTGGGAGGGGAAAAAATGCCTCCTTCGGGCTCCAGAGGCCTTCTGGAAGCCGGAAACAGGCTGGTTTCCTGACTTCTGGAAGGCCCATCTTCCCCTCTCCCAAAGCCTCTGCATGGATTCTGCATTTACTTGCATCAAAAATGGGCCGCATGGAGACTCCAGGGAGGGGTGGAGTGGGGTTGGCTTTAACATCTGGCTCACCCGAACCAGTGCGAACCGGTAGAATCCCACTCCTGCTCTAGATGTCTGAGGGGTGTCAGGTTAATGTCATGAGAAGAACAGCCCCTTGCCACTTTCTAAGAGACCAGCTGACAAGCCAAGCACAGCAGTTGCCTGCACAGGTAATCCTCGACTTACGTCAGTTCGTTTAATGACCGTTCAAAGCTACAACGGCACTTTAAAAAAATGATTTATGCCTGGCTTCCTCCCCCACCCCCCCACCTACAACCGTTGCAATATCCACGTGATCAAAATTCAAATCCTTGGCAACCGACTCGTGTTTATGGCGGTCACAGCGTCTCTAGGGTCATGTGATCCCCCTTTGTGACTGTGATAAGTGACATAACTAGGAAGCTAAATTCACTTAACTCTGTCACTAACGTAACAACTGCAGTGATGTAAGTTGAGGACTACCTGTATTAATGCAAAAGTAAAAAGTTGAGACTTTAATGTTGTTGTCTTCTGTGCTAAAGACTCGGAAGTCCTTGTCTTTTCTCTTTCTCCTCCTCTTCACCTCTCCTCCTCCTCCTCCTCTTCTCCTATTCTTTTCCTCTCCTCCTCCTCTCCTTTTCCTGTCCTCTTTTCCTCTCCTCCTCTTCTTCTCCCCCTCTCCTCCTTTTCTCCTTCTCCTCCTCCCCTCCTCTTCTTCTCCTCCCCCCTCCTGCTCACTTTCCCCTTTTACTGTTTCCCCTTCCCTAGTTTCCCTTTATTTTCATTTTCCTTCGTATTTTATATTCTGATAAACTATTAAAAAACTTTTGACATCCAGTTGATTAATGGAATTCTGAAGAGCCAAGGATCCCAGAATCATCCTCATTGCTCTTTTCTTTTTTCTTTGAAGACGTTTTTAAGATGAAATTGGAGTACCATTTGTCCGAAATGGTACAGGTTTTCCGACCTGAGCAGGTGGGTTGGACTAGATGACCTCCAAGGTCCCTTCCAACTCCGTTAATCTGCTCTCTTTCTACCCATTCCTTGCCGTTTCATAAGCCCCCGTGAAGGATCCTCAGTGAGTCAGGCTTTCGAATAGTATTGTCATAATGTGGCAGGATGACTCAAAATTTCCAATCACCTGAGCGTGTCTTCACAAAGAACACATCCACCACGTAGGCCGATATCTTTAGAAAGTTAAAAGGGTAGATACAAGACTGTGAATTATATGTGGAACAATTGCTCTAGGTGGGAAGGGGTTGAGCTATTCTCAATTGGGGAAAATAAAAGAAAAATTAATATACATCTGCCTAACGGGGGGATGGGAATTGAAGATGGGAAAATTTAAGACCCACGGAGACAAAATGGATGCCTTTTCTGTTCTGAACGTGTGGACCAGAACGATTTTGGTGGCATTTTCCATGATAACAGTCATCAATGGTCTGCAAACTTGCAACTTTATACAGTCCCCGACTTATAACAGTCCAGATGGCTCTTTTAAAAAAGTAGCTTGGGTACAGTGAAGAATGTTTTAATATCTGTTACGATGGGAGGGAGTTGCCCTAAATCAGTGGTGGTTAACCTTTTTGGGCTCCTGTGACAAAAATTGCGCACCCGTGTGCCAGCACCTAGAAAGTAATGCATACAGCCCCCCCACGCTGCCCCCTTACCTGCACTGCACCTCCCAGCTGATTTTCACCCCGTTTGAGGGTTTTTCGGCCTGCCAGAGACTTGAGGAAAGCCGCTGCAGCCTTTGCAGGTCGAAAAATGAGCCCGTTTTGTCACTTCCAGTATTTCCGGAAATACAGAAAATGACAAAACGGGCCTATTTTTCCTCCTACAAAGCCTGCAGAGGCTTTCGGCAAGCCTCTGGCAGGCCGAAAAAGGCCCAAAAATCAGTTGGGAGGCCGTGATGGCAAACCTATGGCACATGTTCCACAGGTTGTACGCAGGACCATTTGTGTGGGCATGCGGGCTCCAGGCAAACTTACCTTACTGCGCATGCGTGCGCCTCACAGCTGATTTTTGGCCTGTTTGAGGCCTTTTCCGGCCTCTCGGAGGCTTGAGGAAAGCCTTTACAGGCCAAAAAATAGGCCCATTTCGTCACTTCCTGTATTTCCGGAAATACTGGAAGTGACGAAATGGGTCTATTTTTCAGCCTGCAGAAGTTTTCCTCAAGCCTCTGGGAGGCCAAAAAAGGCCTCAGATGGGCTAAAAATGGGCTGGGAGGTGCAGTGCAAGTAAGGGAACGGCGGTGGGGGGATTGCACGCACTTGCGCAAGGGGCATGGGGGAGGGGGTGTGCAATGCCTTCTGGATGCTGGCATATGAGCGCAAGCGCACACAATTTTTGGCACAGGAACCCAAAAAGATTAGCCACTACTGATATAAGGGTTCATATTCTTTGGAGACAGCTGGTCATTTGCATCCCTTTATTGCAGAGGGTTTTTGTACGTTGCCTTTCCTTTCTTAATTTTGATTTTTTTTTTTTGCTTCCCGTATTCCAGTCTGAGGGAAGTCCCACAGCCGCCACCGTCTCTTCTGCTTTGTGGAAGGAATCCTTTTCTGAACGGCCCCCTTACTCTTACATGGCCATGATCCAGTTCGCCATCAACAGCACTGAGAAGAAGCGCATGATGCTGAAAGATATCTACACCTGGATTGAGGATAATTTCCCCTATTTCAAGCATGTTGCCAAGCCAGGCTGGAAGGTAAGACAGCTTTTGACCTGTAAAAAAAAAAAACATATTGGAAAAGATGATGAATAATATTATAAAATGTTATTAAAATAGAATAGAATAGAATTCTTTATTGGCCAAGTGCGATTGGGCAGTTTTTTTGTACAATATAGGTAGTCCTTGGCTTACAATCACAACTTGGTGTGGCCGACTGGGTGGGCGTAGCCAGCTTGACACCACTCCCCAAACTGCTGGCATGTTTCCCCTTCTCATTGGGTAAGCCGGGTTGAAGCGATGCAAGCCGGGCCCTTCTATTTTTCAGGCCGGCCCCACGGGTCAGATCTGTCCCGTGGGGCCTTGTGTTTGACACCTCTGTTTTAGCGGTTCGTTGAAGCACATGGTGACACAATTATTTTGCTAGTGCAAGAGACCCCCCAAAAATGCTTTTTTCAGGAGGCAACTGGACTTTCTTGTTTTTTCCTTTTGAAGACATTTCGCTTCCCATCCCAGAAGCTTCTTTAGCTCTGACAGGATGGTAGGGAATGGAAGGAATTATATTCGTCCTTTTTAGAGGGTCGTTGAGGCCACTTGCAGGTTTATCTGTGTCCCCAGGGTCACCTGAGTTAATGCTCCTGGTTCCTGTAGGCTGCATTTTTTTCCTCTGGAAATCCATTCCTACTCCCACACCATTCCAAGGAAGTTCATTGTATAGCTAAAAGTCTGTAGAGATTCTCAGCCATCCAGGTCATGGTTATCCCAAAGGTGCTTTTTTTTCAGGAGGCAACTGGACTTTCTGGTTTTTCTTTTGAAGACATTTCGCTACCCATCCCAGAAGCTTCTTCAGCTCTGACAGGATAGTGAGGAATGGAAGGATTTATATTCCTTGCAGAAAGCTGGTCATTTGCATTCTTTTTAGAGAGTCGATGAGGCTGCTTGGAGGTTTATCTTTGTCCTCAGAGTCACCTGAGTGGTGCTTCTGGCTTCTGTAGGCTGTAATTTCTCCTCTGAAAATCCATTCCTACTCCCTGCCATTCCAAGGGTGTTCGTCCCAAATTGTACAGCTAAACATCCCAAATTGTACAGTCTGTAGAGATTCTCCATCATCCTGATAATGGTTTTCCCAAAGGTGCTTTTTCAGGAGGCAACTGGATTTTCTTGTGTTTTTTTTTTTTGAAAAATCCAGTCAGAGCTGAAGAAGCTTCTTGGATGAGAAATGAAATGTGTTCAAAAGAAAAAACAAAAAAGCCTAGTTGCCTCTTGAAATAGCATCTTTAGAACATCCCTTAGATAGTTTTTTTTCAACCTTGGCAACTTGGAGATGAGGGGACTTCAGTCTCCCAGAAGTCCCCAGCCAGCATAGCATAGTTAACTGGGGAATTTTGGGATTTGAAGCCCAGCCATCTTCAGGCTGCCATGGTTGAGAAATTTTGAGATTTTGCAACCAATTTTTTTTTTTTTTTTTTTGCAGACTCAGTTTTAGGGATGGGTGGAATAAACTTACTGCTTGGGGACCTTGAGTGTGGGGGGTAGCTCTTTCCTAAATCAGAACAGAAATGAATAAATAAAACATTGAAATCTTGCTCACGTCTTCCTCAATAATTCAACCGGCGAGAGGCTATTTTTGCAGCGATACGGACCAGCGAACAATCCAGATGGCATCGCTGCCTACAAGGAAAGAATCTCCATTTCGAGATAGTGCCACTCTGGGAGCTGCTAACATCATATCTTCATCCTCTGGTATAAGATTTGCCATCATCCATCTCCTCCCAGCCTCCCTATATCTTTTGCAGTAGGCAGGACCGATCTCCATTCAACAGGAAAATGGAGTAAAACCCCGAGAGCATAAATGTTTATCCCCTGGCGCTTCAATTCCCTACAGGCTCTGGTCTTGAAATGGCTGTTGAGGAAGAAAAATAGCCCTGAAGGCCCGCTTTGCAAAAACTGCTGAACAGAAATTCATTGAGAACAGGGGTGGGTGGGTGGAAGGAAGGAAGGTAGATTATAATGAGAGTGAGTGAGGGTCTCAGGGAAGTCCTGCATTAGCACTTAGTCACGACAGGTGCCTCCAACACGAGTCCTGTATTCGGGGCCCTCTGAAGTCAAACACAGCCTGTTGCAAGTGATTCTGCCTCTTTTATGTCCCACTTCTAAAATAATTGTACCTCTGACCTCTCTCTCTTCTCATCCTTTCTTTCTCCTTTCTTGACCTACTCTTTAGCCGGTATATTAACTGTTCTCTTTCATATTCTATCCATCCGGTACCATAGGCTACGATCCATGAAAGCAAGAAGAGAATATTTATAGATCAGATTTGAACTTAATGCACTTTGAGCTTGGTTGTTTTCTTGGAAACGCTTCATTGCCAAAATAACTCCACCAGTGCACTGATGATGTTACCTAGTTTGGTAACGAGATGTCTGCCAGAAAGCAACCAAGCTCAGAGACCACCAAGGATCCCACATACCCCCCTCTCCTCCTCCTCCATCATTCCTCAAACCCTATTCCTTTCCAGCACTGATGATATTACCTAGTTTGGTAATGAGATGTCTGCAAGAAAGCAACCAAGCTCAGAGACCACCAAGGACCTCACAGCCCTCCTCCTCCTGTTCCTCCTCTTGTTCCTCCTTTCCTCAAATCCTATTCCCTTCTAGCACTGATTATGTTAGCTAGTTTATCAATGAGATGTCTGCAAGAAAGCAACCACAGCCCCCCCTCCTTCTCCTCTTCCTCCTCCATCATTCCTTGTCACACTGATGGTGCTACTTAGTTTGGTAATGAGACGTCTGCTAGAAAGCAACCAAGCTCGGAGAGCAACAAGGACCCCTCAGCCTTCCTCCTCTTGCTTCTCCTGCTCCTCCTCCTCCATCATCATCATTCCTCAAACCTGATTCCCTTCTAGCACTGATGATGTTACCTAATTTGGGTAACGAGACGCCTGCCAGAAAGCAGCCAAGCTCAAAGGCCCTCAAGGACCCCACAGTGTGGGAATCGCATTGCTTCACCTTTACGTACTTCTTTCCCTCCGAATCTGGCTACCTTTTTTATTTTTATTTTTTGGCGACTGAAAGCAACGAACATTTTATCTTTGCAATGCAGAACTCCATCCGTCACAATCTTTCCCTTCATGACATGTTTGTTCGGGAGACATCCGCCAATGGGAAAATTGCATTCTGGACCATTCATCCTGAAGCAAACCGCTACCTGACGCTGGACCAGGTGTTCAAGGTAAGCACCAGGCAGGGAAGGAACCTTCCCATTGCTTGTTGTCCCTACAATTTTAGTAGCTAAAGCAACAGACTTTTATCTAAGTGAAGAGCGGGCATGTTGACAGCCAACACTTGTTGGAAACTAAGGGCAAGGTGGATGCAAGGCTCAGGTTGATGTGTACAGGTAGTCCTTGATTTTTTTCTGCCTGAGTAGGGGGTTGGGCTAGAAGACTTCCAAGGACCGTTCTAACTCTTATTCTATTCCAAAGGTGCATTTCTAAAGCCATCAACCCTGGATAGCCCTTTTTTCCAGGGTGGTCTTTTTATTATACTGAGTTCCCTTCTAAGAACTCCTTTAGGAGCATGACTTGGGCACAATTTCAAAGACTTTGGAGAAAAATCTATTTATAGTCTTGGTCACCGTCCTTGAGAAATTTTTTTTTGTAAAAGTGCTGTGTCTCGTGGCAATGGTCAGAGTGGCACGGAGGATCTTGACCTTCCAAAATGAGGCTTCAGCATTATTGAGACCCATCCAAATTTAATCCCCATGATAAGGCAAATTTGGTGATTAGAGAAATGACATCAGATAACAGACTGAGTCAGACAAATTCCTGGGCAGGAGACTGAGAGGAGACGAGTCCCTCTTAACTATTCAGAATGACAAACCATCCCTGCCTCTTTTCATTGGACGAGAATCAACAATCTCCATCTTTCTTTTTCTCCAGGGTGGAAATTTATAGATCTGGTGCCTATGGAGATTCTCAGTCATCCATGTTCAGAGTTTTGCAGCATAAATTCAGCACCAGAAAAGTAAACACAGATGGCTGAGGCTTCATTTAACTTCTTTATAAACACATGAAGTAAATTTTACAATACCAGTTGTAGATTTCTCCAACATGGAGCAAACTCAAAACAGAAGCAGACATGTTACAGGTTCAGAATGGAGAAGCAACTCAACTTCAGCCGACAAGCAAGTTAGTTAGTTACGCAGCAGAGGAGAGAAGCAGTTTCATCTTCAATAGATAGACTCAGAGCTTAATATAGAACCACGCCTAGGCTACTTCTAGCTTCAGTTTCCAAACAGTCCTCATTGGCTGACTTAGTTGCTATGCCCCTATTCATTGACTGACCTTGTTACCATGCTCTATTCCAGTTCATGAATATACTCTGGCAATCCAGTTTCATGGTTGTCCCAAAGGTGCTTTTTCAGGAGGCAACTGGACTTTCTGTTGTTTTTTTCTTTTGAGGATGTTTTGTTTCTCATCCAAGAAGCTTCTTCAGCTCTGGCTGGATGGTGGGGGGAATGGAAGGATTTATACTCCTTGGTTTATTTGCATCCTTTTAGAGAGCCGTTGAGGCCGCCTGGAGGCTTGTCTGTGTCCTCAGGGTCTCACCTAAATGGTGCAAATGGGTGTGGAGCCTTCTCAGAGCTGCTGAAAGGACTGTGTTGTAGATTGGAGATATGTTGTATCCCTCCCCCTCTATTGAGGGCTCTTCAATTTTGACATAGATTGGCCTCTTTGACCCCTCTTTCAAACCCGTGGTCCTCTCTTTCCAAAATGTAGACTTTGCTGTCTTCCAAAGAGTGTCTTTTAAATGCAGGTGGACTTCTGAATCTCATCCTGGTGGGTTTGTTCTATGTTGTGCCATGCATTTGTGAAGTGGTTGTTTTGTTTCCCCAAATGTACAGCACTGGACGTGGCTCACTGCATTGTACTGCATATACCACATTGCTCAGTGCGTGTCTGGGTGTGGGCACCAAAACCCCAGTCAGAGCTGAAGAAGTTTCTTGGATGAGAAGCGAAATGTCTTCAAAGCAAAACAAGAAAGTCCCTCCTGGAAAAAAAGCACTTTTGGGTTTGATATAGATGAGCTCTTTGACCCTTCTTTCAAACCAGAGGTCCTCTCTGTCCAAAATGTGGACTTTGCTGTCTTTCAAAAGAGTGGCCTTTTGTCTTTTAAATGCAGATGGGTTACTGATTCTTGTCCTTGGCTGCCTGCAAGTAGGATAAATGGATCCTTTAGGAACTCAAAGATTTAGGTAGTCTTTGACTTATGACCACAATTGAGCCTGGAAACTTCCCTGGCTAAGCGAGATAGTTGTTCAGTGAATTTTCCTCCATTTTACCACCTTTCCTGCCACTGTTGCTAAGCGAATCACTGCAGTTGTTCAGTTAGCCACACGGTCTCGTTGTTAAGTGAATCTGGTTCCCCCATGGAATTTACTCGTCAGTAGGACACAAACGGGGATCGCATCAGGGTGGATTAGATTTGAAATCAACTCGATTTAAATCATAATTTTTAAAGAGCAGCTGTGATCTCTGCACTGCAGTGGATCCTCCTCTGACCTGCTGTTGACTCACCGACCATCCCATTCCCTTTAATGAGATGGTTGGAGATGTGGCAGTGACAACAAGGTGTGGCATGTGGCAGGCAGGAGGTGAAGTGGATGCCAACTAACAGGTGCTGCCATGGTGGATCTGAAATGACAGGTGCTCTTTAATATTATATTGATTAGAATGGGATAGAACAGAATAGAATTCTTTATTGGCCAAGTGTGATTGAACACACAATGAATTTGTTTGGTCTCAGTGTATATCTTTAAAAAGATATATATATATATACATATATATCAGTGCATGTCTTTTAAAAAAGTTATATTTGTCAAGAATCATAAGGTACCACACTTAATAATAGTCTTAAGGTACAGTAAGCAATTAAATCATACTAGAAAAGAGTCAGTATAAATCATAAGGATACAAGCGACAACGTTACAATCATAAGTGGCAGGGGATGGGTGATAAGAAGTGATAAGAAGATTAGCAGTAATTGTTGTGCAGACTTTGTAAATAGTTGGACAGTGTTGAGGGAATATGTGATGGCAGAGTGATGGCGTGCAGGAAAAAAAAAAACTGTCCTTGTGTCTAGTTGTTCTGGTGTGCAGTGCTCTATGGCGTCGTTTTGAGGGTAGGAGTGGAAACAGTTTGTATCCAAGATGTGAGGGGTCTGTAGCAGAGATGGTCTTCAGCAGGGTCTGACCAGTTCTGGAGAACCGATAGCAGAAATTTTGAGTAATACAGAGAACCAGCAAATACCACCTCTGACTGGAGATTTTACAGTCTCCTTCCCCTGCCACACCCACCAAGCCACATCTACAGAACTGGTAGTAAAAAAAATTTGAATTCAACCACTGGTCTGTAGATATTTTCACAGCCCTCTTTTGGACTCGCGCAGTATACAGGTCCTCGATTGAAGGCAGGTGGGTAGCCATTGTTTTTTCTGCAGTCTTAATTACTCTCTGAAGTCTTGTGTCTGTCCTGTGGGTTGCAGAACCAAACCAGACAGTTACAGAGGTGCAGATGAGAGACTCAATAATTCCTCTGTAGAAACTGGATCAGCAGCTCCTGGGGCAGTTTGTGCTTCCTGAGTTGGCACAGAAAGAACATTCTTTGTTGTGCTTTTTTGATGACATTTTTGATGTTACTTGTCCATTTTAGGTCTTGTGATATGATAGACCCTAGAAATGTGAAGTTCTCTACTGTTGATACTGTGTTGTCTAGTATTGTAAGAGGTGGTATGGGAGGGTTTCTCCTAAAATCTACCACCATTTCTACAGTTTTAAGTGTTTCTAAACTTCTAAGTTTCTTAGGTTTCACGTTCATTTTTACTGCTTGCCCTTCCTCCTCACACTTAAGAGCCTGGGGGCACATATGTATTTCTCTTCAAACAACCATACAATTTGTAGTGTACCTAGATTTGCAAAACAATGGGTTAAAGGAATATACCTGGACTTCATTTTATGATTTATCTTATGGTTACTGTGAAATTGGGTGAATGCATCAAGGCAGTGCATGTTATCTCAGCTTGCACAGCCTGGATTCATAGAATGAGTTTGCCAAAAAATTGTAAATACTGCAGACTATGCAGCCTTGTGCTAGATAACTAAGCTCCATTTCATGCTGAATAAACAATTCTTAATGTATCTTAAATAGAAAGCTATCTTTAGATAGATTTTTTTTTAACCTCAAAAGCATTTTATTAAAATAAATTTGATAAAAATAAAACAAAATCCGATTTAAATTTTTTAAAAAATCAGATTTAAATTTTTAAAAATCTGGTTTTTAAAAAAATCTTTTTTGAAAAAATCGATATTTTATCCATCCTGGAACACGTGATCCCGGGACATTGAATTCGGCGTAAATAGATGGCCAGTTGCCAAGTGAATTTTGATCATGTGGCCATGGGGAGACGACATGGTGAGAAAAATGGTTTTTTTCCGGTGCTGTTACAACTTAGAGTGGCCACTAAACAAATGGTTGTCAGTCAAATGTTATCTCCATCCCTTTTTCTTTCTTTTGAACCCGAAGTGACAATAACATATCAGGGTTGCCGCCTTTAGAAAGATCCTGAAACATCAGAAAAGGTACATAAAAATCTTGCGGTTCCTCCCCAGATCTACAGCTCCAGCTCTCCCACCAGGAAAAAGCTGCAATATTTCCTGTGTTCCGTCCAAATCTTTCTCACCCTGAAGAGTCAGGCAGAATAGCCCAAAGGATTAGCATTGTGAGGACAGCCAAGGAAAAATAAAATCCATGCCTGGCCTGATTTGAATTGGCAAGACACGTTGCTCAAGCTCTGGATTATGGGCTGTGCATTGATCAGTAGGACTGATCCAGGAGTGGGCTTCAAAAAATTTAGCAGTGGATTCTCTGCCCAGTTTCTGGGTGGACGTGGCCTAGTTGGCTTCTTGCACCACGGCAGGCAGGGATGGGATTCTACCAGTCTGCACCTATTCGCTAGAACTGGTTGTTAACATTTTAAGCAGTACGGAGAACCGGTTGTTTGAAGAAATTACTAGCCTAATCCTGTAAGGAAGGCAGGAAGGAAACATTCTGGTGTTGCTTACAGAAACTGCCTCTCCGTTAACCCTTATTACATTCTTGGCAGGACTAGACTTCCTGACTCAGGAACTTCTCTGGAGTTTTTTTCCCTCTCCTTTGCTGGTACTTTGCTTGTATGGAGTGACCATTCAAAGTTACAGTGGCACTGAAAAAAGTGACTTAGATCATTTTTCACACTTATGACTGTTGCGGCATCCCCACAGTCATGAGAGGCCAGGCGAGGAGATGCATGCGTCGATATGAATGATATTGAGCTGGCCACGCCCAGCCAAAAACATGATCACCAAGTCATGCCCACTAACTAGCCACGCCCACAGAACTGGTTGTTAAAAATTTTGAATCCCAGCCCTGATGGCAGGGGGCTGTTTTCTCCCTCCCTGGCTCCAGAGACTTTCCTTGAGCCTCCAAGGAGGGCGAAAATGGCCTCCCCGGGCTCCAGAGGCTCTCTGGAAGTCGGAAACAGACCCATTTCTGGCTTTCTGGAGCCTCTGAGAAGCCTGTTTTTCACCCTCCCTGAACTTCCATGCGGGCCCTGCACTTATCTGAGATTCAAAACGGGCCGCGTGGAGACTCCTGGGAGGGGTGGAGGTAAGCGGGGCCAGCTAGTCATTGCAACTACCAGTTCGGTGAACCAGATGTAAAATTAACATCTGGTTCGCTCGAACCGGGCGAACCGGTAGCAGCCACAACAGAAACAAGCAAAGCCTCATCCATGGGATGCAGGTGACACATGAAACCACATCTCCTCTGGTCCGTAGTAAAACCTCTCTCCATGCAACCGGTCCCTGAGGCCCAAATGTTTGAGGCCACTGATGTAGTATTCTTTCCTAAGGCTAACCTTCCAGTGATAGTCATCTTTTGCTCTGTGAAGAAGAGATGGAAGGTCTGATCTGCCAGTAAAAGGCTGATCAAAATAACAGTGTTGGAAGGGACCTTGGAGGTTTTTTTAGTCCAACCCGTGCTCAAGTAGAGAAATCCTATATTGTTTCAATCTCTTTGTAACCACCTACACTTCTGGTAGTTGCAACGACTGGTGAGACCACAAATTCTGGAGGCAAATTGTTCTGCTGAGTAATTGTTCTCACTGTCAGCAAAATTCTGCTTAATTCCAGGTTGCTTCCCTCTTTTGCTTAGTTTCTATCGTTTGTTTCTTCTGCCTTTGGGGAATAGGTTGACTCCCCTTCTTTTCTTTGGGTCAGCCTCTGAGATATTTGAACATGGCTATCATGTCACCCCAGTCTTTCTTTTTATTAAACTAGACATACCCAGTTCCTGCAACCGTTCTTCATATGTTTTAGCCTCCAGTCCCCTAATCCTCTTTGCTGCTCTTGCCTGCACTCTTTCCAGAGTCTCAACATCTTTTTTCTATATTGTGGTGACCAAAACTGGATGAAATATTTTAAGTGTGGTCTTACCAGTGCAATATAAGGTGGTATTAACACTTCTTGTGATCTTGATTCTATCCCTTTGTTAATGCAGCTCTGGACTGTTTGGCTTTTTTGGCAGCTGCAGCACACGGCCAGCTCCCCAGTCCTGTATCAAATCCACACACTGCTTTACATTCTATAAATCCTTGGCCGTTGCACCCCAACTTTCTTTATTTTCTTGAATGCAGCAGCAGAAGCGTCCAACTCTGGATCTGCAGAAGAACTTGAAAGTCACCAAAGCGGAGTCCCAGACTTCCCGTAAGTATAGGTTTGTGTCCTTGCGAACCCTATTCCATGCCGGTCATTGGAGGAAGCAAATGGCAGCCACTTGGCTGATAGGAAACACATCATTGTAATGGTATATAGCAGTGATGACTAACCTTTTTGTTGTTGTGTACTGAAAGCACGCACATGCGTGCGTGACAGAGCATGCGTGTGCCTTCCCCCATAATGCAATGCACATGCGATCCCCTCCTGCTTGTCCCAGTCCCTTGCGCATGTGTTTGCTCCCCCTATGCATGCGCAAGACAATCCCCTGCACTCCCCGCACCGCCCGTGCATGTGTGTGCGACCCTTCGTGCCCTGTTTTGGGCCTAGGAGACCTCCCTGGAGCCTCCTGGGAGCCAAAATGGGCAGGAGGGGAGTTGCACCGCATACCCACTCTGCGTGCCCTGTTTTGGGCTTAGTAGGCCTTCCTGAAGCCTCCTGGGAGCAAAAAAGAGCCACGCTGCACCCCCACTGCACTCCTCGTGCCCTCCATGCATGCACACACATTTCTTGCATGCCCTCTGTCCCCCAGGCATCCATGGCAGAGGCCAAAATATCAGGTGGCCGGAGAGAGGTGCACACACATCTTAGAGCTGAGCTGAGGCTCATGTGCCCACAGAGAGGGCTCTGCATGCCACCTGTGGCATGTGTGCCATAGGTTTGCCATCACGGGTATGTAGGAATGAGCTTGGGAAACTGCAACAGGGAGGAGAGCCGCTGTCTAGGGAATGATTAGGTAAAAGAGATGGAGTCTGCAACTGTATAACAGGTACAGTAAAAAAAATCAGTAGGATCGTCCCTAACAACAGGATGTAAAAAAAGACAGTAGATGATTTGTGCTTTCAGACTTGCAAGATTTTGTTAATGTCACCTTACATTTTTAGCTCATCTGCTCCTATTTCCTGTCTGGTTCATTTGGGAAGGCTGAAATCTCCATTTTGGTCGTAAATTGAGGATTACCTGAAGGTGGAATGTAGCAAGGAGATGGATTCCAAGGGAGGGAGGGGCTGCCTTCCGGAGGAGTAAGAGACAACTCAGTTGTAGATATCATATGTGAGAGAAGGAGGGTGAAGACAGCTCCTTCCTAATACAGGTAATCCTCGACTTAGGACCACAATCAAGCCCAATCTTTCTGTTGCTAAGCAAGACATTTTTTAAGTGAGTTTTGCCCCAATTTTTATGATCTTTCTTACCACCGTTGTTAAATAAATCACTGGTGAAGTTTGTGACATGGTTGCTAAGTGAACCTGGCTTTCCTCGTTGACTTTGCTTTGTCAGAAGATCGTAAAAGGGGATCACATGACCCCAGGTCTGCAAAGGTCATGAATATGAATCAGATGCTGAGTGTCTGGATTTTGAACACATGATCATGGGGATATTGTGATGGTCATAAGCTTGAAAACTGATCATAAGTCACATTTTTAGTGCCATTGTAACTTTGAACAGTCTCTAAACGGACTGTTGCAAATGGAGGATTTCCTGTAATCCGCATAGCAATGTTGTAGATGCAGATAGTAGAGTGTATAGTCTGGCAAGATTCTGTCTACAGGTGTGGATACAATAAAAAACTCGGCTTGGAAGAGTTGCGAGACATGTCCTTCTTGACTTTGAGGCTGACAACAAAGTTTTTCTTTCTTAGGGCTGAGGATTAAGCCCTTGCTGCCACGGGTCAGTTCCTACTTGGTTCCGGTCCACTTCCCGGCAAGCGAGCCATTTCATCTTCAGTTGCCTTCAAGGCTACCTCTGCCTGCAAGCCCGACTACTTTGGGGACCACGCAGATCAATACAGGGGAACGGCCTGCACCAAAGGTCAGTTTCCCATGTCTCGTTTTTCTTGGGTGCATGTTTGTCTGGATTGGGGAGTCAAACTCAAATCCCACAGGCTGGATCTGCCCCCCCCCCTTGGACCACCCTGGAAACAGTAAATGACCAGCCCACAGTGCCGCTGCCAGCAAAAACGGAGCTTGAGAGGGCTGCATCTGGCCCTCCCGAGCTCTGTTTTAAGCTGCGATGGCGAAAACGGAGTTTGGGAGGAGCGTGTGTGTGATTCTCCCAGGCTCGTTTTCGCTGGCAGAGGGCTGCAGGAGGCCATTGCAATCGAAAATGGAGCCTGGGAGGACAATGGATTCCCCCAGCCCCAGCCGAGCCACCACAGGTGCCCCCGACACAAGTGACGTGAGTCTGGCCACACACACTCAGCCTCCCCCCTGAGGTCAAGCACAACCCTGATGTGTCTCTAAGGAGTCCCTGATGTGTCCCTGGGAACTGAGGAAGACCTTGGTGGGAAGTAGGTTTATTTCCCCTGCCCATTGTAGGTCATAGTGTTCAGAAAAGCTCTGTCTGTGTATCTCAGAGATTCTGTGCTGAGTCCTTCCTTGTCAGCACTGCATTTGAAAATATTTACTTGGCAGCTCTCCAAGGTAGATAAGGTCTGTGCTCCTAATTACACCCTTGAAAGACTGTTTGCCAGCTCTTTGGTTGAATGAATGCAAGAAATTCACCTTTGTTTAATAAAAAGGGTTTTGCCGGGACAAAGAGTCTGCTTCGTGCTTTTTGGGGATGCCTAAGTCAGAACAGTAAGATTGTAGAATGGGGCAAAACTCACTTAACAGTCTTGCTTAGCAACAGAAATGTTGGGCTCAATTGTGGTCGTAAGTTGAGGACGCCCTCTACAGGATCTGTGGCCCATGTATAGATTCCCCAGAACCATGATGGCGAACCTATGGTGGTACGCAGAGGTGGTATGCAGAGCCATTTGTGCAGGCACACAAACCCCAGCCAAACTTAACTGTGCATGTGCATGCCTCCCAGTTGATTTTTGGTCTATTTGAGGCCTTTTTCGTCCTCCGGGAGGCTCTAGGGAAGCCTCTGCAGCCTTGGGAGGCCAAAAAACAGGCCTTCCGGAAATACCAGAAGTGCCCCTTTTCAGCCTCCGGAGGGCCTCTGGAGCCCGGAGGAGGCTGTTTTTGCCCTCCCAGGGGCTCGAGTGATGCCTCTGCAACCTTTGGAGGCCAAAAAACAACCCGTTTCAGCATTTCCAGTATTTTCAGAAGACTGCAGAGGCTTTCCTTGAGCCTCCGAGAGGGCGAAAACAGCCTCAAATGGGCCAAAAATCAGCTGGGAGGCACGCACCTGCGCAGTGCAGGTAAGGGGGGTTGTTGCACGTTCATGCGCAGGGTGGAGCACATTGGATTGTGGGTGCCGACACGTGCACACTTTCGGCACACCACAACAAAAAGGTTCGCCATCATTGCCCTAGAAGGTTTTGGAGATCCCTCTTGGCTCAAACTGCAGTTCTAATGCCTGAATAAATGTAGGCTAAGAACAGTGGTCAGATTAAGAGGGCAAAATACATTTTTAATGGCTAAATGATAACTGACCCGCAGGTGAATGTCTAAAAATCAAAAGCGTTGCTGAGCTTCTTCCTTCCCACGTTGGTTTTGCAGATCCTGCGCTCCAGCGAAGATCCGGTCCTGTCGCCTCCTCCGAGTTCCATAAAGGAGGAACACTATTGTGGTGAAGAGTCTTCTTCATTAACCCTCCGGCGCCCTCTTGAGGAAGGCAGCTGTACAGACAGCGGAAAACCATCAGCGGGAGTTCTGAGTGACGTTTTTCACGCCCAGGAGTGGATCTCCTCTTTTGTCCCAGGATGGCCTGTAAAGGAGGAACCAGTGGGAACTGGCCAGGAGCAGACCCTCTGTGTCCAAGCATCCCCCATAAAACAAAAGAGACAGGTTACAGGTCTTAGGTCATCCCCCCAAAACAAGAGGCAAGAATTGGGTAGATCCAGAAGGAAACAGCACTTAGCCCTCTCTTCCTCGGAAGAACCGGTTCTCCTTCTGCCCCTCGGTGGTGGCTCAATTTCCTTCCCGATGGGACTCTGTCCTTCCAGTGAGGAGGAACCTCTAGGAACCCTTGTCTGTGGTCCAGAAGAAGAACCTCCAGTGACTTCCAGGTTGCCGATTGCTTCCACCCCAAATAAAACACCCATAAACACCTCTTTGCCCCTGGCACCTACTGACCTGGGGAGATTGACCCCTTCGGTCAATGAAAGGAGCAAGGTTGATTTCAGTTCCCCGAGATCTTCTCCCTTTCCATTTCTGTCCTTCCAGGATAATTTGGATCTGGAGTTTAACGAGACCCCGCTGAGACAATCCCTGGGTGATTCTCCCCAGGGCCCCCTTTTGAATGCAGACATGGGTGAAATAATCGCTGGGCTATTGAACACTTCTTCTCCATCCAGCAAGGTGGCCTGTGAGTTTGCAGGGGACAATTCCCTTCTGGAAGACGTCGTCTTGGACAACATGCCTGAGAATTGGAGCAAACTCTCGCTAGACATTAGTTTTCCAGACCCCGGGAACGACAACCTGGAGACCGACCTGAGCTGGTCCCAGCTCCTTCCTCAGCTGAAATGACCCAGTTGGGCTCTCTGAAAATATTAGTACTTTGTGCTCGGAAGGAACCAGTCCTGTACCCTACTGGCACTTCAGCCAATATGGCTCTTGATTAACTGGGAGGTTGCATGAATGATCAAGGAATCCTTAACCATGGAGCTTGAAAGGAAACTCCCCGTCCTGTTTCCTACAGCTTTTTTTCCTTTGCAGATGATGGTTTAGGCAAATTTACAACACCTTGTTAAGGGGTCAGGTCAAAAGCTCCAGGCCTGTCAATAGTTTTGGAGACAACTTCCTTCTTTCAAAGTGGCAAAGTGTCTGGGCTACACAAAAGCCATCTTGTCTAGCAAGGGCCTTCAAACTTGGCAAGTTTAAGACTTGTGGACTTCCACTCCCAGAATTCCCGAGCTAACATGGCTGGAGGAGGAACTCTAGAAGTTGAAGTCCACAAGTCAAGTTTGAAGACTCTTGTTATTTAGCCTTGAACCCCTTGATGCTTTGGTGTGTGTGTGTGTGTGTGTGTGTGATTGCTTGTTTTCTCCCCTGACTTTTTCTAATAATAGGAAGCCTGATCTATACCAATCTCATATCGCTGTCTGAAAAGCCTCAACAAGTTCACGTCCTGCCAGACAGTCAGAAAATAATAATAATAATAAAAATAGTACCCTTTCACAGGCTTTCTGCCACATATGTAGCCTAAACCAGAGTTTACCAACATTTCTAGCTTTGTGGACTGGCTTGGAGGGGTGGACAGAGGGGATCTGGCAAGCGGCCAGCAAGCGTGCGCGGGCAGTTCTATTTCCATGAGCAGCGTGCGCACCTGCCTGCCACTCAACACAAAATGGAGCACACAGATTGTGCTCACCCGCCACTCACATGAGTGAGGATGTGCATGCATGCTCTTGCCACCCAGTTGCAAACCCCCTTGTGGCCCATGCAGGTTGGGGACCCCCTGGCCTAAAGTCTGAAGAGAAATATTTTAAGGAGCTGCATTTAAGCTAACACTGAAGTGGGATTTGCTTTATCGAGAAAACACTGCATTTTAGGGCCTAGCTAGAACGTCTTTTGCCTCTGCACGAATTGCCAGGGCTTAAAAGCCGCACCCAAGTTCAGGCACAGGAAGATGGAAATGACAACCCAAAAGGCCACTGCTCTGGTCCCAAGGATTGCTGAAAAGCTGGGCTTCTCAGTTTGCAGGAAGAGCAACCCCCTCGCCCCCTTGAGGTCGTGGAGCTGGAAGTAGATTGAATTCCTTGATTGAATAGATTTCAATTGCCTTGATAATCTCTAGCAGTGACACAGGTGTCCAGATATAGGGCAAAAGGCCACTCTAAGATGGTAGATTCATCCTTGTAAAGTTCTGGATAAGAGATTTCAGTGCAGGTAGTCTTCCATGGAAACAGTCCAGCCTGCTCTCTCTCTCTTTTTTTTGAGAGGTGTCTAAAGCAGAACCGGAATCAGGAAAGGACTATGAACCGTGTTCGTGGTCCTCACTGCAGCAATAAAACCCAAAAGTTTGTCTTTTTGCACAATTTCTTCTCTTTAAAATCCTGCTTTGGCCTCCTTGGCAGGAGGAGGGAGCAGCCTGAAACTCAGGCTCAAGGCGCAGCCTTGCGATCTCGACTCAAAAACCAGGTGCCTCCAGATTGAAACAATACTGGCGCTTTCCAAAAAAAGGTGTGCCGAGTTGGGCCCAGTCTCAGAACGGGGGCCTTTTAAGCAGCTTTGATGATAGTTTCCTTGAAACGTATTGGAAAATGGGGTTTGGGGTGATCTTAAGTCAAGGGTCTCCAACTGGCAACTTGAAGACTTGCATACTTCAACTCCCAGCGTTCCTCAGCTGGCTGAAGAATTTTGGGAACTGAAGTCCACAAATGTTCAAGTGGCCCAAGGATGGAGACCCCTGTCCTAAGTGATGCGAGCCAGAAGAGGCACAGAGATGGACCGAGGCATCTAACCGCCCCAATTTGACAATTGTGGCCACTGGTTAAGCAGGATGCTGCCTCCTGGTTTTGAGGGAGCGCATGGCTGCTTCTAAGCATCCAGCCTTGTCTGAATAGCCCTTCCATTCTGTGCATGCCCCGTCACTTTATTGTTTTGGTAGTCTCTGCCCTGATTCCAGGGTGGTGTTAGATTCTGCCTGGACAGCTCTGATCTTCGGGAAATGAAATCACTGATGAAAATTTCCCTCTGGTTGGATAACTGCAACAAACCGAGTCCCTCACATCCAGCTGGCTGGAATGATGGGAAGGTGGATGGGAGGATCACAAAACATTTGTTTTCTTGCTTCCGTCCCCCCCCCCACCTCTTACCAGTGCCCTCAGCTGCAAAAGCATAGCTTCCATTCCCAAATCCATATCAGACACCTGCTCCTTTTAATTGGAAGCTCCCATCCTTTTTCTTGTGAAATCTTAACTCGGGTGGCGGCTTTTAAAATCGGAATTCAGGTAACCGTGCAATAGCTCTTGCAATAGCTCTATTCACTCTGGCTTTTCGCAAGCTCATGCCAATGTAAATCTAGCAAATAAATAAAAGTCTGCTTCGAATCAGTCTCATCCTTTGTGACTTCAGTGTGGTTTTCATGGCGACAACACATGCGGGTCCTTTGTTCCCCTCCAGGAGGTTTTTCTGATTTTCACAACACGGCATCCAAGCCCTGTTGCTCTTCCATCTGATCAGTTGATACCATCCATCCAAGATCTTGCATTAATTAAACCACAGGTGGGATTCTACCAGTTGGGCCTAGTTCGGCTCAAGCGGTAGCTCCGATGATCACCTGGGAGTGAACCGGTTCGCTCCAACGATCTGCTGTTGAGCCCTGCCACCCGCCTGGGCTCCCATACTGACCTTTATTTTCTGCTTTTGAAGCGCAGCTGCTTTGCACGGTACAGATTGACGTGCGTCGTCTGTTGAAGACACGGAGACTGCAGGGTTGCAGGAAGTAAGTCAGAAAGACTGCGCCTGCACAAAGTGGGCTGCACACACATGTTCAGAGTATTGCAGCATAAATTTAGCACCAGAAAAGTAACAGGTGACTGAGGCTTCATTTAACTTCTTTATAAGCACATGAAGTAAATTTTACAACACCAGTTATAGATTTCTTCAACAGACATCTTACAGGTTCAGAACAGAGATCTAGTTTTCAGCAAGCAGGCAAGCAAGTTACAGGAGACGCAGTTTTATCTTCAATAGTCAGATTCAGCTTAACGCAGCTTCAGAACTGCAGAGCTTAATATAGATCCATGCCGAGGCTACTTCAAGTTTCAGTTTTCAAACAGTCCTCATTGGCTAACTTAGTTGCTATGCCTATTCGTTGGCTGACCTTGTTACTATGATCTATTCAAGTTCATGAATATACTCTGACAGCACATGTGTTTGGAGCATGCACACAAAGCACACCCACCAAGCCATGCCCACTGAACTGGTGATAAACCATTTTGAAACCCACCACTGAATTAAACCAACAATAAACACTCTTATAAGGAAGAATCTGTAGATGAAAGAATCTGTTGTTTCTTAAATACATCTGGATTTTAGTCAGGAATGATACTTTTTTATCAACATCAATCAGGACATCACAAATGAGTAGGCACAACATGATCTTAGACTGAGTTGTGGGATAAGGATGAACTAAAAATGACTCCTAACAGGCTGAATTGAAGAGGGCCTCTTCGGAAGGATGTCCCTGAATTTGATGGGATTACTCAAGGTAAGTATGCATGGGATTACAGAGAAGTTAATACTGGTTTATATTCTGTATTAAACTACTAAGTCACACAGGCTTGCTTGTCTTTAACTGAATAGCACGAATAAATCAAGAACAGGCAATCCGGCTATCAGTTCCAAAAATTAAAAACCTGACAAGTGGGTAGCAAAATTGGAAGCCCAGGAATGTTTTTAATCCCTCCCTCTATCCCTGTGTAGAAAAATGCCACCGTTTTCCTCCTTCAGCCCTTGACTGAGGTCACAGTTCCTAGGATGTGACATCACAACTAGTTGCTCTGGCAATTCTTCAGCTATGAAAATGGGAAAACCAACTATGTAGAAGGCAGAAGAGAGAAGTTCACAGGACAAAGGCAGGTAGTTCCCCTGGCTTTATACATGGGGAAATACAGTTTTTCAGTCCCATAATTCAGTTTTAAAATATTCATAATCGCCTCCTCCCCTTGTTGCAAACACAGGTTTTCTTCCAAAGTGTTTGAGACATGTAGGCCTATAATTTACACTATAGGGACCCGGTGGCTCAGTGGCTAAGATGCTGAGCTTATTGATCAGAAAGGTTGCCAGTTCGGTGGTTCGATTCCTAGTGCCACGTAACGGAGTGAACTCCCGTTACTTGTCCCAGCTTCTGCCAACCTAGCATTTCGAAAACAGGTAAAAAATGCAAGTAGAAAAATAGGGATTACTTTGGTGGGAAGGTCAAAGTGTTCCGTGCACCTTCAGTGTTTAGTCATGCCGGCCACATGACCATGGAGACATCTTCAGACAGCGCTGGCTCTTCAGTTTTGTAACAGAGATGAGAACCATCCCCGAGAGCCAGAAATGATTAGCACCTATGTGAGAGGAGAACCTTTACCTTTAGATCAGTGGTTGCCAACCAGTGGGCCGGGGACCACTGATGCTCTGCAAGAAAATTTTGGTGGTCTGGAGAGAAATGTCATCCCCAAAACAATCCAGACTGCACGGGAACACAAGGTTGCGCCACCCACATAGCCCGTGGGAACACAAAGTTTGTGTCACTTACATTGCAAACAACATGAGGTCATGAAGGGAGGGGGAAAGGGCAGAGGGGGGGAACTTGCCTCCTCACCTCACCTGGCCATCAGGCTGCTTCTTTCTGCTTCTTCTGCTTTTGGCTACATGCAAGGAAAGGAACAAAAGTATTTCTTTCTTTCCCCCAAACTCTGCTAGAAATGAGTCTTTGGGACTCTGCAAGGTATCCTGCTCCCAGAGGCTGCACCAGCGCGACAAGTCTCACAAAGACTTATTTTTGGTGGAGTTTGGGGGAGACAAAGAAAGACTTCTGCTGCTTCTGCTGCTTTCCTTGCATGAAGCCAAAAGTGTCTCTCTCTCTCTCACTCTCTCTCTCTATTAGTAGGAAAATGGGATGCAGATTTTTTTGAGGGGATTTTCCCAGGGTCTCTGCTCCGCGGGATTTAAAATTATGAATTTGGTGGTCCCTGAGGTCCAAAAGGTTGGCGACCCCTGCTCTAGATTACAGTATAGCAATTTACAAGTAGTCCTTGACATACCGTCATTTGTTTACTGACCATTTGAAGTTACAATGGCACTGAGAAAAGGGACTTAGGACCATTTTTCATGCTTACAACCATTCCAGCATCCCCATGGTCACGTGATCAAAGTTCAGGAGTTTGGCAACTGACTTATATTTATGACAGTTGCAGTGTCCCTGAGGTCATGTGATCCCCTTTTGCGACCTGACAAGTGAAGTCAGTGGAGAAGCCAGATTCACTTAATGGTAGTTTTGCTAACTTAACAAACTGCAGTGATTCCCTTGATAGCTGTGGCAAGGAAGGTCGTAAAATCGGGGGGAAACTCTCTTAGCAACAGAAATTTTGGGCTCAGTTGTGGCCATAAGTCAAAGACTACTTATAATTTTGGAACAAGAGAAATGTTGCACATTTCTTTCACAAAGCCTTCAATTATCTTTGAATATCTATTGCTAATACCAAACTTTGGAAAACACTCTATTGATTCAAAGATTGTGGTATAAGATTGTTCAGAAAATGCCATTTTGATTTTCTCATGCAAAGTGGATGATGAGGAAGCCATTTTGGGGTAGTGGATAAAGCACTGGGCTGAGTGGTAGGGTGGCCTAAAGGTGGAGTTCTCACCTCACAATCAGGAGGCTGCAATTTCTATCCTAAATAGAGGCAGATATTTCTCTCTCTGGGCACGTTGAGATTATATCTGCTGAATAAAACTCCTCATTGGTGATGGGAAGGGCATCTGGCCAGTAAATGCTCAGGTCCATTCAGTTGCCCAGACTCCACCCCGCAAGGAATTATGGGGTCATTAAAAGACAATGATGATGATAAAGCACTGGGCTAGAAACCAGAAGACTGAGTTTGGCCCAAAGCAGCTGGGTGCCTGTTCATCCTTCTTAGTCCTAGGAGAAAGAACGCAAGGACAAACTGCTTCCAAAATCACGCCAAGAAAACTGAAGGGATTTGTCACCAGGAAAGCTATAAAAAGAACAAAAGGAAACTGATGAATCAGTTTGAACTGCAAACTTTAATGGTTGAATGGAACAAAGAATTAGCAATTCCTATTATAACTAGGCAATGGGCAGAGGTGTCAACATCAATACCGGGTCTTCAAAAGATCTCGGATAATATTTTCTTCCACAAAATATTATAGATTTATTGGACTCCATTATTTTTACATCAAAAGGACTTGAATAAATTATGGTTATTGGCTATGCGATGCTTTAAAAAAAAAAAAAAGCTTGCACCATATCCTATAATTGTTTCATTTGGGGAGAAAGTTATTAACCGGTATTAGCTTGACAATGAGACATTTAAGATTCCCATATGTTCTTTTGTGGTTTTTTTGGAGCTATGTTTGTATTGCATCGAAATTGTCAAGGGAAGGTCTAAGAAGCTGCCACAGAAGAAGGGGGCCAACTTATTTATCAAAGCACCTGAAGGCAGGATAAGAAGCAATGGATGGAAACTAATCAAGGAGAGAAGCAACCTAGAACTAAGGAGAAATTTCCAGACATTGGAAACAATTAACCAGTGGAGCAGCTTGCCTCTAGAAGTTGTAAATGCTCCAAAACTGGAAGTTTTAAAGAAGAGACCAGACAGCCATTTGTCTGAAATAATATAAGGTTTCCTGCCTGACGATGGGGTTGGACTAGAAAGGTCCCTTCCAACTCTGCTATTCTGATAAAGTGGATTCTCCGTGCCCCATTTATATCTAAAATATTTAATTCTTCAGCATTAGAAAGTTAAATATAGAATCCAGAGAACTTAATATCTGCAAAAGTGGTTAGAAACCTATGAATCATTCGCATTGAGATGTGGATAATCTAGGGGTGATTAAAATGAAACATGGCTACAGCTCACTGAAATGTTTAGAACTTATATAGGAGCATCTCTGAATATATGTGTATGGTTTTTGGTTCTCTTGTTTTTTTCTTCTTCCCTTTGTCATTTTCTTACTGGTTTATTTTTCTTTCTGTTGATTTAATTTTTAAATTCAATGAACAACAGTATAATTCTTTTTTTTTTTTAAAGACAACATGCCATCTCTTAGAACAGCATGGACTGACTTGGTTCACAAATGGTTTCTTTTTGTTTTAAGGCTGGAAGTTCTGGATTGAAACTGACTGAGCTTTGCAAGAAGCATTTCTTTCTTTTTTTTAAATAAAGTTTTATTTGGGTTTTCACACATACCAAATACAAATAAAACATCTTTTTTGAAAATAGCATGGTCCCAGGTTGAACTTCTTTATACAGACACAAAATTCAATTTCATGCTCTTTTTTGTGTTCTATTCCATATCTTATACTAGTCTACATTTTCTATATAGTTTTTCCCCCTCTTTTAATTTTCTCAATTTTATTTTGATTATCTCATCTCAATTCAAATAATTATATTTATACTTTTGTCTGTTCTGTTTCAATTTCATATTATCTTTTCTCATTAAACAAATTTTTCCTGTAGTTACTAACTGGAGTATGACACCTTTATATCTTTTAATTACATCCATTCAACTCTTATTTATACTTCAGTATATACCTTAAGATACATACCTTCAACCTTCAATATAATACATAACTTCCAATCGAATTCTGCTGGGTACATTCTTATAATACACGCTATATTCTTTAAAAAAAAGAAAAGATTATAAATATATGTAATTATAAACCCTCATTCCATTTCAATTCAGTTCTTTCATTAATAATCATTAAAATCTTAACATCTTTAACACTTCTTTTCAATTAAACATCATACTTCCTTAAAAGATTGATTTTTCCCTTATTTCTCTTCACATATGTTTTGTAAATAATTAAATATTTATTTTGTTACATTTATTTATTGACAAGAATTCCACTGAATTACGATAGCTATTTTATCAAACATTTTAATCATACATTGTTTCATATTTTTAAAATTATTTCTATTTCTAATATAACAATGCTATCTTATGTACCTTTGCAGAATTCCTTTTTCCATTAATTTTTCACCCATTATCTCTAAATAGGCCCTGTTTCTCTATATTTTGTTTCTGTCCTTTATAACTTCTTTTCCTTTCTTTCTTCCCTCTCATCTTCTCCCTCCCCTTTTTACCCCCTCGTCTCTCTACTTCTAATTCTCTCTTCTGCATTTCCCTCTTCTGTTGTTTTCTGATTTTATGCTTATTTTTCACTCTATTTTTTTTGGAATTGTTTTTCCCAATCTTAAACTTTCCATTCTCTTCCCCCCCCTTTCCTTACCCCCCCCAGCTAAGATTACTTGTTCATTAAAGATGGTTTCTTCTTTGTCACAATCTTCTTGTTCTGCAAGCATTTCTTGTTGTTTCTCATAGTTCCAAATCTCCATTTCCAAAAACTGAAATACGAAGCCAAAAGAACCTCTCCCTTCTTGTGCATCTTCTTTGTACTTTTTAAGTTCCATTTTCAGTTCTTCTAAAAGTGGAACCATTTTAAACAGTTTTAAACAACCACCCAATTGATTTTAGTCATTCAATTACAATAACCAAAAATCTAGAAATCATCAAGTAATCCAAATAGTCCCAAGTTATTTCTTATTATTTCTTTTTCCACTTTCTCTTCCTGTGGTTTTTGTTGCGATATTTCAGTTAAAATGTATCTTTTGGAAGTCTTGTTGAGATTTTACTGTAAGTTATTTTTAATTCCAGGCAGTCTCCTCCCTTCCAAATCCTGCCCTTTTATTCTTTTTCTCTCCTTTCCTGTTTTCAAAAGCTTTTGGTTATCCAGAAATCTTTATTATCCCTTTGACTTTTTATTTTCAGCAATAAATGCCTATTGATGTCAAAGTGGATTTTTTTCCAATTTCTTACTTAAGTCTCTTAGCTGTCAGTATCGGAAAAGGAGAGAAAAAAACCCCAAATCTTTTCCCTTTTCTCTCTCCTTCGCAGCTTAAAAATCTTCTTAGGGAACAGTGCTATTGGTTTTTTTTAACAGTTTCAATTCCAGGGTACCTTATTTGTTGCTTTTGCTGTTTGACCCAGTCAACCAAAACTTTCTCTTCTTATCTTCCTCCTGCACATTCTTTTCTGGTCGAGTTCTTCTTTGTGGTGGCCATTTCTGACCGCTGCTACAACCGCCTTTGGGAAAGGGAGTAATGGCCAGCTGGGGAGGAGAGATGCGGCTCTCCTCGACCCTGCTGGCAGTCTCCCACTTCTTCACCACATTTACATGGTGGCTTAGCCCTGAAACCAGCTGGCTTGGGGCACTCCAGTGGCAAGCATGGATCGAAGTCTCGCAGAGATGAGGTTTTGGTCTGTTGCCGAAGAAGCTCAAACCGGAAGCTGCAAGAAGCATTTCTGAGAGCTTCAGCTGCTGTCACACCATGTGTATGGTTAAGGGTACTACATTTGTCACTAGGGATGTCATGATAGCAGTGTTCCAATATCTGAGGGGTTATCACAAAGAAGAGGGAGTCAACCAGTGTTGGGATTCAAATTTTTTTACTACCAGTTCTGTGGGTATGGCTTGGTAGGCATGACAGGAGAAGGCACTGCAAAATCCCATTCCCTCCCCACCCCACTAACCTGCTTTCCAGCTCTTCTCCTCTGCAGAGAAACAAAAGAAGACCCAGCTAATCAGCTGGGACTCAGGAGGCAGAGAATAGATGGGGGCGGGGCCAGTCAGAGGTGGGATTTGCCGGTTCTCTGAACTACTCCAAATTTCCACTACCCGTTCTCCAGAACTGGTCAGAACCAGCTGAATACTCTCTCTGGAGTCAACCTATTCTCCAAAGCACCTGAAGGCAGGACAAGAAGCAATGGGTGGAAACTAATCAAGGAGAGAAGCAACTTAGAACTAAGGAGAAATTTCCTAACAGTTTAGGACAATTAATATTTTCCTTCTGAAGTTGTAGGTGCTCCATCACTGGAGGTTTTTAAGATGCAATTGGTCCAGAATGGTATAGGGTCTCCTACTTGAGCAGGAGGATGGACTAGAACAGGGATCACCAACCTTTTGGAGCTTAGGGACCACCAAAACCATAATTTGAAATACCATGGACCACTAATATGAATTTTGACTGACAGTGGCTTGCTGATGTTGATGGGAAAGTTGATCCCATATTCCAGAGCTGCAGTAGTCACAGGACTGGCCCTTTGGTCACCATGGAGCAGCTGCTCCACCCCCCCACCCCCCCCGGGTGCACTGGCCTGCCATGGACTGGAGGAGCAGCTCCAGGATGACTGACTTTCTCACCAACATCAGCAAGCCACCCTGGGGCAGATTTCCCTCCCCTACCCTTGGCTTTATTTTCCAGTTCCAGCTTGCATGGCTCTTCTCAAGGTAAAGGCCCTGTCACACTGCCCAACGGATGCAAAACTTTTGTAAAAAGGACACAGCGGACGAGAAAAATGTTCCATCCGTTGTTATCTGCTCTCAAAAGGGACAAACATTTGCATAAACAGAGCGGATAACATGGAAAGGAACGGACGCGGGGAGGATGCAGAGCGGATGGAAAGCGGATGCGGAACAGAAGCCTAGCGGATGGAAGCAGATGGAAGTGGATGGCACATCCGCTAGGCTTCCGGAGGACCTCAGCAAAGCGGATGCGGAATGGAAAGAGCGGATGCACAGTGGATGCACAGTGGATGAAGCGGATGCACAGTGGAAGCCTAGCGGATGCCTAGCGTTAACTGCGCATGCGGGGGGGATGTATTGCGTCAGCCCCGCGGATATAAAGGGAAGCAGCTCCCAAGCAGGTCACCATTCTGAGGAAAGACCTGCTTCCGGACACATCGAGTGCCTTGCCTGCCCTGCCTGCATGCCTGCTTGCCAGCCTTGGTGCCTGCCTGCCTGCCAGCCTGCCTGCCAGCCTGCCTGCCAGCCTTCCTGCCAGCCTTCCTGCCAGCCTTGGTGCCTGCCTGCCTGCCTGCCAGCCTCCCTCCCTGCCAGCCTCCCTGCCAGCCTCCCTGCCAGCCTTCCTGCCAGCCAGCAACCCCACAACCATGGGGAAGAAGAGAAAGCCTCAGCAATCTGCTGCCATCCCTGGCAAGAGGGACAGGGCCACCCTCCCGCCCCCTGGCCCTGACTCTGCTTCTGCTGGGGTTTCTGCTGCTTCTGCTTGTGGAGGAGCTGATGATGCTGCTTATGGCGGTGGTGCTTCTGCTCGTGCTTACTCTGCTGAGGCTGCTCCTGGCAGTGGTGCTTCTGCTGGTGCATAGTCTGCTGAAGCTGCTCCTCGTCCTGCTGGTCCTGCTCGTCCTGCTCATGCTCCTGGTTTTGCTCGTCCTGCTTGTCCTGCTCATGCTCCTGGTCCTACTCGTGCTCCTGGTCCTGCTGGGGCTCCTGGTGCTTACTCTGCTGCTGCTGATCCTGGTCCTGCTGGTCCTGCTGCTGCTGCTGCTGATGATGATGATCCTGCTGGTGCTGGTGCTGCTGCTGCTGCTGATGATTATGATCCTGCTGGTGCTGGTGCTGCTGGTGCTGCTGGTGCTGCTGCTGATAATGATGATGATGATCCTGCTGGTGCTGCTGCTGCTGGTGGTGTGGAGGAGCAGCCCCTACAACCTGATGAGGGTCCATCTGGTCCTGCCAAAGGGAGGAAGAGGCATATGCGGGGACGGGAGAGGAGGCAATACTCCATTGAGGAGGCACACGAGGATGAGGTGCTGGAGTGGCTGAGAGAGAATGATTATCTATGGCGGAAGGGACACCGGCTCTACAGGGACACCAAACAGAAGCAGGCTGTTTGGAGAGAGAAGGCGGAGAGTCTGGGCTACACATCGGATGTGCTCCTCGGCTGGTGGAAGCACATGCACACCTGGTATGGGAAGCTGCACCTGAAGAAATCTGGCCAGGCCACGGTCAAGCTGATGGACAGAGAGACCTATGTCATGGCCAGGTGCAGCTTCCTGGAGGGTGAGGTCCACCACCGAGGAGCAGTAGCAGCCCCTCTCACTACCCTCTCTCTCTGGCAGCCTGCTGAGAGCCAGTCCTCTTCCGGCCGAGAGTCAGCTCCTGTCTCTAGGCAGGTTTCTGTGGAGGGTGCCACAGCGGAGAACCCCCCTACAGCTTTTTTAATGTGGTGGAGTGCATGGAGGACTCCCTGGTGCGGTGGGAGAAAGGAGATGGCACGTCCACCACAGCCCTACCCGCATCCACCCCCAGCTCCACCTCCACAGAAAGGCAGAGAGCCAGACAGGAGGGGCAGAGCCACACTGTCCTGCTGGAGATCAGGGACACCATCCGAAGCAGCATAGATCTCCTCTCTCAGCTGGTCCCCATCGACTCCTCATCCTCCAACCGCAAGCCCTTCCTCAGCTATGTCAACCAGACCCTCATGGACATGGCGGAACCCCAGTACCAGGTGGTGAAGGACCGGATCACCGAGCTGCTTCACAACCCTCCAGACCCAGAGCAACCTGCTCCCACCCAGTCCAGGTCTACTCCTCCACCTCCAACCCAGGTGATGTCCCTCCCATTCCAAGGCTTTTCACAGCCCCTCACCTACCAGGGCTACGGCTACCAGGAGGTCCAGCAGCATAGGCAGCAGCCCTTCCCAGTCCAGGCACAGAGTCATCAGATGACACCATTGCCACCGGTTCCACTGATGCCACCGATGCCACCCACGACACTGATGCCACTGACGACACTGATGCCACCCACAACACTGATGCCACCGACGCCAATGATGCCACCCACACCACAGATGCCACCCACGCCAATCCTCACACAGCTGCAGACCAGACAGCCCCACTACACTGCTCCTTCCTTCACCCCACAGCCAAGCCCGGCCTCAGTACATCTGTCCTCAGTACTGGGTATCATGGCATGGAGGAAGGAGCTCTCAACATCACGGGGCTGAGCCAGCTGTCTGAGAGCTTCCTCAACCCACTGTCACCTGTTGTCCTCTCGGGGCCAGGCACCCCAATGGTGCTTCAGACCAGCACTCCAGCACCAGCCACCTCCACAGCACTTGGACCCTTCACCCCTGAGACTGGGCACACCTCCGAGTGACCGATAAGAGTGCCAGAGACTGGGTGGCTGGCTACCTGTGGACTTTATTTGGACACTTGACTTGGGTCATTTTTGTTTTACAGCTTGTTATTAATAAAGTTTATCTTTGCTTCACACACTTGGTTCATTTATTTTTTTTAATAAAGTCTTGGTGGAAACTTTTAGAAATGGTTTAAGCCTTTGCATGCTTGTGGGATGGGTTAAGATAGCAGTGGGGTGGGCAGGGCTACCTTTGGCATGGGTAATAGCTGTGGGATGGGCAGGGATACCTTCGGAATGGGTAATAGCTGTGGGATGGGCAGGGATACCTTCGGGATGGGTTAAGATACCTGTGGGATGGGCAGGAATACCTTTGGGATGGGTAAGGATAGCAGTGGGATGGGCAGGGATACCTTTGGGATGGGTTAAGGTAGCTGTGGGATGGGTTAAGATAGCTGTGGGATAGATAAACCTCCAGTGCAAGCATAGTGGGACTGAATGGTCCACCCTCCCAGGTGCCACACCTATGGCCCTTTATTATCAATAATAATGTAATAATCATCCACACATGTCAACAAAAACACAACTCTATTAAACGCCCTGTTCATTGTAGGCCCACCCAACATACATGGCCCAATCTCATCCATGTGATGAGACAGGCTGAATGAAGCATCCATTAATCATCTACCATCCTGTCTTGCCACTCCACTGCTCCAGCTGGGGAGTTGCACCAGTGTTTCAGGAGGTTGTGCTGCTTCTTCCCTTCATGTAAGGCTCTGTTGGGGCCTTGCACATCCTCAGTGTCTACAGGTTTTGCCCTTGCCTCCATTCCCCAGGCTCCATGTCCCCATTGCCTTGTTGGAGGTCCATGAGCCTATTCTGCAAGACTGGGTAGCGGGTACACATGAGATTGTGCAGGATGCAGCAAGCTTCCACGATCCTCCTCATGGTCTGTGGGCGATGCTGCATGGTGGTGAGAAGTACCTGGAACCTGTTGGCCAGGATGCCAAAGGCGTTCTCCACCACCCGCCATGCCCTGGACAGCCTGTAGTTGAAGATCCTCTCTTCACGGGTGAGGAGTCTGGAGGTGTAGGGCTTCATGAGGTAGGTTCTGAGGGAGAAGGCGTCATCCCCCACGATGAAGTAGGGCACATCTTGTGTGTCGTTGGGCAGGGGGTCTGGATCTGGGAAGCCCATGATGAGGTTGCGTTCCAGCCCCTCCTTGAGGTCACTGGCGTTGTATACCTGGGCATCTGAAGCTGACCCGTTGCCTGAAGCATCGATGTACATGAACTTGTAGTCAGCATCGACCATGGCGAAGAGGATGATGCTGAAGAAGCCCTTGTATTTGAAATAAGTGGAGCCTGACTTGGCTGGAGCTTTGCAGGCCACGTGCTTCCCATCTATGGCTCCAACGGTGTGTGGGAAGTTCCACTTCTGATACCACTGCTCTGCAACTTTCTTCCAGCCTTCTTCAGTGGTGGGGTACTGGAGGAGCTCCTCCATGCATTCTTCGATGATGGCCTGCACCACTTCTCTGACCACAATGCTGATGGTGTTGTGTGGCACCTTCCAGCCGTACTGCATGCTCCTGTAGGTGGTCCCTGAAGCCAGGTGGCGCAGAGTCAGTGCCACCTTGAGCCCAGGTTCCAGGCTGGGCCGGAAGTTGGTGCTCTGCTTGGTCAACCTGGGTGTCAGCCACTGCACAACTTCGTCAAACATGGCTGGAGGCATCCTCATGAAGTTCTGGAATGCACGAGTGTCTTCGTTCCTGAGCTCCACCATCAGCTTGTTGTACAGTCCGGACTCTGCTCTTCTCCCGATCCATCTTCGGACCCAGACGCTTCTTGGCTGCCTCCTTTTCTTCCCGTAGTAGAGTTCACAGAACCTGTAGATGGCTTTGCACTGTTGCAGAACGATGGTGGCTACCAAAAGGAGTTTGTTACGATCTATGGTGGACATGACTGGATGCTTTGGAAGAGCAAGAGTCAGATGAAAGCTGCAGAGGTCTGCACAGCTGGGCTGCTGGGCTGAAAGTGAGATCCAGGTGAGTTGCTCCCCCTTTTTATAGGCAGTATAGGTTTTCCACTAGGTGTCCTTTTGCATCCTCTAGGCATCCTCTAGACATCCTTAATATCCTTGATAGGTCCCCTCTGCGAACGTTTTTTCCGTTTTAAATGCTTTCTTTGCGAGCTGCATCTGCTTTCATCCTTTCTCTGTCTGTGCTACTAATGCTGCGCGTCCGTTCCGCATCCGTTCCACTTCCGTTTACCGCTGGAGCGGATTGAGTTGCGCGGATGTGCAGCGGATGCCTAGCGGATATAGCAGATGCGTAACGGATGCAGAACGGATGCAGAACGGATGTAGAACGGACACATTGGATACATTTTCCGCAGAAAAGTTTTGAGCAGCTCAAAACTTTCTGAGCGGATGAAATGTCAATAGACGGATGCTGGACGGATAGAGAGAATGAAAAACGGAGGCAGTGAGTACAGAACGGAAGCATCACGTTAACCAACGGATGGCAAGTGTTTTTCTCCATTTTACATCCTCTTTCCATCCGTTGGTGCAGTGTGACAGGGGCTTTAGGTTTGTGCTTGGCTGAAGGGTGGGGGTCAGTGGGTGGGCAGGCCAGGTGGGCAGTGCAGCCTTGTGTTCCTGCGCAGCCTGGATTAATTGCTTTTGGGGGGGGGGACATTTCTCTGCGGACCAACAAAATTTTCTCATGGACCACCAGTGGTCCCCAACCCACTGGCTGGCGACCACTGGACTAGACCTCCAAGATCCCTTCCAGTTCTGTTATTTGGTTATTTGGGCATTCCCTTTAAACTTGGGGGTGGGAAGGATATTACAAGGCAGATCAGGAGTGAAGGAGATGGCTGATTTATGAAGAATGAGTGTGACTGGGACAGAAATGCCAGAACTGTCTCCCCAAGGATGCTTAAGTAATGTATCTGAGAAATCACTTCACCCGATGGGATTAGCTCACCCCACCTATGCTGACAGAAGGGACATGTTGTGGATCCTGTCAGCCAGGGAATTTTCGCTGGAGGGATCCAGAAGAGCCTTTTCTGCTATAGTTCTCATCCTCTGGAAACTCTTGCTCCCCCTCCCAAGGTCGGATCTGCTTCCACCCTTTTCCCCTCTCTTTCCAACGGCCTTGGAAACATGGCTATGCCAACTAATCTGTGGCCCCAATGGGAATGTGACACATTGGAGGTGGCTGATGGAACATCTCCACCCTATGAGCACTTTCTCCTCTCCCCCTCCCTCTGCATCTATCAATTTTTAATTTTATTCAAAATATTAAAATGCAAATTCCAAAAAGGAAAAAAATACAAAACAAAGCTAAACAATTCTACACCTCCCAAAATTGGATAAACAAAACATGCATATACATAAAATGTCCTCCCCAGATGAATACTGATAAATCTATTTCAAAGATAATAACTTCTCCCTCCCTTGTGAAGCAGGCACACAATTTATAAATTTGTACGATATTGTTTACTCAAACCCACTTAGCCTGACATCTATTCTAGATTGATATCCTGCTTGGTTTTATTTTAATTGCATTTTGAAATGTAAGATGTTCATTTATTGTTTTCATGTTCTGTCCTGCATTTTAACAGAATAACAGTTGGAAGAGACCCTGAAGGTCTTCTAGTCCAACCTCCTGCTCAAGCAGGAGACCCTATATCATTTCAGACAAAAGGTTCTCCAATCTCTTCTTAAAAACCTCCTTTGATGGAGCATTCAATAACTTGGTCCTCAACACCAATAAGACCAAGGAGCTTCTAGTGGACTATAGAAGGAACAGATCAGACATCCAGCCCTTGCTTATCCATGGAGACCAAGTGGAGCAAGTGGCCAGTTTTAAGTTTCTGGGTGTTACCCTAAAAGAGGACCTGACCTGGGGGTGCTCACATTGCAGCTCTGGTCAAAAGGGCCCAGCAGAGATTATACCACCTGAGGCTTCTCAGGAAACAACAACTGCATGGAAAACTTCTGGTGGTCTTCTACTGCTGCACCATAGAGAGTATCTTAACTCACTGCACCTGTGTGTGGTTTGCCAATTGCACAGGGGCAGATAGGAAAGCGCTCCAGAGGGTTAACGTCATTGCCCAGAAGATCATTGGTTACCCTCTCCCCCCTTTGGAAGAGCTTTGTAGCTCCCGCTGCCTTAAGAAAGTTCAAAACCTTCTCAAAGATCCATCTCATCCTGGGCACCCTTTTTTTTGAACTATTACTACCTGGCAGATGGTACAGGATGATAGGCTGAAAAACAGCTTCTATCCCAGGGCAGTAACTCTGCTGAATTCTACTGTACAATGCAATATGAATGCAGTATCAGGGGGTTTCAATGCAATGTATAGAATGCAAAGGAGGTGTGTTTATTTTCATGGTCATGATGTGCATGAAGATGGTGTTTGATTTCATTGTATGAGGTCCAATGACAATAAACTAAACTAAACTAAACTAAACTAAACTAAACTAAACTAAACTA
>BLBF01000022.1:9629087-9649008 GCA_015471245.1 Laticauda colubrina | reverse complement strand
ATAATAACTATGAATCATAGTTAGTGTATGTTAGAGTGTATACAGCTTTAACTGTGAAATAGCAATTAAAGGAGTGGTTAAGAAAACAATATAAAAGTAGCAAGACTACGGCTTGCTCTCTCTCTCTCTGGCTTTGATGATCCCTGATTACTGCTTGGAATCAAGACTGCATTGCTCGAACGGGAGAGACAACAAAGGACTGATTTTGTAAGTGAACTGACATAGGATATTCTACATGGACTTTGCTAAATGAATACCCCTGAATGGACTGACTACATGGTAAATGAATATTGGACTGTTTTTGACTATGCCATAAACTTATACTGGAATAAAATATATTCTTGATAGCACAAGCGTATCTGTTATTTTTACTGTATGTTAATAAACATACAAGCTTAGCTCACTCATTTATCTGTGTGCCTATCTGACTAACGCTGCACATTCTGTTTAGCTTGTCTACCTAACCCTGGTTGGGGAACCCAGGCTTAACAAACCTGCTGAAGCCCAGCCCTGGGTGGGATCTCCATAAACAGGAGCATCTCTGTTCTGTGACAAGCCGAATGGTTAAATGAAGCTTTTGTCTTCTCTCTGGCAGTACAGTGGGTCCTTGACTTCCAATGGTTCATTTAGCAACCATTCGAAATGACAACTGCACTGGGGGGAAAAAGTGACCCATTTTTCGCACTTACAACTATTGCAGCATCCCCACAGTCTTGTGATCAAAATCCAGACATTCAGCAACTGGCTCGTAGTTATAACCATTGCTGTGTTCACGTGATCTCCTTTTGCAACCTTCTGACAAGCCAAGTCAATGGGGAGAAGCCGGATTTACTTAACCACCTGGTTATTAACTTGGACAACTGCAGGGGTTCCCTTAACAACAGTGGCAAGAAAGGTTGTAAAAGAAGGAAAAACTGACCGAACCATTGTCTTGCTTAGCAGCAGAAATTCCGGGCTCAACTGTGGTTGTAAGATAAGCACTACTCCCAGGGGTGGGATGCTGCTGGTATAACAACTGGTTTGGTGATCGCCAGTGGTGGGATTCAAATATTTTTACCACCGCTTAAGTGGGCGTGGCTTGGTGGGCGCACTTTATGTGCATATAAACACTTTGCGCAGGTGCAGAGGCATTCCAACTCACCTTTTTCCCGAACACCATCACTCTGCTAAACAAATAATTCTCTCAACACTGTTCAACTATTTACAAAGTGTACACTACTATTACTATGAGTCTTCTCATCACTCCTTATATCACTCATCCCCTCCCACTTGTGACTGTATGAATGTAACTTTGTTGCTTGCATCCTTACGATTTATATTGACTATTTCCTAGTCTGATTTGATTGCTGATTGTACTCTATGACTATCATTAAGTGTTGTACTTTATGATTTTTGATTCTTAATGAATGTATCTTTTCTTTATGTACAGTCAGTGTATTTACACCAAGAAAAACTCCTTGTGTGTCCAATCACACTTGGCCAATAAAAAATTCTATTCTATTTTCTATTCTATTCTATTCTATTCTATTCTATTCTATTCTATTCTGTTCTGTTCTGTTCTGTTCTGTTCTGTTCTATTCTCCTGCAAGCCTGCACTCTCCCAGTTGCTTCAGCAGCTGCTATGCAGAAAACTCTTCTGTGACATGCAAAGCAGCTGCACTTCAAATTCAGAGGATAAAGGTGAGTATTGGAGCCCGGGAGTGCTGGTGGGCCCAACAGTGGAGCAGTGGAGAGAACCAGTTTGGTCTCCACTGCTCATCACTGCTAGCAGCTCAGCAGAGCCGGACCGAACCATTGGAATACCACCATTGGTGATCGCACACTGCACATGTGTGAAGAGCAGTGCAAAAACCCTTACCTGCTATGTTATTTAGGGGGAGTAACCCAGCTGAGGAGCGGCAATCTGCTCTTCTGTGCTGATCAGTTGGGACAATAAAAGTCAATAGAGGTTCACTCCCAGGTGATCTTTGGAGCTAGAGGTTTGCCCGAACTCGAACAAAACAGCAGAATCCCACCCCTGACTACTACCTCTAATTTTGATCTTCCAAGAGACTGCAGAATGATCTGTTGAGTTTTCTGTGGAAAGGAGCAATGGTGTCTTAAATACATACCCTGACCAATCCGGTTGGCACCAATCCTGTTGGCCTTCATTTAAAACCTTAGAGGTTGATCCTAAAATAAATATTTTTTAAAAAAATTGGGAGAGGTGTGTAAATGAGAGCCATGTTGATCGCTTGCTTTTTGTCTTGGATTGTGATTGTTGTAAACTGTCCAGAGTTGCATTGTTCAAATCAGGCTGCCATATAAATTCATGCACTGTATGCAGTGGTGTGATTCAACTGGTGTAACAACCGGTTCAATGTGTGTGCACGCTTTGCTGCTTCAGCTCTGACTGGATGGTGGGGAATAGAAGGATTTATATATCCCTTGCAGAGAGCTGGTCATTTTCATCCTTTTGGAGAGTTGTTGAGTCCACCTCGAGGTTTGTCTGTGTCTTCAGAGTCTCACCTGAGTAGTGCAAATGGATGTGGAGCCTTCTTGGCTGCAGGATATTTTTCTGCCCTGTGTCCCTTCTCTGTTGAAGACAGGCGCAGGCAGTTGGGGATGAGTCTGTGTTGTCTGCATCTCAAACTGAAGTGCAAATGCTTCCTGCAATCTGCAATTGTTGCAGACTACAGGACACAGATCACAGGTGGTCTTCAGCAGGTTGTGGCCAGTTCTGGAGAACTGGTAGAAGAAATTTTGAGTCATTTGGAGAACCAGCAAATCCCACCTCCGACTGGCACTGCCCCGATCTCTTCTCTGCCTCCCATTGAGTCCCAACTGATCGGCTGGGTCTTCTTTGGTTGCCCTGCACAGGAAAATGGAGCTGGAAAGCAGGTTAGTAGGGTGGGGAGGGAATGGGGATTTTGCAGTATCCTTCCTCTGCCACACCACCATGCCATGCCCACCAAGCCATGCCACGCCCACCAAGCTATTCCCACAGAACTGGTGGAATGCAATTTTTTTGAATCCCACCACTGACACAGATAAATCTCAAATTGAGGGAGAGGGTTGAAAAATAACAGCATGAAATTGAACAAAAGAAGGATTAGGAGGGGAACATGATAGCAGTATTCCAATATTTGAGAGGTTACCACAAAGAAGAAGGAGTCAAACTATTCTCCAAAGCATCTGAATGCAGGACAAGAAACAACAGATGGAAACTAATCAAGGAAAGAAGCAACCTGAATTGAGGAGAAATTTCCTCATCGTTAGAGCAATTAGGGAGTGGGACTAGAAGATCTCCAAGGGTCCCTTCTGTTATGTATGGAACTTGGTAGTCTCCAAGTTCCCTATTCTGATTGGCCAAAAAGGCCGTTCTCGGATTGGCCATTAGAGAACCAATCCGATTGGCCCACCGGATGGTGGGAACATTTAAAGTGGTGTCATTGGCCACAAGCCGTGAGCAAGCCACTATATAAAGGGCTGCCGCGGTTTGGGCTCTTGTTCCGTTACCATTGCTTTACTGAATTAAATAAAGAGTTTGTTGTTGGAACCCGGTCTCGCGCAACTTATTTCCGGATGGAACACTGGCGACGAAGGTGGGATCATCGTAGAAGAGCGAGACCGAAGCACGCAGTGATCTGAACCGAGCGAGAGAGATGGCAGGTAACAACGCGCCACCCACACCATTCAATCCTGATGAGGAGGATTGGGAGTCGTATATCGATCGCTTTCTTATGTTTTTGGAAAGCAACGAACTGCAGGAAATATCTGACCAAAGGAAGAGGGCTGTCTTCCTTACACACTGCGGACCAGCCGTCTTTAAAATGATGAAGGCACTGGCTAAATCAAGAGATGTCAAACAGATGACTTGGCTCGAGCTGAACAGAATGCTCCGAGCACATTACGCACCTGTGGTTTCCAACTTGATAAAAAGACACGAATTCTACAAGAGAGACCAGAAAGAAGATGAAACCGTCAGAGATTTTGTAGCAGCCCTGAGACACATCGGAGGAGCCTGCAAGTTCCAGAACATGGACGAGGCCATGATGGACTGCGTGGTCCTTGGTTTGAAGGACACTACACTTCAGAGTAAGCTGCTGAATAGACCAAACATAACCATGACCAAGGCTATTGCAGAAGCAACCGCCGCTGAAGCAGCAAAGAAATCCACAGCCACCATGCGGCAAATGAATGCGATTCCAGATCTGCCAAACCAAGCCAGAGAGAACAAGGCATAGGGAAGCAAGAAACAGCCCACAGCGACCGCCCACTACAAAGATCTCGAATCCCAGAGTGACATCGATGATGAAAATGAAGATGTCTATAGACTTCAATCAGACAAGAAATGGCGGGAAAAGAGAAGAAACAGGCGGGAGTTTCAGTGTGCAGGATGCGGGGGCAACCACCCATGAGCTGAATGCAGGTTCCTAGACGCAATCTGTAGGGCTTGCAACAAATGGGGGCACATCAAAAGGGTCTGCCGAAACAAAAAGAGCTATAGTCCTAAAAGACGCAGCAGCAGCACCCCCCCAGACATGAAGAGAGACAAGCTGGAAGCAGATGGAACCGAAGCAAAAGAACCAGTGACAGAGAGGAAATGCACCAGACGGTAACCATTGGAAATGCCAGGGCAGAAAATGGGAAAAAGGTCCGGATAGAGGAGAACATCGAAGGGAAGCCCTGTGAGATGGAAGTCGACTCCGGGTATTTTCTATCTATGGTATCCTGGAATACCTGGATACCATATACTGGTATCCTGGATACCTATGGTGCCTGATACCGGACATTAAACAAAAAGAACTACAAAAACAAAGACTGATTTTAAAAGACTACCAGGGAAATCGAATCCCGGTAGTGGGCCTTGGACATTTCTTCATTGAATTTAAAAATCATGCCGAAATCTTGCCTCTGACCATCGTCGACCGTGATCACCCTAGCCTGCTAGGGATCGAATGGTTCACACCCCTGGGAATCGGGATGACCGGGATAAACCGCATTGCTGCAGCCAACTGGGAGGAGAACCTGCTACAAGAATTCCAAGATGTTTTTGACGGGACCCTAGGCAAGTACAAGGGGACCCCAATTTCGTTTAGCCTAGACCCGAAAATAGCCCCCATCTGGTTAAAAGTCAGACGTGTCCCGTTTGCCTTAAAAGCAAAAATTGATGAACAATTAAATAAATTAATAGCACAAGGGGTGTTAGAGCCAATCGACCATGCCAGGTGGGAAACACCCATCATGACACCTGTAAAACCAGATGGGTCAGTGCGCATCTGTGGAGACTATAAGGCAACCCTAAACCATGCGCTCCAACAAAGCGCACACCCAGTACAGGTAGTGCAACACTTATTGCACTCCCTAGGGGGAGGAAAATTTTTTGCAAAGCTTGATCTCACACAGGCGTACCAACAGCTACCAGTTGACCTCACTACCACAGAGGCACAGACTATTGTGACACATAGAGGGGCATTCAAGTGTAACCGTCTCCAGTTCGGCGTTAGCGTTGCCCCAGGTGTGTTCCAAAGCCTCATGGAGCGTCTGTTAAATGGAATCAAGGGAGTTGTCCCTTATTTTGATGATGTTCTGGTGTCAGCAAAAAACGCCAACCAACTAGAGAGCAGATTAAGGGAAGTATTAAGAAGATTTAGAGACTTAGGCCTTAAGGTAAAGCGAGAGAAATGGAATCCAGCCACCAACCAGGTCGAGCTTCTGGGCTACCTAATAGATGAACAAGGAATACACCCCACTGAAAAAAAGATAAAGGCAATCAAAGACGCACCTAGACTTAGGAACAAAACTGACCTTCAAGCATTCCTAGGTCTCATAAATTTCTACAATGTCTTCCTGCCTCATAAGGCAATCATAGCAGAAACTTTACATTGATTGTTAGACAAAAAAACTACCTGGAAATGGGGCCACCGGGAACAAGCAGCATTTCAGGGTATCAAAGACCTATTAACATCTAACACCATTTTAATCCAGTATAGCAATACCCTGCCTTTGACTGTCACCTGTGATGCATCGCCTTTTGGAATCGGTGCCATCCTGAGCCACAAGCTGACAGATGGCAGAGAAGCACCAGTCACTTTCTATTCAAAAACGCTCTCCAAGTCAGAACGCAATTACAGCCAACTCGACCAAGAAGCCCTTGCAATCAGCACCGGAGTAAAAAGATTCCATGAGTACCTGTATGGCAGAACTTTTTTGATCATCACTGATCACAAACCGCTATTAGGAATCCTAGCAGGAAACAAGCCAACCCGAACATTCTGTCACCTAGAATGATGAGGTGGTCTGAATTCCTCGCTGCCTACACCTACACGCTGATCCACCGCCCAGGAAAGACCATCACCCACGCCGATGCCCTGAGCTGTTCCCCATTGCCCATCACAGAAGAGGACCCGGCTCTCACTGTCTCCACACTTCAACTCGAGACCTGCCGCTAACTGCAGTGGACATCGTGAGAGCCACTGTGAAAGACCCTTTGACAGTTTGCATCCTGAATTGGATAGGTAAGGGCTGGCTGGAAGAGAACAAAACTGAGAGTTTTAAGCCATTTCGCACCCGACAGACTGAACTGTCTATTGAGAAGGGCTGTATTTTGTGGGGTGACAGGGTGGTGATACCAAACAGACTCCAGGAAGATATTTTATGCATGTTGCACGAGGGGCACCCGGGCATAGTCAAAATGAAAGCCCTGGCCAGGAGTTACGTCTGGTGGCCAGGGCTGGACAAGGACATTGAACGTTGGGTGTCAACATGCCATGACTGTCAAAAATCGAGGCCTACCCCCCCACAGGCATCAGTTAGGAAATGGGAAACTCCCCGGGGTCCATGGTCTAGAGTACATATTGACTTTGCTGGGCTGACGAAAGGAAACACATTTTTAATAGTTGTGGATGCCTACTCGAACTGGTTAGAAGTCATCCTCATGGCTTCCACAACCACCAAGGCAGTAATGAAACAGCTAGACAAACTTTTCGCCACGCATGGACTGCCTGATGTACTGGTGTCAGACAATGGGCTCCACTTTACCATGTTAGCATTCGAGCAGTATTTAGCTGCCCCAGGCATCCGAGATGCTTTAATGGTGCCGGCCCATCCAGCTGCAAATGGCAGGGCTGAACACATGATTCAGTGCACTAAGGAGGGCCTGGATAGAATGGACAAGGGAGATCTGCAAGAAAAACTAAACCGATTACTAACCCTACAGTATATTACTCCTAGCAGCACAACCAACAAAAGCCCAACAGAACTCCTAATGGGTAGGAAATTGAATTCCTACCTCGACAGACTGCATCCCACTTACACCTGGGATAAACCCCCTGACTCCTCCAGCAAATACCGTGCATTTGAAATAGGCGACCTGGTCTATGTGAAAAACCTCAACGGGGACCCTTTATGACTCCCAACCACGATCACCCAGATCACAGGCCCCCGGTCTTACTGATTACTCCTAGACAACAGAAGAGAATGGAAGCAGCACATCGACCAGCTTCGTTCTCGCACCCTCGAACGCAAAAACACACCAGCACCAAAAATAAATACCGACCAAAAAACAATCGGGGGGGGGGGAATACAAAATAATAAAAAAGGGAGAGACGAACCTCCCATAACAAGACAACAAACATTACACAAAGACTATCAAAAAAATCAAAAAGAGCACTCACGGTTAGATGAACCCCAAATGAGAAGTTCGGGAGCAGGAGAACGAAGCAAGGCCTTCCTGGAAGGAGACAGCCAGGCCAGCTCAACCAACCCGGACAAACCAGGAGGGAGCGGCGGAGCCATTTCAACCAGCCTGAAAGACTCAGGAGAGAGTGGCAAGACTGACTCACCCTTCCAGGAGGTTCCATGGAGAAGGAACAGAGAGACAGCGATCCCATCCGAACCGCTCGAAGACCACGCCGAGACTGAGCTGCGCAGGTCAACCAGGACTCGAAAAAGCCCCACCTACCTGTGTGACTACGTTACGCACATTGGACTGAACCAAGGGGGGAGGGGTGTTATGTATGGAACTTGGTAGTCTCCAAGTTCCCTATTCTGATTGGCCGAAAAGGCCGTTCTCGGATTGGCCATTAGAGAACCAATCCGATTGGCCCACCGTATGGCGGGAACACTTAAAGTGTGTCATTGGCCACAAGCCGCGAGCAAGCCACTATATAAAGGGCTGCCGCAGCTTGGGCTCTTGTTCCATTACCATTGCTTTACTGAATTAAATAAAGAGTTTGTTGTTGGAACCCGGTCTTGCGCAACTTATTTCCGGACGGAACACCTTCCAACTCTGTTATCCTGTTGGTAAATCATATAGATAATAAAAAATTGAAGAGATGCTTCCTCCTAAGAAATGATTTAACTGTGTGTATATTGTTAAGCAAATAAACTACCCAGATAACATGATGTTTATTAAGCACTAAGAAATGTAATTAATAGAACATTAATACATTTTATTTAAAAACAACAACAACTTCCCATTGTGGACACTGGGTTCTTTGAGTGACCATCATGTTCCCCTGAACAACCCCCACAAAATTGTCATAAAATTGGATCAGTTAGGAGGGTATTTTGACTTAAAACCATCATATGACATATGACAGAAATTTCAGGCTGTTATGGTTGCAAGTTGAGGACTTCTAGAATGTGTCTTTTAGAAATGGAACAAAACAGGTCTCTCCAAAGTACCAAAGTGGAGAAAACCACACCAGCTCAAAAGTTGTTTTAACACATCCTATCAGCAGCCAAAGAAGCACTGGGGGCTGGATCCTGCCTATTTTGCATTAAATTACATCAGTTAAAAAAATCTATTATTATCAAAACTGTGACAGCCAGCCCTGCATAAATCCAGCCCGAGCTGAATGCACAATAGCTTAGGAAGAAGAAACTGTCATTTTTCAGACCAACTTAAGCTGTTAAAATCTTAGCAACGATATTTATCAGGCAAACAATATAATTGGAACAATTGGAGCCTGGAATAGGATTCTTGTGCAGCTTTAGCATAATCGGTGATGTAAGCTTCATTAAAAGTAGGTATTGGGAATTAAAAGACAGCTATCATCTATGGGCGGGTGTCTATTTGAATTGTTATGTAATTTTAGAAAAGAGAAACAACTGAAACTTATTCCAAATCAGTGTGAATTTCTTGACATGAATGGAATGGAATAGAGGGAATAGAGAATGGAATGGAATAGAATAAAATGGAATATGGAATGGTATGGGATAGGATAGGATTAGAGTAGAATAGAATAATATAATGGAATGGAATATAATGGAATAGAGAATGGAATAACAAATGGAATGAAATATAATAGAATGGAATGAAATGGAATGGAATAGAGAATGGAATGGAATGGAATACAATAGAATAGAAGAGAAAATATGGAATGGGATAGGATAGGATAGGATAGGATAGGATAGGATAGGATAGGATAGGATAGGATAGAACAGAATAGAATAATACAGTGGAATGGAATGGAATAGAATAGAATACAATAGAATTAAATGGAATATGGAATGGGATAGAATAGAATAGAATAGAATAGAATAGAATAGAATAATAGAATGGAATATGGAATGGAATAGAGAATAGAATGGAATGGAATAAAATAGAATACAATAGAATTAAATGGAATATGGAATAGAATAGAATAATGCAATGGAATGGAATGGAATATGGGCTGGAATGGGATAGGATAGGATACAATAATAGAATGGAATAGAGAATGGAATGGAATAGAATAGAATAGGATACAGAATGTTGTAGAGTGGAACGAAGCAGAATGGTACAGAATAGAACAGAACAGAATAGAATATTCTTTATTGGCAAAGTTTGATTGGACACACAAAGAATTTGTCTCCAGTGCAGAAGCTCTCAGCGTACATTCAACAACAGAGAGATACAACCATAAGATACCAATAGGAGCAGGTAAACGGAAAAACATAACAGTAAATAGATAGAACACAGAAAAACAGGGTTGGAAGGGACCTTGGAGGTCTTCTATTCCATCCTCTTGCTCAAGCAAGAGACCCTATACCATTCCAGACAGATGGCTGCCTAGAGACTCTTCAGGCTCTTCTTGAAAACCGCCAGTGATGGAGCACCCACATCTTCAGTTGGACAATCACTTAAATATGAGTCAGCCATGTACGAATGGGAACCCAGGTTGCCTTAACAGAGGGACAGAATCACACGAGGTACTAGTACGCTCTATAAAGCTTTGGTAAGGCCATGCTTGAATATTGCTTCCAGTTTTGGTCCCCATATTATAAAACAGATGCAGAGACTCTGGAAAGAATGCAGAAAAGAGCAACAAAGACAAAACATATGAAGAAAGGTTGCAGGAATTGGGTTTGTCTAGTCTAGTCTAGTCTAGTCTAGATAGAATAGTCTAGAATAGAATAGAATAGAATAGAATAGAATAGAATAGAATAGAATAGAATACCTTTATTGTCATTGCATTCCACGAATACAATGACATTTGAAAGCTATTCCGGAACAGTGCCCCAAACACACATCACAATCACACTACAGAGTTTTTTTTTAATTAAAATAATTATAAAAATAATAATAGGACTAAATCACAAATGCACTGTTTGATTCAAGACAATTACTGCCTTGGAAAAGAAACTGTTTCTTAATCTATTAGTCCTCATTTTAAGACACCTATAACGCGTCCCTGATGGTGACAGATCGCAATATGAATGTCCAGGATGAGAATGGTCTGTGGAGATTTTTAGTGTTCTAGAGAGGAGTCTGGTCTTCGCAATTTCTTCCAAAGAAGAAAGAGAGCAACCGATGATTTTTTGTGCTGTGTTTATAACTTTTTGGAGCATCTTCTTATCCACTGCAGAGCATCTAGCATACCACACTGTTACACAGTATGCCAAAATGCTCTCGGTGGTAGACCGGTAAAAAGTAACCAGCAACTTTTCACCCAGACCACTCTTTTTCAGCAACCTCAGAAAGTCTAGTGAAAAGGAGGTCTAGGGCAAACATGGTAGCAGTGTCCCAATATTTGAGGGGCTGCCACAGAGAAGAGGGGGAGGATGGTATTCAGAAGTGGTATTCAGCTGGTTCTGACCAGTTCTGGAGAACCAACAGTGGAAATTTTGAGTAGTTTGGAGAACCAGCAAATCCCACCTCTGACTGGTCCCACCCCCATCTCTTCTCTGCCTCTGGAGTCCCAGCTGATTGGCTGGGTCTTCTTTGGTTGCCTTGCACAGGAGAACAGAGCTGGAAAGCAGGTTAGTGGGATGGGAATGGAGATTTTGCAGTATCCTTCCCCTGCCATGCCCACCAAGCCATGCCCACAGAACTGGTAGTAAATTTTTTTGAATCCCACCACTGGTGTCAACCTATTTTCCAAAGCACCAAAAGGCAGGACAAGAAGCAACGGATGGAAACTAACCAAGGAGAGCAGCAACCTAGAACTAAGGAGAAATTTCCTAACAGTGAGAACAATTAGCCAGTGGATTGGCTTCCCTCCAGAAGTTGTGAAGTTTCCATCACTGGAGGCTTTTAAGAGACTGGACAGCCATTTGGCCCAGAATATTATAGGATCCCCTGCTTGCACCGGGGGTTGGACCAGTAGACCTCTTAAGGTCCCTTTCAACTCTTTTTATTCTGTTCTGTGCTGACTGCCAAGTGAAGAGAAGTCCCACTTCTCCTGGAAGAGATTATCCGTCATGAGAGTCTTCCCTTAAAGAGCTCCTGTAGTAAGAATTCTCAGGGGGTGAACGGAACCTGAGAGGATGATTTATTATCCTGGAATATTTTCTCATGATTAATCATTTGCTCACTTAAGAGGGAGAACAAGGATAAACAGCCTGAGTGGCATATTTTTGTTGCTGTTGTTGCAAGGAACAAAATTGTTTGGTTGCTCATTGTAGATGCTGATAATAACAAAGATTCCTTTTATCTCAGCCCCAAGAGTGGGCAAACGACAGTGTGCGCATCTAAAATATGTAGCTGGGAAACAAGCAGAGACCTAACTAAGGTTTGTTTTATATGCTTAAAGGTGAGTAGATGTTTCTTGCTCAAAATGTAATGGATAGTGCTGGACAAACTGTTAAAAAAGCAATCAAAAGTGGAACCATTAACAAAAGGTGTTTTAGGTACAAATAGCAATAGCACTTACACTTATATACCACTTCACAGTGCTCTAAGCAGTTTATAAAGTCAGCATATTGCACCCCCCCCCCAACAATCTGGGTCCTTGTTTTACCGACCTCAGAAGGATGGAAGGCTGAGTCAACCTTGAGCCAATCAGGATTGAACTCCTGGCAGTGAGCAGAGTCAGCCTCCAATACTGCATTTTGATCACTGTGCCACCAGGAAGAAGAATGAGAAAGGGAAGAAGGAAGGAAGGAAGGAAGAAAGGAATAGCAATAGCACTTAGATTTATTTACTGCTTCACAGTGCTTTACAGCCCCTCTCTATGTGGTTTACAGAGTCAGCCTATTGCCCCCCAACAATCAGGGTCTTTGGAAGAATGGAAGGCTGAGTCAATCATGAGCCGGTCAGGATCGAACTCCTGGCAGTGAGCAGAGTCAGCCTGTCATACTGCATTCTGACCACTGCCCCACCAGGAAGGAGAATGGGAAAGGGAAGAAGGAAGGAAGGAAGGAAGGAAGGAAGGAAGGAAGGAAGGAAGGAAGGAAGGAAGGAAGGAAGGAAGGAATAGCTATAGTACATAGACTTATATATCGCTTCACAGTGCTTTACAGCCTTCTCCAAGTGCTTTACAGAGTCAGCATATTGGCCCCTCAACAATCTGGGTCCTCATTTCACTGACCTCGGAAGAACAATGCTCTTCCTTACCAAGTCAACAAGTATAGTTAGTCCTTGGCTTACAACAGTTCATTTAGTGACCGTTCAAAGTTACGACGGCACTGAAAAACGTGATTTAGGACTGGTTTTCCCCCCCCCCACACACACACTTACGACCAAAGCAGCATTCCCGTGAACATGTGGTCAAGATTCAGACACCTGGCAACTGGCTCATATTTACGACAGTTGCAGTGTCCCCTTGTCACGCGATCCCCTTTTGGGACCTTCCGACAAGCCAAGTTCATGAGGAAGCCAGCTTCACTTAACAACCGTGAGACTTGCTTAACAAGAGCAATGATTCACTTAACAACTGTGGTAAGAAGGGTGGCAAAATGGGACAAAACTCACTTAACACCTTGCTTAGCAGCAGATATTTTGGGGCTCAGTTGCAGTGGTGGGATTCAAATTGTTTTACCACTGGTTCGGTGGGCGTAGCTTGGTGGGCATGCTTTGCCTAACACCGGTGCACAGTTTTCCCCACACCAGCTGAGGCCTGTCAGAGCCAATCAGCTGAGAGGATAAAGAAAAGCACAGGGGTTGGGTGGGAGGGCCAATCCTGCGCTTTTATCTTCTTTCTCCTCTCAGCTGATTATTGGAGGATTTTTTTTCCTCCTCTCAGCTGATCATAGGAGGGTTTTTTTAAACTACTGGTTCTGCCAAACTGGGCCAAACCGGTAGCATACCACCACTGCCAGTGGTGGGATTCAAATATTTTTACCACCGGTTCGGTGGGCGTGGTTTTGTGGGTGCGCTTTGTACACTTGCACGTACTTTGTATGTGCATGTGTGCGCCAAATGCACACTTTGCACAGGCGCACAGGCGCTCTAACTCATCTCCTGCAAGCCTGCACGATCCCGGTCACTTCAGCAGCTGCTGCACGGCACTCTTTTGTGCCGCGCAAAGCAGCTGCACTTCAAATTCAGAGGATAAAATGAATATGGGAGCCCGGGCAGGCGGGTGGGCCCAAAAGCAGAGCAGCGGAGAGAACTGGTTGAGTTTCCGCTGCTCATCATTGCTACCGGCTTGCAGAACAGGGCCGAACTGGTAGAATACTACCACAACTGACCACTGCTCAGTTGTGATGGTACGTCGAGGATTGCCTGTTACTTGCCATTAGAGACTCTGTGAACAATTCTGAACATGCTGATTTATTAGATTATCAGAGAAGAGATAATCAGAGTTGGAAGGGACCTTGTAGGTCATCTAGTCCAACCCCATGATCAAGCGGGGGACGTTACACCATTTCTGACAAATGGCAGTTCAATCTCTTCTTGAAAGCTTCCAGTGATGAAGCTCCCACAACTTCCGAGGGCAACTTCTGTTCCTTTGGTTGATTGTTCTCACTATCAGAAAGTTTCTCCTTATTTCCAAGTTAAATCTCTCCTTGATCAGTCTCCATCCATTATTCCTTGTCTGGCCTTCGGGTGCTTTGGAAAATAGCTTAACCCCCTCCTCCTCTCTGTGGCAGCCCCTCAGATATTGGAAGGCTGCTCTCCTGTCTCCCCTGGTCCTTCTCTTCACTAGACTAGCCATGCCCAGTTCCTGCACACGTTCTTCATATGTTTAAGCCTCTAGTCCCCTCATCATCCTAGTTGCTCTTCTCTGCATTTTTTCTAGAGTCTCAACATCTTTTTTATAGTGTGGTGACCCAAACTGGATGCAGTACTCTAGGTATGGTCTTACTAAGACTCTGTCTGTCTGTCTGTCTGTCTGTCTGTCTGTCTGTCTGTCTGTCTGTCTGTGTATATGTATATACTCTTTCTCATTTTTTAAATCATCATGAATCGCTCAGAATCATCTCAATCTTTGAAATTTAAATTATGTCACCTCACCTCATCGGTTTCTTTATTCGGTCTGAAGGCAGTCTGCACGTGTTTTCTATTGATCCTTGCCATTTTGGATCAATAGCAAAGGGATTTATTTATGGACGTATCTCATCAATTAGCATTTTAATCATACCAAGCTATTTGCATGTAAAATCATTTCTAAATATATCCTTCAAAAACTCCCAGTGTCCAGTAATGTATGCATGACTCTGCTGAAGAAAAGCAGGCATGAAACTCACCCACTTTTAAGTGCGACAAATATGCTAATCTTTTCCTCCAAAGAGAAAATTTATTAGAACAAAATTGTTGAATTTGATGGAAGAATTGTTGCATATCATTTGAATATCATTTCTTCCTGCATGGGATTGTGATTCAAGGACCAACTTACTGTACAGGTAGTCCTTGAATTACAACCACAAGAGCCCAAACTTTATGTTGCCACATTTAAGTGAAACATTTATTTAATCTTGTCCCGTTTTACGACCTTTTTTGCCACTGTTGTTAAGTGAATCACTGATCTTATTAGCAACATGGTTGTTAAGTGAATCTGAGTTCCCCATTGGTTTTGACTTGATGGAAGGTCACAAAGGGGGATCACGTGACCCTGGGACATTGTTAACCATCATAAATGTGAATTGATGCCAGGTGTGTGAATTTTGATCTCATGACCGTGGGGATTCTTCAATGGTCATAAGTGTGAAAAACAGTCATAAATCACTTTTTTCAGTGCTGTTGTAACTTTGAACAGTCACTAAACAAACTGTTGTAAGTTCAAGGACTACCTGTATAGTGGCCTTGACTGTTGTGTTTCACTGGAAGCCTGTGCAGATGGCAGCAGAATCGGACAGAGGGGAAGAACGGGAACCAGTCTGGGAGTCTGGAGAGGACTCGGGCGAGGGTCCTGCATCCGATACAGAGATGGAGCCAGGACCATCTGGGAGTTATGTGCTGACTCCGGAGCTTCCAGAATCTGACAGAATGAGGCAGAGGAACAATGGGAGTCTGTTCCCAGAATGCACATGCACAGAGCTGCCTGAAGGCAAGAGCAGCTAAGACAAAAAGGATGACTTGGGAGTAAGGCTTGGAGGTGATTGCCCTCCTGTAAGATATAAAGGAAGTGAAAAGGGACAGGAACTTTTGCAGAAAGCAACTTTGTTTGCTCTATTAACCTTGAAGCTCTGTGTAGACTTAGTACTCCATTTGGCTTTTTACAGTTAATTTGACATTTTAGTTGTTGGCAGCAATTCAAAGGCGAGAAAGGTGGGTGCTTATCTTGAGGGACTGTTTGGGACTCATTACCGGCTGGGAATGAACATAAATTCCAGCTTTGAAATAAAACAAGAGTTCTTTGTACTAAGCATGTACTTAATTACAGTCTCAGGAAGCCTTGGTCAGAACACTGACGTTGAGTTGCTATTGGTGAACACCAGGGCTATGCACCATAATTGATCATAATCAAGTAATGGACCAACATCCATGGCATATATTACCAAGTTCTAGTTGATGGTAAATAGTAATGCAGCCCTCTTGAATATTTGCTCTGCTGGTCTTTGGGTTCTGCTTCAGCCATGATATCAGGACTGGAGAAATAAAAAATATTGTCTAGGTCAAGCGAAGAGTGACCAGAGATCTTACTATGGATTTGATACGTTGTGAATGTCCATGGCATTCAGATTTCAGGACAATCTAGGGATCCTTCTTCCTTATCTATTTGTTGTACAAAAGGATCACTATCTTTTCAAGCTAGTCTCAGGAATGGAGTTGAAGGACCCCATGTGATGATCCAGGGCATGGCACAAAGGCAACAGTCAGATAATCAGTAGGAGTCCCTTTATTATCTCCAATTTTGCCCCCAGTGTCCAGGTTTCCTTCTGGCTAAAGAAAAACTCTCCCAGGAACACCCTTTGACTGCAGAAAATTAAGTCCAAAACATGGCCAACACAAACTGTAATTTAAAGTCCAAACAAGCCAAACTGAAGGATTGGCAAGGCACGAGCAAGAATTTCAGACTTGAAGGCACAACAAAACTCACATGGTTGGGAAGATGTCAAGAAGACAGATAAGCAATGACAACACAAGATAGTCATATTTGTTCCCAATCTTTCTTATATTTAATTCCCAGGTATGGCTAATGAAGGGAATCAGGACCCTTTCCTTCTCTATAAGCCATGCAACCCACGTTGCTCTCTTCTCCATTCCTCCCTGAGTGCCCTAGGATGAAGAGGGGGTGGGCACTTAATTTTATTTATTTGATTTGTCAAACGCTTACAAGATAATAGGTATAAGTATGAACATGAATAAAAATACAGGAAATAGGTACAAATAAATGGGGACAATAGGATAGAGATGGGAGGCATGATGGTGCACTTATGCATGCCTCTTATAGACCTCTTAGGAATGGGGTGAGGTCAATAGTGGTTAATTTGAGGTTAAAGGAGTGGGGGGTTAGAGGATGTAACAACAGTCAGGTAGTGCATTCCAGGCATTGACTATTTTGTTGCTGAAGTCGTACTTTCTGCAATCAAGTTTGGAGCGGTTTACATTGAGTTTGTATTTGTTGTGTGCTCTTGTATTGTTGTGGTTGAAGATGAAGTAGTCATTGACTGATAGGACATTGTAGCAGATAATTTTGTGTGCTACACTTAAGTCTAACCATAGGCGGCGTAGTTCAAGGTTGTCCAAGCCCAAAATCTCAATCCTGGTCATATAGGGTATTCTATTGCAAGTAGAGGAGTGTAGTACTCTTCTAGTGAAATACGTCTGGACTCACTCGATTGTATTGATATCTGATATGCAGTGTGGATTCCAAACTGATACTGTATTTGAGTATTGGTCTGGCAAAAGTTTTCTATGCTCCAGTTAGCAATTTGATATTTCCGGAGGAGAAGCTTTGTAAGATTAGATTTACAACTCTTAATGTCTTTTTGGCAATGCTGTTACAGTGAGCTCTGGCATTTACGTCATTTGATACGAGAACTCCAAGGTCCTTGACAGAGTGAGGACCATCAACGAGGTCATATCTGCCTAGTTTGTATTTGGTGCACTGATTTTTTGACCAATGGGTAGGACAGAGCATTTCCTGGTCGAAATTTGGAGTTGCCAGATGTTTGACCATTCAGACACATAATCAAGGTTGCTTTGAAAGATAGTAGCATTGTCAGTGGTGTTGAATAGTTTTATGTCATCCACAAAGGAGACGCCGTTTCTTATAAGGTGATCGCGAGAATAATGAGTATGGTCCTAGAACACTGCCTTGGGGGACACCACTGTTATCTGGAGCAGGGTTTGATATAGCACTCCTTATTTTTACTATCTGTTGCCTGTTTGACAGGAACACAGTAATCCACTTATGGAGGGATCCAGAAATGCCTTAAGAGTTTAGTTTTAATAGTAGTTTGTTATGTAGCACTGAATCAAAGGCTTTACAGAAGTCCATGTAAATTGTGTCTATAGCTTTATCCTGGTCAAGTAGAATCCTGAGTAGAGTAGAGTTCTCTTTCCCCTGCTCTACCTCTCCCCTGTTCTGCTCAGCCAGACTTTGCCCTTCCCCAGTTTCTTCCACAGCCAAGGGAGCCACACTCCTGCTCCCTGTCAGCTGTTCAGCTTCCTCCTCAGATTCAGACTCTGACATGGGCATGATGCTCCAACTGTTGATCCTGGTGAACTTCCAACCGCATTCCTAAGGGGAATTTCTTAGAGAGTACATAGCAACCATGGCTTGTCCCAAATAATCTGGTCTTGTAGACAATAGGCAGCCATACAGGAAATCTGGTGTTCTCCTTTGAGCAGTTGATGTGCTCCATCTAAGATCAATGCTGTGCAGAGATAGCAGCAGATGCTGAGAGGACTGAGCAAGAGAATGATCCTTGACATTAGACATATGCCTCAAGTACACCAACTCAGCTCTAGGAAAACCTTTATGGCAAGAACAAACATTCTTGAGGGTACACAAGAACAGAACAGAACTGAAAGATGGAGAAAGGATGGCTGAAGGATCAACCTCTCTTATGCTATGCACAGGACCCTGAATGGATTGAAGATTGGAATGCCTACGTGTAAGACCAACACACTCAAGTGGAAGTTCTCAGCAGATAACAATATGATTTGTGAATGTGGAGAGACTCAGACCCTGGGCCATCTGCTGCTTTGTCAGCTATTATCAGAAACATGTAGTGACAATGACTTATTTTTGGCCAATAACAATGTCAAGAAAGTGGCTTCATTTTGGCAGTCTAAAATTTGATCTGGATACAGAAGGAGGAGGAGGAGGAGGAGGAGGAGGAGGAAGAGGAGGAGGAGGAGGAGGAGGAGGAAGAAGAAGAAGAAGAAGAAGAAGAAGAAGAAGAAGAAGAAGAAGAAATGTGCTGTCCAGACAGTTTATAGTTAATTGGGAATTGGGATAGTTAGTTAGGAATTGGGAGCTGTCCCCTTAAGGGAATGCATCATGGTAAATGTAGCTAAGGTATCCTGGGAAATGTAGTCCATGTCATGTGGTCACATCTATAATCCTGATTGGTCACTGAATTGACCCTTGGTGGGTTGGGGGAGGTTCCTACTTTCCCCAGCATTGTGCTGGTGTCTCTCCTGTTTGCTCCACCACTATGGGATGAAAGTTCACTATCGGTTCATACCAGAAAGTCAGCTATGCAAAGAGTTGGACATTAAGATGAATCTTGACGTAACCGTGAGTTATATATGAGGATGCCTGATGAACCAATAAAGAGACTTTGTATGGATGCCTTTGTGGAGTAAGTCTGTCTGCCTTAAATTCAGCTAGTAATTATAAAGGACAGAACAAGAAGGAAAAGGCTGTGGGGTCCTTGGTGCTCTCTGAGCTGGTCTGTTTTCTTGCAGACATTTCATTTTCAAACTAGGTAAACACTCAGTGCTAGATGGTGGTAATCAGTGCTAAAAGGGAGTAGGGTTTGTGGAGGAGGAGAAGGAGAGGAAGAGGAAGAAGAAGAAGAAGAAGGGAAAGGGGGAAAGAGAAGGAAAAAACTGTGAGGTCCTTGGTGCTCTCTGAGGTAGTTTGTTTTATGCAGATGTTTTATGACCAAACTAGGTAACACCATCAGTGCTAAAAGGGGGTGGGGCTTGTGGGGGAGGAGGAGGAGAGGAAGAAAAAGAAGAGGAAGAAGAAGTGGAAGAAGAGAAGGAGAAGGAGGAGGAGGAGGAAGAAGGAGAAGGAGAAGAAGAAGAAGAAGAAGAAGAAGAAGAAGAGGAAGAGGAAGAGGAAGAAGAAGAAGAAGAAGAAGAAGAAGAAGAAGAAGAAGAAGAAGA
>BLBF01000022.1:9578063-9592713 GCA_015471245.1 Laticauda colubrina | reverse complement strand
AGCAGCATATAAGTCTAAGTGCTAAGTGCTATTGCAACTGCGGGTTAGCTCTGCCCACTGCCAGCAGTTCAATTCTCACTGGCTCAAGGTTGGCTCAGCCTTCCCTCCTTCCAAGGTCAGTAAAATAAGGAGCCAGATTGTTGGGGGCAGTAGACTGGCTCTGTAAACCGCTTAGAGCAAGGGACTTTCAAACTTGGCAAGTGTAAGATTTGTAGACTTCAACTCCCAGAATTTCTGAGCTAACATGACTGGAGGAGGAATTCTGGGAGATGAAGTCCACAAGTCTTAAAGCTGTCAAGTTTGAAGACCATTGACTTAGAGAGTGTAAAGCACCATGAAATGGCATATAAGTAAGTGCTATTGCTCACACTTACTTTCCAAAAGACTAGAAGGCAAGACAAGAAACAATAGGTAGAAACGAATCAAGGAGAGAAGCAAACTGGCATTGAGGAGAAACTTCCCAACAATGAGGACAATTAACCAGTAGAACAGCTTGGCCTTTAGAAGTTGTAGGTACTCCATCTCTGGAAGTTTTTAAGAAGGGGCTGGATAGTCATGAACTAGATGACCTCCAAGGTCCCTTTCAGCTCCATTCTGATCAATTGATGGACCTTCTGACAATGGGGAAGCCAGATTCACTTAATAACCATGTTACTAACTTGAACAACTGCTGCCATTCCCATAACAGCAGTGGTGGAATTCAGCCAGTTTGCACAAGTTCGGGAGAACCAGTTGTTAACTTTCTGAGCAATTCGGTAAACTGGTTGTTGGAAGAAATCATTAGGGCAGAGAATCGGTCATTAAATTATTTGAATCCCACCACGGCTTAACAGCCATGGCCAGGAAGGTAAAAATGGGACAAAACTCACACTGAATAGCTGTCCTGCTTAGGAATGGAAATTTGGGGCCTGGCTGTGGTTGTACGTCGAGGTCTAGCGCTCACCATTCAACCAGATAGTTATTGTTTCAGGTGTGAGGCAGTCAAATTGGGATTTAGTGGCGTTTCCTTGGTACAAAAGAAGTAGGAAAGTTGCCATTCTTTGAGCCGAACCTGAGCAAGGGCCCTAATGAGTTGGAAGCGACAGGCCAGGAGATTAGCTTGCGCGACGGACACCAAACAAAAGAATATTGATGGCATCATCTTGCTTGGCTTCCAGAGGCCGGTCCTCCCACTTGGAAACAAATTGAATAGGTTGGTTGGGACACCTCTCAACACCCTTCCTGGCAGATGAGTTTCTTTTGCTGCTGGGTTTTGTTCTCCAGGCAGTGCATATTTTTTTTCCATTGCATCTGTTAATGCCCTTCCCTTCCCTTCCCTTCCCTTGTCAAATGAACTCTGAGCCTTTCCTTCTCAGGTGACAAGGAAAAGTTTGACCTGGAGGGCTTGAAAAACAGACCCACAGCTAGTCAAATGCAGCAACTTCAAAATGGTTGTCCCCGTAAAAGCCCTTCTCTTCTTAAAACTATGTAGCATGATTTTTTTCCCCTCTCTCCCTCCCCCTCTCTCCCCTCCCCCCAGGCTCAGAATAACAGAGTTGGAAGGGGTCTTGAAGGTCTTCTTGTCCAACTCCTTGCTCAAGCAGGAAAGCCTATACCAAATGACTGTCCAATCTATTCTTAAAAACTGCCAAAGTTTAAACTTCTTTAAAAACTTCCAGGGTTTAAAAAAAACTCTCTGGAGGCTGGATAAGGGCCCATTTCTGGCCTTTCTGAACTTCCAGAAGGCCCGTTTTTTGCCCTCCCTGTGCCTTTGCGCGCACCTGGAACTTGCATCCAAAATGGGTTGCATGGGGACTCAGGGGAGGGGAGGGGTGGGGTAGGAGGGGCCAGACAGGAGTGGGATTTGGTGGGGGGTTCTCCGAACTGTGCAGACTCTTAGCTAGGGGTTCTCCTGAACCCATGCAAACCCCCAGCAGCCCACCCCTGCTTTAGGGCCTGTCAAAGAGAGGAAGGGATTGTGTCATGCCCTTGGTTTGAGTCAGACTCTGAGGGAGAGGAGGAACAGCTGACAGGGAGTGGAAGTGTGGCTCTGGAGGTTGTGGAGGAGGCTGGAGAAGGACAAAGGCCGACTGGGCAGTCAGAGGAAGAACCAGGCCCATCCCCTCTTCATCCTAGGACACACAGGGAGGAACAGAGAAGGAAACAACTTGGCTTACAAGAGAGGAAGCAGCCATGATTCCTGTTCTGTATGTAAAGTGGATGACTCCAAATCTACCATTCTGATTGGCTAAGGAAAAGAACAGTGGATTGGTTCACTAGGAACCAATCCAAAGAGCTGCCAAAAAGGCGGCAAATCCAAATAGCTGCCATTGGCTGCAAGCAGGCAAGCCAGCCTGTATAAAAGGGCTGGCCCCGGCTTCAGCCGGCGTTCCGTTACTGACTGGTTATAATAAACGTATTTGTTGTTGGAACCCGGTCTACCTCGTGTGTTTTCCGAATAAAACACTGGCGACGAAGGTGGGATCGTCCTGAACGGAACAAAACCTGCACGTGGTGATAGAAGCCCAGACTGCAACTAAGATGTCTGGAAACAACACACCGCCCGCACCCTTCAATCCCAACGAAGAGGATTGGGATTCCTATGCTGATCGCTTCCAAATGTACTTGGAGAGCAACGAAATGGAAGGCATTTCCGAACAACGAAAGAGAGCCGTGTTCCTGACGCACTGCGGAACAACCGTCTTTAAAATGGCAAAAGCCCTCGCGAAGCCTCGGGACGTTAAACAATTAACGTGGACAGAATTACAGAGACTCCTCAAGGCACACTACGCCCCGATGGTGTCTAATTTAATAAAGCGACATGAATTCTACCGAAGAGACCAGAGAGAGGGAGAAACTGTTGCCAACTTCGTCGCTGCACTCAGACAAATAGGGGGTGAGTGTGAATTCTCAAACATAGACGAGGCAATGAGAGATCGCGTGGTGTTGGGCCTGAGAGACTCAACCGCACAGAGTAAAATGCTCAACAAGCCCAACATCACCGTTACCGAAGCCATTGCTGAAGCCACAGCCGCTGAAGCTACGAAAAAATCCGCAGTGGCTCTTAAGAAGATGAACACGCACAGCGATGAAACATCAGCCAAAGAGAAAAAGCATCCTGCCACCACGACCCATTATGAAGAGTCGGGCGAAACAAACAAATCGAGCGAGGAGGACGACGAGGTCCACCGTTTGCTCACAAACAAGAAAGAGCGCGAAAGGAGAAAGTGGCGGGAATGCGCTGGCTGCGGAGGAAACCATCCACGAGCCGAATGCAGATTCCTCGATGCCATCTGCCGACATTGCAGAAAAAGAGGGCACATCGAGAAGGTCTGCAGAAATAAAAAATCTTACAGCCCGACGAGACGCAGAAATTCCCCAACACGAGCCGAGCCAAATCGAGCCGAAAGAAAATGGCAACAAGAAAAGCGAGCCAATACACACCAAACTGTCATTATCCAAAGCTCCCAGACGGAAAGTGGAAGAAAAATTAAAATCGTCGTAGAAATCGAGGGAAAACACTGCAAGATGGAAGTGGACTCGGGGTCCTTCCTCTCCATGGTATCGTGGGACACAATTAAACAGTTAGTCCCAGGTATCAAGACCAAAGACTTGATGAAGCAGCACCTAACCCTCAAAGACTATCAGGGAAACCAAATCCCTATGATGGGCAAAGGACATTTTCAAGTTGCCTACAAAAACCACATCAAAGTGCTTCCGCTGACCATAGTCAACCAAGACAGACCAAGCCTCCTGGGCATCGAGTGGTTCGCGCCATTGGGCATCGGGATGACCGGGGTCGATCGAGTGACTACAACCGGCTGGGAAGACGACCTCGTCAGAGAATTCCACGATGTGTTTGACTGATCACTGGGCAAGTACCGGGGAAACCCTATTTCTTTCAATTTAAACCCCCAAATAGCCCCACGAAGAATAAAAGCCAGGCGAGTTCCTTTTGCACTAAAGGCAAAAATAGAGGAACAGCTGGAAAAATTAGTAGCCCAAGGGGTTTTAGAACCTGTGGACCATGCCAAGTGGGAAACGCCTATCGTCACACCCATTAAACCAGACGGGTCCATCAGAATCTGTGGTGACTATAAGGCTACCCTGAACCACGCATTACAACCAAGCGCATACCCGGTGCCAGTAGTCCAGCATTTGCTTCATTCCCTGGGAAATGGCAAAGTTTTCGCCAAACTCGACTTGGCACAAGCCTATCAACAACTCCCAGTAGACCCAGAAACAGCAGAAGCGCAGACTATTGTCACCCATAAAGGCGCATTCAAATGCCACCGACTCCAATTTGGAGTAAGCGTAGCCCCTGGCGTCTTCCAGAGTCTAATGGAACGCCTTCTAAATGGCATACAAGGAGTCGTTCCCTATTTCGACGACGTCCTAATCTCGGCCAGAGATGAAACACAATTAAGGAACAGACTAAAAAAGGTTCTGACTAAGTTTAGAGAATCTGGCCTCAAGGTTAAAAGAGAGAAGTGCTGTCTAGTTAAAAACAACGTCGAATTTCTGGGCTACTCAATAGACGGAGAGGGCATCCACCCCACTGATAAAAAAGTTAAGGCGATAAATGACGCTCCTGAACCTAAAAATAAAACGGAACTCCAAGCGTTCTTAGGATTAATTAATTTCTATAATGTATTCCTGCCAAACAAAGCCACTATAGCAGAACCGCTACACCGCCTGCTAGACAAAAAGGCTACTTGGACTTGGGGTTAGAAAGAAAAAAAAGCCTTCCAAAATATTAAAAGACTGCTAACATCAACAAACGTTCTCATCCAATTTAGCGACACTCTGCCATTAACAGTGACTTGCGACGCCTCACCATATGGAGTAGGTGCCGTCCTGAGCCACCAACTACCGGATGGCAGAGAAGCACCCGTCGCATATTATTCTAGGACTCTATCAAAAACCGAGCGGAATTATAGCCAATTGGACAGGGAAGCTCTAGCAATTGTCGCTGGAGTAAAACGTTTCCACGAATATGTATATGGGAGGACTTTTCGAATTATAACGGATCACAAGCCGTTAATGGGGATTTTGGCGGGAAACAAGCCAACACCAAACATACTTTCACCCAGAATGACGAGATGGTCAGAGTTCCTGGCGGCCTATTCCTACACTCTGACACACCGACCAGGGAAACAAATTTCCCATGCGGACGCTTTGAGCAGAGCGCCTTTGCCAACAACCGACGCAGACCCGGCACCAACGATGACAGCGCTACAAATCGAGACATGCCCCAATCTACCCATATCAGCGTATGATGTCGCAAGAGCCACCGCGAAAGACTCATTGACTGCCCGCGTTCTTAGCTGGGTAGGTAAAGGCTGGCCGGAGAATCTAAAAACTGAAAATTCCAAACCTTTCCGGTCCAGACAGACTGAACTTTCCATCCAAAAGGGATGTTTGTTGTGGGGTGATCGGGTAGTAATCCCTGCTAAACTGCAGCCCAGGGTTCTTAGGCTTTTACATGAAGGGCACCCCGGAATGGTTAAGATGAAAAGCCTCGCCAGAAGTTACGTGTGGTGGCCGGGTATTGATAAGGACATAGAGTATTGGGTAAGCTCATGCCACAAATGCCAGACAATTAGACCATCCCCACCAAAAGCACCCGTTAAGGACTGGGAAACCCCTCGAGGACCGTGGTCAAGAATACACATTGACTTCGCGGGGCCTACCAAGGGGCATACTTTTCTGATTGTCGTTGATGCCTATTCCAATTGGCTTGAAGTAAAAATCATGCCATCAACGACAACAGAAGCCGTAATTAAGCAACTAGACAGCCTGTTTGCCACCCATGGCATACCAGACATTCTCGTTTCAGATAATGGGCCACAGCTAACCAGCATACCATTTGAGCAATACCTAGCCTCCCTAGGTATAAGACATGCACTAACCGCGCCGGCTCACCCGGCTGCGAACGGCAGGGCGGAGAGAATGGTCCGGTTTACAAAAGAAGGGTTAGAACGAATGGACGCTGGAGATATACAACAAAAAGTAAACCGGTTGCTCACACTCCAGCACATAACACCTAGTACTATTACAAATAAATCACCAGCAGAACTACTCATGGGGCGAAAATTAAGATCTCACCTGGATAGGTTACACCCAAATTTCACCCCAGAAAACCCCCCTGACTCCTCAACACGATTCAGACAATTCGAGACAGACGATTTAGTTTACGCTAAAAATTTCTCCGGGGACCCGGTTTGGCTACCCGGGCAAATTATCCAGACTACAGGCCCCAAATCCTACCGGGTAAAATTAGACGATGGGAGGGAATGGAAGCGGCATATAGACCAGCTTCGATCTCGAATTATGGAAAGAACCGCGGACTTAAGAACATTCACAAAAGAACACGGCGAAATGCAAACCGAGGTGGGGGGGAAAGGCGAGAAACGAATAAAGAACTTTTTAAAAATAAAACTAACATTCAAAATGACCAAAAAGAGCCAACAAAAGACTCACCGTTTGAAGAGACCCACGAAAAGAGATCTTCGGAAGGGGCCAGCCAAGCCAGCTCGACCTGCCCCGAGGAAACGGGAGGGAGCGGCAGAACCGCCGGCCTAAGAAACTCAGGCGGCGGTAAAATGGCCAACTCACCCTTCCAGACGGTTCCAGAGAGGAGGACGGACGACACAGCAGCCCCATCCGAACCGGTCGAAGTCTTCACTGGAAATGAACCGCGCAGGTCAGGTCGAGCCCGGAAAAGCCCCACCTACCTGCGAGACTACGTCACCATGTAGGACTGAACTAAGGAGGGAGGGGTGTTCTGTATGTAAAGTGGATGACTCCAAATCTACCATTCTGATTGGCCAAGGAAAAGAACAGTGGATTGGTTCACTAGGAACCAATCCAAAGAGCTGCCAAAAAGGCGGCAAATCCAAATAGCTGCCATTGGCTGCAAGCAGGCAAGCCAGCCTGTATAAAAGGGCTGGCCCCGGCTTCAGCCAGCGTTCTGTTACTGACTGTTTATAATAAAAGTATTTGTTGTTGGAACCCGGTCTACCTCGTGTGTTTTCCGAACAAAACAATTCCCCTCATTGGTTGCAGCTGGGGAGAATAATATATAAGAGAGACGGTTACAACACAGTGTTGACAGAAGCAAAGGGTGTTTTATTTTGGGCTGAAGTTATCTTGGTTGGCATCCTTCCAACAGACTGTGCCTTGTTACCTCCTTGAAGTTGGTAATTACTTATCCTGGTTCGTTGTGGAAATTCCTTCATTGTAATTTGTTTTAGTTTTTTATTTCACCTCTATCTGCTCATTAAGTTCGGACTGTATTGCTTTCTTTTGAAGACTATTTTTGAATAAGTTTTACCTCCAACTGAGAATTATCGAACAGTGGGGCCAAGTTGGAGGCATTAAAGGACATTTATTTACATTTTGGATTTTGTTACGTTTGTATTAACACTCCGGGTCATCACAGATTGACCCAATCTCTGTGGAGATTCTCAGTCATCCAGGTCAGACAGGTTTCTCAAGTGTGCTTTTCTCTTCTTCAAATGGGAACTTGAGTGTTTTTCCCCCCCTTGAGGAACAACAAAAAGACGTTTCGCTTCTCATCCAAGAAGCTTCATCAGTTCTGATGGTGGGGGGAGGAGGGGAATGGAAGGATAGGTACTGACAGTTGAGATTGGATGGAGGGATAAGTTCTGATAAGATGGACAGTGGGTGCAAGGGTTGTATTTCTTTGCAGTCATCTAGTCCAGGCATCGCCAACCTTTTGGACCTCAGGGACCACCAAACTCATAATTTTAAATCCTGCGTACCGAGACCCTGGGAAAATCCCAAAAAAGTCTGCAGGAAAATTCCCCACCCTGTTTTCCTACGGATCACTCATTCTTTATTTGGGATTGCAGAATACAGTCTCCAGCTCCGTTCTCAGGGGGAGAGAGAGAGAGACTTTGGGCTTCATGCAAGGAAAGCAGCAGAAGCAGCAGAAGTCTTTCTTTCTCTCCCCCAAACTCTGCCAGAAATGAGTCTTTGTGAGACTTGTCACACCATCATGGCATCTTGGAGCAGGAGGCCTTGCAGGGTCCCAAAGACTCATTTCTGGCAGAGTTTGGGGGGAGAGAAAGAAAGACTTTTTCTGCTTTCCTTGAGTGCAGACAAAAGCAGAAGAAGAAAGAAGCAGAAAGAAGCAGCCCGGTGGCCAGGCAAGGCATGTGGGGTGAGGGGGGCAAGTTCCCCCCCCTCTGCCCTTTTCCCCCTCCCTCACTACCTCGTGTTGTTCTTGTGGGCCATGTGGGCGGCACAGCCTTGTGTTCTTGCACAGCCTGAATTAAGTGCTTTGGGGGTAACATTTCTCTGCGGAACACCAAAAATTTCTCAGGGACCACCAGTGGTCCCTGGCTCGCTGGTTGGCAACCACTAATCTAGTTGTTAGCACTCTTGGGGAAAAAAAGAACAACAACAGTTCAGTTGCCTCTTGAGGGGAAAAAAAGCACCTTTTATTGGATTTTATTTGGATTTATTCTCCAAAGCACCAGAGGGCAGGTCAAGAAGCAGTGGGTGGAAACTTGTTAAAAAACGATTCAACATGGGATTAAGAAGAAACTTCCTGACAGTGAGAATAATTAACCAATGGAATGGCGACCCTTGGGAATTGCTGGTGCTCAATCACTGGATGTTTTCAAGAAAGATTGGACTATTAATATTAATTATATAAAGGTCTCCTGCCTTGGGCAGTGAGGTTGGACTAGAAGACCTACAAGGTTGCTTCCAGCAACCATTTTATGGTTTCCATTTTATGGTTTCCATTTTATGATTCTTGCTTGGCATTTGGCTCTTTGCTGTTTCTCCAGCACTTGAGAATCAGGGGCAGGCTGCTGGGGGCTCTCAGGGGTTCGGGAGACCCCCGACATAAGATTCTGTGCTGTTTGGAGAACCCACAAATCCCACTCCTGGATGGCCCCGCCCAACCCTCCCCTCCCAGGAGTCCCCATATGGCCCGTTTTGGATGCAGGTAAGTAAGTGCAGGGCATGCACGGAGGCTCAGGGAGGGCAAAAAACGGGCCTCCCGGACGTTCAGGAAGGCCAGAAATGGGCCTATTTCCAGCTTCCAGAGAGCCTCTGAAGTGTAGGGAGGCTGTTTTCGCTCTCCTGGAGGCTCAAGAAAAGCCTCTGGAGCCCGGGGAGAGCAAAAACTCCCTCCCACTGTGGTGCAGGAAGCCGACTAGGCCACACTCACCATGGCCATGCTCACCCAGCAACTGGGCAGAGAACCCTTTGCTAAAATGTTTGAAGCCCACCCCTGTTCGAGATGATTTCCTGCCCTATTGCTTCAAACTGTCTGCTCAAAAAGAACCTGGGCAACTCTTCTCCTTCCTTTTGTGCCAATGAAAACTTGGTCCCCATTCCTCTTCACGTTACCCTTCCAGGCACAGTTCCTGCACTGTAACATTGTGGGGGAAGACTGAACATTTCTGAAAATAGCAAAAAAAAAAAAAAAAGACATGGAAATCAGCCAACATCCTTAATTCCATCGGGGGAACATTTGACTGATTTGTTGATGAACACGCTGAACCTGGAGTCTCAGAGAAGTCACTGCAGTTTTTGTCCCTTGCAGAAGAAGGTAAAAGGTAGAGAGAGAACGTAGGAAATCAAGCTCTTTCTTTCGACTTTTCTTTGGTCTGTCAGCTTTGGAAGCCATATTTTATTTAGGAGCTTCCATGCTGCCACATCTAAATGCCTAGGGCAGTGGTGGCTAACCTTTTTGGGCTCCCGTGCCGATAATTGCGTGTGCGCTTGTCTGCTCGTGCTCATGTGCCATCACCCAGAAGGAAAGGGGCCCCCATCAGGGGTGGGATACAACAAGGTTAACTACCGGTTTGAGATTTACGAGCTTCCCTGCACGCTGGGAGCCGCACGCCTATAAATCGTCAGCAGCATGCTGTGTTCAGAGACGTAGCCTTTGAAACAGCCCTGCTTTTCAATTACAATTTCAATTTTCCTGCTTTTTCAATTACAGCCTTGTTGGGCAGCTGAAAATGAAAAATCAGGAAATAAAGGTCTGGTAAGAGCCTGGGTGGCGGGTGGGCAAAAACATCAGCAGACATAGAACCGGTTCTATGTCTGCTGCTCTTCAGAGCTACCAGTTCTACAGAGGTGGACAGAACCAATAGAAACCCACCCCTGGCCCCCATGCCTCCTGTGCATGCACGCATAACCTGCGTGACCCACGCAACCCATGCTGCATGCTTCTGCACATGTGCAAGTGTCTCCTGCACGCCGCCGCACCCCCTGCATGTGCGTCAGATACCTGACCATCAGCTGTTGGGCAGGCGGCGCACGTACATGCACAGTAGACCTTTCCTGGGTGTGTGATCGCGTGCCAGCAATTATGGCTCTGCATGCCACTTCTGGCATGCATGCCATAGGTTCACCACCACGGGCCTAGGAATTTGGGAGGGGGGGCAGAAATTTCATAGAGAGGTAGAAGTCTAGATATGACAACATTCTTCTCATCAAGTCAAGGACAGCTTACCCTGCACCTGGAAAGGAATGGTTGGAGGAATGTCTGCAGTTGGGACAATGGGTGATTGACTGGTGGGTTCAGGGCAGTGGTGGTATTCTACAGGTTCGGCCCGGTTCTGCCAAGCTGGTAGCACCGATGAGCAGCAGAGACCGAACCGGTTCTCTTCAGCACTCTGCTGTTGGGCCCACCCGCTCACCTGGCTCCATACTCACCTTTATCCTCTGTTTTTGAAGCACAGCTACTTTGCACGGCACAGAAGAATGGTATGTGGCAGCTGCTGAAGTGACCGGGAGAATGCAGGATCGCAGGAGGTGAGTTGAAGCGCCTCTATGCTTGTACAAACACCTCTATGCCTGCACAAAGCGTGCATTTGGCATGTGCACATATGCAAAGTGTGTGCACGTACACAAAGCGCTTCCACCAAGCCATGCCCACCGAACCAGTGGTAAAAATTTTTTGAATTCAACCACTGATGCAGGGGATGGGGAGTTTGATTTTTAATGATGCAAGGAAAATCTGGAACACTCAGATTCGGGTTTTCCCAGATGTGCCTATATGACAACTCTAATGAAATGGAACTTTGAGGTTGTCTCGGAGTCTATTGGCTTGGAGTTTGTTAGTTGGGATTCTGACCTGATCTTCAGGATGGACAAGGCAGCCCTCTCAAAAAGGCACATAGGTTCATTCTGCAATCTGTTAGGTTCGATTGCAGAATAACAGAATGGGAGGGGACCTTGGAGGTCTTCTAGTCCAACTTTCTGCACAAGAAGTAGACCCTATACCCATGATGGCGAACCTAAGATACGCATACTGGAAGTGGCATGCAGAACCATCTCTCCAGGCATGCCAGCTGTTGGCCATTGCTCTTCTGGGTTCTGGTGCTCCAAACAACTGGGCTTCGTGCATGCAGGACCTCTGGAAACAGGAAGAGCACCTCCCTTCCCTCCCTCCCTCCCTCCCTCCCTGCTTCCTTCCTTCTTTCCTTCTTTCCTCCCTTCCTCTTATTCTCTTTTTCATTCTTTTTCCTGGTGACACTTAGAGAGGTAAAGCACTGTAAAGTAGTGTATAAGAGTTATTGCTATTATTATTATCTAGATCGGTATTTCTCAACATTGACAACTTTAAGATGTGTGTCCCCAGCCAGCAGGAATCCTGGGAGTTGAAGTCTGCACATCTTAAAGTTGCCAAGGTTGAGTAACAGGGATGTAGAGTCTGTTGCTGGATTTTTAAAAAATAATAATAATCCCCATTCACTTCTTTAAACAAAGATCTGAAAATGCCTTCATGGCTGATGCTCTTGGGAGAGTCGATTTTTTTTAATTTGTTTTTTTATTTCACTGCATTTTTACATTAAAGGTGACAAGTGATCAAAACTTGAGAAGTGCCGTGCATGGTTCATAATTGTTCCTGGATGGTGGTTGCTGTCCCAAAAAAGCATGCCAGAAATGGAATCAACCGGGGGGAAAGTCTTTTTCTCAGAAAAGAAAATCCACAATATCGAATACGGTAATAGTCCCTATATTCCTCAGAAGTATGACAATATTACTTTTCTTCTTGGCAGCTATGTGACTCCTGGGTGTAAACATACTGGAAATTAAAGAAGCTTAAGGAATTTCTTTTTGAAGTCCATCTCCTAACTCAAGGGTTGGCAACCTGCAGCTCTGGAGCCACATGTGGCTCTTTCATCCCTCTGCTGCGGCTCCCTGTCGCTGGTCGGCTCCACAATTGATAGGGCTTTCGGTTAGGACAGGTAGAGGAAAAAGGATGCCATGCTAGGAGGAGACTCTATGGTGGGGGAACAGGACTTCTGGTTGGCTCCACAATTGATAGGGCTCTATGGTGGGGGAACCGAACTTCCAGTTGGCAGAGGAAAAAGCACACCGTGCTAGGAGGAGACTCTATGGTGGCTTCTGGATAGGACCTTTGTGGCTCTTTGAGGTGTTTAAGGTTGCCAATCCCTGTCCTAACCTGTAGGCATGGGTGGCATTCTAATGGTTCAGACTGGTTCGGGTGAACCGGTAGTTCGGGTGATCCTTTGGCCCCTGTCCATCCTTTTCCTGTGCTTTATTTCCTTGTTTTTGAGCCCAGCTGATTCACGTGGCAGAGCGATTTGCCATGCATCAGCTGTTTTACTCACCAGAGATGCAGCAGAAGGTAAGTATCTGATAGCTAAAAATGGTCTTTTCTAAATGCTGTGTATGTACACGTGTGTGTGAAGTGTGTGCTCACCAAACTGGTTGTGACCCTGGTTGAATCACACCACTGCTTGTAGGAAAAGGAGTGGCAGAAACTGGGGGTGGAATCAAAAGAGGAATCAGCCTAGAATCCCTACTTGGCTGCATTTATTGGAAATAAATGATCAAATTCTCTCCAGGTAGTGAGTGGTCAAATCTTGAAAAACACATGGCGATATCATCCACATGCTGCTACACCACAATGTCAAAATTTCACAGGAACTTGCCCAAGTGAAAGAGAAGAAGTGGTAGAATGTAGAGGCAGAATTCAAAGAGGGATTGGCTTAGCATCCCTACGTAGTCACAAGTTGAGGATTCACTTCACAACTATGGCAAGAAAGGTCGTATAATATGGTCATAACCAATGTCTCACTTACTGACAGAAATGCTGCGCTCAATTTAGTCGTAGGTTGATGATTCTCTTTGCAACTATGTCAAGAAAGGTCATAAAGTGGGGGCATAACCAATGTCTCACTTAGTGACAGAAATGTTGGGCTCAATTCTGGTTGTAAGTTAAGGACTGCCAGTTTTTCCATATATAGCGCTAGGGTTCACTATCAATTTTGCACTGGGACGATGTGGAATTTTTCTCACTTCTTCATGGCTCTAGAAAAATCTCTGGCGTATCTGAAGAACAAAAAGTCTGCTTCAGTTCTTAGGAAAAGACCTTCAAAAACCTTTTTTCTTTTTCGAAGAATCAGCAAATGAGATTGTACATGTGCATATGATAAAAAAAGTTGCAAAGCTGGAGAAAAAAAAATAATAATGCCACATCTGCAGATGTAATTCGTGAGTCATTCATATAATCCTCATCCATGAAAGATAAAATACACAAGAATGAGAGATAGAAGAGGGAGGGAGGGAGGGAGAGAAAATAATAATAATAAAAAGGACAGTTTTATTCCAGAATGAACAAAAGAGCAATGATGGAAATGAGAGAGAGAGAGAGAGGAACTAAGGAGCCCAGTTCCCAAACTTTAATGGAAGAATTTAAAGATGTATTTTTTTTTTAAAAAAAAATAGAAGATAATAATGTTACCCACCATTTTCAGAAATGGATTTTTTTTTTTTTTTTGAAGAAGCTGAAGCTCATATTGCAAATGGGGGAATTTAGCCCAAAGTTGGAAAACAAGCAGTCAGTGTCCAATGAATGATTATGGACAAGAGACTTTATTTTGTCTTTTCGACCAAGCGAATTTTACGTCTGACTGCTTTGGAAAAGAAAGGATGGGGCGGAAAAAGACTAAACGGTAGAGAAAAACGGAGCCCAAGTGGTGTTTTTTTTTTTTTTTTTAAACTCTTTCGGCGAAAGCGCCTTTTTTTTTTTTTTTTTTTTTTTGAGCTGTTTAACATCCCGCATCCCTGATGAATTTGAAAGCGGCGTTGCCTGGAACATCACTTCCGGGAGAAAGAAGTTTTACTTGTTGTGAACAATGAATGATCACAGGATGATAATTGGATTTAACAGGCTCCCCGTTGCTCTGGGGCGTGTGTGGGTGGGTGAATAAAACAGCAGGGGAAGGTCAAAGTGAAAAAGAAAAAAAAAAAAGACTAAATTTTGAAGCGCTGGGAAAAAAAAAAAAAAAAAAAAAGAGCAGAAAAAGTCCCCAAAGGATGCATTAATTACCATTCTAAATCTTATAAATAAAAGAACCAGAAAGAAATAATCAACGTGTTTATCACTGTTGAGCTACGTCCTGGCTTAATTTTTTTCGGAAATTCAAATTGCTCTCTGGTTGGGGGAGGTCTCCCATCCTCCAGACTGGACCCCCCACCTCTCAATTTTGTCTCCTTCCAACCCAGCGCCTCAAATAATCCCACCGGGTCAAGTCTCCGTCCCCACTGCCTGCTTTTTCGCGATCCCGCCTGAGGAGATCCTGAGGTGCACCTCGCCGCGCCTTGGGCTGCCCCAAAAGCAATTCCCCTCGACTATTTTTTTTTT
>BLBF01000022.1:9562939-9578053 GCA_015471245.1 Laticauda colubrina | reverse complement strand
GTCCCAGATGAGGGTCTCCAACTGGGGCGCATCCCGCCGCGCCTTGGGTTGCCCAAAGGCGATTCCCCTCGGCTGTTTTTTTTTTTTTTTTTTTTGGAGGGGGGAGGGAGGCTGCTTTGCTTCTCAGCCCCTCTCCCCAGTCCCAGACGGGGCTGTGTGTCTCCAACTAGGGGCCCTCTCGGAAATCCTCCGGGCTGCCTCTCTGCCCTGCCACCTTTTGCGCGGAGCGGACGCCCCGAGAGGATCCCACGCTCAGCTAGGGCGCATCGCCAAGCAGAACTGCGCGATTTCAATCCAAGCCGAGGTTGGTCTTTGGGCGCGCTGCGCGATGGAGACGCGCGTGCCCTGCGAGAGAAAGGCCAGAAGAAGCGCGGGGGAGGAAAAGCGGACCGAAAGCGGCTGCCCTCCCTCTCTCCCTCTCTTTCTCTCTCCCTCCTTCCCCGCCTGCCTCCGTCCCCTCCCCGCTTCGCTCGTCCGCCCGCCGGGGCGCTGTGAAGCGCAGCCTCCTTGACGTCAGGACGCGGGCGGTGCGCGGCATCTTCCGCGCGGGGGTCCCCGGCCGGGTGGCTGCGCGCTCCGGGCGCCCCAGGGAAGGAGGCGCGACGGGCTGGGCAGCCGCGGACCGCTGCCACCGCCGCCGCCGCCGAGGACGACCGGCGCACCGCAGAAGGCGACCAAAGGCTGAGCCAGGGCGGACGAGCCCGGGGAACCGGCTTGTAGGGCGCCTCGGCCTCCCTCCGCCTCCGTCCCGGGTCGGCCTTGGCCATGGCAGCCGCCGAGATGGAGAGCGCGGGCGAAGGGGAGCTGGCGGAGCGCGTCTTGCTGAACGTGTCGGGCCTGCGCTTCGAGACGCGGCTGGGCACCCTGGACCAGTTCCCGGAGACGCTGCTGGGCGACCCGGCCAAACGGCTGCGCTACTTCGATCCTCTCCGCAACGAGTATTTCTTCGACCGGCACCGGCCCAGCTTCGACGGCATCCTCTATTTCTACCAGTCCGGGGGGAAGCTCCGCCGGCCGGTCAACGTCTCCCTGGAGGTCTTCGCCGACGAGGTGCGCTTCTACCAGCTGGGCGAGGCGGCCTTGGAGCGGTTCCGGGAGGAGGAAGGCTTCCTGCGGGAAGAAGAGAAACCTCTGCCCGCGCACGAATTCCAGCGTCAGGTCTGGCTGATCTTTGAGTATCCCGAGAGCTCCGGCTCGGCCCGGGGCATCGCCATTGTCTCTGTGTTGGTCATCCTCATCTCCATCGTCACCTTCTGCTTGGAGACCTTACCGGAGTTCCAGGAGGAGCCGGCTGAGATCCGGGATCCCACGGGCCAGGCGCCACGGCCGGGCATCCTGGCCGACCCTTTCTTCGTCATTGAGACCACTTGCGTCATCTGGTTCACCTTTGAGCTCCTGGTGCGCTTCTTCACCTGTCCCAGCAAGCCCGAGTTCTCCAAGAACATCATGAACATCATCGACGTGGTGGCCATCATCCCTTACTTCATCACTCTGGGCACCGAGCTTGCTCACGAGCAGCAGAAGGGGGAGCTCCAAGGCAACAGCAGTGGCCAGCAGCAAGCCATGTCCTTGGCCATCCTACGGGTCATCCGCCTGGTCCGAGTCTTCAGGATCTTCAAGCTGTCCAGGCACTCCAAGGGGCTGCAGATCCTGGGACAGACCTTGAAAGCTAGCATGAGGGAGCTGGGTCTCCTCATCTTCTTCCTCTTCATCGGTGTGATCCTCTTCTCCAGCGCCGTCTATTTTGCCGAGGCCGATGACCCCGAATCCTACTTCTCCAGCATCCCCGATGCCTTCTGGTGGGCTGTGGTCACCATGACCACGGTGGGCTATGGTGACATGAGCCCCATCACCGTGGGAGGAAAGATTGTGGGCTCCTTGTGTGCCATTGCTGGCGTGCTCACCATCGCCCTGCCCGTACCGGTCATCGTGTCTAACTTCAACTACTTCTACCACCGGGAGACAGATCAGAGTGTCCTCCAGGACGACCCGGGGAGTGTTCAGGGCAGCTCAGCCGAGGAAGCGAAGAGTAAGAACTCCTCCTGCAAATCCATGGTGCATTTGGAGCACCTTGACGAGACCCACAACGGGACCAGGTCTGTGGAGAAAACCAATATCCGAGCCAACAGCTCCATAGATCTTAGGAAGTCCCTCTACGCCCTTTGTATGGATTCGACCAGGGAAACTGATCTGTAAGAGGCTGTTGGTGATTTAAATCAGGGAACAAATGACATTCGTTTTATTTATTTATTTTTATGTATTTATTTTTTTATTTTTTAAGTTTGGTAGCTTCTCTAAAAACATCTCCAAGTTAGTGGATTCTTTCTAAAAAAAACAACAACAATTCATTCCTTTGGATGACTCAGCAAATGCTTGAGCAAAGATTTACAACCAGCAAAAGAGTTAATGGGACATCTTTTTCCCATGATCCGAGGGGGCCTTTGGTAGAAAAAGGACTTTGCTTGCAGAGCAAATTTATTTTCATAAACCAACTCAAAATACTGGAGATTTCTTATATAGGTCATTGGTAGCCCCCCCCTACCAGTCTCAAATCCCCTCCCCTCTTATCATCCCATCTTCTAAGGCCATTTCCCCCCCTCTCCCATGAATAGTAAACAAATTTTTGTAGGTACCATCATTTCAAGCTAAAAAATATTTCTATTTTTAATATGTATGATGAAAATAGCCATGTTACTGTGATATAGGAAACCATGACTTCTATATAGACTTTTTAGCTAAGGAATAGATTTCTTATTTTAAAGTTAAAAACAACAGCAACCACTACCCCTTTCCTTGTATGTGTGACGAGTCCTGTTTTCAGCATTCTGGTAACAAAAAACATTGGCGTTTGTCTAAGTTTTGTACCTTTGGTGAGAATTAAATTACATAAATGGCAATCTTTATTCTGTAAAACCGTTTACCCCTGCAAGATTGCATCCTGTTTCTGGCTGTCACTGAGGCCAGATGTCAGCAGCTGGCATGCTTGAAGGACCTGGGTTTTTTCTAAATACAGGTAGTCTTTGACTTATGACCACAAACGAATCCAAAATTTATACAGTTTAAGGGAGAGAGTCGGCAATGTTGTTCCATGTTACAACCTTTCTTGTCACAGTTGCAAAGTGAATCCGTGCAGTCCTTAAGTGAGTAACCTAGTTGTTAAGTGAATCGGGCTCTCCCCTGACTTTACTTGTCCGAAGGTCGCAAAAGGGGATCGCGTGACCCCAGGGATACTGCAACCGTCATAACTGTGAATCAGTTGTGCCAAGTGTCTGAATTTTGATCATGTGATCGTGGGGATGGCTGCAATGGTCTTGTGAAAAACGCTCGTGGGTTGCTTTTTTTTTAGGACCATTGTAAGTCGAGGACTGCCTGTAGAACATTCCTGGGTTCAGTTTAACAGATAACAGATAATCAGAGTTGGAAGGGACCTTGTAGGTCATCTAGTCCAACTCCCCCGCATCCAAGCAGGAGACCCTACACCATTTCTGACAAATGGCAGTCTCTTCTTGAAGGTCTCAAGTGATGGCGCTCCCACAACTTCTGAAGGCTGTTCCATTGTTCTCACTGTCAGAAAGTTTCTCCTTATTTCCAAATTAAATCTCTCCTTCAGTTTCCATCCATTGTTCCTTGTCTGGCTGTAGAAAATAGCTTGACCCCCTTCCTCCTCTCTGTGGCAACCCCTCAAATATTGGAAGGCTGCTCTTCTGTCCCCCCCTGGTTTTTCTCTTCACCAGACTACCAAACCCAGTACAGTAACAGTTCCTGTAACTGTTCTTCATATGTTTAGCTTCCAGTCCCCTAATCAACCTGGTTGTTCTTCTCTGCACTCTTTCTAGAATCTCAACATCTTTTTTATAATGTGGTGAACAAAACTGGATGCAGTACTCCAGGAATGCAGTACTCCAGTCTTACTAAGGCTTTATAGAATGCTATTAGTACCTCCTTTGATCTTGATTGTTAATGCAATTTTGGATTGCATTAGCTTTTTTGGCGGCTGCTGCACACTGCTGGCTCCTATTTAGCTGGTTCTCCACAAAGACTCCAAGATCCCTCTCCCAGTTACTGCTACTGAGCCTGATTTCACCCAGTCTGTATGTGTACTTTTGGTTTTTCTTGCCTAAGTGTAGGACTTTACATTTAACAAATCAAAAAGCTTCGGAGTGGAGCGCCAGAAAAACGTTTTAGCAATCGCGGAGCTTTTCGGATTGAGTTTTCTGAATCATTAGTTTTCTGATGGGGACCTAGATATGATTTATGTCTTTGGGGGAGCTGGTCACTGTTTATAAATGACTGTTTTTAAATTTAAGTGTCCAGTAATGGACTCTTGGGGGGGAAAACCTAATGGAAAAGGTAGAAGTTATTAAATAAAGCTTTTACGGATTCCACTTTGCACTAAGTGGAAATCAGTTGACCTCATTTTGAAATAAGATGGATTGCTGCCTCGTAGATTATTGGTTGATGGCTGACAGGACTTTGTTCCTTAAGTTCAACCCTCTTATGTTCAACTTAGATCACGAAGCCTGCAGAGAAAGAAGATGACTCCAATCCCTAGGAGGACATCCATCTTCTCTGGAGCTACAGACACAGGATCCTTCTTGGTTTGACTGTCTTCTCTTGTCCATCTTACACATCTAGGAAGAGAACGGTTGAACCAGAATGGCAGGGGGGTCTTCAAACTTGACAGCTTGAAGATTTGTGGACTTCAACTCCCAGAATTCCTCCTCCAGTCATGTTAGCTCAGGAATTCTGGGAATTGAAGTCCACAAGTCTTAAATTTGCCAAGTTTGAAGAACCTTGGTCTGTGGAACCTCTCCCTCATCTAGGTCATGAATGTCCCAAAGATGCTTTTTTGCAAAAGGCAACTGGACTTTGTTTTTTTTCCTTGAAAACAATTCATTTGTCACCCAAGAAACATCTTCAGATCTGAACTTTCTAAACCAAAGGCTCTTCTTGGATGAGAAGCAAAACATTTTCAAGGGAGAACCCCCCCCCCCCCAATAAAGTCCGGTTGCCTTTGGGAAAGGAATGATTAATTCCCGAGTAACGATATGTACCTACAATATTCCTAACTCCTGATCATGAATTTGATCTGAGAAGGCACAACTCAAGCCAAGGTAGCTTAAATCCTTCTTGCCTTGCCAATAAATTGCGCTCTTCTTTTTCTTTTTCTTTTGTCTTCTGCTGAATGGATGGGATTATGTAGGTTTGGGAATGCAGCCATCACAATCATGACAAGACTTTATCTTCCTCCCTCCCTTCCTTCCTTCCTTCCTTCCTTCCTTCCTTCCTTCCTTCCTTCCTTCCTTCCTTCCTTCCTTCCTTCCTTCCTTTTTGCAATGGACTGCTGCAAGTTGAGTCAGGGCAACCAACACTTCTTTGTCTGTCCAGCAGACCCTGGAAGGAGAAGGGGGGGGGAGGGAGATAGCCATAACCCAATTTTGCTGAATTTCGAATTAAGATTCTCTTCCAGGATTCCAGAGTTCCTCGTTCTTGCTTTAAGGCAGGGAGGAAATAAATAGACTTGATCCGAGCCTGTAAATTAAATTAAACTATGCTTTTTTTTTGAAGTAGGTTTTCAATTATTATTATTATTAGAAATGTGGTGTTCTTTTTTTGAATTGCAAATGCTTGCAGCAGAGGTTCTCTTTGGAGGATCAAGCATATTTGATTTTAAACCATGCAGAGGGAATTATCTTCATTATTTTCTGATGAGCAGCTGTGGGAAATGGAATCTGAGTACATGATGGACTTTAAATCCACCCAGATTACTAGCTTGTGAGACATAGATGGGCAAGGGGTTGGTGGCTGAGCATTTCAGCAACATTTCTGCCTGCCAGGAAGGGAATTCTTTCATACATTATCTCGGGTGAGCAAGTCTAGTTTATTAGAGCTGACAAGAACTGCTCGATTGCTCATAGAATTAAGGAAAACCCTTCGGTTGGAAAGGCACACTTCAGAACATTGAGTCCAGCCTGGAATCCAAATTCAATTCAATAGCAAAATTGGAAGGGACTTTGGAGGTCTTCTAGTCCAACCCCCTGCTCAGGTAGGAAACCTGGCTTAAACCATTTCAGACAAATGGTTGTCCAATCTCTTCTTTAAAGCCCCTAAGACAGATTGACTTACTAGCCCAATGTTCCTCAACCTTGGTTGCTTGAAGATGGGTGATCTTCAGCTCTTAGAATTCCCCAGCCAGCATGAAATCTGCAGCTCTTGAAGCATTCTGGCTGGGGAATTCTGGAAGCTGAAGTCCACCCATCTTCAAGCAACCAAGGTTGAAGGATTCTGGCCCAACCTCTGCTTGAAAGGGGTGACCAGCCTCTCCTTGAGTTATTGCTTGGAATGAAGTTCTACTGTTCCATCAAAGTCCATCTTCTCATCCTTCTCATCCTTTGTCCTCTTTGTCTGAAGGCTCAACATTTGCAGCTCCTTCAGTCTCCTTCCAGATATTTTCTTTCAGTCCAAGCAGAATAGTGGGTAGGCACTGAAAACCAAAAGAAAGTACAGGCAGAAGTGTAACATTTGTAGTAGGTAGCCAGTAGATAGCAGTGTTTACAAATTTGGATCTATGGTATATATACTCTACGCTCTTTTGTTCCTGTTTCCTATTACAGTTATATAGTTGAGCAGTAAAGCACATGGTGTTTGTAGTCTTTTTTTCTTCTTCTTGTGATGCTTTATATAAACTGAATTTCTAACGGCACCATCCTAATATCACCCAGAGTGAGTTGCTGATAAAACTCCACAAACAAGAGTTAGGGAAAGCTTTGTTTGTCTTTTTTTTTTTGAAAACGTTTTATTTTTTATTTTTTTAACACTCCAAAACAAAAACAAATAAAAGCATCTTTCAGTTCTAAAAAAAAGAAGTGAATATTTGTAGCCCAGGGTTCAACAGTGGGGTCGTTGGTGCTCTCAGAGCTTGGTTGTTTTCATTCCATTGATTGACTAGGCAAATGTGTTGAGCAGTGATGATGTTCCCTAGTTGGGTGATGAAACATCTTCAAGAAAACCACCATACTCAAAGAGCACCAAGGACCTCATGGAGAGTACAGTATCTCAGGAGCCAAGAGGAAGGATTTCATTGCCAACCCATCTCAAAAAGTTCCTTTCTCCAGGCCATTGTGCACTCTGGCATCTTTGACATACTTTCCCATTGTCTTCATTTCTAGTTCCCCAAACCTCCTCATTGCCTTCCTTTGTTCTACTTTCTCTGAATAATTTAACATGTGATGTCCAGAATTGAATAGAGAACTCAAAATGGGCTTGGAGCTGAATGTAATTCCTTCTTCTTCTCATTTAGAAACAGTACTTCTGCTGACATCTTAGTACATCTTCAAATCCCAGTGTTTTTGGTAACCATCTTTACACTGGTGACTTATATTCTGTTTATAATCCAATATGTCTCTCAGGTAACATTAACCAAGCCATTATCCTGCTCCTCTCTTGCTATCCTGCATATTTTACTTTCATTTCCTAGATGAATAATAATTAATCAATCAGAATAGAGCTGGAAGGGATCTTGGAGGTCTTCTAGTCCAATCCCCTGCTGGAGGCCCTACACAATTCCAGACAAGTGGCTGTCCTGTCTATTCTTTAAGATCTACAGTGATGGAGCCCCCACGATTTCTGGTGGCAAGCTGTTCCACTGGTTGATTGTCCTCACTGTTAGGGAGTTTCTCCTTAATTCCAGGTTGCTTCTCTACTTGATTAGATTCCATCCATTGTTACTTGTCCTGCCTTCTGGTGCTTTAGAGAATAGCTTGACCCCTTCTTCTCTATGGCAGCCCCTCAAATATTGGACGACTATTATCTTGTGTCCTTCTTTTGTTCAATTTCATGCTGTTATTTCTCAACCCTTTCCCTCACTTATCAATAACTTTTTGTGAATGTTACTGCTGCATTCCAGAGCATTAGCTATCCCACTCAGTTTGATTAGAGTCTTCTTCTCCTCTCCACCCAAGCCATTAATAAAAAAGCTTGATTAAAAATGGACAACCCAGGACTGATTCTTGGGTCAATAGCTCCCTTCAATTTGAGGGGAACACACAGTGCTTTCAATGGGTTTATCGATTTCTATTTCTGCTTATTTGTCATTCCATCTAGCCCACAATTAACTAGGTTGGCAATAATGGGCAATTTATCAAATGCTTTGCTGGAGTCAAGATATATTATGTCGACAGCGTTCCATGATCAGTTGGCATTTCCCATGATATATTAGGGCAACTACCAAAACAAAAACCAAGGCAAGAATCTGGCAAGATTTGTTCTTGATGAAAAAAAAATCATTTCTGGACTTATTCCATAGTTTCCAAAGTGCTTGCTATAGTATTTGTTTAACATTATTCCAGAATTATTCAGGGTACTATTTCAGACTGTAAGAGCAACCAAGGTGATTAGGGGACTGGAGGCTAAAACATATGATGAACAGTTGCACATAGTGGGCCTGGCTAGTCTAGGGAAGAGAAGGACCAGGGGAGACAGGATAGCAGTCTTCCAGTATTTGAGGGGCTGCCCCAGAGAGGAGGGGGCCAAGCTATTTTCCAAGGCACCTGAAGGTCAGACAAGAAATAATGGATGGAAACTGAACAAGGAAGAAAGATTCAACCAGGAAATAAGGAGAATTTTTCTGACAGTGAAAACAATCAATCCATAGAACAGAAGTTGCCTTCAGGAGTTGTGGTTCATCACTGGAAGCTTTCAAGAAGAGATTGGACTCCCATTTGTCAGAAATAATGTTGGGTCTTCTGCTTGGGTGGGGTTGTTGGGTTGGACTAGATGATCTATAAGGTCCCTTCCAACTCTCTGAATCTGTTTAATCTCCAATAGCCATATTTATATCAATGGGATGTACTAGTCATTTGTTTTCATAGGTACTGTTAATTTTCTTCCATCTCACTCTTTGGTTGCTTTGATTGGACTGCCGTTCGTCAGAAATGGTGTAGGGTCTCCTGCTTGGGTGGAGAGATTGGACCAGATGACCTCCAAGGTCCCTTCCAACTCTTCTAATCTGTTAAATCTGTTAAAAGTCTTCTTTCTTCTCCTTTCAACCCTTAAAAGCAGAGATTTCTCCCTTGCAAAGATAAAGAGAAGAAGACTCAAATCAGTTAGGACAATGACCTCAAGGAATTGGAGAATTTATTTATTTAGGAACTTAAAAAAAACTGTGGTTTATTTAAGAACTTAAAAAAAACATTGGCACATAATTATGGTTGGTTGCACAGTCAGCCAGATGCTCAAGGTTGGATTTGGCATTTTCAATCCACCTTTCCAAGGACCTGGAATAGGCAAATGTTGACTGGTTGTGTTGGAGGGACCATGCAAGATATACACTGTTCCAAGTAAAGTTCCTTTTTGCAAATGACTGTTGGGGACTTGGCTTCCTTTGCCCATAGGCATTCTATTTCTATTTGCAGGTGTTTATAATGGTGTCAAATTCTCTCATTCTTTCTCATCTATTTTGCTGTCTCCAGGTGCTGCTGTGCAGACTTGTTTGCCTTTTTTAATCGGCATCGTTAAGTCTCATATGTTGCATGGCAAGCGCTTGCCTGAGTTTTAAAGTCCCAGGGAACGTTAGCTCCTTCGTTTTTCTATTTAGTGTGTCTGTTTTGTGGTCCCCACCCATTCTTGTTGGCAGGCGACTGGCTTTTCTCACCGATCTTCCAAGGCACCATTGTTGCTCCTTTGTCATGTTGCCGTCTATGGCCCAGCTTTTGGGATCTGCCTGCAGCTGCTACCTCAGTAGTTAATCATTCCTTCAGCTTATTTGTAGAGGCAGTATTTGCTGTCTGTGGCTTCCTTTTCAATTCTGGATTTGTACGTGTTTGGTTCTTAAGGTTTGGTCTTGTGCAGCCAGAATGAGCCCCTCCATCTCTATCTTCCACTTTCCTTGCTCCGAGCCGTTGCTAGGTCTTGTGGTTATCTACGTTGTCTGTTAGTTTGTGTGTGTGTGTGTGTGTGTGTGTGTGTGTGTGTGTGTGTATGGGCCATGTAATATTTTTTGGCTTGCCATATCTCTTTTCCATTTTCCATTTGGTCTTTCTGGTAGGCCAGTTTGGTTTCTCCAGTATTCAGTAAGCCTTCATGGCAGTGGTAAGATTTGAATTTTTTTACTACCGGTTCTATGGGCTTGGCTTGGTGGGCGTGGCAGGGGAAGGATACTGCAAAATCCCCATTCCCTCCCCACCCCATTAACCTGCTTTCCAGCTCCATTCTCCTGTGCAGGGCAACCAAAGAAGACCCAGCCGATCATCTGGGACTTGATGGGAGGCAGAGAAGGGATGCGGGTGGGGCCAGAAGTGGTCTTCAGCAGGTTCTGACCAGTTCTGGAAAACCGGTAGCGGACATTTTGAGTAGTTCAGAGAACTGGAAAATCGCACCTCTGACTGGCTCCGCCCCCATTTATGCTCTGCCTCCCATTGAGTCCCAGTTGATTGGCTGGGTCTTCTTTGGTTGCCCTACGCAGGAGAACGGAGCTGGAAAGCAGGTTAGTGGGATGGGGAGGGAGTGGGGATTTTGCAGTATCCTTCCCCTGCCATGCCCACCAAGCCACGCCCACAGACCAGTGGTAAATTTTTTTGAATCGCAGCACTGGTCTGAAAGGTCAGAAAACAAAACCTCTGACCCCAAGTGACCAACCCAGATTGGATCTAACTTTCCTCTTGATTTCAGTATACTTCATGTTGGTCAGATTGAAAGATATCTAGGTATATGAGCCTCAGTGATGTAGTGGTTAGAGTGCAGTACTGCAAGCTAGTTCGATTGCAATTTGACAGATCGAATCCCACCAGACTAAAGGTTGACTCAGCCTTCCATCCTTCTGAGGTGGGTAAAATGAGGACCCAAATTGTTGGGGACAAGAGGCTGACTCTGTAAACCACTTAGAGAGGGCTGTGAAGCATCGTGAAGCAGCATATAAGTCTAAGTGCTATTGCCCTCCCTCCCTCCCTCCCTTCCTTCCTTGCTCTCTTCCCCCTTTCTTCCTATTGAGCAGTGGGGTAGTGATTAGAATGCAGTATGGCAGGTTAAATCTGTCCAGGAGTTCGATCCTGACCGGCTCAAGGTTGACTCAGCCTTCCATCCTTCCAAGGTGGGTCAAATGAGGAACCAGATTGTTGGGGGCAAATAGGCTGACTCTGTAAACCGCTTCGAGAGGGCTGTGAAGCACGATAAAGCGGTATATAAGTCTAAGTGTTATTGCTATTTGTACTGAGCTTCTTCATCCAGATTCTTCTTGTTATTTCCATAGGGCATCTTGATTCCTAGTTTTCACAATTTTTCCCTTGTTGATATCTTGGCTGTATATATGGACAGAGCTTAAGCAGTGATTCGATTTCAGGTGGTGTTTCTCCATACAGCTTCCGATCATCCATGAAAAAGAACTGGAGTAGCCTGGCAAATGTTTTTGATGTTTTATAGCCATGGCTTGACTTGTTCAGTGTAGTTAACACAAGAATAAATAAAACAACAAACAGTAGAGGTGATAATAAGTCTCCTGAAAGATTCCTCTCTTGATGTTAACTGTAACCTGTGCAATTAGAACAACAGGATAACAGAATAACAGAGTTGGAAGGGACCTTGGAGGTCTTCTATACCCTATCCCCTATACCCTTTCAGACAAATGGTAATCCAACATCTTTTAAAAAAATTTCCAGTGTTGGAGCATTTGCAATTTCTGGAGGCAAGTTGTTCCACTGATTCATTGTTCTAACTGTCAGGAAATTTCTCCTTAGTTCTAGATTGATTTTCTCCTTGATGAATATTCGTCCTATCCTGCCTCCAGGTGCTTTGGAGAATAGGTTGACTCCCTCTTCTTTGGGGCAGCCCCTCAGATACTGGAATACTGCTCTCTTGTCCTTCTTTTCACTAGACTAGTCATACTCAATTCCAACAACTGTTCTTTATCTGTTTTTATATATGTATCTAATATCTTCCATTGTGCAAAGATGAATGGCAATGCTTCTGATATTTCTACTGACTCCTGCCCACAACAGCCATTTTTTGAGATAGGTTGGATGTGTGTGTGTGTGTGTGTGTGTGTGTGTGTGAGAGAGAGAGAGAGAGAGAGAGAGAGAGACAGACAGACAGACAGACAGACAGACAGACAGACAGAGACACTCTTAGCGTATCTTCTAATGAAAATATAATATTATATTAGGTATGGTAATCTTAACCATCATATATAATCATCATCATATTGTTTACATTTCTTATCAACATATATACTTGATTTCACTGGCTTCCTTTTTAAATTGCAGAACTCTTGATAATTCCCTCATCACAAAGTGTTTGTCACACCCTGGCATCTCGCTGGCGGTTTCTTTTGTCAGCAACCAATTTTGAATTCCGGTACCATAAAAATTTAACGATTATCTGATCCAGCATCTTTTCCATCCCCTTAACGTTTCATTTAGCAGAAGTGCCATTAAAACGGAAGGCTTATGTCTTCCCAGTTGTTTCTTTTGACAGCGAAGGCTGAAATACCCGTCCTGGTGGGACTACAGAATCTGCTTCAAGATATACTTGAAGGAATTGTTTGCAGTTGTGAGATGCGAATATGTGATTTCTTTAAAGGGATACCAGTCTGATTTGGAAAGGAACTTGACATCCAGAACTCCTTCACGTAAATCTTGGGATATCACTTTTTGTTCCACTTGGAAGAGATTCTGGTGGGTTTCTTTTTTCAAGCCCTGCCTCAGTTTAAAATGATTTTAGATCTAATCTGGCACAAAGTGATCTTCCACGCTTGTCTTTCTCCCACTGATGGACCTGTTGACGGGCATTTATTTATTTATTTAAACCCTTTCTAAGTCTCATGACAAACTCTGGGTGGCAGCTGCCAATCAAAAATTGAAAAAACAACAACAACATAAAAAACAAGGTAAAAATATGAACTATTGAACTATTATAATCCAATGCACACACACACACACACACACACACACAAATGGTGCCAAGTGAACCTTTTGTTGTGTACTCATTCATCTTATCCCAGAGCTTGGAGGCAAAGCCAAGTCTTCGGTGCTTTACAAACGGATGGAATGGAATGGAATGGAATGGAATGGAATAGAATAGAAAATATGGAATGGAATGGAATAGAATGGAGTTGAATGGAGTTGAATGGAGTTGAATGGAGTTGAATGGAATGGAATAGAATAGGATAGAATAGAATAGAATAGAATAGAATAGAATAGAATAGAAAATATGAATGGAATGGAATAGAATGGAGTTGAATGGAATAGAATAGAATAGAATAGAATAGAATAGAATAGAATAGAATAGAATAGAAAATATGAATGGAATAGAATGGAGCTAAATGGAATGGAATAGGATAGGATAGGATAGGATAGGATAGGATAGGATAGGATAGGATAGAAATAATGGAATGGAATAGAATGAATTTGAATGGAATGGAATAGAATAGAATAGAATAGAAAATATGAATGGAATGGAATAGAATGGAGTTGAATGGAATAGAATAGAATAGGATAGGATAGGATAGGATAGGATAGGATAGGATAGAATAGGATAGAATAGGATAAGATAGAATAGAAATAATGGAATGGAATAGAATGGAGTTGAATGGAATAGAATAGAATAGAATAGAATAGAATAGAATAGAATAGAATAGAATAGAATAGAAAATATGGAATATAATGGAATGAAATAAAATAGAAAATATGGAATGGAGTGGAATAGAATAGAACAGAAAATATGGAATGGAATAGAATAGAATAGAAAATATGGAATGGAATGGATTAGAATAGAATAGAACAGCCTTTATTGTCATTTTCCTGTATACACAATGGTACACATTAAAATGAAATTCTGATGTACTGCTCTCAAAATAAGAAAGCGCTACCCACCGGACAATGTCACCACCCCAAGATTAATAATAACAACAACAATAATATAATAACAGCAGCAGCAGCATCCAAAAAATGTACTCAGGTGAGCAGAATCAGCAACCCAAAGACCTTTTGGCCTTTTGGCCTTTCTTGGAATTGCAAGTCCTGTTTTTTAAAAAATATGGTGAGTCCTCAACTTATGACAGTTCACTTAGTGACCCATTCCATGTTACAACGGTACTGAAAAAAAGTGACTTACGACCATTTTTCACATCTACGATCATTGCAGCCATCCCCATGGTCACCTGAATTCCATTCGGATGCTTGACAACGGAGTCATATTTATGACATTTGCCAAGGTCAGGCGATCCTCTTTTTGTGATGAGCAAAATCAATGGGGGAAGCCAGATTCCCTTAACAGCCGTGCGCCTAACTTAACAAGTGCCACGATTCACTTCACCAGTGGGGCAAGGAAAGTCATAAAATGGGGCAAGAGACTCGCTTGGCAAATGTCTCCCTTGGCAGCATAAATTTGGGCCTCTGCTGTCGGCGTATACCAATCTAACCAAAACTTTCCTTTAACAAACAAGTCTAGCAGGGTTTCACAAAGGTAATAACCAAGTATTTTCTTAAGATGTACAATGTTCCAAGGAGTGCAGTTTTTTGCAGTTCTGCTGGTGTTTTTACAGGAATTTCTTGATGTATTTTATAAAATTATTATTATAATTAACAATAAACAATTAACAAAACAACAACAATAAAAATAGCTAGAAAAAATAATAAAATATCACAATTTACAAATTGAAGTTGAACAATTTATAAGACCTGGATATTCTGACTTTTCAAGGAAAGTCCCTATTCGGAATTCCCCATATAATTAGACATTAACTGCTCTTAGATCTTCAGTTAGGACCTGAATTGTTAATTTTTTTTAACCCGTCCCAGATTGTGAATCAAAGAGAAGATTAAATAATAACAATAAAAGATGAGAAATGAAGGAAAAAATGTCCAAGTTTCAAGAGTGAGATTTGAGTTAGCTAGAAATATTACCTTACAGCATCACACAGGCTTTCTTCTCAATTTAAATGCCCCCATTGCACAGGTCTGTGTAAAAAAAACAACACCTTTGTCCCTTTTAAATATTCTGACTTTTGACATAGTTTTGCAACTGAGTGTAATTAGAACCTCCTGTGAGTCTTACTTATTCATAAATGGAATCCGAGCAAATGAATAACTCCAAAATGTTCATCCACTTGAATAATAAAAAAAA
>BLBF01000022.1:9530141-9547269 GCA_015471245.1 Laticauda colubrina | reverse complement strand
ATTTGCTGTTCAGCTTCCTTCGGGTATTATCCCACTTCATTGTAGTTGTGCTTTTAAAGTTGTAGCAGCGTTTCGGCAGAATCTCATCTGCCATCGTCAGGCTTCTGTATTGAGTTCGTCTGTGAGTCAGGCTAACTGAAACGGCTGTGATAGCCTGACTCACAGACGAACTCAATACAGAAGCCTGATGATGGCAGATGAGATTCTGCCGAAACGTTGCTACAACTTTAAGAGCACAACTACAATGACGTGGGATAATACCCGAACAAAGCTGAACAGCACATATATCTATATCTATATCTATATCTGTATCTGTATCTGTATCTGTATCTGTATCTGTATCTCTATCTCTATCTCTATCTCTATCTCTATCTCTATCTCTATCTCTATATCTATATCTATATCTATATCTATATCTATCTATCTATCTATCTATCTATCTATCTATCTATCTATCTATCTATCTATCTATCTATCTATATTTCTCTCTGTCTCTCTCTATTGCTCTGTCGATCTATCAATCTATCTATCTGTGATCTATCTCTATCATATCTATAATTTATCTATTATCTATCTATCATCTCTCTCTATAGTATCCTATCTATCTGTCTATCTATCTTTCTATCTATCTATCTATCTATCTATCTATCTATCTATCTATCTATCTATCTATCTATCATCTCTCTCTCTCTATATATATATATATCTATTTTTATTTCTCTCTATCTCTCTCTATCACTCTGTTGATCTATCAATCTATCTATCTATCATCTATCTCTATCATATCTATAATTTATCTATTATCTCTCTATCATCTCTCTCTGTAGTATCCTATCTATCTGTCTATCTATCTATCTGTCTATCTCTCTGTCTATCTATCTATCTATCTATCTATCTATCTATCTATCTATCTATCTATCTATCTATCTCTATCTATCTCTATCTCTATCTATCTATCTATCTATCTATCTATCTATCTATCTATCTATCTATCTATCTATCTACCTCTATCATCATCACTCTGTTGAGATCATCTCCCTTCCTCCCTCCAGTGCCCCCTGTCATATCTATCTAATAGAAAGAGGGCTTACTCCCTCCTTTTCTTTTACCTGGACCTCCCAAAGGTTGACCTGATCTGCAGGCATATTGGTAAGTCCTGGGTGTTGGTTCCCCCCCCCCCCGACATTCAGCAGTAGTGCTTCTAATCCAGAAGGTCAATCACACAGCCCACCAGATTGCTTGGAGGAAGAGACAGTCCGGGTGTAACAAATATCTCAAAGTACTTCTGTCTCTGTAGCAGCACAAGACTGCCCTGATTTATTAATATCTCCCTCCTGCCTCCATTTCTCTCTGCGGTCAATTAAAAGCACACACCTTCCCTTTAATAACAAGGAACCAACCCTCAGCTGTCAAGTGATTGACACAGGTGGAAGAGTTGGTTCTCTCTTTAGGCTAGGCATTGTTTTACCCCTCCCCCCCTCCCCTGTTCTTGTTCTTCAGGATCCTGAACAGATTTATTGGCCAAATAAACAGGGAACTAGTGAAGATCAGTGGCATCTCAGAGCTGAGTGATTGGTCTTGGTCAGGAGCTTCTGAAGCTTAAGAAATAAGTAAGAATCCAGTGCTGCCTTCTGACTGTCCTGGGTAGGGTGGTCTCTTTTTTGGAGAGAAAAATAAAGGGGGAAAGTAATAAAAGAAATTAAAGCGTCTCTATCCTGGTGGCTGGGAGGAGTGGTGCGGTGGCCTAGAACAGGGGTTGCCAATCTTTTGGACCTCAGGGAACACCAAACTCATAATTTTAAATCCCGTGAACCAGAGACTGTGGGAAAATCCCCTCAAAAAAGTCTGCAGGAAAATTCTCCACCCCATTTTCCTACTGATCGATACCATCTCCAGCTTCCCATTCTTGGGGGGTGGGGAGAGAGAGAGAGAGAGAGAGAGAGAGAGAGAGAGAGAGAGAGAGAGAGAGAGACAGACAGACAGACAGACAGACAGACAGACTTTTGGCTTCATGCAAGGAAAGCAGCAGAAGTAGCAGACTTTCTTTCTTTCTCTCCCCCAAACTCTGCCAGGAATGAGTCTTTGTGAGATTTATTACGCCGGCACAGCCTCTTGGAGTAGGAGGCCTTGCAGGGTCCCAAAGACTCATTTCTGGCGGAATTTGGGGGAGAGAAAGAAAGACTTTTGTTGTTTTCTTTGCGTGCAGCCAAAAGCAGAAAAAAAAAAGCACAAAGAAGCAGCCCGGTGGCCAGGCGAGGCACATGGGATGAGTGGGACAAGTTCCCCCTCACTGCCCTTTCCCCCCTCCCCTCACTACCTTGTGTTGTTCACAATGCAAGCAACACAAGCCTTGTGTTCCCGCGGGCCATGTGGGTGGCACAGCCATGTGTTCCTATGCAGCCTGGATTAATTGTTTGGGGGATGCTTTGTGGGTGACATTTCTCTGCAGACCACCAAATTTTTCTCATGGACCACCAGTGGTCTCTGGCCCTCTGGTTGGCAACCACTGGCCTAGAAGTGGTCTTGCCTCACAATCAGAAGGCTCTCCTAGGTAGAGGCAGATATTCCTCTCTTTGGGCACACTGAGAATATTCCTGCTGAACAAAACTCCACGTTGGTGACAGGAAGGGCATCTGCCATTAACACAGTCTGCAAGCTCCATTCAGTTGCCCAGACTTCACTCTGCAAGGGATTACGGGGTCATTAAATAAAGAAGAAGATGATGATGGCTGGGAAATTCTGGGAGTTGAAGGCCACAAGTCTTAAACATGCAAAGGTTGGATACCCTTGATGTAGGCTTTTGCACCCTAGGCACACTCCCAGATTAGAGATTGGGAAGATGCAAATTGGAAGACATGGGAGTCTGGACTGCATCAGGACCAAAATTTAGGAAAGTATTAGAAGCTCTGAAATCATGAAACAGAAAATTCAAGAATAATCAACTCTTGATTCTCGAGACATAAAATAAGATGAGCTGAATTTCTTCAGGATTGGAAATATTTCTGCTATTTTGCAATCTTTGTAGCAGTCACCAGATTAATAAGAACTCATGAGTCTGGTTTATTGCTCGAATAATACAAACCATGGCTGATATATTGTAGCTTTCTTTGGAATCTAAAATGAAGCCTATGCATCTGGATAGACAGAACACGAATTTAAAAATGCTGCAGGCAAGCATAATTTGATTTTAAAAAATGTCATTTTCTTTGACAAACATTGGTATAATTATAAGCTCTGGCCGTTTCCTTCCGATAAAAGGAGCAACGGAAAGTTACCTATAGAAGTTAGCATTTTCCTGTCTGAGGAATCTTTTTCAAGAGTGGCCTGTATCATTTTTCAGAGGTATTTTTAGAGAAGGAGCCATCAATTATTCATGCCTTTTAAATTGCATTGTCTTTGTCTGGTTAAGAACATAACTCAGTAATCCCCAGCTATGCGCTTCCAATAGAACAGGCTGGTTTCAATGAGCTGAAAGGAGCAGATGGCTTGTGGGTTTGAGAATCAGCATCTGAGATTTTCAGATTGTTTCCTGGTTCCGATCATATTCCATAGGATTGGAGCAGAGGTGGGTCTTCAGCAGGTTCTGACCAGTTCTGGAGAACCGGTAGTGGAAATTTTGAGTAGTTCGGAGAACCGGCCAATCCCGCCTCTGACTGGCCCCGCCTCCCATTGAGTCCCAGCTGATTGGCTGGGTCTTCTTTGGTTGCCCTGCACAGGAGAATGGAGCTGGAAAGCAGGTTAGTGGGGTGGGGAGGGATTGGAGATTTTGTAGTAACCTTCCGTTAGGAGTGCGGAGGAAATGGGGATTTTGCAGTATCCTTCTCTTGCCATGCCCACCAAGCCACGCCACGCCACGCCCACCAAGCCATGTCATACCCACTAAGCCACACCACACCCACCAAGACAGGCCATGCCATGCCCACCAAGCCACGCCCACAGAACCAGTAGTAAAATTTCCTGAATCACACCGCTGGATTGGAGTGAGTTTGATATGGGCCATAGGAACCAGTGCAATTCATAATTAGCTCATGGAACTGATTATCTGGGGTAGGACATGTGTGATGCCTGGGTCTCTTATGCATCCACCAGATCCAGGCAAACTTCCTCAGATCCAGGAAGACATCTCAAGGTCCGAGATTACCAAGCAAGAGAGAAGAAACAACAACATTTCCAACTCAAAGTTGGATCACTCAGTGGTCTAAGCTTGCACTGATGTCCTTTCCAGAGCAATGGATGCTGTTGCACAACAGAACTATGTGGGTTCAATTCATTGCTTTCTACCATTGGGTCGTGCGTACCTTGGGTTATTGTGGTGTGTTGAACAAATCACAAAGCACTAAGCCACAAAACAATGTCGTGCATGCCCTGGCGACTTCAGAAAACAAACCAATTTAGTCCATTCCTTTGTACTTTCCCTTGTCTCTTTAACTCAGAATCAGAATAGAGCTGGAAGGGACCTTGGAGGTCTTCTAGTCCAGCCCCCTGCTCAAGCAGGAGATTTTATGCAATTTCAGACAAGTGGCTGTCCAGTCTCTTTCTAAAAACCTCTGGTGATGAAGCACCCACAACTTCTGGTGGCAAGCTGTTCCACTTGTTCATTGTTCTCACTGTTAGGAAGTTTCTTCTCAATTCCAGGTTGCTTCTCTCCTTGATTAGTTTCTATCCGTTGTTTCTTGTCCTGCCCTTCTGGTCCTTTGAAAAATAAATTGAATCCCTCTTCTTTGTGGCAGCCTCTCAAATACTGGAATGCTCCTAATCATGTCCCCCATAGCCCTTCTTTTCTCTAGAATAGCCAAACCTCAAATCCTGCAACCCTTCTTATGTTTTAGTCTCCAGGCCTTTAATCAACTCTGTAAAATTGGTTTCTGCTGAAGCCATTACAACCTTTTTAAATCTTGGGGAGTAAGCCAAGTAAACACACACACACACACATACCCCAAACATAGAGAGGAAGCTCATGGCAAATACAGAGCAACTGAATTCTTTATTTTGCCTCCAACCACCCACCCATCGATGGATATTTGTTGACCTTTGACAAATGAGCTGTAGCATAGTAATATGAAAAAGCAACTAGTAGTTCCTCAGGCGTTCTCCACGTTTACAAGTAGATTGACTGAAGCCAGCTCGACAGAAAAGTTATTCTGCAGATGTCCTGAGGGTTCAGGTAGGTGAAACTCAACTCTACACTATTATCCAGTGTCTGGTTCCACTTCACATTCTGGTCATAATGTGACCCTTGGTCCTAAAAGCACAGCATGAGCTGAGAAGAACATGGGATGAATTCTCTTAAGACTAAAGTTGTCCCACACCATTAGATGCCATTCAGGAACATCAAAACCAATGTCAAAAAGGGCCTTTGACATGTAGAGATTACTATCCATGCTTATATGGTTGTGGCTGAGGTTCACCTGTTCAGTCTGTTCAGTGAGATGTCCATGGCCAGTGAGTGGCCATGGACATCTCACCTCATCCATGAGTGAATTGTGTCCAGCATGTTGATATGCAGCTGTCTACATCTTGGTCTGCTTCTGCATCAAGGAAAGTGATGGAGACAGGTCTCTGTGGAGAGAGAAGAAGCAAAGTCCAGGGATGGGATTCAATTTTTTTTTACTATCAGTTCTGTAGGAGTGTCTTGGTAGGTGTGGCAGGGAAGGATTCTGTAAAATCTCCAGCCAGAGGTGGTATTTGCCAATTCTCCGAACTACTCAAAATTTCCACTACCGGTTCTCCAGAACGGATCAGAACCTGCTGAATCCCACCTCTGAAGCACACCTTCAACTCAACTTGGGTTTTGAATGGGAGGCTGAGGATGAACAAGAAGCATCAGATTATAGGTGGACAAAATCTCCATTGCTGGAGTTGCTCTTCTTAAGATATTCAATAGCCACTGGTTGTGCATGGACAGGTGTTTGGTGCTCTGCTTACCATGATTAAAATTAGATTAGAATTAGAATTCTTTTATTGGCCAAGTGTGATTAGACACACAAGAAATTTGTCTTGGTGCAAATGCTCTCAGTGTACTCTAAAAGAAAAGATACATTTGTCAAGAGTCAAAAATCATCAGGTACAACACTTAATAATAGTCATAGGATACAATAAGCAATCAAATCCTACAAGGAAACAGTCCATAAAAATCATAAGGATACAAGCAACAAAGTTACAGTCATACAGTCACAAGTGGGAGGGGTTGGGTGATAAGGAGTGATGAGAAGATTAGTAGTGATAGTAGTGCAGACTTTGTAAATAGTTGGACAGTGTTGAGGGAATTATTTGTTTAGCAGAGCGATGGCATTTGGGAGAAACTCTCCTTGTGTCTAGTTGTTCTGGTGTGCAGAGCACTATAGCATCATTTTGAGGGAAGGAATTGAAACACTTTATGTCCAGGATGTGAGGGGTGTAAACGGATGCTAAACCATGTCCATGCCCCACTGGCTCTTAAATTAGGCATGTGAACACTTGCAAAGGAACTGAGCATCAGGATAATATTTAATAAATGATAATTTATTAATTTATCAACTTCACCCCTAGTTCTAGAAGGACTGATATGGTAGCAGTCTTCCAGGACTTGAGAAGCTGTCACAGAGAAGAAGGGATTGACTTATTCTCCAAAGCACCAGAAGGCAGGACAAGAAACAAGAAGTGGAAACTTATCAAAGAGAGATCCAGCCTAGAACGAAGGAGAAATTTCCTAACAGTGAGAACAATTAATCAGTGGAACGGCTTGCCTCCTGATGTCATGGGTGATTCATCACTGGAGGTTTTCAAGAGATTAGAAGCCATTTGTCCAAAATGGTGTAGGGTCTCCTGCTTGAACAGGGGGTTAGACTAGAAGGCCACTAAGGTGCTTTCTAACCTTATTTTTCTGTACGATTTCCTACCACTGCATGGATTGTAAGTCAATCTCAGTTTTTCCTCCAGTGATGGCTAATGGAGTCCCTCAGTTCCAGAGTACTTACAAAGAGCCTTCAGCCCACCCAGGAGACTATAGTTAACAAAAGGGTGTTTGATGGACCACAGGATGAGAGGAGAAGCCATAATTTACTGAAGAGAAAGAAGAAAGAGCTGGGGAGATAAAAAAGATTGATATAGCCATCTGCTAAAAGGGTGACCTCTACAGCCAAAGAGCAGACCTATTTGTTTCTTCCCTTCTTTAAGTAGACCCACTGTGAAATCTTCTTTTCTTTCTTTGCTGTTTCCCCCACCTCCTCTTAAATAAATCACTCGTTCTCCTTTCACCCTGTGAGTGACACTTTTACACTTTTCATCCCTTTATTCCGTAAAATCCGAGCGGAGCCGCACAGCAGAGAATCGTTTTCAGCAAGCATCTTCTCCCACCTACTGGTGAGTTTGAAGTGTGCACCTTTTTTGACTCTTGTGACACTGGATCTTAGCAACCAGCCCAACTTAAAACAAATAGAGAATAGAATAGAGCTGGAAGGGACCTTGGAGGTCTTCTAGTCTAACCCCCTGCTCAAGCAGGAGACCCCAGACCATTTCAGACAGAAGCAGCACCTCCAACTTCTGGAGGCAAGTTGTTCCGTTGGTTAATTGTTCCCACTCTCAAGGAATTTTGCCTTAGTTCTACGTTGCTTCTGTCCTTCATTAGTTTCCATCTGTCGTTTCTTGTCCTGCCTTCAGGTGCTTTGGAGATTAGCTTGACTCCCTCTTTTTTGGGAGCAGCCCCTCAAATACGAATACTGCTTAAGATCTCCCTGTTTAGGAATTACAGAAGTTAGCAACCCTGAAGTTTCAAAGTGGCTTTGCAAACACTCAGTTTTGTACCAAGGAAAAGGTTTTAGTGGTAAATTAAAACCTTTGAATAGGATAGAATAGAATAGAATAGAATAGAATAGGATAGGATAGGATAGGATAGAATAGAATAGAATAGAATAGAATAGAATAGAATAGAATTCTTTTTTGGCCAAGTGTGATTGGACACACAAGAAATTTGTCTTGGTGCAAATGCTCTCAGTATACATAAAAGAAAAGGTACATTTGTTCAGAATCAAGAATCATAACGTACAGCACTTAATGATAGTCATAGGGTACAATCAGCAATCAAATCATACTAGGAAACAGTTCATATAAATCATAATGATACAAGCGACAAAGTTACAGTTGTATAATCACAAGTGGGAGGGGATGGGTGATAAAGAGTGATGAGAAGATTAATAGTAACAGTAGTGTACACTTTGTAAATAGTTGAACAGTGTTGAGGGAATTATTTGTTTAGCAGAGTGATGGCATTCGGGGAAAAAATGTTCTTGTGTCTAGTTGTTCTGGTGTGCAGAGCTCTACAGCGTTGTTTTGAGAGTGGGAGTTGAAACAGTTTCTGTCCAGGATGCAAGGGATCTATAAATATTTTCACAGCCCTCTTTTTGACTTGCGCAGTATACAGGTCCTCGATTGAAGGCAGGTGGGTAGCCATTGTTTTTTCTGCAGTCCTAATTATCCTCTGAAGTCTGTGTCTGTCCTGTTGGGTTGCAGAACCAAACCAGACAGTTATGTAAAACTAGGGTGCATCTCGGATATCATGCATCTTTGCCAGCAACTTTGAGCTTAACTAGAAACTAAATCTATCTTCAGAGAAGATTCGGGATGAAAGGCTTCCAACAGTCCTGCCTCTGGGTTAAATCAGGGAGCCCGGGGCTGTTTTGGAAGCCATGAGCCAAATTTCATTTATTCAGGTTTCTCTGCAAGTGGTCAGTGCAACCAGTTCAGTGGTGGGATTCAAAAAAATTTATTACTGTTTCTGTGGGCATGGCTTGGTGGGTGTGGCTTGGTGGGCATGGTAGGGGAAGGATACTGCAAAAACCCCATTCCCTCCCCACCCCACTAACTGCTTTCCAGCTCCATTCTCCTGTGCAGGGCAACCAAAGGAGACCCAATGGATCAGCTGGGACTCAATGGGAGGCAGAGAAGAGATGGGGGCAGGGCCAATCAGAGGTGAGATTTGCCAGTTCTCCGAACTACTCCAAATGTCCACTACTGGTTCTCCTGGTCAGAACTGGTCAGAACCTGCTGAAGACCGCCTCTGAATTCAGTCTCCTGTTTGAGTAAGGAGTTGGACTAGACGACCTTTAAGATCCCTTCTAATTCTGTTATTCTGCGATGGTTGGAACTCTCCTCTTGGACCAATCTAAAGGGAAGAAGGTTTACACCAGATCAAGCACTCCTTGGGGATCTAATCATCAGATCTCCAAGTAGGGGAGCAGCCTGGTTTTGTCTAGGGGTCAGAGAGATCAACGACCTCTTTCTCATCCTTGTTGGAAGCAATCTGTCCATTCAGGAGTTATTTTTACTGCAGAGATGCCTGTTCTGGCTTCAACCTCCTGCTGGGAGCCCAACAATCATTGACAGATTGTATTCTCCACACACCCCTCCTCCTCTCTCCTGGAAAGAAGGTCACAGCCAGAGGGGGGAGGAACAAGCTGGCCCTGTTTGTTTACCGAAGAGGCAAGCCACACTCCAATTTCTCTTCTTGCTGTTATTTTGATTTCATTTTTTCCAACAAACCTTGAAGTCGCATTCCACCAAAGGAGGATAACGTATTTAAAGAAACCATTTAAAGAAACCACCACATCCGGGGCATGCAAAATTAGTGCCAAGAGAGCCACTTTGGTGCAGGGATGAAGGCACAAGGCCACAAAGCAAGAGAAGGTGAGTTCAGTTCTGCCTAAGGTCCAAAGCCAGCTTGGGATTCCTTGGGCCAGTCTCTCTTCTTAAGGCCTGGGAAGAAGGCAATGATACACCACTTCTGGAATCTTGCCAAGACTGCTGTGTGGTGGAATGTAGTCTGAATTCCCAGGAGGGAAGGGCTACGTTAAAGAGAAGTTCAGGTAGTTTGGTTGAAAGGAGGAGAGTCCAGACAGCTCCTCATTGGAAGTTCTCAGAGTGTATTTTAAATGGTGCAAGGTAGATTGCTTTAGTTTGGCAAGATTCTGTCTGTACGTAAGGAACAATAAAAGAAACTATTTTGAAATAATCCTATCTGTCTTTCTTGGTTTTTGGAGCCTGACATTCAGGGACTTGACCAGGGGGTCATCACAAGCCAACACTGATTTAAAGTACATCCTCCCTCCATTTTTTTTAAAAATGATACTACCTGAATTCCTGGGGGTGGGGGGGGAGAAGGAAAATGGAAGGCAAAGGCTAGATTGACTTTTCAAGCATGTAAGCCCCAAAATCTGGATATCCCACTTAACAGCTCTGCTCATTAACCATAAGCCAACCTTAAGATAATGATCTAACTCAGAGCAAAACCTTCTCAAGCAAATCTTTAAGAGTTCTGCATGGAAACATATTTTTTTAAACATAAAGGAATGTTTTTGTTATTCAGTTGCTAAATTGTGTTTGACTTGTCATGACCCCATGGACGGTAACATACAAGGCTCCCCTGTCCTCTCCTGCAGCTTCCCCAAATTCATGTTCATTATGTCAATGACTCTATCAAACATCTCATCCTTGGCCATCCCCTTCTCTTTTTGCCTTCATTTTTTCCCAACATAATATTTTTTTAAAAAATATTGTGTGTGGGGGGAATTCCTGTTCCATTTCCAATCTGTGAGAAAGATGCTGGAAATGAAATGGAGGCTGACTGCAAGGAAATAAGATTTATTTGATTCCCAGAAACTTCAGTGACAGCAGCATGTTTCTGGGATTGCTGACAAGGTGGATGAGTGAGTGGATGGATCTTTCTAGGGTTCTGGGGTTTTGTGTTTGAGATGCTCCAGGGGGTTGTGCAATGTAGTGAACCTTGGGTCTTTAACCATTTCAGTGATGGTGGATAAATCATATTATGTCCTAAAAGTCATGTCCTATCCTTAGAATTTGCGAGGGGGGATATAAATTCTTAATCCCATCAGCTGTGGGAGCTGTTGGCCGAAAACATTTTGTTTATCAATAGATTGGCCTAGTCTTTCTTAATAGGAACTAAATATCCATCTCTAAAGACTTGAGGCTTCTGCTTGAGGTTATTAAGAAAGACTGGGGCTGCTTTTTGCCTTTGTTAGGATTTTTCTCCTTTGGGGAAATAAAATATAAATGCTTCTTTTAATATCCCCCAAAATAATTCATTCTCTCAGGAGGAGGGGAGGCTTCCAACAACACCTATCTGGAATGGTATATAGCCGTAATGGCAAACCTATGGCACGTGTGCCACAGGTGGCACGCAGAGCCATTTGTGCAGGCACACGAGCTGCAGCCAAACATACCTCACTGCGCATGCACGTGCCTCCCAGCTGATTTTTGGCCTGTTTGAGGCCTTTTTCAGCCTTTCAGAGGCTCAAGAGAAGCCTCTGCAGGCTTTGGAGGCAAAAAAACAGCCCCGTTTTGTCACTTCCAGTATTTCCAGAAATACCGGAAGTGACAAAACGGGCCCATTTTTCACCCTCCAAAGGCTGCAGAGGCTTCCCTCGAGCCTCTGAAAGGCTGAAAAAGGCCTCAAATGGGCCAAAAATCAGCTGGGAGGCACGTGCATGCACAGTGCAGGTAAGGGGGTGGCATGGGGGGGGGATCATGTGTGCATGTGCAGGGGGTGTGAGGGGGCTGTGTGCATTGCTTTCTGGGTGCTGGCATGTGAGCGTGCACAGGAGCTCAAAAAGGTGAGCCACCCACTGATATATAGGATCTCCTGCCTGAGGAAGGGGTTGGATTAGAAGACTTCCAAGGTCCCTTCCAATTCTGTTAGTCTGGATTCTGTGAAAAAATTAAGTGAACCAGAGTCCAAAGGAAAAGACCCAGGCAGAATTGAACTCCCAACTCAAATCTCTGACTTGCAAGGTGTCACATATGTCACCAAGAAAGAACAAGAGATTTAGCTCAAGCTCTAAGACTCTGAAACTGACCCCTTCAAATCTCCATATTGAGATAAATTACAAGGGAATGCACTGGCTGCGTCCATTGTGCTGGTTAGATGGTATATAGCTAGTCTGGGAATGAGAACTGTCCCCTTAAGGGAATGCTTCATAGGAAATATTGTTAATGCCTCTTGGGAGATGTAGTTCATATCACGTGGTCACATCTGTAATCCTGATTGGTCACTGAATTGATCTCTGGAGGGCTAAGGCAGTTTTTGGACATTCTTACCTGGACTCCAGCATTGTGCTGGAGTCTTTCTTTGGTATATCGCTATGGGATGAAGATAACCATCTTTTCACACTATGGAGGCAATCACTGGGGCAAAGATTGGACATTAAAAAATCTCTGCATAACTGTGACTTATACTTTGATGATACCTGATATAATCCAATAAAATTAAGTTTGCATGGAGGCCTTTGTTGGACTGCTTATCCCAGGAACTTTGGGAAGATCAAAGTATTACCCCAGTGAAAATATGTGTGTTTTCTGATTTCCTCTTAAATCAGTGACAAGTCAGTCGCATAAGGACTTAAGCCTCTTCACACAGGAGAGTAAAAAAACCCATCTGAATGGTTGCTTAGAGGATACAAGGAAGGGTCATTAAATCCCTCTATGGGCAAGACAAGAGAAGAAAATCCATTAAGAAGCATTCTATCACTCTCTCCCCCCCCCCCCCCACATCTCCTCAAATTTTTTTTTCCTACTGAAGAAAAAAAAAAGCAATGCCTTTAATCTCTTTGCAAAGACCTGAGTAAATGTATTAGCAATTGAAAGAGACTCGGTGATCCTACTTGTGTCTTAAAACAAAGAGAAGAGGAAACAAAGTTAGGTGCCATAAAGATTCATCCACTGGCAGGAGTTGAGTTTTATTGCAGGATATCTCCCATAATGTTTTCAAATACTGAGCATAGAGCCTGAAATTATTGTTTAAACCCTTTAAGAAGTTTAATTTTAATGCTCCGATCACTCCGATGTAATTAAACCCAAAGAATTAGGGCTGGAGGACTCCCAAAGAGGATGAAAGAAAAAAAAAGGCTGTGGAGCAAGCTGAAATCAAATAAAAAATAATATAAAAAAAAACTAGAAAAAAATGTCCAAACAGACTCTCCAAGAGATCTGATGTTAAATTCAGTACAGATCAAGACATAATTCCCAATGAGCAGTAAGAGTCTTGCTGTTTGACAAATTTCTTTGCATTTCGGAAGGCTTTGTGTGGGGAGAATTTTTACAGCTACAAAAATAATCTTTTTTTTTTTTTAAATACTTAATATTCGGAAAGGACTTCTATCTTATTACAACTCCTTTGCTATAAGGAGGTGTCATCATCATTATCATCATCATCATCATCATCCATCATCATCACTTTAGCCATTGTCTATCCACTGTAAGACGAAGGCCTCTTCCACATTGTTAGAAGAATTATCCTTCTGGGTTCAGTTCCAAGTGGGGAAAATGATACTGGAAACATGGAGGCTGTTTGGAAAGATGGTTTAATGGTGGACAGGACCACATGCCTTGGAGCTCCTGGGTAGAAGAAAAAGGGAAGAGATGCTGAGAGTCCCTGGGTTTTATGCCCTCTTTTGGGATTTTAATGTGAGCTTGTATTCTGATTGGCTGTCAGACTCCCATGGGGCCATGCAGGGGCAACTCTGTAGGCTGTCCTGAGTCCCAGCTTTGGTTGAGCCTTGCTGGATGATGATGTAATTAAAGGGCTTTGGGCAATTCCTATTACGACTCTGCCTGGAGTAGATCTTCGTTATGTAGAATAGACTGGCTCAGGCCTTAATGACCCATTAACAAAGGTGAGGGTTTTTTTTTTTTTTGAATTTCTGCCTCTCTGAGTTTCTACTTTTTTTTTAGGGGAAATATTCTGACTTTTTAGTATATCCTAAAATATTTCACTTTTCCTAGGAGAAGGGTGGGTGCTAATTTCCTACAACATGTTTCCAATCAATACAGTCCTGAGCTTTTCGATAGATTTAAGTCTGGCCAACCCTGAATTCCACTGACTCTTATTAGAGGTGATCTTCAGCAGGTTCTGACCAGTTCTGAAGAACCAGTAGTGGGAATTTTGAGTAGTTCAGAGAACCAGCAAATCCCACCTCTGACTGGAGATTTTACAGTATCCTTCCCCTGCCACGCCCACAGAACCGGTCGTTAAAAAAAAGTTGAATCCCACCACTGCCTCTTATCTACTTCCAATTTGCTTTGACTGCTAGTAGTTCAGATTCCTGTGGAGAGCTTCAGCTTGCAATAAACCTTTATACCCATTTGAATTGGTTGGAACTCCCAATTTCCACAGTGCTTGACGGTCAGCTGAATTTCAATCAGGAGGGAGTCATGAGTTTCCCCATCAGAATCAGTGAGAACCTGATCCATAGGCAGCCCAGTTTCCATCCGTGACTTTATCGTGTCACCAACATCCAGAAACAAAAGATTTGAATCTCAAGATGGAAATTCTCCACTTCTTCTTTCAAAAGTTAAGTGTTGAAGCTGAGACACAAGCCAGTCTGAATTCCTCCCAAAATGCCCTCTAATGTCTACACTTATCAGGTTCCCAAAAACCAAGAAAGACTCATTGCAATTCTTCTATGCAGAATTATTGAAGAGTTCCTCACCTATAGACAGAATCTTGCCAAAGGAAAGCAAACAACCTGCACCACAAAAGTTATACTCAGAGAACTATTAAGGAGGAGCCATCTTCATCCTCTTTCTCTCACACAAATTATCTGAACTGCATCGTCTCTTGCTCCTCTGGAATGCAGCCCCTCCCTCCTGGGATTCTGGACAATATTCCATCACAATACTGCCTGAATTGCTCATGAGTCTTGCCCTCCTCAAACTTTTTGGAAGAATATGTGACAACTGAGTATCAGGGGTCCTTAGTGCTCTCTGAGCATGATTGTTTTCTTGGAGATGTTACATTACCCAAACTAGATAACAACATCAGTGTACTGATGCACTGATGATGTTACCTAGTTTGGTAATGAAACGTCTGCAAGAAAACAACCAAGTTCAGAGATCACCAAGGACTCATTGCAACCCTAAAGTACAAATATTCTCCTTTATTGGTATGAATGAGTAACCATAGACTACCAGACTGGATCTTTGTATACCTGGCCTTACATTGACCCAACCTCTTTACCATCAGTCCACACTCTTAAAACAAGTGCAGGCTGGGAAGCCAGAATCCATTTCCTTTAGCAATTTGTGAAGGCAGAAGCACAAAGAAGAATCCATCTTAATCTGTAGCACATGGTTATCCAAAAACAAACCCACATCACATACACAGAGCATCGCTGGTGAGATGTACTTATTAATTGTTATGTTCAGCAGTAACTCAATACTGCCTATCTTGTATTTGGTTCTTATTGTATGTATTCCTATTTTCCCCAGTTTCCTCACATCCTGTTCTTTCAATAAAGCATCCAGATCTACATACATGGTCTCTTTTATTGTAGGATAACAGTGGTGGTATTCAACCGGTTCTGGCCAGTTCTGGCAAGCTGGTAGGAGCAATGATCAGCAAAGAATGAACTGGTTCTTTCTGCTGTTGGGCCCACCCACCCGCCCATTCTCCTATACCCACTTTTATCCTCTAAATTTTAAGCGCAGCTGTTTTGAGCGGCATAGAAGAGTGCTACACGGTAGCTGCTGAAGCGACTGGGATTGTTCAGGCTTGCAGGAGGTGAGTTAGAACACCTCTGAGCCTGAGCAAATGCATCTATGCCTGCACAAAGTGTGTGCATGTGTGCAAAGCATGCCCACCAAGCCCACTGAACTGGTGGCAACAATATTTGAATCCCACCATTGGAGGATAAGTGGGTTTAGCTGCATGTCGAGCTGCACACAGACTATTGTGTAGTGAGGACAGAACAGTCACCACATGCTTTACTGCTTAACTGCTTAACTATAACAGGAAACAGGAAACTCTACTTAGTACAAAAGAACATACAAGTATATAACTTGTAAACACTGCCATTTACTGGCTGAATACTATTGTAGTTGTTGAATAAAAAAATAAATTCCAACAAAATGCATTCTGACACCAAGGTCCCTTCCAGCATCATCATTCAATGAATATGTTCAGCCAGGAATGACAGTTGTTCCCATGAGACATCTCCACACTCACAACCCTCAGGTGTGTGATCTTCCTCTTAGTCTTTCTTCTGAGACACCCTTCTGGTGTCTTTTCAGCCTCAGGAGTTTCAGGAAGAATTTTACAACTTGACTAATGTTGCCACCAATAACTGGGCAGGTCCTCCCAGTAAATGAAAGATGGGTGAGATGCTCTCCATAAAACCTCATCCCCCACACTGGCCAATGGAACAGAAGTTGCCTTCAGAAGTTGTGGGAGATTCATCGCCGGAGGCTTTCAAGAAGAGACTGGATGGCCATCTGTCAGAAATGTTGTAGGGTCTCCTGCTTGGGCAGGGGTGTTAGACTAGATGACCTACAAGGTCCCTTCCAACTCTGTTACTCTGTTATACCTCAGCAAATTGGTGGCTGAAACTTAGTCTGAATCATTTGCCCTAATCTAGTTGTTGTACAAGTGAATACTATGAAATGTGAAAGGTTTTACCAAAAGGGGGCAGCATAAGCCTGGCCATGGCTGAGAACAAGGGGTGCGGGGGATGGGGAGGGGGAGATGAGAGGTGGGATCTTCTTTTCTCACTCATTCAAGATACACTTTCCTGAGAAGACTGAGAATGCATTTTGCCCTCTAAAATTCAACCCTCTCTCCCGAAGAAATAGAAGAACAACATATTTATTAGTTGTAGTCTTAGTTTAGAGTCCGACAATTACAAAAACACTCTTACTCTTTTCTTAGGTGAAAGAAAAGCCAGAAGTTGAATATTTCAGCTTCAACCACAACAATACAAGAGCAGACAAAAGATACAAACTCAAGGTTAATCGCACCAAACTTGATTGCAGGAAATACGACTTCAGCAACAGAGCGGTCAAGGTCTGGAATACTCGACCTGACCCTGTGGTTTCTTCCCCAAACCCCAAAAACTTTAACCTTGGACAGTCTACTATTGACCTCACCTCTTTCCTAAGAGGCCTGTAGGGGGCGTGCATAAGCGCACCAATGGTGCCTACCATCCCTGTCCTATTGTTTCTTTTTATTTTTTCTTCTATGTATCCATTCCAGTATAAACTATGTTTGTACTTATCCATGTTATCTTATAATCGCTTGACAATTAAAATAAATAAATAAATAAATAAATAAATAAATAAATAAATAAATAAATAAATAAATAAATAA
>BLBF01000022.1:9511865-9526240 GCA_015471245.1 Laticauda colubrina | reverse complement strand
GACGCTCTTCCGATCTTTCGGTCTCAAGCCGCAGAGAGAGAGAGAGAGAGAGAGAGAGAGAGAGATGTATGTATATTCCCACTAAGAAGGGTTTTCATCTCTTAGGAAAATATTATGTATCTGAGAATATGATTTCAGTATTGAGGTATTAATGATTTAAGGAGCCAAAATATAAACCAAGCCACCTTCAATTATTGTTTATTTATTTATATCAGAAGCATTACAATTAAAATAAGGCATTACGTATGACATAAAAATTTAGAATATAAAACACAAGATTAAAATATGTATAAATTAAACAGACCTTGCATAGAAAGTAGCAGCATTCATTGGTACCTCCAATTATTATAAAGTTGACTGAAAATAATATCTATTTATACTGAAGAATCTGTGGTTGGATTCAAGTATGTTTACATATTTAATAAGAATCTAAGCAATGATCATATAATCCCAGGTACAAATTACAGCAAAGCATTGTACTTCACCTGATATTTTTGCATTTAATTATCAGTTTAGATAATCTAATTAAAGCAGCTTTTCTGGCCTGTTTAAGATCATCACTTACATAAATCCTGCCCACCCAAGTTTTCTGGAACAGCCATCTCCCTTTAACAGACATTTAAATTGTTTGCAAGAAAAAATAAATCCTCTTTAAATGTGGGGAAAGCTAGTCTATGCTTGAAAAGAAGATTCCAGAACTTTAATCTGCATGTTATAAAGGACATTGCCGTTTGATATCATCAGTACAAAAAGAGGGAGCAATATTTGGATTGCATTTTAAAAAATCCCCCAGGGATTAAAAGTAAAGTAATATAAATGATATTATAATGATGAAGTCAAAATTAAAATGTCTAAACCTGAATCCCATTTTATCTTCTGCACAAATTACCAACATTTTTTTTTACTGTTAGTAGTATATGAACCAATGAGAAAAGAGAGGAGAGAAAGATTGGTAAAGATTAATTTTAAAAAATGGGGGAAAAAGGGAAGAAGGGAAGAAAAGGAGAGAGGGAGAACAAGAGAATGGACAGGAGAAGGGGAAAAAAGATGGGAAAAAACTGAATACATAGTAAAACTTTTCCTGTACATAAATTTGCCTTTAACCAGATCATAGAGCAAAAGAAACCAAAACTGTAAAACCAGAAAATCTAACAATGAATAAAAATAATAGAAAAAGTCTAGACTCATATTTCATCAATATGGTCGAAGTTAAGATTTTTTTTGTACATATTTTCATATTTCAATCCAACGAATACAATGATTCCTGAGTAGGAATTGGTATTGTCAAAAGATGGCCAGAAACGAGATCAAATTTTGTAGATTCTTCTCTTCAGGAAATGATTTTTTCCCCTTATGTTTTGGATTTTATTAGTAAAACCAAGGAAAAACACATTAGAGAGCAGTAAAATTTCATTTCCCACTGCAAATCTAAGGACTTGCAATAAATCTCTGGGGTTATTGTATGTAGGAAAAGTTGGATTGCACCAAAATCTTATCCAATCTTTGTCAGGTGCTTCTGGAGGGTGTAGTAGAAAAACACCAAGATGGTGACCACACAGGTTTAATGGAAGCTCCTCCCATTTTTTAAAAAATGTGTGATACACAGACAACCAGGTGGAAATTTAAGCACCCTTGTGGCATTAATTACAATTGAGAGCATCCTTGATCTTCAGTCAGAGCCAATATTCCTGAATTAAAATTTGGACACTGGTAACTGTCTGGACTTTTTTGGGGGTCCCTCTGGAAATCCAAGAACATCTAGGACAGTCCAGGGCAGCTGAGAGTCCAAAGATGTAAATTAAGCTTTTTAAATTACTTACATTTTAATTTTAAAATCTCCCTTCCTATGACCCTGTAATCGCTTAATTCTGCATAGAGTCAGGGTGACTGAATGGAGCTGAGCATTTACTGGCCGGATGCCCTTCCTCACGCCTATGCAGAGTTCATAGCAGATATTTTTTCTTTTCTTTGCAATCTGCCACTACCTATAATTGAATTCTCAGCCTTCCAAATGGGAGGCGAGTGTGTTCTATGGGACATTAAACATGGACATTAAATGTCTGTGGAGATTCTCAGTCATCCAGGTCACGGTTGTCTCAAAGGTGCTTTTTCAAGAGTCAACTGGATTTTCTGTTTTTTCTTTGATGACGTTTCATTTCTCATCCAAGAAGCTTCTTCAGCTCTGGAAACTTCTTGGATGAGAAGCTAAATGTCTTCAAAGAAAAACTAGAAAGTCCAGTTGCCTCTCGAAAAAAGCATCTTTGGGATGTGGACATTAAAGTGTTAAGAAAATTGCTTTTTTCTTTGTACAAGCCCAAAAACAGTTTGAGGTGCAAAATGTCTTCTATATTTGTTGTTCTTGGTTGCTTTGTCGGTTACCTTCTTTGGCAAGATAGCTTCCTGTCAATTCTGCCAAATAAACATATCATATTTAGAGCTTCAAAACTGAACCGAATTCAATTTTCAGCCAGCATATTGATATACTGTATCACAAGCATGCTATGAATCATTGTTGACGTCTTTTTCAGGTGTTCAAAAGGAAGTGAAATAAATGGCTGGATTTTTTTAAGGTCGTGAGCTGTGAAATCTTGAAAAAAAATGTGGTGATGTCATCACAAAGTTCTCATATGCTGTCAGAGGAAAATGTCAAAACTTCACAAGAACTTGCCCAAGTGAAGGAGAAGAAGTGGCAGAACCTGAGGGCAGAGTTAAAAGAGGGAACAGCCTCGAATCCCTACATAGTCACAAGTGAACAAAGTCCAACTCTACTGACCCTTGTCAAACTCCAAGCAGGAGCTGACCATTAGTTGAGATGGTTCCTGGGCATAGATTTTTAGCAATAAATCAGCTGAACTGAATTTTCATAGTCCTCAATTTCCATAGTTTATGTTTCTGACTACGCACAGAAATGGAAGGTTACCTCGATCTACACAATGGATGAACGGCTGCAAAAATTGACAGGGTCTGAACAGAAATGGCTAAATTGACTGCTCTGATCAAAGAAAGAAAAATACAAATACTTTTATTTCTACTGGGAAACCACTTCTGGACTTTGTGCTTGAGGTGAAAAAAAAAAAAAAAAGAAAGAAACTCTGATTTTGGGTTTTACTGATTAGATAGATGCGTTGTTATAGAAATGACTAGTGAACACGATTACCGTATTTTTCACGATAAGACGCACTTTCCACCTTAAAAGTGAATGGAAATGTTGTGCGTCTTATAGAGCAAATATTGGGGTGGGGGTGGGGTGTGTGCTGCAGCTATCACTGCTGACACCTGACCCTGCTGCCGCCGTTCACCAATTCCAGGGAACGCTGGAGACTTCGCTGCCGAGCAGCTGATTGGTGGTTAGATTGGCCTTCCGAAATACCGGTGATCTGTTCTAGGTGGTGGATATTGCCGCCGCTGCCTATCACCGCTGCTGATTACTGATCACTGCCGTCGATCACCTTCACTACCACCTCTATTTGCTGCTGCCATTTGGTGGCAGCAGTGAATGGCGAACAGTGGTGGCGAATGGTAGCTTTAGGCAGCAGCAGCTATAGGTGGGGGCAATCCCCACAACCTAGAACAGCTGATCGGTGGTATTCCGTGAGGCTGATCCAACTGCCAATCATCTGCTTGGTAGCAAAGGCTCCAGAGTTTTCTGTTGGCTACAGTAGCTCAGCTTAATTGACCAGTAGTGGGCACAACAGAGCGGAGCCCTGACAAGCCACGTGCTGGGGCTGCAAAAAGGTGCTGAAGCTGACCAGGCTGTTTTCTGTTTGCTGCAAGGATGCTAGCCAGATGAATACCAGATGGATGCTGGGAGGCAGAAGTAGATTCCCCCCCCCCTTGTTTTCCTCATCTAAAGGTAAGGTGCGTCTTATGATCTGGAGCATCTTATAGTGCAAAAAATACATTACAACCCACGGACAATGTTCCTCCAGGCTTCCTGTCTTCTACCATCCCTCAGAGTCCATTTAAGCTCACGCCTACTGCTTCAGTGATTCCATCCAGCCCCCTCCTCCTCTGCCTTCCCCTTCTTCTTCTATTGCCCTCAATCATTCCCAGCATTAGGGTCTTCTCCAGTGAGTCCTTCCTTCTAATTAGGTGGCCAAAGTATTTGAGTTTCATCTTCAGGATCTGACCTTCTAAAGAGCAGTCAGGGTTGATCTCCTCTAGGACTGACCAGTTGGATCGCCTTGCAGTCCAAGGGACTCACAGGAATCTTCTCTAGCACCAGAGTTCAAAGGCTTCCATTCTTTGGCACTCAGCCTTCCTTATGGTCCAACTTTCACAGCTATACATTGCAACTGGGAAAACCATAGCTTTGACTAAACACATTTTTGTTGGTAGGGTGATAATGTGTCTGCTTTTGAGTATGCTGTCTAGATTTGCCATAGCTTTCCTCCCCAGGACCAAGTGTCTTTTAATTTCTTGGCTGCTGCCCCCCTCTGCAGTGATCTTGGAGCCCAGGAAAATAAAATATGTTACTACCTCAATTTCTTCCCCACCTATTTGCCAGGAATGGAGAGGTCTGGATGACATGATGTTAGTTTTCTTACTGTTGAGTTTCAAGCCAACTTTTGCACTCTCCTCCTTCACCCGCATCAAGAGGCTCTTTAGTTCCTTTTCATTTTCTGCCCTCAGAGTGGTATCATCAGGGAGTACACTCTACACCTTGAACATCTCTGAGAAACAGACAGGACAGTGTCTGTTCTAAGAAGTCAGGCACTGTCAATACTAAAAAAGCTAATAACACCCTAGGATGCATCAACAGAAGGATAACATCAAGATTCTGTGAAGTAATAGTTTAGTTTAGTTTAGTTTATTGTCATTGCACCTTGTACAAGGAAATCAAACACCATCTTCAGTGCACATCATGACCATGACCATGACCATGAAATAAACAAAAACATACATCCTTCAGCTTCCACGCATTGAACTGAAAACCCCCAACACAGCACTAACACTGCACTACATAATAGAATTCAAAAGAGCTCCTGTCCTGGGATAGAAGCTGTTTTTCCAACTATTTGTCCTTGTTTTTATTATTCTGTACCGTCTGCCAGATGGTTATAGTTCAAAAAAAGGGTTCCCAGGATGAGATGGATCTTTGAGGATGTTTTGAACTTTCTTAAGGCAGCAGGAACTATAAAACTTTTCCAAAGAGGAAAGAGGGCAACCAATGATCCTCTGGGCAATGATGTTAACCCTCTGGAGTGATTTTCTATCTGCCCCTGTGCAATTGGCAACCATACCAAGGTGTAGTAAGTTAAGATACTTTCTATGGTGCAGCGGTAGAAGGTCACCAGCAGTTTTTTCATTCAGTTGTTGTTTCCTGAGAAGCCTCAGGTAGCATAATCTCTGCTGGGCCCTTTTGACCAGGACTACAATGTGACCACCCCAGGTCAGGTCCTCTTTTAGGGTAACACCCAGAAACTTAAAACGGGCCACATGCTTCACTTGGTCTCCATTAATAAGCAAGGGCTGGATAACAGCACCACTTTATACGACACTGGTGAGACCACACTTGAATTCTGCATCCCATTCTGGTCACCATGATAGGAAAAAGATATTGAGACGCTAGAAAGAATGCAGAAGACAGCAACAAAGATGGTAAGAGATCTGGAGGTTGAACCATGTGGCGAACGATTGAGGGAAGTAGGTATGTGTAGCCTAATGAAGAGAAGGATGACAGGATAATTGTCTTTCCATACTTGAGGGGCTGTCATAGAGAAGAGGAAATTAACTTATTCTCCATAGCACCTGAGGACAGGACAAGTAATGGGTGGAAGATCATTAAAGAGAGATCCAATCTAAAATTGAGAAGAAATTTCCTGACATGGAAAACAATTAATCAGTGGAATAGATTGCCTTTAGAAGTTGTGGTTGCTCCATCATAGGAGGTTTATAAGAACAGACTGGACAACTTGTTGTCTGGAATGGTATTGGGCAGTGGTGGGATTCAAATATTTTTACTACCAGTTCTGTGGCCGTGGCTTGGTGGACGTGATGTGGCTTGGTGGGCATGGCAGGGGAAGGATACTGCAAAATCTCCATTCCCTCCCCACCCCACTGACCTGCTTTCCAGCTCCATTCTCCTGTGCAGGGCAACCAAAGAAGACCCAGCCGATCAGCTGGGACTCAATGGGAGGCAGAGAAGAGATGGGGGCAGAGCCAGTCGGAGGTGGTATTTGCTGGTTCTCCGAACTACTCAAAATTTCCGCTACCGGTTCTCCAGAACTGGTCAGTACCTGCTGAATGCCACCTCTGGTATTGTGTCTCCTGCCTGACAAAGGGGCTTGATTAGAAGACCTCCAAGGTTCCTTCCAGCCTTACTATTTTATGTTCTGCCTAGTTCATGACAAGTGCAAAAACAGTCAATAATTTTAGTTGTGACTCACAAAACTGGGAAATTCGATCAATATATTTAATTTAATTCTTACATGTTTGATCAGCTTGGAACACAATTCTCTTTCACTGGCAAGCAGAGCGAGAAATTAAGAACATAAAATGCAAGGGAGCAATAAATCAATGACCAATGGAAGAGGGTATTTGAATTGCAGCTTTGACTACTCAGTAGAATCTCCATACTTAGAAGCAATGCCTCTGGAAAGAGATTGTAGAAAACCGTATTGGTTCTTGTGGGGAATTTGCTCCTTTGAAGACTGCTTTGGGCAAAGCACAAATGGCCTATTAAGAGTGTCCACCATATATCTGGAGAGAACAACCAGACAGACACTCAATGCAAGAAGAGCATCAGATTAGTCCATGGTGGCAAAAGAGTTTGAAAAAGCCCAGAAGCATCTTCTCTGCCAACACCTTTTATTAAAAAGCTTTGTGAATTTGCAAATTGGAGTCAGAACAGCTGCCACCAGACTCATTCAGATCAAGGGTTCCCAAGGAAGGAGAAATTCTCCAATTCTTTTTCAAATGAGGACCTTTCTGCGTTGCTGTCCAGAAGCAGTTGAGTTTACTTTTGATGCCTTCTGGGGAGGAGCCAACCTTGGTGGAGGGATGGGAACCAAAGCAGCTGCCATTAGAGAGATGCTTGCAGGAATTGGGTATTTCTAGTCTCATAAAAGAAGAAAGACTAGAAGTGACATGATAACACTGTTCCAGTATTTGAGGGGCTGCCACAAGGAAGAGGGGAAGTCAACCTATTTTTTCCAAAGCACCAGAAGGCAGGACAAGAAACAATAGATGGAAGCTGACCAAGGACAGAAGCATCCTAGAACTAAGGAGAAATTTCCTGACAGTGAAAACAATAAACAAATGGAATAGCTTGCCTTCAGAAGTTGTGGGGGCTCCATCACTGGTGGCTTTCCAAAAATGACCAGACAATCATTTATTTGAAATGATATATAACAATGTTGGCAAACCTTTTTCGGCATTGAGTGCCAAAACAGGAGTGGGCAGGCGGGTGGGGAAGCACCAGAAACCTGAAGAGCAGCTCCCCAGTGCGCATGCATGTGTGAGCCGGGAAGCTGAGCTTCTGGTTTCCAGCGTGCATATGTGCACTGGCCACCTGGACTTCTAGTTTCTGGAGTGCATGTACACATGAAGACCAGCTGGCCAGCACTCCCTGGAAACTGGAAGCTAAGCTTCACAGCATGAGCATGCGCACTGGGGAGCTACTCTTCCAGTTTCTGGCTCTCCAGCGAAGACCAACAGGCTGGCGCGCCGGAATCTGGAAGAGCAATGGGTGATGGCTGGCGTGCCCAGAGAGATGGCTCTGTGTGCCACTTCTGGCATGCATGCCATAGGTTCGCCATCATGGACATAGAGTCTCCTGCTTGACCAGGGGGTTGGTCCCTTCTATTTATTCTATGTTTTATTCTATGTTCTATGCTCTTCCCTCTGCCTTTCAGGCAATGTATTCATTGCAAGATACCCAGAAGACCATAATCAACCTTCTTTTCTCCTTTGATGGAAGGAATTTCTCAGGCACGTTCTCTTTAAATAAGAACTGGAGGGAGAGATGCATCCATAAGTCACTTAGCTGTAGATGGGCAGCTATAGAAATGGAATAAATCAAATAAAGAGATGCGAGGTCAATGTTCCTTAGTTATAGTTCCGCCAACAACCAGAGACACCGCTCTTTAAACAAGCATTTAACATCTTAGTTTTATTTATTTTTGGCTCACTAGCTTTGGCTCCTGACTACTTTTGTTTTGCTTAGGGTTTGTTGCCTATGTCAACGACTACCTACTTCATTTATTTTGGGTTTTTAAAGCATGAAGGTTTTAAGACAACATCCAGAAGGAAATAGATGTAATACTTAATCCCACATTAGTGTAGATACTGGAGTTGCCAGCTAGAGATGCTGGGCTAAAAAAAGATTTGAAGAGATGCCCCCAGAAATTGTGAAGGTTCCAACACTGGAAGTTTTTAAGAAGAGACTGGACAACCATTTGTCTGAAATAGTATAGGGTTTCCTGCCTGAGCAGGAGTTTGGACTAGAAGATCTCCAAGGTCCCTTCCAACTCTGTATATTCCATTCTGTTCCGTTCTGTTCTGTTCTGTTTTCTTTCCAAGTCTTCATATGAATTGATTCTGAAGCAAGAAATGGTTTCCTGTTAATGCATGAGTACCACAGAGGATGTTGTCTTTTTGAAAGGTTTATATTTGCTGTTTTCCCTGGGACTACATTAAATTCTTTGCCTTGCCTGGTGTGTGTGTGTGTGTGTGTGTGTGTGTGTGTGTGTGTGTGTGCTGTCTCTTGTTTCTTTGGTTATCTAAGGATTTATCTAAGGATTTAAGGGAGGAAGTTTTGATTGCATTTTTGGAGAAATGCTATGAACTGGCTCAGTTCCTCCGTAGGAGATGTTCCTAGCACTTGTGAATACATCCAGTTTGAGTACCACGATATAAAAAAGAGGTAGAGACTCTAGAAAGAATGCCGAGAAGAGCAACAAAGATGATTAGGGTTGGAGGCTAAAGGGTTGCAGGAATTGGGTATGTCTAGTTTGATGAAAAGAAGGACTAGGGGTGACATGATAACAGTCTTCCAATTTGTTAACATAATACAGGTAAATTGTTGACTTACAACCAGGAGTGGGATTCAAAAATCCCAACAACAGGTTTCTGCCCAGCTGCTGAATGAGTGTAGTCATGGTGGGCATGGCTTACCATAACTTCCAGGAGGGCTGTTTTTTGCCTTCCCCAAAGTCCAGAGGCTTTCCTTGGGTCTCTGGGAGGATGAAAATGGCCTCCTCGGGATCTGGAAACAAGCTGATTTCCTGTTTCTGCTTTTTGCCCTCCCAGGGCCTCCATGTGGACCCCGCACTTACCTGTCATGCCTCTGGTGGAGACTGAAAGAGAGGAGGTACAGCTGACAGGGAGTAGAAGTGTGGCTCCAGAGGTTGTGGAGGAGGCGGGGGAAGGGCAGAGGCCGGCTGGGCAGTCAGAGGAAGACCCAGGCCCATCCCCTCTCCATCCTAGGGCACGCAGGGAGGAGAGGAAAAAGGAGAGATGTGGTCTATGGGGGAGGAGAGGGCCTTGATCCTCTTCATGGGCTGTACTGTGACAACTGGATAAGAGGATGGACACGCGTATGGGTGAGAGCTAGAAACAAAGTGTGGAATATCTCTGGTTTATTGTTCCTCTCTGAGTTTGGCATCCTTCCCAGTGTGTGTTCTGATATCTGTGAACGTCTTCAAGCCCTTATCTTGCCTGGTTTGTGTTGTTTTTTACTCTTTATAATTTAAATGGCATTTCCTCCTTCTTATAACTGTTTGTGTGGGAGTTTTTTGTCTCCAGTCAAGGATATTTGGAGCTTGGAAGCAAAGTAAAGGAATAAAAGGGGCTTCACCTGTTTTTTGTGACTGTGTTTATTTTGTATCCCACCCCTAGGTCATCACATTACCTGCATCCAAAAGGGGCTGCATGGAAACTCTTGAGAGGGGCAAGGTGGAGTGAGAGGAGCCAAACGGTGGGTTCAACTGCTGGTTCGGTGAACTAGATTTAAATTTAACATCCGGTTCGCTCGAATCAGACCGAACCGGCTGAACAACCATTCATTTATGAAACATTTAAATTACAAAAACAATTTAGGTTCAGTTCTCACACTTACAGCCATTGCAGAATCCCCATGGTCACATGATCAAAATTCAGTCATTTGGCAACCGGCATATATTTTGGATAATTGCAGCATCCCATCTGCAAGCTTCCTAGCTGGTTACTGACAAGCAAAGTCAATGGGAGAAGATGGACCATGGGATTCACATAATTGCAGAAGGGCTCTCGCTTAACAACCATGGCAAAACAGGTCATAAAACTCGGGGTGAATCCCTTAGCGACCTTCCCACTTAGCAACAAAAAAGAATGGTCAGAAGTGAAGGAGAATCTACATTGTTGTTTTCGACACGTTCCCTATTATTACACAGTTCCAAGTTATTTTTTTTTTTAAAAAAAAATCAGATGAGGTGAAATTGTGACATTATGACTGATTTGGCTTACATAACTGCAAAGCATAAAAGCTGTGGGTGGTTCATAAGAAAAGGTGCTGTTTGGTGGAAGCCTGCCAATGTAATGAATTCATCAGAAAGAAAACCAAGCATTGTTCTGTGAAAAACTCAAGCAACTCCTCAGTTTAAGGGCTTCAAGATTGAATTTAATAATCGGCATTCAACAAAGCTTCTGAAATGTAAAAAATCCTTTTAAATCAGCTTGTAATACCAATAACAGGTAGCCCTGGACATGGTCATATTTGCGACCAGAATTTTTTCTTGCTATGCAAGGTGGTTTTTAAGTGAGCCCTGATGGATTTTATGACCTTTTTTTTTTTGCCATGTTTGTTAAGCAGATCACTGCAGTTGTTAAATGAATCTGGCTTCCTCCATTGTCTTTGCTTGTTGGATCTTACCTGGGGTTTATTTTTATGGGTAGGGCTTGTACTAGGAGCATACTAAAAACCATGCTAGGGCTTATTTTCTGGTTAGGTCTTATTTTTGAGGGAAATATTATCCTTGTAGCATCCCCACAGTCACATGAATAAAATTCAGGTGTTTGGCAACTGGCATTGTAGCATCCTGGAGTCTCATGATCACTATTTGCGGTGATTTGCTTAACAACTGTGGTAAGAAAGGTGGTAAAATGGGGCAAAGTTCACATAACAAATGTCTTCTTTAGCAACACAAACAGTTGTGGTTGTAAGCTGAAGATACCCTATATCTTCTTTCTCTTTCCTAAAAAATGGGGAATGTAAGTCTTATCCTGCAGTGAGTTGTCTTGTGATGAGATGGCCAGGATGAGTTAGTTGTGGCAAATTGGCCATGATGAGTCAGCCATGGTGAGTTAGCCATGGCAAGTTGTTGTGGCAAATTGGCCATGGTGAGTTGGTTGTGGCAAATTGGCCATGGTGAGTTGGCTTGATGAGTTAGTTGTGGCAATTTGGTTCTGGCAAATTGGCCATGGTGAGTTGGCCATGGTGAGTTGGCCGTGGTGAGTTGGCTGTGGTGAGTTGGCTGTAGCGAGTTGGTTATGGCAATTTGGTTGTGGCAAGTTGGTTATGGCGAGTTGGCCATGGCGAGTTGGTTGTGACAAATTGGCCATGGTGAGTTGATTGCGGCAAATTAGTCATGGTGAGTTTGCCATGGCGAGCTGGCCATGGGGAGTTGGTTGTGGCAAATTGGCCATGGTGAGTTGGCTGTGGCAAGTTGGCTGTGGTGAGTTGGCCATGATGAGTTGGCCATGGCAAGTTGTTCTATCACCTAAAAAGTGGAGGCACTGAGAAGGGATGTGGGAGAATGAGACAGATCTGCTTGGAAGATTTCCTGGTTGCATTGCGGAGGCCTTAGAAGAGATGAGATTGTGCAAGATGCCCGGCCTATTCTGTTCTTTGCCTCCAGCATCCTGCCCCCCTTCCGAGCTGTGTGCTCAACATGTCACTCAGCTCTGTCAGGGCTCTTCCTAATGAGATCTGAGGCAAAAGTATGTACTTGTGGCTTTTTGAAATTCCAAAGCAAGCACTTCCAACATGCAGAAGCTTGCAAGCACCACGAGGGGCCATTAGTTAGACACATAAGGAAATGGCAAACATTGCACACATGCTCCAAACTGCTGGGCCTGCCATTAAAGTGCTAATTCTATATTCTCAAAGAGAGCAAGGTTTTTTTTTTAAATTTATTTATTTTGGCTTGCCTTTCTGAGGGAAAAACTTTTTCTCAGGAACTCATTGCTTTGGGAACCAGGCCATTGAAACAAGGCTGGATCTCAAGATATGTATAGGAACCTACTTTTTATTTCATTTAATTTCCACCCACAAAAGACTGAATCAATTTCCAGTTCTATTTTTCAACAAACTTTGTACAGAGTGGAAATACAGGTAGTTGTTGTGGTTCACCAGCAGCAGGTGGGGATGGCTGAAGTCTCAGAGAACGAGGACTCAGATGAGGGCCATGCGTGTGAGGCAGGGATGAGACCAGAACCATCAGGGAATGGATTGTTGCCTTTGGATATTGTGAAAGCTGGCAGCAGTGATGAAGAGGTCTCTGAGGAGCCTGAGCCCAGTGCGTGTGCGTGTAGGGCTGCTTGAAGGAAAGAGCAGCTGCAGCAGCATGGGCAACTCGGGAGTAAGGCTGCAAGGTAATGGCTCCTCCCTTCAGAGATAAAAGCCAGCTGAGAAACTGGAGTTCTTTGCAGGAAGCAAAGAAGTTTTTGCACTCAAGCCTTGTGGACATTCAGACTCTCTTAGTTTGTGTTTGGAGACTCTTTGTGTTTGAAATAGTTCTTGGCAACTTAATCTAGGGTTCTTGGCAGCCTTGCACAACCTTGGCAAGGCTGGTTCTTATCAGAGACAATTAGTTGGAAACAGCCTTTTAACCCAGAAGAAACGGAATTCATAAAGAATCATTAAAAGGTTTTGCTGTTACCTCTGTTTTGTGTTTGTTTCCTTGGAACAAGGTTTGGGTCAGAACAGTAGTCCTTGACTTACAACAGTTCATTCAGTGACTGTTCGAAGTAAAATGGCACTGAGAAAAGTGACTTATGTTTCACATTTAACGACCACTGTAGGCCCCTCCCCCCCTTGGTTGTGGGATTAAAATTCAGGCGCTTGGGAACTGACTCATTTTCAATGCAGGTGTATACATTTCAGCAATTACTTCTTTATCATGTGTATATAATCCCATTGCAGAACCAGAGATTCTTTTATCTATTTGAAATCTTTCTCACAATCATAAATAACAGATTTGTTGACAGTTATAGCCCTCTACCACTAGTTCTTCATTTGATTTAATTTAACATTCCCCTTGATAAATTTCTAGCATCTCACCATACGTTTTATGCCTTTGTGTTTGCCTATTATTCCTCATCTGTAAATTGCTTCTTGTGCTAATGGACGCAAAGGCATTTTTGGCACAAACTGTGCTTTTTTCTATTTTCTATTTGCAATATCAGACATAATGATTTTTGAAAACCACATTAACCTTTACTTTATAGTACAATTATCCATGCCACTCCAAAAGCCTTTTATTTTTCAGCAAATTCATCAAAACCAATCAGCAAGCTGAAAAATACAATTTCTAATCGGGCAAACCCAATCTTTCTCATTTTTTTGCATCATATGTAACAGCTTATATTTAAAGTGTGGTTTTCCCCTGCCATGCATATTTAGATCATTCCATCACTGTTTAAATGGTGCATCAGTTGTCAAAATAAAATACTGTTTAAAATAAAATTATTGTTCAAGGAAAGGCATTCATTTTTACACTGAAATTCTCTCCAGCAATAATAATTGCAGTTTCTCCCATCTTAATAGATCCTCTGAAAATTTCATTTCACGTCTTAACATACTAATTTTGAAATAACATACAGTTCATATTTATTATAATGATACTCAGATAGTTTACCTTCTTCTCAATCTTAAAATTCATTGTATTCATCAGTTCTGTTTGATCTTCTACTTTTGTATGTTTTGTTAACAATGTCATCTTTTCTTTATTAATCCTGAAAACTGCTAATGCACCAAATTCCTTTAATATGCTTATTAGTATTTCAATTTTCTAGATAGGATCTTCCAGAACCAGCACCAACTCACCTGCAAAAATGCTTATAAATTTTTCTGTTTGTGTAACAGTAATGAGATATTTTTATTGCTAACTAAATGAAATGCGAAAACATCTCATGCATGCCTTTGATCTTTCTTATTTCTCTTGCAGGTGTTGGAATCCCTGCTGTATCTAATAAGACAAATTGGTGATATTCGAAGAATGTGTAGAGCCAACTTTGAGTAAAAAATTAATTTGAGCAATACATAAACAACAACTCCTCCTCCTCCTCCTCCTCCTCCTCCTCCTCCTCCTCCTCCTCCTCCTCCTCCTCCTCCTCCTCCTCCTCCTCCTCCTCCTCTTCTTCTTCTTCTTCTTCTTCTTCTTCTTCTTCTTCTT
>BLBF01000022.1:9469302-9502993 GCA_015471245.1 Laticauda colubrina | reverse complement strand
ATTCTATTCTATTCTATTCTATTCTATTCTATTCTATTCTATTCTATTCTATTCTATCCTATCCTATCCTATCCTATCCTATCATATTCCATTCCACTCCACTCCATTCCATATTTTTTATTCTATTCTGTTCTGTTCTGTTCCGTTCCGTTCCGTTCCGTTCCATTCCATTCCATTCCATTCCATTCCATTCCATTCCATTCTATTCTATTCTATTCTATTCTATTCTGTTCTATTCTCTACTCTCTCATTACTATTCCATTCCATTCCCCTTCCTCTTTTCCTTCCTTCCTTCCTTCCTTCCTTCCTTCCTTCCTTCCTTCCTTCCTTCCTTCCTTCCTTCCTTCCTTCCTTCCTTCCTTCCTTCTTTCCTTCCTGGTTCCCAAAACATTGGAGGCCACTTCTCTAGAAAGTGTTGGAAGAAATATCCATCTGGTTCAGTACCAGCTGGGAAGAAAGACACTGGAAACATGGAGGCTGATTGGAAAGATGGTTTATTGATGGACAGGACCACGTGAATTTGAAGTCCTGGGCAGCTGAGCACATGGAGTGGAGAGTGAGGGTTGTTTATACCCTCTCTTGGGCCTTGCCCTTGAGCTTCCTGTTCCTGTGCAAGAAACGGTATTCTATTGGCTGCTGTCAAACTCCCATGGGGCTATACAGGGGTCATAGCTGAGGTTGTCTGTTTGGTTGAAGCTTGCTAGGTGATGCAATGTAATGAAGAGGCTTGTGTTCTCTGGGCAATTCCTATTGTGTTTTAATGGCTTTGTCCTGGTTTGGATCCTAAGTGAGGGCTAATCCAGGGGTGGGCTGCTATGCGTTCGCCCAGGTTTGGGTGGACCCATTGCTAACGTTATGGCTCTTTCGGCGAACTGCCAAATCCCACCCCTGGCTGGCCATGCCCACCCCACCCCTCCCCTCTCAGGAGTCTCCGTGCCGCTCGTTTTGGATGAGAGGTAAGTACAGGGCCCACACAGAGGCTCAGGGAGGGAGAAAAACGGGCCTCCTGGAAGCTACGGAAGTCCAAAAACGGGCCCATGTACAGCCTCCAGAGGGCCTCTGGAGCCCAGGGAAGGCAGTTTTCACCCTCCCAGAGGCTTGAGGAAAGCCTCCAGAGCCCGGGGAAGGTGAAAAATGGGCCTCCCAGAAGTTCCAGCAGCAACCAGCAACCCATTGCTGAAACTTTTGAAGCCCACCCCGGGAGCTGAAGGTCTTTTGTCTTGTACATAGGCTGGCCCAGTCCTGCCAGGGCTTTTAAGAAGGGTGGGGGCTGCTTTCCAAGAGCATGTTTCTCCTTTAGGGAAATATAATATTCTGCCTTTTAAAAGTATTTTTCAAAATATTTCATTCTTCTAGGAGAGGGGTAGGTTTCTAACCTTCTACAGAGGAATGTATAAAGTTTTCCTATGGAGGAAAAGTTTTTTTATGATTAGTTATCCCTTCATAAATCCTCCTAACTCCATTTTGTACCGTAAGAAGGAAAGAGGAAAGTTATCAGAGAGAGAGAGAGAGAAAAGAAAAGGGAGACCAGAGGTGAAGAAGAGAGAACAAAGGCAAAAGTTCTTGTCAAAAGATGTGGCATATCTGTGTAAGCATGTAATAAAAATGCACATATCTTCCAATGTTTAAGTTAAACAGGCAAGAAATGTAGCTTATCTTCTTTGTCACATTCTTGACATCTGTAAAAGCTCGTATGGGGATTTTAAGATGGAGCCAGTAGCCAAAGTGACAGTATTTATGGCACTGATATCTTTATAAGCAGAAGTGAAAAAGAACAGAACCAGTTCTAATTTTTTTCAAAAATCTAAAAACTGCAAAGTTGAATTCTTCCTGCAGTGAAGCTGTGAACATCCTGCAGAAGGTAATGGAAGTTTATTTATTTATTTATATACATATTACATTTTCTTAACTGCCCATCTTGGTCAGAGACCAGCTCTGAATTACAGACCTTGAATTACAACAGTTCATTTAGTGACCGTTGAAAGTTACAGTGGCGCTGAAAAAAGTGACTGATGTTCATTTTTTCACCCTGAGGGCATCCCCTTGGTCATGTTATCAAAATTCAGATGATTGGCAACTGATTAATGTTTATGATAGCTGCAGTATCCCAGAGTCGTTTTTCATAGTTATGACTGTTGTGTCATGATCAGAATTTAAACACTTGGCAACTGACTCGTATTTATGATGGTTGCAGCATAGAATCAAGATCATGTGAAGTGTTAACTTCACATTATAATGCCTTGGTAAGGCCACACTTGGAATACTTGTCAGTGTATAAGAATATATGAACTGGAATGGCCATAGCAACAAATCAGCCAATGTGGACTGTTCAGTGACTGAGACACAGGATTGGTTGTGTGAGCCATGCGAGACAGCTTGGTGTGGCTTAGCTTAACTGTTCTGTGTATAAAAGAGTCAATTTTGTCCTTGTTGGCTTGTTCTTGTACTTGCTACTTCTTCTTCTCTCTACCACGTTGCAAGAGCTGCATGGGTATTGTATACATGCATCATGTTTTATATTATTGTATATAAAGAAGTTTCTCCTATATAATGAATCCTGCTGAATTATTTGTTTGTGTGCTGGCTGGTTTGCTACAAACTCCCAACAATACCACATTCAGTTTTGGTCGCCACGATGTAAAAAAGATGTTGAGACTCTGTAAAGAGTGCAGAGAAGAGCAACAAAGAGGATTTGGGGACTGGAGGCGAAGAAAGAATGGTTGCTGGGATTGGGTATGTCTAGTTTAATGAAAAGGACTAGTGATGACATAATAGCAGTGTTCCCATATCTCAGGGGCTTCCACAAAGAAGGGGGCTAACTTATTCTCCAAAGCAGGACAAGAATCAATGGATGGAAACTAATCAAGGAGAGAAGCAACCTAGAACTAAGGAGAAATTTCCTATCAGAGAGAACAATTCATCAGTGGAACGTCTTGCCTTCAGAAGTTGTGGATGCTCCAACACTGGAAGTTTTCAAGAAGAGACTGGAACAACCATTTGTCTGAAATGGTATAGGGCTGGACTAGAAGATCACCAAGGTCCCTTCCAATTCTGTTATTGTGGATTCCAGATCCACAATGCAGGAGTTCCAATAGAAGAATTAGTCCAATCAAGAACTTCTTGGACAAATGTCTTGAGCAACCTGATTGAGGTTGGAGAAGGCTGGCCTGCAGATTCCTGGATGCTATACCTTTAATGACCACCTGCTCAAACAGGAGACCCAATAGCCATTCGAGCCCCATGGTTGTCCAATCTCTTCTTGAAAGCCTGCAGTGATGGAGCACCTACAAGTTATGAAGGCAAGCCATTTCACTGATTAATTGTTCTTCGTCTTAGGACATTTCTCCTTAGTTCTAGGTTGGTTCTCTCCTTGATAAGCTTCCATCTGTTACTTCTGAGAGTCTGTTCTGATCTAGGCTTCCCTAACAGCATGAAGCTGAATCCTCATCCCAATAAACTTATTTTGTTTAATTTACAATGAGTTTCCTCTCCAACAAAGTCCTGGCCAACAATTTTTCAAGATAGTACTCAATTACAGACTTTTATCAGGCTTGGAGAGGGGCCAGGCTGATATCTTTCAGACGCCGCAATACTTGGCAAGCATGCCAGAATGAACTAATTGTCTCCTGCAAAGCCCCCCCCCCCATTTGCCTCTTTTATTCTCTAAGGGAGGGGCCATTCACTGGCCACCTGTGGCTTTACTCGGCCCTTGTTCCTCAGCTGTTTTCTTCTTCTGGCAGCTCTGTGCATCTGCACACTGGTAACAGGCTCCAGCTGTTCTTCTGCCTCACTGATCTCCAACTCCGAAGGCAGCTGATAACCATCAGATGGCCCAGGCTCCATTTCTGCCTCTGACATAGAGCCCTCATCATAGCCTTCCCCAGACTCCAGGACTGGACCATGTTCCTCCCCCACTATTCCTCCCTACAGTTCCTCCTCACTGTCCAAATCTGCCACCAGCTCTGCTGATTGCTGTCGGGCCACAACAGAGTCACTTGGAAAGGTAGATCTCCTCACAGTTAACTTAGGAGCGTCTCAATGGCTTTGCCAGGTAATCCAGGAAGTGGCAAGGTTAGCTTGTATAGGTGGCACCAGTGGCTTGCAGAAGGACCGAGAGTTCAATGGATTACCATTCTGAAAACTACCTTTCATCTCTGTTTATGTATCCAAATGGTTTTCTTTGTCTACTCTCCCTGCCTTCCCCTTTTACAAATTCTGTGTTTTTGCAAAGAGCCTTTGATGAAAAGCAAACAAAGGTTAACAATATGACTTTAAATGCTGAAGAAAATTAGACATCTGCCCTCATCTAAATATAAACACTGATTCATCAGAGATACGACACACACTATTTTTGATTTTTGTAGAAAAATTTATTTATTTTTTTGACCAGGTGCACACTTTGAGCAACAGACTGTTCAGTGACTAATCTTATCCATCTCTACCTCCCAACAAGCATGTTATTGATCCAATGCTTATCTGGTTGAACAAGCCTGGATAGAGTTCATTTCTGTGGATCCACCTCTTAAACAAACCGGTACAGGTAGTCCAGAATTTAGTTTAGTTTAGCTTAGTTTAGTTTCATTGTAACTCATGCAATGAAATCAAACACCATCTTCAGTGCACATCATGACTATGAAAATAAACACAAACACACCTCTTTCGCGTTCTGTACATTGAATTGAAAACCCTGATATTGCATGAATATGGTGCTCTATAGTAGAATTCAACAGAGCTACTGCCCTGGAATAGAAGCTGTTTTTCAGCCTATTTGTCCTTGTTTTTATTATCGTGTACCGTCTGCCAGGTAGTAATAGTTCAAAAAAAGAGGTTCCCAGGATGAAATGGATCTTTGAGAATGTTTTGGACTTTCTTAAGGCAGCGGGAGCTATAAAGCTCTTCCAAAGAGGGGAGAGGGCAGCCAGTGATCCTCTGGGCAATGACTTTGACCCTCTGGAGTGTTTTCCTATCTGCCCCTGTGCAATTGGCAAACCATACAGAGGTGCAGTGAGTTAAGATACTCTCTATGGTGCAGCGGTGGAAGGTCACCAGCAGTTTTCCATTCAGTTGTTGTTTCCTGAGAAGCCTCAGGTGGTATAATCTCTGCTGGGCCCTTTTGACCAGGGCTGCAATGTGAGCACCCCAGGTCAGGTCCTCTTTTAGGGTAACACCCAGCAACTTAAAACTGGCCACTTGCTCCACTCGGTCTCCATGGATAAGCAAGGGCTGGATGTCTGATCTGTTCCTTCTATAGTCCACTATAAGCTCCTTGGTCTTATTGGTGTTGAGGACCAAGTTATTGTCTCCACACCACAAAAGCAACCGGTCCACCCCATCTCGGTAGGCAGACTCATATAGACTCAATACATGAGTCCTACCAGAGGTGGTATTCAGCCGGTTCTGACCAGTTCTGGAGAACTGGTAGTGGAAATTTTGAGTAGTTCGGAGAATCGGCAAATCCCACCTCTGACTGGCCCTGCCAATCCCATCTATTCTCTGCCTCCCATTGAGTCCCAGCTGATTGGCTGGGCCTTCTTTTATTGCCCTGTACAGGAGAATGGAGCTGGAAAGCAGGTTGGTGGGTGGGGAGGGAATGGGGATTGTTCAGTATCCTTTTTCTGCCACACCCACCAAGCCACGCCCACAGAACTGGTAGTAAAGGTTTTTGAATCCCATGACTGAGGTACGACCACTTACGACCAGAAGGGAGCCCCAAATTTTTGTTCTTAACTGAGAAATTTGTTAAGGTAGTTTGTGCCGTCTTATGACTTTTTTTTTTTTTTTTGCCACATTTGTTAATTGAATCACTGCAGGTCTTAAATTAGTCCCACGGTTGTCAATTGAATCCGTTTTCCCCATGGACTTAGCTCGTCTGAAGGTCACAAAAGGGGTTCAGGTTGACCACTGGGGACGCTGAGACCGTCATAAATGCGAGTCAGTTGTCAAGCGAATGACAACTCCGCATTTCAAACACTAGAGTGCAGGGAGGCTGCAATGGGCATTAAGTGTGAAAAACGGACATAGGTCACTTTTTTCCCATGCCATTGTAACTTTGAAATGAACTGTTGTAAGTTGAGGACTACTTTGCTTTTCCTTCTCATCCTTGGATATCTGTTGTGCCCCTGTTGGAATCTGATTCTGAGGAAGAGATAGAGCAGCTGACAGGGAGTGGGAGTGTGGCTCCGGTGGCTTTGGAGGAAACTGGAGAAGGGCACAGTCCATCTGGGCATTTAGAGGAAGACCCAGGGCCATCCCCTCTTCATCCAAGGGCATGCAGGGAGGAACAGAGAAGGGAGCAACGTGGGTTATGGGGGAGAAAAAGGCCCTGATTCCCTTCATTAGCAGCAGCTGGGAGAACAGGATAAAGAGGGTGTTTGCACATAGAACCTTGATGGAAGCAAAGCGTGCATTATCTTTGTTTGTCAAGTCTTATCTGGGTTCCGGTGTCCTCCCAACTGTGTGTGTTTCATTATTTTTTGAAGTCTGCAATTCTTTATCCTGCTTTGTCTCGTTAATTGCTGCAGCACAATTTGTGTTGGTTTTTAATTATAATTTCGATATACTTTGGGTTCGGACAGAATTTCTTCCCTTTTTAAAAACTGTTCTTGGAAAGTTTTTTCTTCAGCTGATGATAACTGGACCTTGGAGGCCAAGTTGGAGATATTAAAGGGACTTTATCTACTTTTATTATTTTGTTGCTTTTGTGCCCACGCCCTTTGGGTCATCACAATAGCTGATCTCTGTGTGGATAGTACTTGACAATTCATTTTATGACTATTCAAGGTTGCAATATCCCTGTAAAAAGCAACATGACAATTTTTTTCATACTTACGACCATTGCAACATCCTTGCAGTCACATGAGCAGAATTCAGACACCTGATCGAGAAAATGTAATGCGGATCTGACAAATATATATATAGACATGTCTATACATATAGAAATATATACATAGACATGTCACAGACGAACACAATACAGAAGCCTGATGATAGCAGATGAGATTCTGCCGAAACATTGCTACAACTTTAAAAGCACAACTACAATGACGTGTGATAATACCCGAAGGAAGCTGAACAGCACACATGTAAGTACCTGCAAAAACTTAAACACACACACACACACACACATATATATATATATTGTTCAGAGTTTTGCAGTGTTAATTCAGCGCCAGAAAAATAAATACAGATGGCTGATGCTTCCTTTAATATCTTTATAAACGTAATAAGTAAATTTTACAAATCAGTTGTCGATTTCTCCAACATGAAGCAAACTCAGACAGAAACATTTTGCGAGTTCAGAGCAGAGCTCCAGTCTTCATCAAGCAAGCAAGTTAGTTTATCTTTTACTTTAGTTCAGCAGGCAAGCAAGAGGAGAGAAGCAGTTTCATTTTCAATAGATAGACTCAGAGCTTCATATAGCTGCAGAGTTGCAGAGCTTAATATACAGCCATACCTAGGCTACTTCTAGTTTCAGTTTCCAAACAGTCCTCGTTGGCTGATTGAGTTGCTATACCTATTCATTGGCTGACCTTGTTACCAAGCTCTATTCCAGTTCATGAATATACTCTGATATATTTGTATTGCACAATAAATGGGGACGTTGGGATTAAAGGCTAGGTCCCACTGGCCGACGGATGCAAAACGTATGCATAAAGGACACAGCGGACGAGCAAAATTTTGGGGGTGCTCCATCCGTTGTCATCCGCTCCAAAAAGTGGCAAAAATTTGCATAAACAGAATGGAAAAGAAAGGAAAAGAACGGACGTGGATAGTATGTAGTGGGGATGTTAAACGGATGTTCATAGGAAGCCTAGAGGATGTATATCGGATGCAAACGGTTCACTGCGCATCCTTTCCATTTCCGTGCTACTAACGCTGTGTAGATGTTCCGTGTACCTTTTGTTTCCTCCCTCTTTCCATTTTCAGCTGCAGCGGATGTGAGTTGAGGGGATGGCCAGAGGATGCAGAGAGGATACAGTGGATGTTTACCGGATGTTAACGGACATAGAACGTTTGTTGCTCGTATGTCGCGGATTTACATCGTACACAGCGGAAAGTTCATCCGTTCACAAAGTTTTGTGCAGTTCAAAACTTCCTGAGTGGATGAAATCTCAGTGGACGGATGCTCAAAGGATAGAGCGTATGAAACACGTATGCAATGAGTACACAATGGATGCATAGCGTTGTCCAACATTTTTTAACGTTTTAAATCCTCTTTGCATCCGTTGGTGCAGTGGGACAGGGGCTTAAGGTAGAATGAAGGTGGCTAGCTCAAATTATTAACCAGAGGGAACAATTTTGAATTAATAAAATAAGGATGATAAAATTGCAAATGTGACAGAAAAAGGTAACATGGGAAATGAACATAGAAATAAGATAAGAATTTTAGATAATATTGTAAAATAAGATATGAGAATATCCTAAGGAAAATGAAATGAGTTATAACATGAATTGAAATTGGATAAGGTAAGTTTAATATTTAACACTAATAAGGATAGTGTGATATGAAATTGAATAAATAAAATGAATAGGTGACTATGGTCATGTTTGTACTGAGATGTACTTTCAAAGCAACAATAAAGTTATTCTAGAGTAAAAGTCTAAAAGAATTAGGTCTAATTAAACTTTCCTTTCCAGGGGTTTCCTTTCGTTCTTTTAAGTTTGAAGCATTGATGTACATCCTGGGAGGGAGGAGCTGGGAAGAAACAAGTATAAATATAACTCTGGACTGGCATTGTACCAACCTTTCCACAGCAGAAGGAAAAAAAACCCAGGGTGGCTGCTTAGCATATACCCCTGCTTTTTGGAAGTGAACCAAATTATTATTTTGACAATAATAGATTCAGTTGCTGTGTCCTAAACATTATGCAGAAGGATGGTTTTCATAACAAATGGGAATTGCTTATCTGTGGCACAAGGAAGTGTTCGCTTTGGGGAGGCCAATCTGCAAGGGCAAGACCTTGTTTAAAGAGATGCTTTCACAAACCACATATCCCATTTCAATTTTCATCCTGCACCTCAACAGTGGCAGCCTAATTTGCTTGAGTCTGTGCTATAAAGCAATGAATTAATTCAAGGAGCAGTCAATGAAAAGGTCTTTCCACTCCAATGAAATCAAACCCCACTGACTGGAGTGGTTTGGGATTTTTTTTTTCCCTTTCAGGAAAAAGAAAAAGACGCTTCCCAAAGGTGCTTTTTTTTTTTTTTTTTTTTTAAAGGCACCGAGACTTTCTTTTTTTTTTTCCTTGAAGACATTTCGCGTCTCCTCCAAGAAGCTTCTTCAGCTCTGACTGGATGGTGGGGGAATGGAAGGATTTATACTTGCAGACAGCTGGTCATTTACATCCTTTTTAGAGAGTCGTTGAGGCCACTTGGTAGTTTATCTGTGTCCTCAGGGTCACCCAAGGGTGGGCTGCAAAAATTTTAGCAACCGGTTCTCTGCCCGATTGCTGGATGGCCATGGTGGCCATGGTAGGCATGGCCTAATTGGCCTCTTACACCACAGCGCGTGGGGAGGGGGCGTTTTCACCCTCCCCAAGCTCCAGAGGATTTCCACAAGCCTCTGGGAGGGCAAAAATGGCCTCCCTGGCCTCCGGAGTTGGAAGGGACCTTGAAGGCCTTCTAGTCCAACCCCCTGCTATGCATTAACTTTATTGATCAAACTTAAAGAGCAAGAAAAATCCCCCTGCCTTTTTTTTTTTTTTTTGTGTAGCAGTCCTAAAAGACCAGAAAGTAAATATCTCAACAGAAGGAAAAACTGCCTTCCATTTCTGAGTTGCCTCCTTTAATTCCTGGAGGACTGAACTAATGTCTTCTCCAGCTGCTACTGTTTTCCTGACCCTTGAACACAGAGCAGGATGCTCTGTTTAGTGTCTGACTTCAGCAGACATCAGAGAAGCTGCAGGGAAATCACCAAATTCAGAACACCGAAGAAACAGAAGGAGAAAAAAGCAAGATAAAACTTTGGGTGGGTTTAGCACTATGCACTATGTCCGGTAGGGTTAGGATTTTGACTTTTGTTGTTCAATTCTGAAGCCTCCTTGAATGGTTCCAGCTGAAAACAACCTTGGACAAGCAGGAAATGTCTAATTTAGGAGAAAGTGTAGAGACCTTAAAGGGACGCGGTGGCTCAGTGGTTAAGATTGTCGATCAGAAAGGTCGGCAGTTCGGCGTTTCGAATCCCTAGCGCCGTGTAGTGGAGTGAGATCCCGTTACTCGTCTCAACTTCTGCCAACCTAGCAGTTCAAAAGCAGGTAAAAAATGCAAGTAGAAAAATAGGGACCCCTTTGGTGGGAAGGTAACAGCGTTCTGTGCGTCTTCGGTGTTTAGTCATGCTGGCCACATGACCACGGAGACGTCTTTGGACAGTGCTGGCTCTTCAGCTTTGAAACAGAGATGAGCATCGCCCCCAAGAGCTGGAAACAACTAGCACATATGTGCAAGGGGAACCTTTATCTTTCCTGTAGAGACTTGTTTGCTGATACAGAATATTTATTTGCTTAACCATTGATTAACCACTTAGGAGAACTCCCAAGTCAAACAAAGTAACATAACAGGAAAGTATCCATCTATTATCCGAATCCCATAATTTCCAAACAGTGAAAACAATTAACCAGGAACAGCTTGGATCCAGAAGTTGTGATTGCTCCATTACTGGAGGTTTTAAAGAAGAGACTGGACAGCTTGTCTGGAATGGTATAGGGTCTCCTATTTGTGCAGGGGGCTGGACTAGAAGACCTTCCAAGGTCCCTTCCAATTCTGTTACTCTGTTATTTATCCCAAATTAATGTAGTAACTATTAACTAATGCTAATATGAAACAATTTGGGCCGTGAAGTTGAATCTCTTCTCAGGGGGAAACCCAAATTAATGCATATTTAATTAACCTTAATAATTAATTAGCCATCCTTTTCTTGGACATATCCAATAAAGACTCAATTTTTGAAGTGCTGTCATGTTTAGAAGTGTCTTCTATCCTTGAATCAGAGTCCTAAAGGTGCTTTTTTCCCAAGAGGCAACTGGACTTTCTGGTTTTTCTTTGAAGACGTTTTGCTTCTCATGCAAGAAGCTTCTTTTGTTCCAGAGCTGAAGAAGCTTCTTTGGATGAGAAGCAAAATGTTTTCAAATAAAACCAGAAAGTCCAGTTGCCTCTTGGAAAAAAAGCACCTTTGGGACAATCATGATCTAGACAATGGAGAACCTTCATGGACATTCCTCAGAGTCTGCTTTTCTTCTGCAATTTATGACTTGGGTTCCATGTCTTGCATTCTGTGAGAAGCATAAATCTTTACCTTCTTTAGATAACTTTACAAAACAGTTATCCTATCTCTTAGAACAATTAATCAGTGCAATGACTTGCCTTCAGAAGTTGTGGCTGCTCCAACACGGCAGGTTTTCAACAAGAGATTGGTAAAAGGCAGTGGTGGCTAACCTTTTTGGGCTTCTGTGCCAAAAATTGTGCGTGCAATGCAAGCACCCCTACCCTCCTGCGCATGTGTGCATGACTCCCCCCCGCCCCCTTACTTGAACTGTGCATGCATGCACCTCCCAGCTGATTTTGGGCCCGTTTTGTCACTTTCAGTATTTCTGGAAATACAGGAAATGATGAAACGGGCCTGTTTTTCGGCCTCCCAAGGCTGCAGAGGCTTCCCTCGAGCCTCTGGGAGGCCGAAAAAGGCCTCAAACAGGCCGAAAAACAGCTGGGAGGCATGCGCATGGGCAGTGCAGGTAAGTTTGCCTGGGGCTTGTGTGCCCGCACAAATGGCTCGTGGCACCGGTGGCATGCGTGCCATAGGTTCACCATCATGGGTATAAGGTTTATTGCTGGAGCAATGGGTTGGACGAGAAGACCTCCAAGGTCCCTTCCAACTCTGTTCTCTTAAGGTTCTGTAAATATGATTTTGCTTCCAAGTCCCATGATTATCTGTATTACCTTTCCTTCCATGTCTTCTAGTTTCTCGTTATAGTTATAAAGAGTTATAACGTCTTCTAGTTATAACGTGGTCAAAACTGCATTTGAGATGAGATCTCACCAGTGCAAGATATGACAAAATTGTTCCTCTGATTTCAAAATTATAGTTTTGCTGATTTTAGGCAGACTGATCTCTGGCTCCCTGGGCCTTCTTGTTCCCATTTTTTTTTAAAAAAAAAGCTGGGGACATTTGCCACCCTGCAGTCATCTGGATTTCACCTCTTCTCCAGTATTTCTTAACAAGAAATGTCTCCAGCCAAACAATAACCAAACTCCATAAATATATCAGGATGTGATACATCTGCTTTGTCAGCAAGAAAAGTAAGAATTTGCTGGAAAGATGACCCTTGCTTTTAGTACCAACGGATGTCAGATAATTAAATTCTTCCATCATTGTGGCCTCATGCCTCTTTCTTTTTAGAAAGCATTATCAACCAATTCTCCTTGGTAAAAGGTCATTAAACAACAGTGTTGTTTTATTTTCCCACTCATTTTAACTTAAATGCTCTCAGCAAGTTCATTCCTGTTGCCTTTTCCACAGATATTTTTTTATTCTACAAAGCAATCTGTTCTCCTTTTCTTCCTTTTGAAAAGTGAAACACTGTCTTAACAGAAAAATAGAGTTGAAAGGGTCCTTGGAGGATATCTAGTCCAACCCCCTGCTCACAGTGATGGGATTCAATTTTTTTTACTACCAGTTCTTTGGGCGTGGCTTGGTGGGTGTGGCTTGATGAGCATGATATGGGAAGGATACTGTAAAATCCCCATTCCCTCTCCACCCCACTAACCTGCTTTCCAGCTCCTCAAAGGAAGGATGTATCCTTCCCCTGCCACAACCCACCAAGCCATGCCTACCAACCAAGCAACGCCCACATAACCAGTAGTAAAATGTTTTGAATCCCATCACTGGTCGTAAGTGTGGAAAGACGGTCACGAGACACTTTTGGGAGAACTGTTTTAACTTCAAATGGCCACTAAACTGGTTATAAGTCGAGGACTAGCTACAATAAAGAGATATTTTCAGGAGATGCTTCCTGAAGTCCTCCGATATAGAAACGGCAAGGATATACCGAGATCTTGATTTTTTTTTCCCAGCAGAAAACTTTAAACCCTCTCAAGGTCTAGATTTATTTACCTGAAAGTTTTTGAATAACTCTGATGTGATATTAAAACTTCTGATAGAATAGAATAGAATAACAGAATTGGAAGGGGCCTTGGAGGTCTTCTAGTCCAACCCCCTTCCTAGGCAGGAAACCCTACACCACTTCTGACAAATGGTTATCCAACATCTTCTTAAAAACTTCCAGGATTGGAGCATTCACAACTTCTGGAGGCAAGTTGTATGTTTTTACTTATACCTATTATTTTGTAAGCAATTGACAACATATATATAATAAATAAATAAAATAAACACTGGTTAATTGTTCTAAACAGAAAGACCTAAAGTTCTCAAGGCAAAAAAGAAAGAAAAAAAGAAACAGAAATAGGCAATGGGAAATGGGAAATGTGTGTGCCTGTGCATCTTTCTCTGTGTGTCTTTGTGTGTGCACGCACAGTGGTGAAACTATTGAATTAAGACCAGGAAGTCAATTTCCAGCTCTGAAACTTCCTGGATAACATGTGGCCAGTCCTTTTTGCTCCACCCAACCTACATCCTAAGGTTGTGTTGTTTGTGATGGCAGACTATCAATTTAACACACCTATAAAGAAAGGTCGTGAACTTAACAAATTAAAAAAAAATCAAACATATTGCTATAACAAACAATTCTTTGAAGAACCTTCCAGGAATTAGACCTTATCTCTGCTCCTTCAGTTACATTTTCAGTGCTGTTGTGTTATCTTTTCTCAAGCAAGCTTGAGGGCACAGGCATGTCCAAGATCTACAAATAAAAACGAGGCTCCAATAGTTTTTAGAGCGAGCCAATAAAGGTCATAAGGTTTTGCAAATTTGGAGGACAGCTTTAAAAGGCCTTGTTTTCTTGCGCGACGCTAAAACTAGAAATGGCGTTATTGTTTCCAGATGCCTCATTTAGAATAATTATTTTTATTTGCATGAAGTCGTACAATATTCTCTTCCAGAAACAAAGCAATTGTAAAAGTTTTTTTTTTTAATCAAATCAAATATTTGTTATTGTCTTTTGAAATGTCTGGTCTTCCATGAGCTTTTTTTGGCCCCCTCCAATCACATACATATGCATGCAATATTGTCTTTTAACCTTCACTTATGAAAACATATTTGCATTTAGAAATTTCCTAAGTAATTATTTGCATAAAAGAATAGGATTCAGAGACAGCTTCGCAGCAATGTTGTAAATAATATTCCTCATAGGAACAGTCCTGCTTTTTTTTTTTTTTTCCCTAAGTAATATTTGCTCAGTTATCATTGCATCAAATTAGCCCAGGGCTCTCCAAACTTGGCAACCTTAAGACTTGTGGACTTCAACTCCCAGAATTCCTCATCTGGCTGGGGAATTCTGGGAATTGAGGTCCACAAGTCTTAAAGTTGCCAAGTTTGGAGAGCCCTGATTTAGCCTAAACTGACATTTGCTTTTTTAAAAATTTTAAGCAGCCATTGAACTAACTATTAAATTCTTTCCAGCTGGTAAACACTGCTTCACTTTGCTCCTGGGGGCAAGAAGATACTTCAAGGGTGGATGTGGATCAGTGGTGGGATTCAACATTTTTTACTACCAGTTCTGTGGACATGGCTTGGTGAGTGTGGCTTGGTGGGCGTGCCAGGGGAAGGACGTTGTAAAATCTCCATTCCCACGCTACTCCAGGGGGAAGGTTATTGCAAAATCCCCATTCTCTCCCCACCCCACTAACCTGCTTTTCAGCTCCATTCTCCTGTGCAGGGCAACCAAAGAAGACCCAGACGATCAGCTGGGACTCAATGGGAGGCAGAGAAGAGATGGGGTTGGTGGGGCCAGTCAGAGGTGGGATTTGCCGGTTCTCCGAACTACTCAAAATGTCCGCTACCGGTTCTCCAGAACTGGTCAGAACCTGCTGAATGCCACCTCTGATGTGGATTGACCAAATGGGAGGTTTGGCAATTCAAGAGACCGATTGTGGCAATGGAACTATGACTTAGTAAGAATTCTCAGTCTGTACCAGAATCTGGAGACAAGCTCAAGTTCTTTGAGAATCAGGGTTTTGTAGTTCTTAATCAAAGGAGCAAAGCTGTTGGAGAAGTCATCCGCATTCTCACATTTTCGGTTCTGCATTAGGCAAACCGGTTGTTAAATTATGTGAATCTCACCTCTGTGTATAACCCTTTGGAAGGTGAGAGTTGTGAGGTTGTTGTTATTTTTTTCTTTTATAATAGGCTATTTATTTTGTCCTGATAGCTTTATTATTTTATTTTGGGGATTTTGTGGTTTTGATTGAGTGGCAAGTTAGGTACAAGCACAGGGTGTGTTTGTGGGCTACCAAGGAACTAGAAACTTGCCTCAATTAAAGTTAAAATCTTCCAGGTTGAGTTTAGGCAATTACCATCCAAAGAAATACACCAAGTCATTCTCTGCTTTGAAGTTCCCTGGAAAGAGCAGTTAATTAATTTGCTCTAGAAAGGATCACAGCGATTGCAATTTCAGACATTATGATTTCCTAAGATTTGGAATTGTTTCTGACACTTGAATGTTTTTTTTGTCACCATTTGAGAGTCACTCTTCAAAAGAAAGAAGAGTAAACCAGCCAATTTTCTTCGCCTGCTCCAAAAGTACAGTAACTTCATAGTTCATTCATTCAGTCAGCGTGGGGATGAACACAACAAATACTGCAAAGCAGTTGGAGTTTCACCTCCTGCAGCTTCTGCTCATCCTTCTGCAGCTAACCTTCTTTTGCATAATTTGAGGGGGGGTGTCATAGAAAAGAGGAGATCAATCTATTCTCCAAAGCACCAAAGAGCAGGACAAGATCTCACTGTTCTGACCCAAACCTGGTTCCAAGAGAGTAAATATAAGGCAAAGGTACCAGCACAACCTTTGAATGTTTCATTTATGAATCCTGTTCCTTCATAGATAAAAGGCTGCTTCCAACTAATTAGCTCTGATAAGGAAGAGCCGTGCCAAGTTTTTGCAAGGCTGCCAAGAACACCAGATAAAGTTCCTAAACAATAAATCAAAGGGTCTCCAAACACCAACTCAGATATTTCTAACGTCCATCAGGCTCGAGTATCAAACTTCTTTGCCTTCTGCAAAGAACTGTGGTTTCTCAGCTGGCAGAGAGTCGCCCATGCTGCTGCAGCTGCTCTTTCCTTCAAGCAGCCCTGTGGGCACGCGCGCTGGGCATGGACTCCTTGGGGGCCTCTTCATCATTGCTGGCAGCCTCCACAATCTCCGAAGGCAGCATTCCACTCCCTGATGGTCCTGGACCCATCCTGGACCCATTCCTGCATCACACGCAGGCCCCTCATCTGAGTCCTCGCTCTTCGAGACCTCAGCCATCTGCACCTGCTGCCGGCGACCCATAACACTCACTTGTCAGGACAAGATAAAAGCAGGTCCAGAGCTCACTGTCACAGCATTGCCAAAAAGGCTTAAAGAATTGAGAACAATCAACCAATGGAACATCTTTTCCTTGGAAATTGTGGGAGTGTCATCCCCTGAGACTTTCAAGAAGAGATTGGACTGCCATCTGTCAGAAATGGTGTAGGGTTTCCTGCTTGGGCAGGGGGTTGGACTAGATGACCTACAAGGCCCCTTCAAACTCTGATTATCTGTTACCTGTTACCTGCTACCTGTTACCTGATTTTGTGAAGCTTCTTCTCCGGCAACATTGAATGGTTAACTAGGGCATACAAAACCTTTGCCAGACCAATTCTCGAATACAGCTCGTCCGCCTGGAACTCGCACTGTATATCGGACATGAACACGATTGATGCCTGTCAATGACTTCTTCAACCTCAACCACAATAATACACGGGCAAACAACTGATACAAATTCAAAGTCAACTGCTCCAAACTCGATTGCAGAAAATACGACTTCAGCCACAGTGGTCAATGCCTGGAACGCCCTACCTGACTCCGTTGTCACAGCCTCGACCCCTCACAGAAGGTCCCTTCCAACTCTGATTATTTGTTATCTGTTATCTTCCCAGGTGCCTTGGGGTGAGATGGGTAGAGGGCTAATCCTATCATGTCCTGAGGGCCGTGTCTTAATCCCATCACCCTGGAGTTGAAGAGGGGAGGGCAGAGAGCTGCAGAAAACTGATTTGCCTTTCAAAACATGTTTCTCCTTTTCTTATCCAAGGAAATATAATATTCTGCCTTTTTAATATTTCCTAGAATATTTCATTCTTCTAGGAGGGGGGGGGGTGCTAACTTTCTACACTATTGAGACAAAAAAAATATTAGTCTAGTTGCAATGTTCAACCTTCAGACAACTTCAGACAACCTCCATCCTAAAGAACTCAGGAGAAATTTCCGGGCAGTGAGAACAATGGACCAGTGGGATGGCTTGCCTGCAGACTTTGTGGCTGCTTCATTTTTATTTTTTATTTTATTTATTTGATTTGTCAATTGCTTACAAGATAATAGGTATAAGTATATACATAGTTATGAATACATGAAATGGGTACATATAAGAAAAATACAAGAAACAATAGGACAGGGATGGTAGGCACGTTGGTGCGCTTATGTACGCCCCCTACAGACCTCTTAGGAAAGGGTTGAGGTCAATAATAGATAGTCTAAAGTTAAAGTTTTTAGGGTTTGGGGAAGAAACCACAGAGTCAGGTAGAGTATTCCAGACCTTGACCGCTCTGTTGCTGAAGTCGTATTTTCTGCAATCAAGTTCGGTGCGGCTAACCTTGAGTTTGTATCTATTGTCTGCTCTTGTATTGTTGTGGTTGAAGCTGAAGTATTCACTGACAGGTAGGACATTGCAATATATAATTTTATATACTATACTTAGATCGGAGTGAAGATGGCGTAGTTCTAGGTTGTCTAGGTCTAGAATTTCAAGTGTGGGAAGGCATAAGGTATCCTTCCCCCTCTGTGGAGAGAGGGCTGTCCAGTTTTGACCTAGGTGGCCACTTTGACCCCTCTTTCAAACCAGCAGTCCTCTCTGTCCAAAGCGTGGACTTTGCTGTTTCCAGGTGGCCTCAATGACCCTGTAAAAGGATGTAAATGACCAGATGTCTGCAAGGAGTATAAATCCTTCCCATTTTCTTCAGCCAGAGCTGAAGAAGCTTCTTGGATGAGAAGCGAAACGTCTTCAAAAGAAAAATCAGAAAATCCAGGTGCCTTTTGAAAAAAGCTCCTTTGAGACAACCGTGACCTGGAGGACTGAGAATCTCCACAGATATCTCCAGGCTTCCTTTTTCAAGCCCCCCACCCTAAAGCAGCTTTAATTCACAAGTTGACTTTAAAATGAGACGTGATTAAAGCTGCAATGGAAGCTATTTGTTTATAAAGAAAGAAAGGCCAAGCTTTCCCCCATGGACCTGATTCAGAATCTCTTCCTGGGCAAATCTGGGGAGCCCCCTCCCCGAAAAGGGGTGTGTGAATCCCTGCTGAAGGGCAGCCTTTGAACTCAGAAGCAACTCCCCTTCTCCGAGAGCCCCCCTAGGAGATGCCTCTCTTGTGATTGGCTGCCCTCCTTCCTTCGCAGCCACCCCTGGTAGTGCAAGTCTTCCCAGCACCTGGTCCTTCACATCAGAACGGGGTGGAAGGGTGCAAAGCAGGGTTTTTAAATCGGGACAATTTAGAACAGGGGTGTCAAACTCGATTTCATGGAGGGCCACATCAGGATTGTGTTTGACCTCGGAGGGATGGGGGATGCGTGTGTCCATGGTGGGTGTGTCTATGGTAGGTGTGGCCAGCTCGGGGGCACCTATGGTGACCAAGTGCTACCCTCCCTCCCTGAGACCCTCCCTCCCTCTCATTATTATCTCCTTCCTTCCTTTACTTCTTTTTCCTTCCCTCTTCCCTCTCCTTCCTTCCTTCCCTTCTTTCTTTCCTTCAGTTCACTGGGTGAACTGTCGTAAATCGAGGACTGCCTGTAAATAATTTTGTTCTATTGTTCTGGACTGTGCTGTGCTGTATTCTGTTGGATGGATTCCACATGATCATAGAAAGAATAACAGAACAGAATAATATAGCTGGAAGGGTCCCTGGAGATCCTCCAGTCCAGTCCTCTCACCCATGCAGAAGACTTTATGCCCCCACCAGAATAAAATTTCCCTTCCTTATTCAAGGCATTTGTTTAGTGTGTTCAGGAATCCTTCGAAATAAAATTGGCTCGATTAAATAATTAGTTTGAAACATGTATTATGCGGGTGAAGGGGGAGAGTGCAAAAGTTGGCTTGAAACTCAACAGTAAGAAAACTAAGATCAGGGTATCCGGCCCTCTCAATTCCTGGCAAATAGTTGGGGAAGAAATGGAGGCAGTGACAGATTTTATTTTTCTGGGCTCCAAGATCACCGCAGATGGGGACTGCAAGAAATTAAAAGACACTTGCTCCTGGGGAAGAAAACTATGGCAAATCTAGACAGCATACTAAAAAGCAGAGACACCACCCTGCCAACAAAAAATGCATACAATCCAAGCTGTGGTTTTCCAAGTTGCAATGTATGGCTGTGAAAGTTGGATCATAAGAAAGGCTGAGTGCCAAAGAATGGAAGGCTTTAAACTCTGGTGCTGGAGAAGACTCTTGTGAGTCCCTTGGACTGCAAGGCGATCCAACTGGTCAGTCCTAGAGGAGACCAACCCTGACTGCTCTTTGGAAGGCCAGGTCCTGAAGATGAAACTCAAAGACTTTGGCCACCTCATGAGAAGGGAGGACTCCCTGGAGAAGGGCCTAATGCTGGGAACGATTGAGGGACAAAGAAGAAGAAGAAGGGGATGGCAGAGAAGGAGGTGGCTGGATGGAGTCACTGAAGCAGTCGGCGCGAGATTAAATGGACTCTGGAGGAAGGTAGAGGACAGGAAGGCCTGGAGGAACGTTGTCCATGGGGTCACGATGGGTCAGACAGAACTTCGCAACTGACAACAACAACAACCTTCATTTAGTAAATTTATTGATCGCCCATCTTACCCCAGGGGTAACTCTGGCTGGTTTACAACATAAGAAAGACAACCTTTTACAAAACCTACGCACACCATGAACTAAATAACATAAAAAGATAACCACTCAACCCCTAACTAAAAGATGAGGAGAAGGAATGTTTGCAGAAGCGGGGCTGCACATTAGAAATCCGAAGCCCCAAAACATAGAATCCTAAGGCATAGAACATGGAATCAGAGAGCTAGAAGGGACCTCCAAGGTCATCTAGACCAACCCCCTGTTCAAGGCAGGAGACTTTTATATCATCCGAGTCAAACTGGTTGTCCAGTCTAATTTTGGAAAACATCCAGTGAAGGAGAACCCCCCAAATTCCGGCAGGCAAACTACTCCATTGAGAATCCTAGAGTGAAGGAAGGAAGGAAGGAAGGAATCCTTTATTGGCCAAGTGGAATTGGACACACAAGGAATTTGTCTTGGTGCATAGGCTCTCGGTGTACATAAACAGAAAAGATGCATTCCTCTAGAATCATAAGGTACAACACTTAATACAGTCATAGGATACAAATAAGCAATCAAATCATACTAGGAAACAGTCAATTTAAGGATGCAAGCAACAAAGTTAGAGTCCTACAATTACAAGTGGGAAGGGATTGGGGATAATGAGTGATGAAAAGATTAATAGTAATAGCAGTGCAGACTTTGTAAATAGTTGGACAGCGTTGAGGGAATTATTTGTTTTGCAGAGTGATGGCACTGTGGGAAAAACTGTCCTTGTGTCTAGTTGTTCTGGTGTGCAGGGCTCTATAAGGTCGATTTGAGGGAAGGAGTTGAAACAGGTTATGTCCAGGATGTGAGGGGTCCGTAGATATTTTCACAGCCCTCTTTTTGACTCGTGGAGCATACAGGTCCTCGACTGAAGGCAGGTTGGTAGCCATTGTTTTTTCTGCAGTCTTAATTACTCTCTGAAGTCTGTGTCTGTCCTGTTGGGTTGCAGAACCAAACCAGACAGTTGTAGAGGTGCAGATGAGACTCAATAATTCCTCTGCAGAAACTGGATCAGCAGCTCCTGGGGCAGTTTGAGCTTCCTGAGTTGGTGCAGAAAGAACATTTTTTGTTGTGCTTTTTTGATGACATTTTTGATGTTAGGTGTCCATTTTAGGTCTTGAGATATGATAGAACCTATTTTGGGGCTGTAGGGAAGAATATTCCTTATTCATAGCTAAGATTCTAGTAGGGGAGTGAGGTATATACAAATGGCTGGGAGGATTCTAATTTTTGGACCCAGCAAACCATTAATATAGGAAGTGTATTTGGTAGGAAGATGGGGTAGACCCTGGAGAAGAAGTAAAATAAAGAATACCTCTGAAACATTTCTTGCTCGCTTGAAATGAAAACATGAATCGTGTCTGCTCTGAGAAATGATTCTTAGGGGCATATAATGTATCCCCCTTGAAATATCAGAAATGTGACAAATAACAAAGGGTAATGCTCATTTTTCACAGTTTAATGGCAAAGTAACTGTTAAAAAAGTTCAGTTTAAATTAATGGCAATTGTCTGTATGTGTCAGTAGTCAAGTCTTTTAATATTTGTGGTGGTCCTTATCTTACAAGGGAGCCGGAGTTTGGGTGAAAGGGAAGGTCCTGGATTAAAAGAGAGGAGTTCTGAGTTCTAATCAATTAATCAATCAGAATGGAGCTGGAAGGGACTTTGGAGGTCTTCTAATCCACCCCCCTACTCAAGCAAGAGATCCTACACGATTTCAGACAAGCGGCAGTCCAATCTCTTCCTGAAAACCTTCTGTCATGCCCTTGTTGGAGTCTGATTCTGTGGGGGAGATTCAGCAGCTGACAGGGAGTGGGAGTGTGGCTCCGGTGGCTGTGGAGGAAACTGGGGAAGGGCACAGTCCATCTGGGCATTCAGAGGAAGACCCAGGGCCATCCCCTCTTCATCCTAGGGCAGGCAGGGAGGAACGGAGAAGGGAGAAACATTGGCTTATGGGAGAGAAAAAGGCCCTGATGCCTTTCATTAGCTGCAGCTGGGAGAACAGGATATAAGTTTACACACAGCACCTTGCTGGAAGCAAAGTGTACATTATCTTTGTCTGGGTGTGCTTCATTATCTTTTGGAAGTCTGCATTTTATTATCCTGGCCTATGGTGTTAATTACTTCAGTATGGTTTGTGATGTTTTTTTTTTTTTTAATTTCTACTTTATCTGTATTTTGGGTTCAGACTGCATTTCTTCCCTTTATAGACTCTTTTTGGAAGAGTTTGATCTCCATCTGAGGATAACTGGACATTGGAGGCCAAGTTGGAGGTATTAAAAGAAATTAATCTAGTTTTGTGACTTGGTTATTTTTGTGCCATACCCCAGGTCATCACATCTCCAGTGATGGAGCACCCATAACTTCTAGTGGCAAGCTGTTCTGCTGGTTATTCGACCTCATTGTTACCTCATCGCTTTTTTGTTTAATAAATATGTTTTTTATTGATGAATAAATAATTCACTTTCCTCCAGCGCCGTTGTAAACTTTGAATGATCGCTAAATGGACTATGGTAAAGACTATCTATTTAAAAAAAAAAGAAAAAAAGGGCAGGCTAAACGAGGAGATCGCTGCAGCTGAGGGGTTCATCACCAGTAGACTGACACCTTAAAAAGCACCCACACGGATTGACTTGGGTTGCTGCTCCTCATATCCGTTTAGGAACTGGGTGGCTACTCACGAAATAGGATAAATTTGCTTTGGGGGTGACATTTCTCTGTGGACCACCAAAATTTTCTCACAGACCACCACTGTCCCTGGCCCACTGGTTGGCGACCACTGCCTTAGAAGATGCAACATGGCTCTATTTGCCTCCCACTCCGCACCCCCTTCTTCCCACCGGACCTGAAGCCGCCTCCCTGCAGGGATGCCCCGGGGCGACCCCGGGCCGTTGATCTCACCCGGAGGGGCAGAGAGCCCAGCCTCCAGCAGAAGGCAGGAAAAGACGCGGAGATTTCTCCGGGGGCGGGGTGGGGGTGGGGGAAGAGACCACGCGGTGAGCCAGAGGAGCGTGGCTGGTCCCGGAGAAGACCGCGGGAGCCGAGCGGGAGAATTAGAGGGGCAGGAAACCCCTCGCGTTTTCTGGGTGAGCAAACGCGGGGGGCGCGGGGGGGGGGGAGAGAGAAGAGGACTACTCGGTCGGGCCGGGTCACCCCAGAAGTCGAACTTTTTCTCTGCTGGGAATCCGTCGTTGGCCCGCGAGGGCTATCCATGCATCCATCCATCCATCCATCCATCGTTGAGGCCAAAGAGAGAGCGATCCAATGCAAGACGTGCTCCATTGACAACCATGGTTGGGCCACCCCGCCAGATTTTTTTCCACGCGTGTCCGGGGAAACTGCCGCTCCTTGGAAGCGTCGCGGGCTCGCGAGGAAGAGCATCGAGACCGCGGCAAAGGCGCAGAGGGAGGCTGGCTTCGAAGGAGCGAGCCATCCTTTCTCCATCGGAGCCACCGGGACGGTCTTCTTCTTGCCCCGGGAGTGGCGGGGGGGGCGGGGGGCGAAGCAGCCTTTGTCCGGTCCCCAGTCCCGCGGCTGTCCAGCCCCCCCCCCCCTCGTTCCCCCACCTACGGCCACCTGGCGCAGTCAGTAAAGGGTTTTACGCTGCGCTCTTTGGCCCGCGCGGGTGCATTATAGCCGCGCAGCTCCTGCCCGAGGCGCAGAGGCTCTTCTCTCGCCGGGCGCGGGGCTTCCCTCCGCCCCTTCCTCCTCTTTCATGCCGCCCTCCCACCCCTCACCCCCGGCGAGGCTCCCCACGGATGCCAGGCTCGCTTCTCCCGCGGTAAGGCACCCCAACCCCAAAACCGGTCTGCCCGCGAGGCGATCCCGAGCAGGGGAGGGAGGGAGGGGAGGGAGGCGCCCGGCCCCTCCGGCCCCCTCCTCAACCTGGCGCCGGAGGGCGAGGGCGCGTTTCGTCCCGCTCGGCTTCCAAGGGAGCCGCGAGTCGGTGAGCGGCAGAAGCTGCCCGGCCCGTTCGGCCCCGGGCAAGCGAAGGGGGCTTCGCCCGGCCCCCGGAGAGACACAAGCGGGCGCGGGGAGAGGGGGACAGCGCGCTCCAGGCTTCTCGGGACTCCAGGTAACTCCGTTGAAGCTCCGCCGCCTCCTCCTCCTCCTCCTCCCTCCGTCCCCTGCCCAGCTGGGGTCGCCCCCCCCCCCCCCCCCGGAGAGAGACAGGCGGGAAACCCATCTCCGTTTGGATCGCTCGCTCGCTCCCTTCCATCCCGACGCGGCCGGAGAAAGTCGGGCGAAGTTTGCCAAGGCGGAAAAAGGACCAAGGCGAGGAGGGGGCTTCCCTCCCCGGGAGCCTTGCAAAGCCAGCTCGGGAGGGGAAGGATAGTGAGCCCACCGCGCTTCTCCCTCTCCCCCCCCCCCTTCTCTCTCCAGAGCCATTGGGCTGGACTCGCATCCCCGGGTGGCTTGGGAGCTGCTGACTCGGAATCCCGCGCGGCGCGGCGTGGCCCAAGGACGGGCGCTTGGCCCGGGGTTTGCAGGGGCTGGGGGGCTTGCGGGGTCTGTGTGGTACGTGGAAATGAGCGCAGGGCGGGGCGGGGGGCAAGGCAGGTCCAGGCAAATGACTGCAAAAGGAGTGCGGGTGGGTGGGTGGGTGGCTCTCCGGGGAAGCCCGGGCCGGCCGGGCGCGTTGCAAAGTTTAGCCTGGAGTCGCTTGCGCGAGGCGCCCGGGCTCGAAAGGGAAAAAAATGGAGGAGAGAATCTTCAGTCAAAAAAAAAAAACACCCGCTGGAAGAGGTTTTTTTTTTTTTTTTTTAAAAGGTCCGGAAAAAGGTCCCGCTTTTGATAGTTGAAGGGAGTTTTTTCTAGGATCTCGGAGGCTGTCGCGGAGTTGCGCCTTTTGGAAGGGCCAAGGAAGCGCGCAAGAGCAAACTTACTTTGCGCGCGGGAGTTTAAGCGGCGCCGCCCTCCTCCTCCTCCTCCTCCTCCTCCTCTTCTCCTCCTCTTTCTTCCCCTTCCATCTTCCCTTTTTAGGTGGAGCTTTGGGCGCGGGGAAGGCGGTCCTTTCATCTCCTCCAATCCTTTCCTCCTCCCTTTCCACCTGAAACCACAGTCGCCAACGCGATCCGACTCGGGAGAAGTTGCCTGTCCTGGATCTGCAAGCCCTAAGGGCGCAAGGGGGGAAGGTGGGTGGGTGGGGGAGCCGAAAGGTGACTGTGAATGGAAAACGGTCCCCATCGAAGGCTGTGTGGGAGCACCGCCGTGCTTGGAAGGTTATGGCCGAGCGTCGGAGGTGGAAATGAGAAAGGCGGCGGAGGCTCGGGGTAAGGTTGTTTTTGTTTGACGCTTGAATCCTTCCAAGAAAAGCGCTCCGGGCTGAGCTCGGCGCGGTGGAGTTGGGGGGGGGGGGGGGGGGAGGGCCTCACCTGCGCTCTCCTTGCAGGGGGGGGGGAGATAAGCAGGAGGGGTGGATGGGAAGGGAGACCTTCCCTCCCACCTCCCCGGGCTTTTTTTCTCTCTGTCTCGGGGCAGCCTTTTTTTGCATCTCAATTTTTGCTGGGAAACAGAGAAAGTGTCACATTGCTGGAAGCGATTGTGCGGATTCCCCCCCCCCTCCCGATGCTGGGGAGGGGTGGGGCGCGGAGGCCTTATTTATTTGCCACCCACCACCCCCGAGAGCTCAAAAACTCCACGGAACTCCCCGCCGGCGGTAACTTCGGGATTCGAACAAGCCCTGGCTCAAAAATCTTGATAGAAGGCGCAGTTTCAAAGCCGAGCCGAAGGAGAAAAGGCGCTCCACGTGCAAAACAGGTGGTCCCTTCCTCCCAGTCCATTAACTCGGAAGGGGGAGGGGAGAATCTCTTTTGTTCCTGAAGGGTGCATTGGAAATGCTTTTTAAAAATGTCAAGTTTGAACAAGGTTGGCTCGCGTTTCTGAGAGAGGAATCTAGCCTAGGAATCTGCAGGCTACACTGGTAGCAAGAGCCCTTAGACTTATATACCGCTTTAGCGTGCTTTACAGTCTTCTCTAAGGGGCTTACAGAGTCAGCCTCTTGCCCCCAACAATTTGGGTCCTCATTTTACCCACCTCGGAAGGATGGAAAGCTGAGTCAACCTTGAGCCTGGTGGGATTTGTGGGCAGCTGGCTGCAGAGGTAGCTTGCAGTACTCTAACCACTGCACCACAGAGACTCCTTTGTAGGAGGAGTAAAGTACCTGGTAGCTGGTATTTTCATACAAAGGCGCCCGGGTCAAGCGATTTCTCTGCCTTCTCAGCTTGACTTCGGAATCACACTGACATTTTGGGCTCAAGGATTAAGACAACAACCCCCCATGTTTAACAGAGGGGTTGGGTGGAGGGGGGTAGATTCTCTCTTGGGATGATGGGCTCTCACCTTGGAGCTCTGGTGGGACAGAAGGAAGTGAGGGAAGTGCAAAAGGTTTCAGGTACAAACCCTTCCAGACAGTGGTGGGATTAAAAACATTTTTTACGACTGGTTCTGTGGGTGTGGCAGGGAAAGGATACTGCAAAATCCCCATTCCCTCTCCACCCCACTAACCTGCTTTCCAGCTCCGTTCTCCTGTGCGGGGCAACCAAAGAAGACCCAGACGATCAGCTGGGACTCAGTGGGAGGCAGAGAAGAGATGGGGTTGGCGGGGCCAGTCAGAGGTGGGATTTGCCGATTCTCTGAACTATTCAAAAGTTTCCACTACCAGTTCTCCAGAATTGGTCAGAACCTGCTTGAAGACAAACCTCAGCTTCCAGACAGGAAAACAGTGATTCTGGGTGGGTCTGGTTGTAGCCAAAGCTTGTCACATGGCATCATTTTGAGTCTTGACTCCATGGCTACCTTGGTTTTAATTCTTAATCATAGCCACGATAATAAGAGGGATCAGCTATCAAGTGGAGGAAATCAGGAGTCTAGCGCAGTTCAGATGAATATAGCTTTATTTTATATTTTTTTAAAGGGTTTCACTGCAGCGTTTTAGTAACAAATTTACATGTGCACAAGATAAAAATAGGTGGCTGGCTTTTATTTGTGCTACAAAATCTTTCGAAATTGTTCATTGGGTGATTGCTGTGTGTGTGAAATGACTGAGATGGGAGATTGGCTCTCATCTCTGAAAGTGTTTCTTTTTTCCCCTCTTTTACACGGGGGGGAAAATATAGGTTTATTGCCTGCTAATGCCAAAGGTCCCCAAACTTGGCAACTTTAAGACTTGCGGACTTTAATTCCCAGAATTCCTCAGTCAGCTATGCTGGCTGGAGATTTCTGGGAGTTGAAGTCCGCAAGTCTTAAAGTTGTCAAATTTGGAAGACCTCTGCTAATGCTCTCCACAAGAATCTGAGCTACTAAGGGTCAAAGCAAATTGGAAGTTGATGAGCGACAATGAAATTCAAGCCGGGGTGTGAAGGGACTCGAGACTGATGACACACTTGATCCCTCCCTCAGGCTCAGCCTGGTCATCTCCGATACTGGTTCTACTTCAGTTGCTCTTGGCCAAGTTTGGTGGGGAGCAGCCCTGGCTGGCCCAGCATAAGAGCTGTCAAAGGCCACTCTCAGATGCCTCCTGTAGGACACACTAACTGCTTTTCTATAGACAAATATTTTGGGGAAATTATAGCTCTTGTGTGCATTTTGGGGTGGTTTGTTCTGTTGTGTTTTGAGGTGTGTGTGAGATGTAAATTTGAGCCCTGAGAATATTACAGGAGTGTTGCTAATAAAAGCTGATGAAGCCTTCTGATTGGAAAATGAAAGCTCATGTTGCCTGGTGATTGTTTTTGTTGTTGAGTTGTGGCTGAGGATTAGTATGTGACGTTGAGCTTCCAGGCTCTATGTTGAAGAGTAAGGGCCCTCCTGTTCTATCTCTCTCTCTCTCTCTCTCTCTTCTTTTTCTTTTTGGCTTTTGGATTATTGCTTCCTTTTAGGGACAGTCAGTGCTGTGGAAATCTGGTGCAAATAACCGGAAACAGAAGTAGAGTTCAAAGCACTAAAGATTTATTCCATGCTACCTATACAATTATTGTCAGAGTACAACGTATGTGTACAATGAGATTCGCAACAATCTGCAACAAGAATCAGATCTATTAACGGTGGGCACTAAATTGGGGCCAAATACAAGACAATAGACTTCAAGGGCGGAGGGGAGCTGGACTTGGGGTTTTTGTGGGAACTCAACAATTTCAAACTGATGATGCCTTTAAACCCCACCCTCAGGCTCAGTCAGTTCATCTCCCATGTCTGTGTCACTCGGCGTCAGCTCCGTTTGATCAAATCCCTCTTTAGAGTGAGGGTCAGCCAGTGGGGCTCTTTTATCCCATCCCATCAACATTGCAATTTACCAGCCTTCTCGAAATGACATTGACTAGAAAGCAGAAAACATAAGACAGCAGGACGGAGTATTTGACTTAATTTAACATCTGTTCCTTTCTCTGCAAAGAAGTAAACACTTTTTCTATGGGGGGGGGGTCCGTTCTCACCACAGTTGAGTCCAAGGGCACACCGGATGCTACCATTTCAGAGGTGGTCTTCAGCAGTTTCTGATCGGTTCTGGAGAACCAGTGGCGGAAATTTTGAGTAGTTCAGAGAACCGGCAAATCTTGCCTCTGACTGGCCCCGCCCCCATCTAATCCCTGCCTTCCATTGAATCCCAGCTGATTGGCTGGGTTTTCTTTTGTTGCCCTGCACGGGAGAACGGAGCTGGAAAGCAGGTTAGTGGAGTAGGGAGGGAATGGGGATTTTACAGTATCCTTTCCCTGGAGTGGGGTGAGAATGGAGATTTTATTGTATCCTCCCCCTGCCACGCCTACCAAGCCATGACCACAGAACCGGTAGTAAAAATTTTTGAATCCCACCATTGTTCCATTTACATCCTGTAAATCAGTGGCTCCCCAGCCTTTTGGGCACCAGGTACCGGTTCCGTGAAAAGAAGTTTTTCCGTGGACCAATGGTGGCATGGTTTCACATGCTGCCTATATCCCACGGATGGGGCTTTGTTTGTTTGGGCGGACCAGTTGCTGGTCCATAGACTGGAGGTTGGGGACTCCTGCTGTAAATCCTACCAATACCATCCCACAAGTGGTGGGATTCAATTTTTTTTTACTCCCAGTTCTGTGGGCGTGGCTTGGTGGGAAACGTTACTGTAAAATTCCCATTCCCTCCCCACCCCACTAACCTGCTTTCCAGCTCCGTTCTCCTGTGCAGGGCAACCAAAGAAGACCAGCCAATCAGCTGGGACTCAATGGGAGGCAGATAATAGATGGGGGAGGGGCCAATCAGAGGTGGGATTGGCTGGTTCTCTGAACTACTCAAAGTTTCCGCTCCCGGTTCTCCAGAACTGGTCAGAACTGGCTGAAGACCACCTCTGCATCCCACCATATTCCAAAATAATATGTGCCCAAAATATAGGTATCCTCAACATGAACAAATTGAGCCCCACATTTCTGCGGTTGAGACATCTGTTGAGTGAGTTTTGCCCCACTGTACGACCTTTCCTGCCTTCATTGTTAAGTGAATCACTGCAACGGATCAGTTAGTCACCCAATTGTTAAACAAATCTGCCTTTCCCCATTGGGCTGTGCTTATCAGAAGGTCGCAAAAGGGGATTGCCTGAGCTTGGGATACGGCCCCACCGGTCATAAATATGAACCGGCAGCCAAGCGTCTGAATTTTGATCGCAGGGTCATGTGAAAAATGGTCCTACATCACTTTTTTCAATGCCGTTGTAACTTTGGAACAGTCAGTGAATGAACTGTTGTAAGTCGAGGACTGCCTGTGTTTGGCTGATGGAAGGGAGGACCCAAAGAGGGTTCTTGTTGTTCAGTTCTTATTATTTGAAGAGTTTAAAGATGCATTGGTAAAAACTTTGGATAATTATCCGGTTAGCTCAGAGGTTGGTTCAACAATAGAATAGAGCTGGAAGGGACCTTGGAGGTCTTCTAGTCCAGCTCCCTGCTCAAGCCATAAAACTTATACCATTTCAGATGAGTGGCTGTTTAATTTCTTCTTAAAAACCTCCACTGATAGAGCACCCATGATTTCTGTTCTGTTCTGTTTGCTTAATTGTTTTCGCTGTTAGGAAATTTCTGCTTAATTTCATGTTGCTTCTCTCCTTGATGAATTTCCCTCCATTGTTTCTTGTCTTGTCTTCTGGTGCTTTGGAGAATAAATTGACCCTCACTCTTCTTTGTGGCAGCCCCTCAAATACTGGAATACTGCTATCATGTCATCCCTAATTGTTCTTTTCTTTAGCCAGATCTTTGAGCTGACCAGGGAAATATTTATTAGTTTTTTCTTAATTAATAAATGTTAACCCTGCCTTTCCACTTAAACAATCCCTTCGGATGGTTCACAGTCACAGAACCTGGGGAAAAAAAAAAAATCAATGCCTTTAACAGTAGCATCGTTAAAGTCAGCCAACGGTTCAAAGCTTGGAGGAAGACACAAGATCTTATTCTTTGTCTTTATCTGGGGAGCTTGGTGTCCAAACCAGAGGTGGTCTTCAGCAGGTTCTGACCAGTTCTGGAGAACCGGCAGTGGAAATTTTGAGTAGTTCGGAGAACCGGCAAATCCCACCTATGACTGGCCCCGCCCCCATCTACTCTCTCCCTCCCAAATCCAAGCTAATTGGCTGGGTCTTCTTTGGTTGCCCTGCACAGGAGAACGGAGCTGGAAAGCAGGTTAGTGGGGTGGGGAGGGAATGGAGATTTTACAATATCCTTCCCCTGCCACGCCCACCAAACCTGACCCACCAAGCCTCGCCCACAGAACCGGTAGTAAAAAATTTTGAATCCCACCACTGCACCAGCCTATTCCAGAGATCTGCCTGACCTCATCGAACAGTTTTCTGTAGGTGCCAGACAGCACGGGGGCCAAGATGGAACCCTGTAAAACAATCCAGACATTGAACAATTATTATATCTTCCATTTAACTTCAGATATATCTCTTCTCTCAATCATCGATGTCCTGGTTATCTCCTGTATGGACTATTGCAATCCGCTTGACATGGGTCTACCCTTGAAGAGTATCCAGAAGCTTCTGTTGGTGCAGAACACGGCCACGTGAGCAATTTTTGGCACCCCCTCCAAGGATGAAACACGTAGCAGCTTAATTGTGTGAGCTACACTGAGTGCTGGTTTGTTTCTAGGTCCAATTCAAGGTGTCAGTTATTACCTTTAAAGCCCTACATGGCATCTCATCCTCAGCATATTAGCCTATCCCACCTGGTTAGGAAAGGAAATATTGATCCTATCAGCAGGGGTGGGATTAAAAAATCCCAGCAACCGGTTCTCTGCCGTTCGCATAAGAACCGTTTGCCAAGCCTCTGAAGGTCCTAACTGGAAAAAAAATTGTCCTAAGTTTTCAGTGACATTGTAAGTTTGAACAGTCACTAAACAAACTGTTGCAACTCATGGACTAACTAACCTGTTTCCTCAAAAATAAGACCCTGTCTTATATTTTTTGCTATCAGAAAAGGCATTGGGTCTTATTTTGGGGGGGATGTCATCCACTGACTAACCTAACTTGTGTGCATTGGCCCCGGTCTCCTTTTTGCTGTCAGAGGTCTTCAGGAACTTCTCCTTCTGCAACTGGCAAGGCTTTCCTGAAGGCCTCTGCACACAATAACAGAGCTCTGGATCGATCCAGAGCTTTGTCATCAGCTGCAGAGGCCTTCAGGAAAGTCTTGCCAGCCTTGCTGGCTGCAGAAGAAATGGGCCGGCAAGGCAGGTGTCGGTGTGAGAGGCCTGGCTACAACTGCCCAAAGGCAAGTAGAAACGCCTGCGTCCCCACCCTAGGTTAAATTTTACCTGTGCAGTCTGGAGTGGGCAAGATTTTAATTAGGGCTTATTTTGGGGGGAAGGGCTTGTATCTGGCAAATGTGTAAAAATTCAACTTGGACTTACTTTCAGGGTAGGTTGTATTTTCGGGGAAACAGACTATGTCTCCCCCTTGAGTTTCGACCATCAGAGTAGTAGTTGGGTAGAGGATAAAGTTGGCTGTCAGGTTCTCAGGGACAAGAATAATAGGACATTGTACGGGTGGACCGTTGCTGGCTACAGGTCGCAATGTTGATTTGAGCAGTGATCAGGGAAGGCACGAATGAAACAAGTTGAGTTTTCTGCTCTGGCCTTCAACTGGCAGGTGTTTGGTTGAAAAAAAATCAAAACTGTCAGATACCTTTAATGGGGTCAGAGCCCTCTTCCAATCCACGAATGTTTCATAATCCTGTTTAGCCTGTTCTGATTGTTCTTTCGGGACTTTGAGAACGGCTTCCAATTCCTGAAGAACCTGATTGACTGCAAGGTGCTAAAGTCGGGGTAATTCTGCCCCAGGGAGAAAGCATGTGAGCTTGTATGGAGTTTGCGTCGAATGGGGTCGATGGCTGTGTTGCACAGCTGGGAGCAAGAGGCTGACCCAATTATCCTGGGATAATTAGCATGGCAGCAGAGGTATTGTTCCAGCAAATCGTGAACGCGCTCTGTTTGTGTATCTGATTGGGAAAGTGGAGACAAATGTTCTCAAGATGGTATCTTGAATAGACTGCACCAGAACTGCGCGCTGAATGGAAACATTTTTCTACAAGGGATTAGTGCATTCTCGCAGCCTGTTATGCAATTGGAAACTGTGTGCTTCAGAAAGTATTGGGCCATGTTTCAAACTGAGGCCTAACAGAGAAGCAAATGAGCTTTGAATGTCGAACGTAGACGAAGGGAACCTCAGAGGTCTTCTGGGCCAACCCCATGCTTGAGCAGGAGAGCCAATACCATTTCAGATAAATGTACGTCCAGTCTCTCTTTTTAAAGCCTCCAGCATTGGAGCATTTACAACTTCTGGAGGCAAGCTGTTCCACGGATTAATTGTTCTCACTGATAGGAAATTTCTCCTTAGTTCCAGGTTGCTTCTCTCCTTGGTTAGTTTCCATCCATTGTTTCTTGTCTTGCCTTTTGATGCTTTGGAAAATTGACCCCCCATCTTTGTAGGAGTCCCTCAAATATTGGAATTTGCTATCATATCATCCCATACCTTCTTTTCATTAAACTAAACATACCCAGTGCCTGCAACCGTTCTTCATATGTTTGTTGTGGTTAGCTGGAAGCATGTACGGATGTCTGAGGAGAGCGAGGACTCAGACGAGGGCCGGAACCATTAGGGAGTGGACCGCTGCCTTCAGAGATTGTGGGGGCCGGCAGCAGCGATGAGGAGGTTCCCGAGGAGTCTGTGCCAAGTGCGCGTGCGCAAAGGGTTGCTCACAGGAAAGAGCAGTTGCAGTAGCATGGGCGACTTGGAAGTAAGGCTGCAAGGTAATGGCCCATCCTTCAAGAAGATGAAAGCCAGCTGTGAAACGAATGTACTTTGCAGAAGGCAAAGATGTTTTGAAACCCCAGCCTCGTGGACATTACGGTATCCTGAGTTTATATTTGAAGATTCTTATTTTGCAAATTATTTCTTGTCTGTTATCTTTTGACAAGTTTGGCATGGTTTGGCAAGACTTGTGTCTATCACAGCTAAGTATTTTGTAAAAGCGTTACAAGTTTTTGTTGCTTTTGGATTGTGTTTGATTTGTTGGAAAAGGGCGTGGGTCGGAACAATGCTTTAGTCTCCAGTTGTCCCTTAATCATCTTTGTTGCTCTTCTCTGCACTCTTTCCAGAGTTTCAAAGTGTCTCTGTCTGTCTGTCTGTCTGTCTGTCTGTCTGTCTGTCTGTCTGTCTGTCTGTCTCT
>BLBF01000022.1:9440928-9454773 GCA_015471245.1 Laticauda colubrina | reverse complement strand
CCTTCCTTCCTTCCTTCCTTCCTTCCTTCCTTCCTTCCTTCCTTCCTGAGTCCTTTTATACCGGTTCAACCATTAACTGGCTTAATTTAACATCTGTACATAACCATCATATTTATTACAGCAAAACTGCAGTATTTACAACCGAATGTCTTTTCCACCTTTAAGGATGAATTAATTCTTTAAAAGGAATCATCTTACTTGAAAATTTTAAAAAAAGGAAAGATCAAGCAAATCTACAGTTATTAACAGAGGACTTCTCTCTGTAAAACATTGGAAAAATATTTTTGCAAGCATATGTGAGATAGTTTTCAGTAAGAATATCCAGTGTGTACCCGTTTATTTGAAACAGAGTACTTTGGTGCTTGATTTATAATAGGACAAATACAAGAGGAAAAGATACATTTTCCAGACCCAGAGATGACTTCACCTTACTGGAGACATTTTGAGGAATACTTACATAAAGGTAGCATTAGTGATAGACGCAGAAATTACAATGCATTAAAAAAGTTTTACTTTTTTTCTTCCCTGGAATTTATATTTAATGGAGAGCCCTTGGGTGATTTTATTGTGAAGAAGTCACAATGTCATCGCAGGCCATATTATCTGACTCTTCCCCAGTCTCATGTTAATAATGCAATGGACTGGATAGAAGGAGATGATGTAAGGGAAATGGATTGAATAATATGAAACAATTGTAATATTTTTCATAATTGGATAAGAGACTAGGAAATTGCTGTAAAGCAGTAAAAACATAAAACGAGACTAAAATAAAATAAATAAATAAGAGAATTGCATTGGTTTTAGGCGATCCCTAGCATCCACTTTTGACCAGTGTGTGTTCTGATAGACATTGGAAATGGATCTTAAGGCCATCTGTGAGATGAGACATCAATATGTTGAAATGGACACCTTGAGTAGAGGAGGAGGAGGAGAAGGAGGAAGAGGAAGAAGAAAAGGAAGAGGGAGGAGGAAGAGGAGGAGGAGGAGGAGAAGAAGAAGAAGGAGAAGAAGAAGGAAGAAGAAGAAGAAGAAGAAGAAGAAGAAGAAGAAGAAGAAGAAGAAGAAGAAGAAGAAGAAGAAGAAGAAGAAGAAGAAGAAGAAGAAGAAGACGACTCAGGTCTTACTCATCTTATCTCTTTTGCTTCTTTAACTAGAGGTATAACCTCATCTAATTAATATACAGAACAGCCTCCCTACACATTAACATCTTGGCACAAACATAGGAAGTACATTAAGGAATGTACATCTCTTATCTCGTCATAAAAGTGGAATTCAGTTCCTTTTCTTCTCAAAACTCTGTCCATGCTTACATATTTCAGAGCTGACAAGCCCCTGCCTGTTCCTTGGATTTGTGGCCTGAATGGAGGCTTCCACCCTCAATGACTTCACCGTTGTTTAACATCCACCACACAGTAGGAGGGAAGTGCTAAGTTTGGATCCTCCTTGGATCCTCTCAGCCAATTTCAGCACTCTGCCGTGTGGCCAAGTGTCTTGTTTTGCTTTCTTTCCCTGGGGAAAATTTTGGATGATGGAGATGTTGTGCTTACAACAAAACAAGCAGTCAACAAAAATTCTTTGGAATATCCCTTTATTTTTGTTTTGGATACCAAGGCATGGACTGCCTCTCTTGAAAGCAACAATTGGATAAACTGACTCAGAGAAATGTACACTATAATTGATGTATCAGATTTTACACTTGTTTTCTCTACTTTTCTCCTGCTTTCCTTACATGCTGTTTACGGGTCCCTTCCCTTGCTGTCTGCTTCAGAAATTCCTTTCCCTTTGTCCTCATATGTTCCAAATTAATGGGCTCTCCTTCCCTCCCTTCTCGTTCTGTGCCCAATGTTTTTCTGATCCTGAGAGAGTTCATTGTTTTTACTGTAAAAATGTTTGGCCGCAAACTTTAAACCACTTTCTTGGGATGGCACTGAAATTTCAAGGAAGCCAACCCGAGAGGCACGTTTTAAGAGAAAGAAAACCAGCTTGGAAAGGTGTCTTTGGCAGCACAATTTCTTCTCGTTGGCAAGTTCTTGTGTAGTTAACTGAGCCCAAAATTCCTGTTGCTAAGCCAGACAGTTGTTAAGTGAGGTTTACCCCATTTTGCAACCCTCCTTGCCATAGCTGCTAAGTGAATCAGTGCAGTTGATTCGAGAAAGGGTGCAGAGAAGAGCAACCAGAATGATGAGAGGACTGGAGGCTAAAACATAAGATGAACCGTTGCAGGAACTGGGCCTGGCTAGTCTAGGGAAGAGAAGGACCAGGGGAGACAGGATAACAATCTTCCAATGTTTGAGGGGCTGCCACAGAAAGGAGTGAGGCAAATTATTTCCCAAATCACCTGAAGGCCAGACAAAGAATAATGGATGGAAACTGAACAAGGAGAGATTTGACTTGGCAATAAGGAGAAACTTTCTGACAGCAAGAACAATCAAGCAATGGAACAGAAGTTGCCTTCAGAAATTGTGGGAGCTTCATCACTGGAGGTTTTCAAGAAGAGTTTGGACTGCCATTTATTGGAAATGGTGTAGGGTCTCCTGCTTGGGTGAGGGGGTTGGACTAGATGACCTACAAGGTCCCTTCCAACTTTGTGAATCTGTAAACTCTGCAAAGAGTTGTTCAGTTTGTGAGATGGTTGTTTAAAACAAATCCACTGACTTTGCTTGTGAAAAGTTTGCAAAAAGGGATCACATCAACCCTGGGACATAGCAACAGTCATAAATCCATGCCAGTTGCCAAATGTCTGGATTTTGATCATGTGACCATGGGGATGCTTCAACAGGGTGAAAAAAAAAAGTCAAGTCATCGATCTATCTATCCATCCATCCACCCCATCCAAGTCTATCCTATCTATCTGTATGCCTGTCTGTCTATCTATCATCTATCCAGTGGTGGAATTCAATTTTTTTTACTATCAGTTCTGTGGGTATGGCTTGATGGGCATGACAGGGGAAGGTTACTACAAAATCCCCATTCCCTCCCCACCCCGCTAACCTTCTTTCCAGCTCCATTCTCCTGTGCAGGGAAACCAAAGAAGACCAGCCAATCAGCTGGGACTCAATGGGAGGCAGAGAAGAGATGGGGGCGGGACCAGTTGAGGTGGTATTTGCCGGTTCTCTGAACTACTCAAAATTTCCACTACCGGTTCTCTAGAACCTGTCAGAACTGGCTGAAGACCATCTCTGTATCTACCTACCTACCTACCTACCTACCTACCTATCTACCTACCTATCTACCTACCTGCCTATCCACCCATCCATCCATCCATCTATCTATCATTGTCACATTTTTTAAAACCATAGATTAATAACTAAAGGAAGGAGAAAAGTAGAAAAAAGAAACACAGTGGATGGAATAATAAAATATCAGTAAATAAAAAGAAGCTTACAAATGGAATTTAACGTTTGTTTTTTCATTAACAGATTAGCAGCTGATTATGTAGAACTAAGATTTATTTATTTATTGGATTTGTGTGCCACCCATCTTTTCTAGAGGCAACTCTGGGTTAAAACAAAAAACAAAAAAACTCAACCATATCATTTTAATAACATTGTCATCTATCATTATCATAAGTATAAATGACAGTAATCGTCTAAAAAAAAAAAAAAGAGAAAGGAAAAACAGAAAGAAGAGGAAAACTATCAATACAAACAATAATTATTTAATTAATTTTAAGTTCCCCCCTATTGCATCCTGGTTGATAATTACATCAGTGTTTATAAATGTTGGAATTATTTCCAGTTATAGTCCTTATGTAAATTGCTTCCTCTTTAAAAATAAGCCTCTAAGTGTCTACCTTGCTGTATATATATGTATATATAAGATATATGTATCATATATATGGGATATTAGCAGGCACAAAAAAGTTCAGTTTAACTGATTTAATTGCTTAAAGTCTGTGCATAGAATCTTTGCAACTAATAACCAAGCACCAAGTTATGGTACTGTTAGGTAAGTTCAGTGGCAATTAAGGTGGTTGGACTTAACTTTGTGGCTATGTAAGGATTCTAGCCTAATGCCTCTTTTTATTCATCCATGGGTTTCTCTTCTGATATTGTGCCAGACTGAGCCTTGTAGCTGTCAGCGTACATCATAAAAGATTATGATATGGTATATTTACATGTTCTCAGACAATTCCTAATTTTAAAAACAAGGTTTCAATTCAAACTTTGCTTTTAAAATGTTTTAAATAACATTTCTTACTTGTACTCTTAAGTTAATATTACATGGCTACCACATAGGATAAAATGCTCCTTCTGCCTCACAACATTATCTGTATGTATTATACAATGTATTAATTAAAAAAAAAAAAACAATTGATGGGATTATATGGTGTCTGTAAAACACTTTGCGTTTCTCTTGAGTTATTGTGTGGGAGAAATTTTATTGATTTTTTTTCCCCCCAGCATGTTTCCTGTTGTGGCACTGGAATTGTTTCTTCAAAATTTTGCAACCACTTTATCATAACCTTTTAACTTGTTCTGTCTCTGGGACATAATAATTTCATAGTAATGAGTATTTATGAGCGTGTGTGCATCTATCTTGGTAGGTGGTCTTGGTTCTGTATAAGTGATTTGAATTTGCCTTATTCTTAAGATCATTTTTATTTTTTGCTCTTCCAGCAATTTGTAAATTCATTAACCATGCTAGATTTTGGACATGAGAGGATAATTCTGGCTGTCTCTTTTAGTCTGTTTCTGGAGTCTGGATGCACCCTAGCGAGACAACAGGATTTTTGAGCCAAACTGTAAAACTGTTTAACAGACCAGCTCCACTTTTCCGTTTGAAACAAATTTCTGGGATGTTGGTAAAACCAGGATTCATTTCGAAGGAAGCATGTTAATATTTCTTCAGCCGCTTTCTTTGATTTTTCTTTTTTTAAAATAGCCACACAGGAATGGAGGTGGACAGCCGACACATTTCTCCTGTGTTCCTTTCAGTCTGGTTTATTTTTTTTTAAGTGAAATTCCCTTGTTGTTTTCCACTTTCTGTCCTCATTTATCCGCTCTTTAATTTCATCTGGTGCCGCTGGTGTTCCCTTTCGTCTCCTCAGTTGGGAAGACGCCATTTCCCCCCCCACTCAAAGGACTGATCTTACCTCCAGCATCCTTGCTAAATCTACTGGGATCTGGGCTGAATTTTCCTTCGCACGAAGCCCCTTGGTTTCTGGATGCCCTTTAAATTTATTTTCACCTCATTTCAGGGTATTTGTGATGACCTGGGGCTTGACACAAAAATAACACAGTCACAAAAGTAGAATAAATTCCCTTTAATGCCTCCAACTTGGGCCCCAATGTCCAATTATCTTCGGCTTGATATCAAACTCTTCCAAAAACAGTCTATGAAGAGAGTAAATGCAGTCCAAACCAAAAGTAAAGATAATTAGAAAAAAAAACCCAACCACACGAGAGTCATTAACACGACTGGCCAGGATGATAAATTGCAGACTTCCGTAGGATAACACAGCAACCATAGTTAGGAAGATGCCAAAACCCAGTTAAGCCTTAACCAAGATAAAGCACGCTTTGCTTCCAGCAAAGAGCTATTTAAAATGCCCCACTTATATCCTGTTCTCCCAGCTGCAACTAATGAAAGGGATCAGGGCCTTTTTCTCTCCCGTAAGCCATGTTGCTCCCTTCTCCATTCCTCCCTGCGTGCCCTAGGATGAAGAGGAAATGGCCCTGGGTCTTCCTCTGAATGCCAAGCCAGACTGTGCCCTTCCCCCTCATTTCTTCCACAGCCACTGGAGCCACACTCCCATTCCCTGTCAGCTCCTCAATCTCCCCCTCAGAATCAGACTCTAGCAAGGGCATGACAGGATTTAATCCAACTGGATCTCCTTGAAAATTTGATTACCTGGATTTGCTGGCATCCAAAACATGCCTCCAAATCTGTGGGAGATCTCGTTGATCAGCACCTATGCTTGGATGTAGTCATCACAAAGCTTTTGTCTCTTATCCACAAATGAAGTGTGCAGTTTACAGGTAGACCTTGGTTTACAATCACATTCACGACCAAAATTTCTGTGGCTTAAGTGAGACATTGATTAAGTGAGTTTTGCCCCATTTTATGGCCTTTCTCACCACAGTTCTAAAGTGAACCATTGAAGTTGTTCAATTAGTAAGATGGTTAAGTGAATCTGGCTTCCCCTGTTGATTTTACTTGCCAGAAGGTTGCAAAAGAGGATCACATGACCCCTGAAAGGGTCATAACTATGAGTCAGTTGCCAAGCATCTGAATTTTGATTATATGACAATGGGGATGCTGAAATAGTTAAAAATGTAAAAAATGGTCCTAGTTCACTTTCTTTCGGTGCTGTTGTAACTTCAAATGGTCACGAATGTTCTAAGTCCATGATGGCGACCTATGGCACGCAAGCCCCAGCAAAACTTACTACAGCTGATTTTTGCCCCTTTTGGGGCCTTTTTCAGCCTCCCAGAGGCTTGGGGGAAGCCTCTGCAGCCTTGGGAGGCTGAAAAATGAGCCTACCGGAAGTGCCGGAATCAGAAGTGATGAAACTGGAAGTGATGAAATGAGCCCATTTTTCGGCCTCCAAAGGCTGCAGAGGCTTCTCTCGAGCCTCTGGGAGGTTGAAAAAGTCCTAAAATAGGCCAAAAATCAGCTAGGAGGCACTCGCATGCGCAGTGCAGGTAAGGGGGCAGGGTGGTAGTATTGTGCACGCATGCGCAGGGGGGGCAAACCACAACGAAAAGGTTCACTATCACTGTTGTAAGTCAAGGACTACCTGTGTTTTGCCTGTAGGGTCCTTGATGCTCTCTGAGCTTGGTGGTTATTGTGTTTTTTTTTTTTTTTACATTTTCTTACCCAACTAGGTAATATCATCAGTGCTAGTAGAGAGTGGGGTTTGCTCTCACTTTATTTACCAGTGGTTGGTGAGAATGTTTTTGGTGTTTCCTAGTTAGGCTATTGTTTGCTGTTTAATTGTTATCTAGTTCCTTGATTGGGTATTGTCTGCTTCTTGATTGTTAGTCTAATGTTAATCTCAAGGTTAAGCTTTACTTATCTGGGTATTGACTGTTGGCTCATTGGGTGGGTAATAAGTTACATATTTACTATGATTACTTCTTCTACAGAGGCCCATCTCCATCAACTTTCTGTTTGAAGATCACTTCACTGGATTACAAGACTTTTGGGGGCCTTGAACCTCCATCCTGGCTCTGGATCTCCATTTGCTAAGATTTTAGTTGTAGCTCGTTGGAATCTGTTGCCAACAAAAGACACATTTCAGCACAATTTGTACCTGGAGATAATCTTAGGTTTCTGTTGTGTTGACTTCCTATTACCCAGCACTCCACTCTGTGTGTAGCTTTTGAAATATAAACTTTTACCTACATATCCTCCTTCTAATCTTTCTGACCTTGATTTGCCTGATATCTCTGTTTCCTTGTTCCTGTTGTGGCCCGCCAGACTTGGACAATGAAGAGGTTGGGAGGAACTTGGGCTAGCCCTGGAGTCTGGGGAAGGCTCTGATGAGGGCTCTGCGTCAGAGGCAGAGATGGAGCTAGGGACGTTCGACATTTATCAGATGCTTTTGGAGTCAGAGATAAGTGGAGAAGAACAGCTGAAGCCTGTTCCAGATGCGTGTATGTACAGAGCTGTCAGGAGAAGGGACCAACTAAGGAACAGGGGTCGACTTGGAAAGAAAAGGCACAAGTGGACGCTGAATGGCTCCTCTCATAGGGAATAAAGAGGAGCAAAAGGGGAGGGGTGTTTGCAGGAGACAAGTGGCTCGCTTATTAGTGTGAAGATTTCCTTATCTGAGCTTGTGCCTTACAGAGTTTCCTTGCCCGGTATATCATTTTACAGTTGGGACTGGAAGCTCTTGGCCTGGCCAATATCTAAAGACTGATAAGGTCTGTTAAATTAAACCTAAAGGTCTTCCAATTAAACCTTGGAAGGTTTTAATTTTTCTGGGTGTGAATATCAGGATGGAAGACTGAGTCAACCTTGAGCCTCGTGAGAATTGAACTGCCAAATTGCCGGCATTCAGCAGAAGTAGCCTGTAAGGCTGAGTCAACCTTGAGCTGGTCAGGATCGAACTCCACGTTGTGGGCAGAGTCAGACTGCAATACTGACTGCCCCAGTGTTCTAGTCTGTCAAGATCCATCTGGATTATGAATGATGATATCCGTAGCCCTCTATAAAAATGCATCAGAAAAATATTTAAAGGCTGAGGAATTGAAATTAAATTTAACAATTTAACCTGGCTATTTCCAGAGACCAGGAGAGGAAGAATATTCCATACTGTATTTGTTTGCTCCTCTGGTTTTGTTTCTGCATCTGAAGGTTTCTCTGTATCTTCCGATTTTTGTAAGTTGCTTTGTTTGTTTATTTTTTGTTGTTTTGGAAGTTGGAGGAACCTCTCTGCATGTTAAATATTTGTCAGGGTTTGAATTTATTTGCAACAGATGGATGTTTTGCTGGGCTTGAGGGAAGTATGGGTAGTCCTCGAGTTGCGACCACAATTGAGCCCAAAATCTATGCCGCTAAGTGAAACATTTTTTAAGTGGGGTTTGCCCCATTTTACCATTTTTCTTGCCCCCGTTGTTCAGTGAACCACTGCATTTATGAAGTTAGCAACATGGTTGTTAAATGAATCTGGGTTGCCCATTGTTGGTTCGAAGGTCACAAAAGGGGATCACGTGGCCCCCCTGGGACATGGCAGTCATCATAAGTATGAGCCCGTTGCCAAGCATTTGAATTTCGGTGGTCACAGGACTGCCACGGTCGTAAGTGTGAAAGCCGGTCATAAGTCCCTTTTTTCAGTGCCATTGTAACTTTGAACGGTCACTGAATGAAGGGTTGTAAGTCAAGGACTGCTCATAGTTGGTTTAAATTTAAATAAGGAAATTTTACATGAACGTACAGGGGTCCCTCAGCAGATAACCATTCATTTACTGGACAAAGTTAAAAACGGCACTGAAAAAAATGATTTATGACTGTTTTTCATAGTTATGACGGTTGTAGCATCCACATGGATATGTGATCAGAATTTAAGCACTTGGTAACTGGCTCAAATTTATGATGGTTGCACTGTCCTGCGGTCATGGGATAACCTCTTGCAACCTTCTGACAAGCAATATTAATGGCGAAGCACGGTTCACTTAACAATCTTGTTACTAACTGAACTGAGCCAGGATTACTTGTACCTGGGATTAACCAAAGTGGTGTGGCACAAAGGCAACACAGTCAGATAATCAGTAGGAGTCCCTTTATTAGCTCCAACTTTGCCCCCAATGTCCTGGTTACCTTCTGACTGGAGAAAAACTCTCTCAGGAACAGCCTTTGGCTGCAGAGAATCAAGTCCAAAACGTGGTCAACAAAAACTGTAACTATAAGTTCAATCAAGGCAAGATGAGGCAATTAGCCTGACAGGGCAGGAGAAGGAATTCCAGAAGTGAAAGTACGGCAATAACTCAACACATTTGGGAGGATGCCAGGAATGCAGATAACCAAAGTCAACACAAGATAAACTCACATTTGTTCCCAAGAGACGCCACACTCAGCTTGCATCTCTTTTAAACTCTCATTCCCAGGTGTGCCTAATGAAAGAGAATCAGGGCCCTTTCCACCCCCATAAGCCATGCAACCCATGTTGCTCTCTCTTCCGTTTCTCCCTGCGTGCCCTTGGATGAAGAGGGGATGGGCCTGGGTCTTCCTGTGAACCCCCTCTCCCTTGTTCTACCTCTCCCCTGCTTTGCCCAGCCGGACTTTGCCCTTCCCCAGTTTCTTCCACAGCCACAGTTACACTCCCACTCCCTGTCAGCTGTTTGTCTTCCTCCTGGGATTCGGACTCTGACAGGGGCATGACACAAAACTTCTTTCATGAGGGATCCAGTATTGGTTTCACAGTATCCATTTTGAGATTGGAGGGCACAATTCCTTGCTCTGAAGAGGCAATCACCCCTCTGCCATTGCTCAGAGACATCTCCTCAGCTGATCTCGTACCACCAGTAATCTTGTCCACATACTCAGATAATCTGTCATTCAAAACCAATCTACAACACCGAACATAGAATAACAGAGTTGGAAAGGACCTCAAAGGTCTTCTAGTCCAACCCCTGCTTAAGCATTTATACCATTTCTGACAAATGACTGTCCTGTCTATTCTTAAAAACCTCCAGTGATTGATATCTATGGAGATGCTTAGTCATTCCGGTCATGGTTGTCCCAAAGGTGCTTTTTCAAGAGGCAACTGGACTTTTTGGTTTTTCTTTGAAGACGTTTTGCTTCTCATCCAGGGAAGTTTCTTCAGCTCTTCGTCCCTTCAGTCAGAGCTGAAGAAGCTTCTTGGAAGAGAAGCTTCTCCTTAGTTCTAGGTTGCTTCTCTCCTTCGTTAATTTCCATTCATTCCTTCTTGTCTTGCCTTCTGGTGCTTTGGAAAATAGTTTGACTCCACTTGTCTTTGTAGGAGCCCTTCAAATATTGGAAGATTGCTATCAAGTCACTCCCAACAGCTTTCCTTCACAAGACTAGGCATCAGAGGTGGTATTCAGCCGGTTTTAACCAGTTCTGGAGAACCGGTAGTGAAAATTTTGAGTCGTTTGGAGAACCGGCAAATCCCACCTCTGACTGGCCCCGTCCCCATCTATTCTCTGCCTCCCATTGAGTCCCAGTTGCTCGGCTGGGTCTTCTTTGGTTGCCCTACACAGGAGAACGGAGCTGGAAAGCAGGTTAGTGGGGTGGGGTGGAGAGGGAATAGGGATTTTACAATATTCTTCCCCTGCCACACCCACCAAGCCACGCCTACAAAACTGATAGTAATTAGTAGTCCATCACTGCTAGACTTGCCCAATTCCTGCAAACATTCTTCATATGTTTGAGCCTCTAACCCCCTAATCTTTTCTGTTGCTCTTCTCTGCACTCTTTTTCTCACCATATGAGGAGATTCAGTAGCATGAATTCAGTAGCCTCTGAGAGGCAGAGTAACCAAGTCTTACTACAGGCCAGAGATTTTATAGTAGTTTCCTTTGTGTTCCCTCCTTTTTAATTCACCCCAACCATTTCCCAAACAGGTCAAACTAAAGAGGATTTCAACAGAATTAGTTTTAAGCATCTTCTCCCATTACCGCAATAAAATAAAATAACAGTCTACACATGTGGGAATATTGGCAAGCTTTAGGATGGAAATAGCCCAAGTCATGAGTATGTCCTCTTAGCTTTTCAGTTATTCCACTTTTGTGTGTGTGTGTGTGTGTGTGTGTGTGTGTGTGTGTGTGTGTGTAATGAAAAGTTTCTGCTCTATTCCAGCTGCATTTTGCAGTTCTGGGATGTCAAAAGGACTCCTGGAGCTCTTTGAGAAGATGTACCAAGATGGCAATGTGGTGGGACGTAATTTGGTTCCTACATGTTTTATTGTGCTTGAGCATAAGTGTCGACTAGTTGCCTCAATGAGAAACTGCAGTCCCATTTCCAATTCCTTCCATGTGTTAGATTTGTATGCAAGGGATAACATTTTGGACTCTTCCACTTCATAAACGATCCACACGAAAGAGCTACTACCTGGGAATTAATGGTGATCGTAATTGTTTTGAGAAACACTCATGCAAAAGCTATGTTCCTGTTGAGGCATGTCACTTTCGGAATTTAAACCATGTGAAAGTAGGATATATAGTCTATTAACTTTTTACCACAACCTTGGTTTTGGTGTTTGTTTGTTTTTTTAATTTATTTATAGAAGTCCACTTCTAGTGTAGCTTTCTTGGCACAGCAGTTTCTGTGAAGAGAAATGTGGCCGTTGGATGTGACGAGATCATTTAGTCATGCAACTTTCCTATCTGAGAGCTAAATTTGGACAGCCCAGAGGCCCTGAGAAGATGCTAAAGAGGGCAGCTAAAATAAGAAATTGATAAGTTATTCCCATTAAAATAGAAGTTTGCCCAGACGCCGTTGAAGTTTACAATGAAAAACAGATTAAAAATAAAAAGTCAACTTAAAAACAGCAAAAGTGAAACAGGAATAAAGTACAGATAATACTCGGCTTGCAACCATTCATTTAGTGACCAAAGTTACAAAGCATTGAAAAAAGTGGCTTATGAGCATTTTTTAACCCTTGCAACTAAGCTGCTAAGGCATGTATATAGCCTTTCCCTGTGATGTCTTATTGTGCAACCTACCCCAAGAAAAATTACTTTTGGAAAATCTGTGAGGTATCTGTCTTACACAAATGAGAATCAGAAACTAACTTTAAAAAAACTAGGACAGCATATGGTTTATTTTAACGAGCCCTTAGAATTCAGCCCAATACGTTTTCTGCTTGAAGGACAAAACCCTTTTGTGTTCTCCCAGTTGTGTAAAAAGTTGCATTTCACTGCAGCTCAAGACAACTTCTGTATCACCCCTTGCAAAGGGTCCACACACAAGTCAGGAGATGCAATTTTGCCCTTAAATCAGTGGTTGGCAACCAGTGGGTTGGGGACCACTGGTGGTCCATGAGAAAATTTTGGTGGTCCGCAGAGAAAATTCACCCCTAAAGCAATTAATCCAGGCTGCGCGGGAACACAAGGCTCCGCTGCACACATGGCCCACGGGAACACAGGGCTTGAGTCGCTTGCATTGTTGACAACACAAGGTAGTGAGGGGAGGGGGGAAGGGGAGGGGGGGGAACTTGCCCCACTCACCCCACACGCCTGGCCTGGCCACTGATCTGCTTCTTTCCATTTCTTTCTTCTTCTGCTTTTGGCTACATGCAAGAAAAGCAGCAAAAGTCTTTCTTTCTCTCTCCCAAACTCCACCAGGAATGAGTCTTTGGGACCCTGCAAGGCATCCTGCTTGAAGAGGTTGCACTGGTTTGACAAGTCTCACAAAGATTCATTTCTGGCAGAGTTTGGGGGAGAGAAAGAAAGACTTCTGCTGCTTTTGCTGCTTTCCTTGCATGAAGCCAAAAGTCTCTCTCTCCCTCCCTCCCTCCCTCCCTCCCTCTAAGAACGGAGCTGGAGATGGTATCCTGTGATTCCCAAATAAAGAATGATCGATTGATAGGAAAACGAAGTTGGGAATTATCCTGCAGACTTTTGGGGGGATTTTCCCAGGGTCTCTGGCCTGCGGGATTTGAAATTATGAGTTTGGTGGTCCCTGAGGTCCAAAAGGTTGGAGACCCCTGCCTTAAATCAAGGGGAGACATCTAGGGATGGGCTGCTGAGGGTTTGCAGAGGTTTGGGAGAGCCCCTAGCAAAGATTCTGTGCAGTTCAGAGAACCCCCAAATCCCACTCTTAGTTGGCTCCGTCCACCCTGGCGTCCACCCAAGGAGTCCCCACGTGGCCGGATAAGTGCAGGGCATGCGCGGAGGCTTGAGGAGGCCAAAAACCAGGCCTCACGGAAGTTCAGGAAGGCCAGAAATGGGCCTGTTTCTGGCTCCCAGAGAGCCTCCAGAGCCCGGGGAAGCAGTTTTCGCTCTCCTGGAGGCTCAAGGAAAGCCTCCAGAGCCCGGGAAGGGCAAAAATGCCCCACCCCCCATCATGGTGTAAGAGGCCAATACCCACCATGGCCACGCCCACCCAGCAACCGGGCAGAGAACCCGTTGCTAAAATTTTTGAAGCCCACCCCTGGACACATCTGCAGATTCAAAGGAAAGGCTGGGGAATTTCAAAGTCCCATCACCATCACATTGCCCCTGGCTATGCCATTACAGGTAGCCCTGAACTTAACAGAGTTCATTTAGTGACCGTTCAAACAGTTGCCATGACACTGAAAAAAAAGTGACTTATGGCCGTTTTTCACACTTATGACCGTTGTGGCATCCCCATGGTCATGTGATCAAAATTTAAATGCTTGACAGATAGATAGATAGATAGATAGATAGATAGATAGATAGATAGATAGATAGA
>BLBF01000022.1:9428926-9440098 GCA_015471245.1 Laticauda colubrina | reverse complement strand
TTTTTTTTTTTTTTTTTGGGGGGGGGTTAAGTTTTATTGATTTTTAAGAACAAACAAAAAACAAACAAAACATAAAAACATCCAGCTTTCTTCCATAAATATACAAGCAGTGTGTCGGTTGATTTGCAAATTTTTTGTTCTTCGATTTCATCTTCTCAGTTACAGTTACATAAAGGGCCTGTCACATTGGCCGACGGATGCAAAACGTTTGTAAAAAGGGCACAGCGGACAAGAAAATGTTCCATCCGTTGTTATCCGCTCTCAAAAGTGCCCCGAATTTGCATAACCAGAGCGGACAACAACGGAAAGGAACGGACAGGGGGAGGACGTAGCCAGGATGGAAAGCGGATGCTCCACAGAAGCCTTGAGGATGGAAGCGGATGGCACATCCGCAGGGCTTCCGGGGGAGCACAGTGAAGAGGACACGCAGCGGAAAGAGCGGATGCCGAGTGGATGCTGAGCGGATGAAGTGGATGCAGAGCGGAAGCCTAGCGGATGCACAGCATTCACTGCGCATGCGGGGAGGATGCATTGCGTCAGCCCCACGGATATAAAGGGAAGCAGCTCGCAAGCAGGTCACCATTCAGAGGAAAGACCTGCTGCCAGACACAGCTCCAGCCGGCCAGCCAGCAAGCAAGCCAACAACCCAACAACCATGGGGAAGAAGAGAAAGTCTCTGCCATCTGCTGCCAGCCCTGTCAAGAGGGACAGGGCCACCATCCCACCCCTTGGCCGACTCTGCTTCTGCTGGGGCTTCTGCTGCTGGGGCTGAATCTTCTGGTGCTGGTGCTTCTGCTGGTGCTTACTCTGCTGGCATTGTTCCTGGTGCTGGTGCTTCTGCTGGTGCTTACTCTGCTGGCACTGCTCCTGGTGCTGGTGCTTCTGCTGGTGCTTACTCTGCTGGCATTGTTCCTGGTGCTGGTGCTTCTGCTGGTGCTTACTCTGCTGGCGCTGCTCCTGGTCCCGCTGGTGCTCCTGGTCCTGCTGGTGCTCCTGGTCCTGCTGGTTCTGCTGGCGCTGCTGGTGCTTACTCTGCTGCTGCTGATCCTGGTCCTGTTGGTCCTGCTGGCGCTGCTGGCGCTGATGGTGCTTACTCTGCTGGTGCTGCTAGTCTTGCTGGTCCTGCTTTTGCTGCTACTGTTGTTGTTGCTGCTGCTGCTGCTGGTGGTGTGGTGGAGCAGCCCCTACAACCTTGAAGCCCCTCTGATGAGGGCCCTTATGGCCCTGCCAGAGGGAGGAAGAGGCAGACACGTGAACGGGAGAGGAGGCAATACTCGATCGAAGAGGAACATGAGGATGAGGTGCTGGAATGGCGGAGGGAGAACGAGTATATATGGTGGAAGGGACACAGGCTCTATCGAGACACCAAAAGGAAGCAGGCTGCTTGGAGAGAGAAGGCGGAGAGCCTGGGCTACATTTTGGAGGTGCTTCTCGGCTGGTGGAAGCACATGCACACCTGGTACGGGAATCTGCACCTCAAGAAATCTGGCCAGGCCACGGTCAAGCTGACGGACCAAGAGACCTATGTGATGGCCAAGTGCAGCTTCTTGGAGGGTGAGATCCGCCACCGAGGAGCAGCCCCTCTCACAATCCTCTCTCACAGGCAGCCCACTGAGAGCCAGTCCTCTTCTGGCCAAGAGTCAGCTCCTGTGTCCAGGCAGGTATCTGTGGAGCATGCCACGATGACCCCCCCCCGACAGCTGTACTACCCATGGTGGAATGTGTGGAGGACCCCCTGATGCAGTGGGAGCAAGGAGAGGGCACTTCCACCACAGGCCAACCCACATCCACCCCCAGCTCCACCTCCACAGAAAGCAGGCAGAGAGGCAGACCGGAGGGGCAGAGCCACACTGTCCTGCTGGAGATCAGGGACACCATCAAAAGCAGCGTAGATCTCCTCTCACAGCTGGTACGCACCGACATCCCATCCTCCAACCGCAAGCCCTTCCTCACCTACGTCAACCAGACTCTCATGAACATGTCGGAATCACAGTACCAGGTGGTAAAGGACAGGATCACTGATCTTCTTCACAACCTTCCAGACCCAGCTGAACCTGTTCCCACCCAGTCCAGGCCTGCTCCTCCACCCCAGGTGATGTCACTGCCCTTCCAAGGCTTTCCACAGGCCCTCACCTACCAAGACTACGGCTACCAGGAGATCCAGCAGCACAGGCAGCCCTTCCCAGTCCAGGCACAGGTACATCGTATACCACCGGTGCCACCGATGCTACTGATGCCACCGATGCCAGCCACGCCACCGATGCCACCCACGCCTCACCTCGCTCAGCTGCAGACCAGACATCCCCACTACACTGCTCCTTCCTCCACCCCACAGCCAAGCCCGGCCTCAGAACATCTGTCATCGGTGTTGGGACTGACACCCCATGTCCTTGAGGAAGGGGCTCTCAATATCACAGGACTGAGCCAGCTCTCTGAGAGCTTCATCCACACACCATCCCCTGTTGTCCTCTCGATGCCAGGCACCCCAGCCTCAGACCAGCACTACAGCAGCAGCCACCTCCATAGCACCTGGACCCTTCACCCCTGAGACTATGGGCATGCCTCAGAGTGACTGAGAAGAGTGCCAGAGACTGGGTTGCTACCTGTTGACTTTATCTTTGCTTGGGACACTTGGGTCATTTTGCTTTTACAGCTTGTTTTTAATAAAGATTATCTTTGCTTCACATACTTGCTTCATTTATTTTAGTCAATAAAATCTTGGTGGAAACTTTTAGAAATGGTTTTTTGCATGCTTGTGGGATGGGTAAGGATAGCAGAGGGAAGGGCAGGGATACCTTTGGAATGGGTAATAGCTGTGGGATGGGCAGGGATACCTTTGGGATGGGTAATAGCTGTGGGATGAGCAGGGATACCTTTGGGATGGGTAATAGCTGTGGGATAGATAAACCTCCAGTGCAAGCATAGTGGGACTATATGGTCCACCCTCCCAGGTGCCACACCTATGGCCCTTTATTATCAATAACAATGTTATCATTGATCTACACATTTCAACATAAACACAACTCTTTATTAAATGCCCTGTTCATTGTAGGCCCACTCAACATACATGGCCCAATCTCATCAGTGTGATGAGACAGGCTGAAGGAAGCATCCATTAATCATCTATCATCCTGTCTTGCCACTCCACTGCTCCAGCTGGGGAGTTGCACCAGTGTTTCAGGAGGTTGCGCTGCTTCCCTTCACGTGAAGCTCTGTTGGGGCCTTGCACATCCACAGTATCTATCAGGTTTCGCCCTTGCCTCCATTCATCAGGCTCCATGTCCCCATTGCCTTGTTGGAGGTCCACGAGCCTGTTCTGCAACACTGGGTGTTGCATGAGATTGTGCAGGATGCAGCAAGCTTCCACGATCCTCCTCATGGTCTCTGGGCGATGCTGCATGGTGGTGAGAAGTACCTGGAACCTGTTGGCCAGGATGCCAAAGGCGTTCTCCACCACCTGCCTTGCCCTGGACAGCCTGTAGTTGAAGATCCTCTCTTCACGGGTGAGGCATCTGGAGGTATAGGGCTTCATGAAGTAGTTTCTGAGGGAGAAGGCGTCATCCCCCACGATGAAGTAGGGCACATCTTGTGTGTTGTTGGGCAGGGGGTCTGGATCTGGGAAGCCCATGATGAGGTTGCGTTCCAGCCCCTCCTTGAGATGAGCCGTTGCCTGAAGCATCGATGTACATGAACTTGTAGTCAGCATCGACCATGGTGAAGAGGATGATGCTGAAGAAGCCCTTGTAGGTGAAATAAGTGGACCCTGACTTGGCTGGACCCTGACTTTGCAGGCCACGTGCTTCCCATCTATGGCTCCAATGGTGTGGGGGAAGTTCCACTTCTGATACCACTGCTCTGCAACTTTCTTCCAGCCTTCTTCAGTGGAGGGGCACTGAAGGAGCTCCTCCTTGTATTCTTCGATGACGGCCTGCACCACTTCTCTGACCAGAATGCTGATGGTGTTGTGTGGCACCTTCCAGCCATACTGCATGCTCCTGTACGTGGTCCCTGAGGCCAGGTGGCGCAGTCAGTGCCACCTTCAGCCTAGGGTCCAGGCTGGGCCGGAAGTTGGTGTTTGCCTTGGTCAACCTGGGTCTCAGCCGCTCCACAACTTTGTCAAACATGGCTGGAGGCATCCTCATGAAGTTCGGGAATGCTTGAGTGTCTTCGTTCCTCAGCTCTACCATCAGCTTGTTGTACAGTCTGTACTCTGCTCTTCTGGCAATCCATCTTCGGACCCAGACACTTCTTGGATGCCTCCTTTTCTTCACGTAGAACAGGTGAAAGAGCCTGTAGATGGCTTCGCACTGTTGTAGAACGATGGTGGCTACCAAAAGGAGTGTGTGATGATCCATGGTAGAGATGACTGGATGCTGTGGAAGAGCAAGAGCCAGATGAAGGCTGAAGAGGTCTGCACAGCAGGGCTGCTGGACTGAAAGTGAGATCCAGGTGAGTTCCTCCCCCTTTTTATGGGCAATACAGGTTTTCCACTAGGTGTCCTTTTGCATCCTCTAGACATCCTGCAGACATCCTAAATATCCAAGATACGTCCCCTCTGCAAACGTTTTTTCCGTTTTAATGCTTTATATGCGAGCTGCATCTGCTTTCATCCTTTCTACATCCATGCTACTAAAGCTGCGTGTCCGTTCCGCGTCCGTTTCGCTTCCTCCCTGTGTCCATTTTCCGCTGGAGCGGATGCGAGTCGCGCAGATGCGCAGCGGATGCCTAGCGGATATAGCGGACGCGTAACGGATGACGACGGATGTAGAACATATGTTCCCCGTATGCGTTGTGGATGCAGAACGGACGCGTTGGATACATTTTCTGCTCAAAACGTTTTGTGCAGCTCAAAACTTTTTGAGCGGTTGAAATGTCAATCAACGGATGCTGGATGGATAGGATGAAAAACGGACGCAGTGAATACAGAACAGAAGCATCGTGTTAACCAACGGATGGCAAGTGTTTCTCTACGTTTTATATCCTCTTTCCATCCGTTGGTGCAGTGTGACATGGGCTTTACATCATAACTCATATTATCAATCAAAAATTGAATATCCTAGTATTATTATTAATCAATCATTTGATGATAATTTTGTTCATTCATACTTTGCGAGATAGCTATACTTTACTTAGTTTATTTTATAACAATTCATATAGTCCTCCCAAATCTATCCTAAAAACATTTATATATATAATAATTAAAAAAAAAAAAAAACATCTTTATATATTCCTTATTTTCTAAAATTCTACATATTCTATTATTATATTTTGTTATCTAGCCATTGATAGAAAAGGTCCCAAATTTTGTAAAATTGTTTATCCTCTTGTTCTCTAATTTCAAATGTCAATCTACTCATTTCAGCACATTCCAGTATTTTCTTGATAATTTCCTCCTGCAATGGTATTTTCTCATTTTTCCAATTTTTAGCAAATACAATCCTAGCTGCTGTTAATACATTTACAATCAAATATTTTAGATCTTTGCTGTATGTATCAGGTAGAATTCCCAATAAAAATATCTCTGGTTTTAAATCTATATGCTTTTTAGTCGTTTTTTCCAACCACGTGTGGATTTTAGTCCAATATTTTTTTGCATCCACACAAGTCCACCACATATGGTAATATAAGCCAGGTATCTGATGACATTTCCAACATCTTTCCGATTTATTCTTGAACATTCTTGCTATTCTTGTCGGGGGAAAATGCCACCTGTAAAACTTCTTATACAAATATTCTTTAAATGCTGTTGACATTGTCATTTTATAATTTTGAGACCACAATTTTTGCCATTTCTCTTGATCAATCCCATATCCAAAATTCTTCCCCCAAGCGATCATAGTTTCTTTTACTTGTTCTTCTTCTAGTTTAATTTCTAATAAGTATCCATACAGTTTTTTAATCACCTTTTCATCAGTACCTGTCAAAATCTTATCTAAATCAGTCAATTTATTATAGAAACCTTCTGTCTTAAAATCTTTTTCATACCTTGAATGTATTTGCGCATAAGAAAACCAATTCATCTTTATACCTTGTTCCTCTAGTTTTTGCATAGATTTAAGTTCACTCTTTTCATTCAGAATTTCCCCATATCTAACTGTTTGTTCCTTCTTATATGTTATAGGATAAGAAAATGCTTCAATAGTCGATAACCAGACTGGAATTTTCAAATAACATTGTCTTTTAATCTTCTCCCAATTTAACCACAGAGACTCCCGTATATGATGTCTTCTAAAATAACCCTGTATTTTAGTTCCCTTATACCATAAAAAGGCATGCCACCGCAACAACAAATCATGTCCTTCCAATGTCAACAATTGTGGTGGATTTTTGTTTCCATCAAATAAATAAATAAATTGTGCCCTGCAGCTGCCTGGACACACTGAACAAATTAATTAATTACCCCCCTTGTAGTCGTTATACCCATTTTTATTCTTTGTAGGAAAACAAGAGGGTGTTATTCCAGTTCATTTGTCCACCTTAGCAGCTTTCAACAGTCTGGAACTACAACTCCCAAAATTCCTCAGCCAACCTAGGTTAGCTGGCTGAGGAATTCTGGGAGTTGAAGTCCAGACAGCTTAAAATTCCCAAGGCAAACACTGTGTCATTCCAGTTCTCAGGCACTTTCCCACAAACCGAACAATTCGGGTAACCAATCCTGAAGCAATAACGCTCAACTCTGAGTCTTTCTTCAGCTACTTCGTTCCTATCTGTAGAATTACAGTTTTGCAGTGTTCTCACATCCTTAAGGACTTCTTTAAATACCAGGCCTTGGAGAGGTCATCTCAGTCCCACTCTTGACATGTCCCACTATTGCATAAATCTCTCAAATATTCACGCTAGCAGTCCTTTCCATCTGTTTCTTCCTAAATGAATTTCTTGCTTTTATTTTTAATACCATTTCTTCTGCTGAGAGTTTCTTATTTAGCTTTCTTTTCACATTTCCAAACTACTTTTTTTAAATATTCCCATTAGAATGACTCTGATTTTCATGTGTATCTCTTCTTCTCTCTTTTTGACTCTTGCAGCTGTCTTTTTCTATTCGTATGCATTTTCCAATATATTTCTCTCATCCTAATTTGTGAAATAACCCTTTGTTCTATGTGCATCCTTCTTAAAGCTGAGAGTAGAAGGCTGGGCCAAAGTCTCCAGCTAATATTATGCCTAAACCAGGATTAGAAGTCAGAGTCTTATGCCATAACCACTAGATCAAACTGGCTCTCTTAGGGTGAGTGCCCAAGGCTCTTCGATATGAACATTTATTTATTGACCAAATTAAGAAGTTGCATAATGCTATAATCAGTAAAGACTCACAGCAGTTATTAATTAGATCTTCCAATGGATGGATGAACAGTTTTAATTCCTGTAAGGAAATTAGGGACTAATTGTTGGGTCCTGGCAGGATGAAAGTTGTAATCATTCCCAGGTCATCCTAGAAGAGGAAGGAATTGATGGAGCTAAAGGAATTTGGAACAGATTCACAGAGGGATGAGACTGAGAGTAGAAAGCAGATTTTGTTCCTGCCAGAAACTTTGATGAATCCAAATTTTGGTGAATCCCAAAGTTTATGTCCTTTACAAATAGCATTATATTGTTTAACTAACATTCTAATTATGGATAAATATTTGGATAAATATAATATAATATAATATGTAGATAAATATAATACTTTTGTGGATAGCTAAGACAAAGATTTTTGGGAATGGTGATTACACAGGTAGGACTCAAATTATGAGCACAACTGAACCCAAAATTTTCATTTTGATAGTTAAATGCCTTTGGAGATTCTCAGTCATCCAAGTCAGGGTTGTCCCAAAGGTGTCTTTTTTCAGGAGTAAAGTGACCAACTATCCTACTTTCGGGAGGACAGTCCTTCTATTATAAGTTCTGTCCTCTCTCAAAAAGTGTCCTCCTACATGTCCTCCTTTTTGATATTTGAAGACTAATCTGTAAATCTCCATATTTGATCGCTGCTGATCCGATCTGTTGTGTGTGATGTGACGTATTTGCATTTGACATGACAATTCATCAAGGCTCGGTACAGTGTGGCGAGATGTGATTATGACGCGCATGCACTCCACACAGGAGAATTGTTTTGAGAGAGTGTGTAGCGTGCAAGTGGCTTTGTTTTTTTTTCTTCAATTGATTTGTGTCCTCCTTCTCATTGTAAAAAAGTTGGTCACCTTATTCAGGAGGCAGCTGGACTTCCTGGTTTTCTTTGAAGACATTTTGCTTCTCATCCAAGAAGCTTCTTCAGGATGGAGGGGAATGGAAGAATTTATATTCCTTGCAGACAACTGGTCATTTGCATCTTTTTAGAGGGTCATTGAGGCCACTTGGAGGTTTATCTGTGTCTTCAGGGTCACTTGACTAGTGCAAATGGTTCATGTAGCCTGCAATTTCTCCTCTGGAAATCCATTCCTACTCCCACACCATTCAAAGGGTGTCCACCCCAAATTGTATAGCTAAAAGTCTGTAGAGATTCTCAGTTATCCTGGTCATGGTTGTCTCAAAGGTGCTTTTTTTCAGGAGGCAACTGGAGTTTCTGGTTTTTCTTTTGAAGACGTTTCGCTTCTCCTCCAAGAGGCTTCTTCAGTTCTCATCCAAGAAGCTTTTTGAGAGCTGAAGAAGCTTCTTGGATGAGAAGCGAAATGTCTTCAGAAGATAAACCAGAATGTCCAGTTGCCTCTTGAAAAAGCTCCTCGGGGGCATTTTGACAATTGTGAAGTGAATTTCCTCCCATTTTATGACCTTTCTTGCCACATTTGTAAAGTGAATCACTTCGATTGTTCAATTAGTAGCACGGTTGTTAAAGTTAATCTGGTTTCCCCATTGACTTCACTTCTCAGACAGTCACAAAAGGGAATCCCATGAGCCCGGGACAATGTAACCATCAGTTGCCAAACATCCAAATTTTGATTATGTGACCCCGGAGATCAGTGGTGGCATTCAAAACTTTTCACTACCGGTTCTTTGGGCGTGGCTTGATGGGCGTAGCATGCGAAGGATACTGTAAAATCCCCATTCCCTCCCCATCCCACTAACCTGCTTTCCAGCTCTGTTCTCCTGTGGGGGGAAACCAAAGAAGACCCAGTCGATCAGCTGGGATTCATTGGGAGGCAGGGAATAGATGGGAACGTGGCCAGTCAGAGGTGGGATTTGCCGGTTCTCCAAACTACTCAAAATTTCCGCTACCAGTTCTCCAGAACTGGTCAGAACCTGCTGAAGACCACCTCTGACAAGGATGCTGGAATTGTTGCAAGTGAGAAAAACAGGTCATAAGTCACTTTTTTCAGTGCTATTGTAATTTTGATTGGTCACTAAACAAAAAATTGTACATCTGTACACCTTTTAGGATGCTCTTTCTATGTTCTCAGGTACATTGTGAAAAGACATTATCCATATGCTGGATTCAGCAGGTGTGGTGCTGTCTTTTCCTCTGTGTGTCTGTGACATTTTGATGACAGCATTCTGCCCCGTCTCTTCTCCACGCTAAATTTGGAGAAAGCAAACATCTGGATTTATTCCTGCTATCTGGAACGCATGCTATGGAATTCCATATTAAAAAAAAGAAAAAAAAAAAAGGAAGCAGTTACATAACCCAGGGTTAATAGCAATCATATTTTAGAAGACTTTTGATAGTTGTTTTGCATCCCTTTCCAAGTGGAAAATAGCAAAGGAAATCTTGCCTTTGTTCTAACTTGATGATGTTACCGTTTGGACAGTGGTGGGATTCAAATTTTTTTACTACCAGTTCTGTGGAAGTGGCTTGGTGGTTGGGGCATGGCTGGTGGGTGTGGCAGGGGAAGGATATACTGTAAAATCCCCATTCCCTCCCCACCCACTAACCTGCTTTCCAGCTCCATTCTCCTGTGCAGGGCAACCAAAGAAGACCCAACCGATCAGCTGGGACTCAATGGGAGGCAGAGACTAGTTAGGGCCGGGGCCAGTCAGAGGCGGTATTTGCTGGTTCTCCGAACAACTCAAAATGTCCGCTACCGGTTCTACAGAACTGGTCAGAACCTGATGAATCCCACCTCTGCATTTGAAGTGAAGAAATTGTGGTGCTGTAAGGAAGTCTGTTACATAATTTGTTGGCTCTTATGTATCCTCAGGACCTACTCTTAGAAGTCCCATTTACCCTTCTGCCTCCAATTGTGACTGAGAGTGGTTGATCCCACAGGGACACTTAAGAAAGTTGTAGATGTCTTTGACCCAAAGGTGATTTTTTTTTCCAAGAGGCAATTGGGCTTTCTGGATTTTCTGTGAAGACATTTTTCACTTCTCATCCAAGAAGCTTCTTCAGCTCTGAAAAAGCTTCTTGGATGAGAACTGAAGAAGCTTCTTGGATGAGGAGCGAAACATCTTCAAAAAACAAACAAACCCAGAAAGTCGTATTGGAAAAAAAACCAAACCACCTTTGGGACAACCATGATCTACCTGGATGGCCGAAAATCTCCATAGACATTTAGATGTCTTTGACTTAAGGTTGCTAGTCAAAGCCTAGATCTGTTCCTGACTTCTTGCCAAGTAATTGCTACTACAGTGTGGCGTTTGGAAGATATCAGCCTGGCAACTCTCCAAACTGTAGTCTTAACTTTCGTCTGGAAGGGTTTTGTGTACTTGTATCATGAATATCTTGTGAGAAAGGTGTGTGGTCTCCATCACTTGAATCCTCCAGTTGGGTTCTCAATTGTTAGCGTGAAAAATTTTGACACTGGAGTTTGTCCATTTTCTGAAACAGCTCATATGTGAACCTGCTCCTTTGGAAACTGGCATACCCAATCCAAATTGTGATTCTAGTCATACCCAAATGAATTTAAACAGAATGGCTTTCTAGAAAAGTGTTAAGAACTGGTTCTGCCAATTGGGCTGGGGGGAGAGGGGAGGGGGGGCAAGAGTGCTGTGCCACCCCAGGAGTGGTTGGTAGGTTGAAGGTGCTCCCTCTGCCTTTTAAACTGTCTAAATGTTCCTCTAGATGTGATGACAGACGTACAGATAAATATACTGTAGATGATGATAGATAAATAGATATAGATAGACAGACAGACAGACAGACAGACATAATAAACAGGTAGATGATAGAATGATAGATAGATAGATGGTGGATGGATGATAGGTAGGTATGTAGATAGATAGATAGATAGATAGATAGATAGATAGATAGATAGATAG
>BLBF01000022.1:9397881-9427881 GCA_015471245.1 Laticauda colubrina | reverse complement strand
GAGAGAGCTGAAAGGGAAATGAAGTCGCTTTAAAGTTTTGGGGTGAGGAGGAGTCCATCCAAATTCTCAGTGGCCTTTCTTTATTTCCCTTCCTTTTAGGAATTCAGACTCTGCTGCTCCAGGCTCTGTTCTTCATCTCCTCCTCCTCTTCCTCCTCTCCTGCTTTCAGGAATTCCCCACTGACCCTTCAATGCTGCAGAGTTAGCTGGAGGCAAAGGAGACAAAAGTCTCCCAATCAGATGCAAAAAAGGCATACTCTTAAGGGTCAGAGAAGAGACCAAAGACTCCCAGCCACCTCCTGCAAGGTAAGAGAGCAAAGCATTAAAAAGAAACTCATTTTACGCTCACAATGGAGGCAGGGAAACACACACACACACACCCTCTCCATCTTACAAGGAAAATGTTGCGGCCCACTAGTGGCCAGCCAGGAAGTTGGGGAGGAACATGGGCCAGTCCTGGAGTCTGGGGAAGGCTCTGATGAGGGCTATGCATTGGAGGCAGAGATGGAGCCAGGGCTGTCTGACAGTTATCAGTTGCCCTTGGAGTTGGTGATCAGTGGGGCAGAAGAATAGCTGGAGCCTGTTCCCAGCATGTACATGCACAGAGCTGCCAGAAGGGAACTGCCAGGAGAAGGAACAAGGGTCGACTCGGGAGTGAATGGTGAATGGCCCCTATAGGGGTGGGAGGGGCCAAAAGCCACCACATTAACCTTTTCAGGGACTTTATTCCAAAAGGCAAGCAAGGCCAGGACAAAAAATAATGGAGAGGCGAATTTGTCAACAAGTTTCTCAGTAAAAATAATGATTTTGGCAGCAAAGAATTGGAGCTGCCATCGAGGTTTTTAGCTGGTGCAACCACACATTAAATAAAAGCTTTCTTCCCACTTAAATTCTCCTCAAGTTGAAAGAGAGCCCAGATGATGGACTGAAGGAGCAGACATTTCAAATTTCTCACCAGATTCCAGACTTCGAAAGTCGCGGATTGTGTAGATAATTTTTACAAGAGAAAACACCTGTTTGGTGGATTTGAGAAAAGAATTGGATCTATGAATAATGGAACTTTTTCTTTCTTTTTTTTCCCATCTCTATGGACCATTTTTCGGTGTAATCTCATCTTAACTGTGATGAAAGCTGCTTGGTAAATACCAGCAGATTTTATGCCCCTTTTTAAAATAGAAACCAGCAGACTTTATTTTAATGTTACCCTGCCATGCTGTTTGTGGCTTTTAAAAAAAAGTTTTTGGGGGGAGGAATGATAGAAATGTTTGGCTTTTGCTGAGGGAATGTCAGTTCAACCGGAACATCAAATATAGTTAGAAGTATGACAGCACATTTCTCAGTTTTAAGCATAAAGCCACACAAACAGAGAGCCAGTTTGGTTTAGTGGGTGAAGACAGCATGCTACAAACCAGGAGACTGGGAATACTAGTTCCATCTTAAATATGAATGTTGGTTGAGTGACTTTGGGCCAATCACCAAGAGATGATGAGTTCTAGTCCTGCCTTAGATATGAAAGCCAGCTGGGTGACTTTACTCGAGACTCTAGGAGGGCGAAACGGCCTCTGGAGGCTCTCTGGAAGCCAGAAATGGGACCCATTTCAGCTTCCTGAACTTCCAGGAAACCCATTTTTTGCCCTCCCTGAGCATCTGCACATGCCCTGCACTTACTTGCATCCAAAATTGGCCATGTAGGGACTCCTGGGAGGGGCAGGGAGGGATGGGCAGGGCCAGCCAGGAGTGGGATTTGGGGGTTCTCCAAACTGCACAGAATCCATGCTCAGTTCCAGAAAACTATTTTCATCACAACTTTTCCTATTTATTTCCCCTCTTTTCTTTCCTCTGGCATTTCTCCTCTTCCGGGACGTTTTTCAAAGGAAACCTAGGAGCCATTCATCACACAGATTCAAAATTCTTCCAGGCAAATTGTTACTCCATGCCCAAGTTTCAATAATCTTCCAACTTCAGCTTTGACCCTTCACTTTACTTGGGGAACTATGTGCCATCCTATTAGTGCCAAACAGCTCTGCCTTTTTCTTTCCTTTTTTTTGAAGTGACTTCTTTCTGTCTCTGCCCTTAGGACAAAAATACTCCAAAATGTCAGGACCAGGGCGGAAATAACAGTGGTGGTAACCAGAAATATGTCCGAGTGGCGAAAGAACAAAAATCTGTTAAGTCCAGAGTTCATCAACAAAGAGAGGGCAGAGACAAGCTATTCAATGGGTGCTAGACAAGAATAAAGGGGTCTTTTTTTGGGGGGGGGGATAATGATGGGATGCTGGAAGGCCAATTTTTACATCCAAAGAGGTTCCATTTTCAGGGGTTGAGTAACCAGGACATAACTACAGAATAATTGGAGGAGGACCATATGTTCCAGCGCATCTATTCCTTTTCGATTTTAGAGTCATTGCTGGCAAAGCGAGTTAGGAAAATGAATAATCCTCACAAACCGCTGGTTTCTAATGAAATAAAAAAACACTTTCTAAACAATTCCATATTCCAGAGGCTTGAAAATAATTGTAGCAAAATATAGCGTATTGTTTGGGTCAATATATTTTATACACAATGCTAATGATAATAATACTATTTAAATATACATAATCCTAACCTTTCAACTTCTATCATTTGCGTATACATTGTAGCTATATATTCCATTCTATATCAGTATACATAATACTATTTTCCCAATTTCTACTTGCTACCTCCTTTTTCTAACACTCAATAAAATACCCACCATATTAAGAAGTATTTTATCTCTAACCATCATCTCTCGTTCTTTTTAGAATTTCAATTCTTACTGACTTTGTGGTAAATCTTTCATGTTTCTCCCTTGGGATCTTGTATCTCCTTGTTGTTGTTGTTAGTTGCAAAGTCATGTCCAACCCATCGTGACCCATAGACAACGTTCCCCCAGATCTTCCTGTCCTCTACCATCTTCTGGAGTCCATTTAAGCTCACACCGACTACTTCAGTGACTCCATCCAATCACCTTATTCTCTGCTGTCTCGTTCTTCTTTTTTGCCCTCAACTGTTCTCTGCATTAGGCTCTTCTCCAGGGAGTCCTTCCTTCTCATGAGGTGGCCAAAGTCTTTGGGTTTCCTCTTCAGGATCTGGCCTCTTAAAGAGAAGTCAGGATTGGTCCCCTAGGACTGAATAGTTTGATCTCCTTGTAATCCAAGGGACTCGCAGGAGTCTCCTCCAGCACCAGAGTTCAAAGGCTTTCAGCCTTCCTTGTGGTCCAACTTTCACAGCCACAAATTGCAACTGGGAAAACCACTCTATGCACTTTTGTTGGCAGGGTGATGATGTGTCTGCTTTTGAGTATGCTGTCTAGATTTGCCATAGCTTTCCTCACCAGGAGCAAGCATCTTTTAATTTCTTGGCTGCTGTCCCCCTCTGCAGTGATTTTGGAGCCCATGAAAATAAAATCTGTCATTACCTCCATTTCTTCCCCATCTATTTGTCAGGAATTGAGAGGGCCAGATGCCCTGTTCTTAGTTTTCTGACTGTTGAGTTTCAAGCCAACTTTTGCGCTCTCCTCCTTCACCCGCATCAAGTGGCTCTTTAGTTCCTCTTCACTTTCTGCCATTAGAGTGGCCTCATCTGCATATCTGAGGTTGTTGATATTTTTCCTGTCAATCTTAATTCCAACTTGTGATTCATCTAACTCTGCCTTTCTCATGATATGCTCTGCATATAAGTTAAATAGGCATCTCCTAACATCATGCTTATTTAATCTTAAGTATTTCATCTGCCACAACATCTATCTCTTGTTGTTGGATCTCTAGAGCAGAGGTAGCCAACCTTTTGGACCTCAGGGACCACCAAACTCATAATTTTAAATCCTGCAGATTGAATTTTGACTGACGGTGGCTTGCTGGCATTGGTGAGAAAGTCGGTCCCATATTCCAGAGCTGCAGTAGTCACAGGACTGGCCCCTTGGTCTTCCCGGAGCAGCATCCCGGGTGCACCGGCCTGCCATGGACTGGAGGAACAGCTGCTCTGGGATGACCGAAGGGCCAGTCCTGTGACAACTGCAGCTCTGGAATAAGGGACCAACTTTCCCACCAACATCAGCAAGCCACCCCAGGGTGGATTTTCCTTCCCTGCCATTAGTCTTCCAGTTCCAGCTCATGTGGCTGTACTCAAAGTTTGCACTCGGCCGAAGGGGGAGGGCCAGCGGGTGGGTGGGCCATGTGGGCAGCACAGCCTTGTGTTCCTGTGCAGCCTGGATTAATTGCTTTGGGGGTGTGTGCTTTGGGGGGGACATTTCAATGTAGACCACCAATACTTTCTCGCAGACCACCAGTGGTCCCCAGCCACCAGTTGGTGACAACTGCTCTAGAGCATCCATCCATAATTCTTTCATCACTTTTGGGAGAACTTTCTCTCTATTCTCTTCTACTCTTAAAAAATAGACTATCTGTTCCATTAAAAACGTGATTTTTCTCTACTCCCTGGGAAAAGTTGAGGGGATCGTATTTATCTGAAGCGTCTCTGTATAGAAGACATCCAGATTCAGCATCCAACAGAAGCAAGCAGAAGAAGTTGGGGGCCAACCTTTAAGTAGGGTCTCCTGCTTGGGCCTGGGGTTGGACTAGATGACCTACAAGGTCCATTTCAACTCTCTTAATCTGTTAGAAGTACAACCAATCTCCTGCATGCAAGATAAAATATTTCCTGTCATTTCTTGTATCTTCTTTGATGACTTTAGTTTTTATTTATGTACAGGTTAGTCCTTGACGTAACAAAAGTTCATTTAGTTACTGTTCAAAGTTACAACACCTCTGGAAAAATTGACTTATGACTATTTTTCACCCTTACGGCCATTGCACCATCCTCCATGGTCGTGATTAGAATTGGGAAGTTTAGCAACTGGTTCACATTTAGTTTACTTCACTTCACTTTATTTTATTGTCATTGGACATTGTAGAAAGAAATTAAATACCATTTTCAGTGTACATTATGACTATAAAAATAAAACACTAACACACCTCCTTCGCATTCTATACAATTGAATTGAAAACCCCTGATATTGCATTCATATTGCACTATACAGTATAATTCAGCAGAGCTACTGCCATGGGATAGAAGCTGTTTTTCAGCCTATTTGTCCTTGTTTTTATTATCCTGTACCATCTGCCAGGTGGTAATAGTTCAAAAAAAGGATTCCCAAGATGAGATGGATCTTTGAATGTTTTGAACTTTCTTAGGGCAGCAGGAGCTATAAAGCTCTTTCAAAGAGACGAGAGGGCAACCCATGTTCCTCTAGGCAATGACTTTGACCCTCTGGAGCACTTTCCTATCTGCCCCTGTGCAATTGGCAAACCATACAGAGGTGCAGTGAGTTAAGATACTCTCTATGGTGCAGCAGTAGAAGGTCACCAGCAGTTTTCCATTCAGTTGTTGTTTTCTGAGAAGCCTCAGGTGGTATAATCTCTGCTGGGCCCTTTTGACCAGGGCTGCAATGTGAGCACCCCAGGTTAGGTCCTCTTTTAGGGTAACACCAGAAACTTAAAACTGGCCACTTGCTCCACTCGGTCTCCATGGATAAGCAAGGGCTGGATGTCTGATCTGTTCCTTCTATTGTCCACTATAAGCTCCTTGGTCTTATTGGTGTTGAGGACCAAATTATTGTCTCCCCACCACAAAAGCAACCGGTCAACCTCATCTCTGTAGGCAGACTCATCTACCTCAGAAATGAGTCCAACCACTATTGTATCATCTGCAAATTTAGCAATAGTATGACTAGCGTGAGTCAAGCACATAAAGAGTATAGAGTAAGAGACTCAACACGCAACCCTGTAGTGGATCAGTATTAAAGAATAAAGGCTGAAGAGGTATGATTATCTAATCTGATCCTCTGTGAGTGGCCAGTCAGGACATCCACAATCCCAAAGCAGATTGAATAAGAAAGACCAAGGTCCAGAAGTTTAGACACTAGTCTATGTGGAAGAATTGTGTTAAATGCAGAACTAAAATCTACAAAAAGCATCCTCGCATACCCCCCCCCCCGCTGTTCTATGTTCTGTTTATATGTTTATTGTATATCTATGTTCTTTTTTAAAGAAATTTATTTGTTCAAATTTTCAAAAATTTAAAAAAGAGAAATGAGTTCTCACATTTTACAGCGATATTATAGCATTGTATATGTCCTTTAGTTACAATTAGATTCATTTACTGTAGATATATTTGTAGCTAATTTACTAGTTCCTTACTTATTATACTACTGTTAAAGTACAATACTTATTTATCTACATTACTTTACATATATTCACATAAGTCATACATCATATTCTTCTTTGAGATTTCTTTAGTCATTTTCACAAACATCTTTATTCCTTTTTTTTTAGCCGTTTATACCATATGTTCCATATCATAAAATATTATTCTTCTTCCCTGTTTTTTAATAACATTGTTGGTCTAAACATTTCTGCACATGGATGTATCTTATTAATTACTGGTAGATCTGTGAGCGTCGTGGTCAGTTTCCAGTTTTGAGCATGAAAAATTATTGCAGCAGTTATAATATGTAGCATTAAGTGTTGGTGTTTCTTATCCCATGTCGGTTCTAACATACCTAGCAGAAAGATCTCTGGTTTAAACTTAATCTTTTGCTTTGTTAACTTCTCCAACCATGCTTGAATTTTGAGCCAGTACTTTTGTACTTGGGGACATGTCTACCACATGTGAAAATATGTTCCCTGGCTGTGATTCTACTTCCAACATTTCAGTGACAAGTTTGGGGAGAATATATCTATGTTCTATTTATGACAGTCACAGCTGATTCCCTTCTGAGTCTGACTTACAACCACAATTGAGCCCAACATTTCTGCTGTGAAAGCGAGACAGTTGTTAAGTGAATGTTGCCCCCATTCTGAACTTTCCTTGCCACATTTGTGAAGTGAATCACTGCCGTCGGTAACTCAGTCACCCGGTTGTTAAGTGAATCTGGCTTCCCCCATTGACTTTGCTCATCAGAAGGTCGCAAAAGGGGCCCTGGGACACTGCAACCATCATAAGTATGAGTCAGTTGCCAAGCGTTTCAATTTTGAGCACATGACCCTGGGGGAGGCTGCAAAGGTTGTAAAAGTGTGAAAAACAGTCATACGTCCCTTTTTTCAGTGCCGTTTGAATGGTCACTAAATGAACGGTTGTAAGTCAAGGACTTACCTGTATTAAAGTGTAAGGCGAGGTAGGCCATGGTTTGGGGTACTGCGCATAGAATGTGTCAATTTGACCAATTGCAAACTAAATGGTTATAACTCAAAGACTAACTGAATGAGTTAAAGTGGGCTCTCCTGCCTGAGCAGGGGGGTTGGATTCAATGACCTCCAAGGTCCCTTGGAGATGTATGTATATGTAATATATGAATAAAGATGGGAGGTTGAGCCCTGAGAACAATTGGAGCACACTGTGTTTCCATCTGTAAACATTCTGCTGATTTCCAAAGAAGTTGCTTGCTTCTCTTCTCTTCTCTTCTCTTCTCTTCTCTCCTCTCCTCTCCTCTCCTCTCCTCTCCTGCCCTGCCCTGCCCTGCCCTGCCCTCCTTCTTTCTTTCTTTCTTTCTTTCTTTCTTTCTTTCTTTCTTTCTTTCTTTCTTTCTTTCTTTCTTTCTTTCTTTTTTTTTCTTTCTCCTTGTTTCCTTTGCTCTGGCACAACCAACAGAGTGATACACGTGGCTGGAGGGGGCAAAGCATTTCTATTTCTTTTTGTAAGGCAAGGCTTTATATTGTAAGCAGTGGAGTTCTAACTTGCAAAGGCAGGCTGGGTTTGTTGAACTGCAACATGACTACCTGTTCTCATGCGTGACTGAGGCTTTGTCATGGAGTTTAAGCTCTGCCTGGACCTCCTCCCTTTGATCTTTTGAAAAAGGTTGGTCTTAAGGTGGCTGCTTCTCCACCATAGGAAGCATCAGACCTGGTGGCAGTGTACAAATATAACTGTATTTGGATCGTATTTTTCTTGGGTGCCAGGAAAGTTTCTTCTGGGAAGAAACATGTTGGATCTTCCTTCCTTCCTTCCTTCCTTCCTTCCTTCCTTCCTTCCTTCCTTCCTTCCTTCCTTCCTTCCTTCCTTCCTTCCTTCCTTCCATCCCTTTTCCTTGCCTTGCCCTTCCCTCCCTCCCTCCCTCATCTTCCTTCCTTCCTTCTCTCATTCCCTTCCCTTTCACTTCCCTTTCTCCCTCCCTCATCTTCCTTTTTTCCTTTCTCTCTCTCTCCCTTCTTTCCTTCTCTCTCCCTTCTCTTCCTCCCTCTCTCTCCTTCCTTCCTTCCCTTTTCCTTGTCTTGCCCTTCACTTCCTTTCCTCCCTCCCTCCCTCATCTTCCTTCCTCTCTCCCTCTCCTTTCCTTCCTTCCCTCTGCCTTGCCTTGCCTTGCCTTGCCCTTCTTTCCCTCCCTCATCTCCCTTCCTTTCTCTCCCTCTCCCTTCCTTCCTTCCCTCTCCCTTGCCTTGCCCTTCACTTCTTTTCCTCCCTCCCTCCCTCTCTCCCTCTCTCATCTTCCTTCCTTCTCTTGCTCCCTTTCCTTCCCTTTCCCTTCCCTTTCTCCCTCCCTCATCTTCCTTCCTTCCTTCTCCTTTTGCTTTGCTTTGCTTCTTTCCTTTCCTTCTTGTCTTCCCCCAAAGATGTGAAGAGGAAATACTTCCTTCTGCTTGGTTGTCAAGAAAGTAACGGTCAAATGACTGCAGAGTAAGGGATATCTTTTTTAAGGCAGCTCATTGGGGCACCCATCCAAATGTTGACTAGTCAGGACAAATAGAGCCATCCTTTTCTGCCCATGGAAGAGGCTGTTGCCAGAGTTATGTAACCCCATGGAGCCATAGTTTCACCCAGCAATTAAACTGTTTTTCATCATCCAAAGGATGACTAACTCTGATTGTTCTCCAAGTCAATGGGCAGGTAAGGGATATCCCAAAAAAAGCTACCTATTCCTTCAAGTTTGGGAGAATGGAGAGGTGGAAATGATTCCATTCCCATGTCTATGGGTAGCACAAGATATTCCTTTCTTGCAACACTGTCCCAGCACTGATGATGTTATCTAGTTGGGTAATGAAACATCTGCAAGAAAACAAGGAAGCTCAGAGAGCACCTGTTTGAATTCAGAGCTACAAATATTCTCCTTTATTACTAATGTGTAAAACTGTAGGGGAAAAAATCTGTTTGCTTTCTTAGTTTGCACAGAATAAACTATGGAAGAAAGTACATTTATTGCATCTTAAGCAAACAATTCCAAACTCCCAGGAGTGAGATAAATGTCAACACATCAGCCATTTTTCCAGGGCATTTTCTTCTTCCTTATGAAAGGCAGATCTCAGGACTATGTTGTGACTAAGAAAGAGAACTTAGTCACAGTTTGATTTTGCAAGACATCTGAGAATATCAATCTTGGAAAGAGATATTGGTGGAACGAGGACTAGGATGAAAAGACGTCTTGTCTTTGTTCCAGAAAGAGCTAAACCCAGTTGCAAAATCCAGATATTACCACCGCATTAATCTCAACTCTCTGTTGTATTGCTCCCACTCTTTTTCAGGAACAAACTACCCTGGAGTAATAATAGATAGCCATCGTTAGAATAATCTCCCACAATTTTGTCTAATCCTGGTAGCAGGAAGCCTTGATTTTCTGCTCCCAAATGAAAAATCGTACAACTCACCTGTCTGATATATTCTAGAAAGGGAAAGCCTTTGCTGAAGGATGATTAAATTAGTAAGAATGGAAATTTCACTGCAAAAACATGTCTGCCTTCAAAACAGTTGCTCAGCCTGAATTTTTGAATGAAAACCATGCACAAATATTATTTGGGGTGGTGCTGGAATGATACTCTCAGGATGAGTAATTCTTTACCCTCTGAGAATGGAGATTGTGATTTTAGAAATGGAGGGAAACAGCAGATTTGTGTAGCACTGATCATAGTTGTATCCAAGGCAGATGAATTCTTTGGGAAGGAGACAGAGCTGAGTCCTGGTTCTTGACTCCATGAAAACTCACCATGCGTCTTTCGATTAGTTCATCCCTCAATTGCCTGTGGTTGTAGACTTGAAATTGGAGGAAAAACTTGCGTGTGCTGCCTTCAGCTCTTGGAGAAAATATTGGATTTCAATGTAATAAATAAAGGAAGCAAGCAAGTCAGAAGACATGATGAAACCTCCTTAATTGCATGACACTTGCACAGGCTTAACCATAATTTTAACTGGGAAACTGAGCATTTTAGACCAAGCCAATTAAAAAAAAAGCTAGAGAATTCCTGGAAGAGCAGCACTCAGACAAATCAATCATCAACGGGCACACAGAGATAAACAACATCTGCATACCATTCAGAAGAGACAATCAGCAAGCCAAAACACAATACCTCCTCATGAGCAATCATTGACCAGAAGGGCAGAGAATGACATCAAGAGTAACATTAGACCAACAAACAAGAAGCAAACAATACCCAAATCAAGGAACTATTAGACAAACAAGCTAACAGTAAACAACAAACCCAATCAAGGAGCTACTAAGACCAACACTGAGAGGGCAAACTGCTAGTATATAGACTAGAGATCTCCAAACCAGCCAGCTGGCTGGAGAATCCTGGGAGTTGAAGTCCACAAGTTTTAAAGTTGCCAAGTTTGGGGATGCCTGATATAGACATGGAGCCAAGCCCTTTCTTCTAGCATTGATGATGTTACTTAGTTTGACAATAAAATGTCTTCGAGAAAACAACCAAGCTCAGAAGACCATCAAGGACCCTGCAAGAGAGTGTAATCGAGGTTCTGGTGATTGACAAACATTGCTGGTCTGAAATACCTTCATAGAATAACAGAGTTGGAAGGGATATTGGAGGTCATCCAGTCTACCCCCTACTTGATCAGGAGACCCTATATCATTTCAGACAGGGGGCTATCCATTTTCTTCTTGAAAGCCGCCAGAGATGGAGTGCCCACAACTTCTGAAGGCACTGCTTGATTATTCTCACCGTCAGGGAATTTTTCAAATAGTTCTGGGATAATCCAGATGATCTTTCCATTTCATTTGCTGCTCGTTTCCTTTTTTTTTTTTTTGCCTTACTCTGAAATAAAGCACGTCTCCTTGCTCTTTCACTTGGGCAATTCTATGTGAAGGAAATGTCTTACATGTGTTGGTGTTTTTGTTTTGGTTTGCATCGTGGATGGAAATGGAAAAATTCAGGAGGTTAAATCGTTCTTAAAGTTCACATACGTGAATAGAAATTGGACTCGGTGGATGCTATGAAGAACAAAACCCAGACAGAAGGACTAATAAACAGAGGTTCATAGTGGTTAAGAAGGAGAGCCATTACTCTTTCCCCCAGAGGTCCATGCCAAAAGACGTTGTTTTTAATGGAGTTGTCTGTCCATTTTTTTTTTTAAATTTATGACCGAAGAAAGAAATGGAAGGAATGCTAATTCAACTGCAGATGACACAAAATTGGATGGGTGAGCTAAATAACCTGGATAATAGAAATGAAATTATATTCATGGTTTATAGAAATGGACTGACAAGAACAAGAATCAAATTTAATGTAGAAATGTGGTATTCTTCCATTTGGAAACAGAAAACAAACTTAGAGGCATAGCTTGGTAATCATGCTTACCATTAGCTTACCATAATCATGTGAAAAAAATCCTCGGTTTGTTGCAAAACTACACTGGTAATGTAGCTACAAAAAAAAAAGGGCAGAAATTTCCAGTTTATTTTATTTGGTGTTGCTTAAGCACTCAATGGCATGCTGAGCTCAGTTCTGGGCACTGCAGCTTAAGGGAACAGACAACCTGGAAGAGATTTGGAAAAAGTGACCAAAAGGAACAAGATTACAATTTGTATGAAGAGGCTCTTTAAATTTCTGGAAGAAAATGAAGTTGTTTTTTTTAAAATTTCAGTGTGGACATTGAATTGTGGGACAGATAACAGATAATCAGAGTTGGAAGGGACCTTGTAGGTCATCTAGTCCAACCCCTTGCCCAAGCGGGAGACCCTACACCATTTATAACATATGGGAAATCTCTTCTTGAAAGTCTCAAGTGATGACACAACTTCCAAGGGCAACTTCTGTTCCACTGGTTGATTATTTTCACTGTCAGAAAATTTCTCCTTATTTCCAGGTTGAATCTCTCCTTGACCAGTTTCCATCCATTATTCCTTATCTGGCTTACAGGTACTTTAGAAAATGGCTTGACAAAGTCGAAGTCACACAGAAGTAGATTCTGACTGCATAACAGAAAAAACTTCTTAGCAGAACCTGGTATGAAGATGAGTTAGCCTACAAGTGGGAAAAACCTCTTTCAAGCTTACTTGAATTTGGATTTCTGTGCTGAGTTAAGACTTTTATCCTGGTGGCCAAACAAGGTTTTCTAATACTATGAAACAAACAAACAAACAAAAAAATGGGTAATATTCTTCAAGATTAATCTTCCCTTCCAAATTTTTCAAATTCTTCAGTGGTGATCGACAAAAGGTACTTAACATCTCCAGATCCAAATGGTAAATTTTTGAAATAGAGAAAGGGACTCCCCTCCCCCTACTGTATCTGGTGAAAACAATTAAATTGGTAGGCAAAAGGTATTTCAATTGTCCCTCCTTTAATTTCTGTGACATCTGTTTTAACCTTATTATTTTCTTGATGATCATAATGCCAACCTTGCTACCAAGGACTGAATTAGATTTGGCTAACTTGACCTCACCAAATTCAGAAAGTGGTTCATTGTCACAAGAGCTGCTTGGGCTGAGCATTATTGGAAAAATTAATTTGACTTGGAAATACGAAAGGGATATTTTATATATATACATATATTTGAAGACCTTTGTGAAACTTTGAATTGTTTCTCAGATTAGAATTAAAAGCATGTATGCAGAGTAAATTTGTTGTACTTATAGCTTCTTATGGAGGCGCCTTTACAGTTAGGATGTTTTGCCAGAATTTGAGGACAATTTATGGGAATGCAACTTTTTTGAAGTAAAATAAAACATGCATATCTATCCTTATATGATTTGATTTGCTTGCTTATTACAGGTAATCGTTGACTTACAATTTGTTTAGTGACCGTTTGAAGTTAGGACGGCACTGAAAAAAAACAACTTATGGCCATTTTTCACAGTCCTTTGCAGTCTCCCCGTGATCATGTGGTTAAAATTCAGACACATGGCAACTGATTCATAGTTATGATCACTGCTGTGTCCCAAGGTCCTGTGATCCCCCTTTTGCGACCTTCTGACAAGCAAAGTCAATGGGGAAAGAGATTCACTTAGCAACCGTGTTACTAATTTAACAACTGCAGTAATTCACTTAACATACCCAGCAGGAATGGTCATAAAATGGGTCAAAACTCACTTAATAAATTGCTCACTTAGTGACATAAATTCTTGGCTCAATTGTGGTTATGTATGTTGAGGGCTACCTGTATTTCTCTATTTTCTTGTTAAAGAAATAATGCGGGAATTTAGTGCCAAGTATGTTTTTTTTTAAACTAAACTCCACTGACATTGGATTTATGTGCTTCCTTATCAAAAAGGTTAATTTAATTTAATTTGTTGATGATTGTGCTAGACTTTTCTCCCCGGTTGTGTCTGTTATAGACTGGGTGAAACCAGGCTCAGTAGCAGTAACTGGGAGAGGGATCTTGGAATCTTAGTGGACAACCAGCTAAATAGGAGCCAGCAGTGTGCAGCAGCTGCCAAAAAAGCAAATGCAATCCTAAATTGCATTAACAATCAAGATCAAGTGAGGTACTAATACCACTCTATAAAGCCTTAGTAAGACCACAGCTAGAGTACTGCATCCAGTTTTGTTCACCACATTATAAAAAAATGTTGAGACTGTAGAAAAACTACAGAGAAGAGCAACCAGAATGATTAGGGGACTGGAGGCTAAAACGTATGAAGAACAGTTTCAGGAACTGGGCCTGGCTAGTCTAGTGAAGAGAAGGACCAGGGGAGACATGATAGAGGTCTTCCAATATTTGAGGGGCTGCCACAGAAAGGAGGAAGGGGTCATGCTATTTTCTAAAGCACCCCAAGGCCAGACAAGGAACAATGGATGGAAACTGAACAAGGAGAGATTTAACTTGGAAAAAAGGGGAAACTTTCTGACAGTGAGAACAATCAACCCATGGAACAGAAGTTGCCCTCGGAAGTTGTGGGAGCTTCATCACTTGAGACTTTCAAGAAGAGATTGCACTGCCATTTGTCAGAAATGGTGTAGGGTCTCCTGCTTGGGAAGGGGGTTGGATTAGATGACCTACAAGGTCCCTTCCAACTCTGATTATCTGTTATCTGTTGGATAATCAGCTGACTGACGAACAATTAAGCAACCATAAGTTTTCCCTCTGCATCTAAAGCCTCCCCTAAGGAAACTTCTTGATGTGTCTCATTTTAGTCAAGATAGTTACAATAGCAAATTATGGGACATATTTAAATCAGAGATGGGCAAGTGGGATGAATTAATTAGCCCCTTCAAAACCTGGGTATTTACATTTTTTTAATCTACTTCTGTAATTCATATTTGGATGGGAAATACAAAACATTGTAAAATAAAAAATTTTTTTACAAGCATAATCCTCCTTGCTTACCTTCAGATGAAGTGCAAATATCCCTTTCAGCTCCATATTATATCTCTGAATTGCTAAGCAAATTCTAGCAACAGAAATGTTGGGCCCAATTGCAGTCGTAACCTATAATGCAGTCCTCAACTAGCAGTTCCCGGAAAGCATACCGCAGTTCAGACATTGGTATCAATGGTTATGATGACCTTCTATCTCATGCTGAGCCTGGAACTTGACTAAACAATCACCATCATCTTTTAACAATCCCATAATCCCTTGTGGAGTAGAGTCTGGGCAACTGAATGGAGCTAGCAGAGTGTTTTAATGGCCAGATGCCCTTCCTGTCACCAATGCGGAGTTTTGTTCAGCAGATATATTCCCATAGTGCCCAGACAGAGAAACATCTGCCTCTACCTAGGATCGAACTCACAGCCTCTTGATTGTGAGGTGAGAGCTCCACCTCTAGGCTACTGCACCACTCCTGGAACTTGGCTAAATAGATTCAATTAATTAACTAATTAATCTAGCAGATTAGGAAGTGAGGGTGAAGTTTCGTTCTCCGGGTTGTGGGTTGGTTTCCAAATGTATCGTTACCAGATTAGGTAACATCTTCAATGGAGTTTAGGGGATGTCAGTGTCCTGTTCATAAGGGCTTCAGGTATGGGTATATCAAGGGAGTGTCTTGTATTGGATCTTGTGATGGGTCAGATGTAAGTCATCCGTGAGAGTCTTGTGATGGGTCTTGTGATGGGGAGGTTACAACAGGTGAGGGGGGTGAAGTATGAGACTTATTATTTGGGAATTAATCCCCTCAGAGGCTAGTGGCTAGGTTATCTGATTTCCCCAATGGGTCTCCCTTGCAAGTCCTGAGTGGATTGTTCATCTAGATTGCAACATTTTTACCAAGTGTATAATGCTCTTGGCTGAATGCCCAGAAGTTCAATTAAGCCTATTAAGAACTTTCCCTTGCTGCTGGTCTTTCTGAGGTTATTGGGGGCTCTCCAAACCCCACAGAGTCTTAGCTAGGGGCTCTCCCGAGCCCCTGCAAGCCCCCAGCAGCCCACCCCTGGTTGCATCACTCTGGGGATAAAAATCGAAGAGAGAAAAATCTCTCACCTCTTCAAAACAGGCTAACATGATGATGAATGGGCCAGGACTTCTGCAAACAAGCAAGCGGTTGGAGCAGAAGGCGGAACCCATTAAGTTTTCCATGAATCCGTGATCTTCAAAATCTTCTGGTTCTCATCAGCAGAGCTATTTCATCCATGGAAAATGCTGCGGTCGTGAAGGCTTTTTCATCTTAGGGATCTTAATCCGTAGTGAAATGCTAATTATCTCCCTTAAAAGAAAGTGTCAAAAGTGACCGCTGGTGCTAGGCCGTGGAGTTCACCGCACACTTTGCTACTTATAGAGGGCAAAGGATTGTAGGAAGGGGAACACAATCCAGAAAACTGGGTGATGTGGCAGGAATGTTCCTGCTGACAGCCGATGGGGGGATGCAGGGCTGAACTTTTTCCCGTGGGAAAAATAGAAAAAAAGAAATTCCTACATCTTTAGGACTACAAACCATGCAATCTTGATGCTAGGAGTCCTTCATAAGGAAGGAACATTTATTTTCCCCGGCTTGTAGCTGAACTAATATAGTTGAGAATTGACAGCATGAAATAACCGAAAACTACACTCAAATTTACTGGTTTGTGGATTTGGCATTAGATTTGATAACTGGATTTCTGAAACAGCCTAACAGCAAAATTGTTCATCAGAGGACAACAACTAGAATTGTTTTGGTTACACAATTAATTCCAGTCATCAAGCAGTCCTATTTTTAGCCACTTTGTGAAAGTTGGGTGGCTACTTACAAACAAGTCTCTCTAATTTGATTACTTAATATACTACTTTAAATCTAGAGACATGCTGTTAAATACTCCTGGCAGGTTTTCCCCACTCTCACACATTTCTATTCTTATAGAACAATAAAATATTTTATGACAAATGAAGTTTATTTTTGGAAAGTGTCTTTTGTTCGCTAAAAAAAATCACGTCTAGACAAAATATAGAATCTATTGGGGTTTTTTTTACCATAAAAGGCAATCTGCGCAGTGACAGAATTTGACTTATTCTTGTGTTGGGTTGGCATTATGGAAAGCTAGATTTTCTCTGCCAAATCTAGCGAACATTTTATTGTGTGATGTATACTTTGAGTGGGTGGACTCATTCATTCAGACAAAGAATCTGCAAGAATGAGAGGTTAGCACTCTTGCCTAAAACCATTCCACATCTCTTGTACCAATAAAGGAGAATATTTATCGCTCAGGGTTGAAATGAGAGGTCCTTGGGGCCCTCGGAGCTTGGTGCTTTCCTTGAAGACGTTTCACTACACAAACTAGGTAATTTCATAAAAACAGAAATAACAAAATAACGGAAAGGACGTTTGAGATATTGTAGTCCAATCTCCTGATCAAGCAGGAGATCCTATACCATTCTGGATTGGACAATGGTTGTCCAATCTTTCCTTAAAAACTTCCAGTGTTGGAGCATTCACAATTTCTGGAGGCACATTGTTCTTCTGATTAATTGTTTTCACTGTCAGGAAATTCCTCCTTAGTTCTAGGTTGCTTCTCTCCTTGATGAGTTTCCACCCATGGCTTCTTGCCCTGCCCTCAGGTGCTTTGGAGAATAGCTTGACTCCCTCTTCTTTGGGGCAGCCCCAGAGATATTGGAAGACTGCTATCATGTCACCCCTAGTCCTTCTTTTCATGAAACTAGACATACTCAGTTCCAGCAACTGTTCTTTGTATGTTTTAACTTCCAGTCCCCTAATCATCCTGGTTGCTCTTCTCTGCACTCTTTCTAGAGTCTCAACATCTTTTTTATAATGTGGTGACCAAAACTGGATGAAGTATTCCAAGTGTGGCCTTACCAAGGCCTTATAAAGTGGTATTAACACTTCATGTAATTTTTTTAAATATATAAAATTTTATATTGGTTTTTAAAACAAACATAAACAAACAAAACATAAAAACATCAGGCCATCTTCCATATATGTACATACAGTGTGTTGATTGGTTTACAATTTTTTTTGTGCTTCCATTTCGTAGTCTTCAATTACAATTACAATTATTACAATCATTCATGCTTTAAGAAATAATCATATTTTACTCAATTTATTTTGTGACAATTCATATTATCATCCCAAATCTATCCCAAAATCATTTTGTAGATATAATAAGAAAAAAAATACATCTTTATATATTTAGTATTTTCTAAAAGTCTACATATTTCGTTACTATATTTTATTATCTAACCACTGATAGAATAGATCCCAAATTTTATAAAATTGTTTATCTTCTTGCTCTCTAATTTCAAATGTCAATCTACTCTTTTCAGCACATTCCAATATTTTCTTAATAATTCCCTCCTTGATGGTATTTTCTTATTTTTCCAGTTTTTAGCAAATACAGTCCTAGCCGCAGTTAATACATTTACAATCAGGTATTTCAAGTCTTTATTATAAATTTCAGGTAAAATTCCCAATAAAAATAACTCTGGTTTCAAAGCTATATGTTGTTGTTTTTTTGTCATTTTTTCCAACTATGTGTGGATTTTAGTCCAGTTTTTTTTAGCATCCGCACAAGTCTACTACATATGAGCCAGGTGTCTGATGACATTTCCAACATCTTTCGGATTTATTCTTGAACATTCTTGCTATTCTTGTCCGGGGAAAATGCCACCTGTAAAACATCACTTCACGTGATTTTGATTCCATCCCTCTGTTTATGCAGCCTAGAACTGCGTTAGCTTTTTTGGCAACTGCTGTACACGGCTGGCTCATATTTAAATGATTGTCTACTAGGCCTCCAAGATCTCCCTCAATAGTTACTACTGTTGAGCCAGGTCCCACCTATACTGTACCAGTGGTGGGATTCAATTGTTTTTACTACTGGTTCTGTGAGCGTGGCTTCGTGGACGTAGCTTGATGGGCGTGGCAGGGAAGGGTACTGCAAAATCCCCCTTCCCTCCCCACCCCACTAACCTGCTTTCCAGCTCTGTTCTCCTGTGCAGGACAACCAAAGGAGACCCAGTCGATCAGCTGGGACTCAATGGGAGGCAGAAATCCCAGTCAGAGGTGGGATTTGCCAGTTCTGCGAACTACTCAAAATTTTTGCTACCAGTTCTCCAGAACTGGTCAGAACCCGCTGAATACCATCTCTGATATTGTACCTGTACGTTTTGTTTTTCTTGCCTAAAAGTAGAAGCTTACTTTTTTCACTATTGAATTTCATTTAGTTAGATAGTGCCCAATATTCAAGTCTGACAAGATTCTTGATTAGTTTCCACCCATTGCTTCTTGTCCTGCCTTCAGGGGCTTTGGAAAATAGGTTGCCCCATCTTCTTTGTGGCATCCCCTCAAATATTGGAATACTGTTATGATATCGTTTCTAGTTCTTCTTTTCATTAGACTAGAGATACTCCATTTCTGAAACCATTTTTCAAATGTTTTAACCTCCAGCCACCTCAACATCTTTGTTGCTCTTTTCTGCACAAATCACCCCCTGCTGCCATCGTGCACTTCAACGCATATCATCAGTGCTGGTGTCATGCCTCATCAGTAGCACTGGTGATGTTACCTAGTTGGGTAATGAAATGTCTGCAAGAAAACAACCAAGCTCAGAGAGCACCAAGCACCCTTTGTGTCTCTTCTTCAAAACCTTTAGGGCAAGGCTGAGCAAACTCCAATCTTGTACAATCTATAAATTATTGTTATTTCTTTTTTGCTAGTGTATCCAAGCCAAGTAATGTGTTTTAAATTTGTACAGCAAGAGCATTTGTGGCATCGATACAAGCGATTTGAATAACACATGATATTTTCTGAAATACTTTCACATTCTCTGAATTAATCCAAGTTAAGTCATCTAGAGTGTGCTGTCCACATTAAGTATGTCTGGACCATTTGAGAATCATGCTAAAGTTTAAATATCTTTGTAAAATTCCTACAACTAGTCCGTTTTGGCTGTTCTACCAGATTGAGGGTTGTGGTTTATTTTCTGCCTAGGTTTATCTATTGCTAATCATATAAGTGTGTGTATAATTGCATCCTTAAATGGAGCAATTAAGTTATATGGTTTCCCATTCTGGTTTTCTGCCTTCATTGGTGGGATTGGGTTAGGGTGGGAGAAGCTGCAGGCTAATGAGACCAAGTCATGCATTGAACATTCCTAAATAGCACAAAAAAAGCAAAGAAGATCTTGGGGAACTGTGGTTTTCATTCAAGGTCATGTGTGCCTTGTATAATCTAGTGTCAGTTGCAGTTTTCCAATTCATTCACACATTATGGCTTCCCAATTTCCCTCCACCAAATTCTCTTCCGGACTGTAAGGTTTGAGTTTCACCTCCATTCACACACTACTTCCCAGTTTCTTTCCACCAAGCTGCTTAGGATTGAAGCTTCTATTATTCAGTTGCAGACTCAGGGAGTTGATGGCAGAAACATAGATCTCTGAGTGAATCTGTGATTCTGTGAGCAACTCAATCTGCTGCCTGCTTTGCCTGATTTTGGGTAAAAGTTGCCCTTTTTTAATAAAAAAAATCAATATTTACATAAATATTTATAATATTTACATACAAGCCATGTCCAGCCAGTCACATGACCACCAAGCCACACCCACAAAATAGGCCATGCTCATAAAACCAGTTGTTAAGAAATTTTAATCCCACCTCTGACTCTGTGTGTTTGTGTGTGTGAGAGAGGGGCGGGGGAGAGAGAGGTTAGATCAGATCTCTCTCTCTCTCTCTCTCCCACCAATATCAGCAAGCCACTGTCAGTCAAAATTCATATTAGTGGTCCCTAGGATTTAAAATTATGACTTTGGTGGTCCCTGAGGTCCAAATGGTTGGCAACCCCTGATCTAAAGCAGGGATCTGCAAACTTGGCAACTTAAAGACACTTGTGGACTTCAGCTCCCAGAATTCCCCAGTCGGCCATGGTAGCTCAGTCTCAGTCAAATGTTTTACAGGATTCCTTGTAATTGGTGAGCTTGCTAAGAGTTGACCCTGAAAGTCGACACCTAATGAAATCAAGGGAGTGTCATGGCTCAGTGGTTAAAGATGCCGAGCTTGTCAGTTAGAAAGCTGACAAGGCCGGGTTTGAGACCCATGTGTCACATGATGGGATGAGTTCCCGTTCCTTGCTCCAGCTTCTGCCCAACCTAGCAGTTCAAAAGTATGTAAATGCAAGTAGATAAATAGATACTACTTCATTGGGAGAGGAGCAGCTTTCTGTGCACCTTGGCATATAGTCATACTAGCCACATAACTACAAAAATATCTTTAGACAACCCTGGTTCCCTTGGCTAAGAAACGGAGATAGGCACAGGCCCCTAGAGTTAAATACAACTGGACAAGAGAAATTTTTACCTTTACTTTAAAAGTTGACACTGACATGATGACATCTATTGAAATCATGACATTGTTGTGAAGAAGACAGATAACTGGTATTTGGTAAATTGGCAGCTGGTTTAAACAACCCAGTCAGTATCAATATCCTGGAAGCTAGTAGTGACTGGAGTCCCCAAGAGCTCCCTTTTTGCTTCCAAATGCTATTCCAAATGCTTAAATGACCCGCAGGATGCAATGTAAGGGACGCTCACTAAACGCAGATAAACATGGGCAAAAGTCACAGGATAAAGTGACCTGATCAGGTTTGAATGCTGGGTGAGCTCCAACAGGAACTCGCTCAATGGTGACAAAAGTTAAACAGCTTCACATGACTATATGACAACCTTCCTGTCAGTGGTGGGATTCAAATTTTTTTTTTATTACTGGTTCTGTAGGTGTGGCTTGGTGGGCATGGCAGGGGAAGGATAATGCAGAATCCCCATTCCTTTCCCACCTCGCTAACCTGCTTTCCAGCTCCATTCTCCTGTGCGGGGCAACCAAAGAAGACCCAGCCGATCAGCTGGGATTCAGTGGGAGGCAGAGAAGAGATGGGGGCGGGGCCAGTCAGAGGTGACATTTGCCGGTTCTCTGAATCACTCAAAATGTCCACCACTGGTTTTCTAGAACAGGTCAGAACCTGCTGAATACCACCTCTGCTTCCTATTATGCCTTATGCTCAGGGGTCGGATTACATTTTTTTAACAATCGGATCTGTGAGCATGGCTAGGTGGGTGTGGCCATGTGGCTAGGTGGGTGTGGCTTCTTTTTTTTTCAGCAGCAGCACACACTCTCACCTCTGGATTTTTGGCCTCCTGGGTCTCAGGGAAGCCTCCTGGGGGACATTTTTGCTCCCAGGAAACTTCCCTGAGGTCCAGGAAGGCAAAAAACGGAGCATGGGAAGGGGAGGCACAGCACAAACACACCTGTGCACCCCTTTTTGCTTCTTGGACCTCAGGGAAGCCTTCTGGCGACGCAATAAGACAATGAGGGGGATTGCAGCACAGCTGATCATCAGAACAGCTGATCGTCAGAGGAAAAAAATACCATGAGGAGTGACTGGGCGGGGGAAAATGCAGTCAGCAATGTCGGGCATGGGTGCGAAGTCACGCATGTGTGGTAAGGATGGACTTGGCGGGGAGGGGCGGGCAGAGAGGGGAGGGGCCAGCCAGGGGCACGATTTGCTGGTTCTCCGAACTGCGCAGAATCTCAACAACCTTTTCTATAGAACCAGTCCAAACTGATAGAAATCCCATCTCTGCTTATGCTTCTTCTTTGGGGAAATAACAATTTTCAAAAGTTTAGAGAGACAGATGGATTCAGGGAGGGGGGGTGTAAGCTCATGTGATTAAGTTGCCTCTGTATTCTTTTTTTCAGGCCTTACATGTGAACAAGGTGATGTCCATCTTGTTTTCTGTGACCTTTCTGGCGTTTCTCTCTGGCATCCAATCGACCAGCATGGACCAAAGTTTATCAGAAGATTCCATGAATTCTTTCCTCAAAACATTGATTCAAGCTGGCATTTGGAAAAACACCATCCCCAAGCAGGGGGCCCGAACGAAGGATGGCGTGCCAACCACAGGGAGGAAAACCGAGACCGGACCGGAGTTGACGACAAGTCAAGATATTAAATTGGATTTCCAGCCCGTCATTTCGTTGGATGCAGAATTTCTGAGGCAGCAAAGACGCTTCAGTTCTCCCCGGGTGCTCCTGAGTGAAAACACCCCGCTGGAACCCCCTCCCTTGTATCTGATGGAGGAGCCCATGGCGCTGAACCGAACGTCTCGCCGGAAGAGGTATACGGAAGGGAAAACCCACCGCGGGGAATATTCTGTGTGCGACAGCGAGAGCCGATGGGTGACGGACAAAACTTCCGCGGTGGACATCCGAGGACACCAGGTGACTGTTCTGGGTGAAATCCGAATGGGTCCTTCTCCAGTCAAGCAATATTTTTACGAAACGAGGTGTAAGCAAGCCAAGCCCGCCAAAAGCGGTTGTCGCGGTATCGACGACAAGCACTGGAATTCCCAGTGCAAAACCTCACAAACCTTTGTGCGCGCATTGACTTCAGAAAACCACAAACTGGTAGCCTGGCGATGGATCAGAATAGACACTTCTTGTGTGTGCGCCTTGTCCAGGAAAATCGGGCGAACATAGGTTCGTTTCCCTCTGCCATATAAGTTATTATGACTAAATTATATGATATGCATGTAGCATATAAAGGTTTCTATTGTTTATATATTATAAGTGGTCCTTATTTATTAAACTCCAGCCAACTACTCTCTCTCTCTCTCGTGATAAAGAACAGTAAAGAATGGTTGTATACCAGTAGCAACATCATTTCTCATTTCTGTTTGTGATTTCAAATGGCTTGCATTTTATGAGGAAATATCAGTATTTTTTCACTCTCGATGTTCAGTCTAGTGACCATTCAGTGAGAGGTTTAAAAGATGATGATATGATGATGATGATATCCATTCAGTCATGTCTGGCATTTGGCGATTCTATGGGCCACCTCTTTTGGTCTTGGACTACTTGTGTTAAAAGACATCGGTTCAAATGGGTTGCTGATACCTCAGAAGTTCATTTTTGAGTTTCAGCCTCTTTAAACAACGCTCAACAACCACCTGAATAATCCATGAACTGCCAAATAAGTACAGGTAGTCCTTGATCACTGAACAGATACAAATAATACAGAGTTGGAAAGGACCTTGTAGGTCATCTAGTCCAACCCCCCCCCCGCCCAAGCAGGAGACCCTACACCATTTCTGACAGATGAGAATCCAATCTCTTCTTGAAAGTCTCAAGTGATGGCAGTTAATTTAGTGACTGTTCAAAGTTACAACAGCACTGAAAAAAGGGACTTATGACCGTTTTTCACACTTATGACCGTAGCGGTCCTGTGACCACCAAAATTCAAATGCTTGGCAACAGGCTCATACTTATGGCGGTTGCAATGTCCCAGGTGGGCCACCTGATCCCCTTTTGTGACCTTCTACAAGCAATGGGGAATCCTAATCTACTTAACAACCACATTACTAACTTAACCCATGCAATGATTCACTTAACAACTGTGGCAAGAAAAGTTGTAAAAAGGGGGCAAAACTGAAGCAACAAATGTTTCACTCAGCAACACAAATTTTAGCCTCAATTGGAGTCCTAACCTGAGGACTACCTGCACAAAACTTCTCTTTGGTATAAATGTTTCGGTCATCCAGGTCACAGTTGTATCAAAAGTGGTTTTATTTATTTATTTCACTTCACAAGCGCATGGCACAACATAGGCGATCTAACCCATCAGATAACAGATAATCAGAGTTGGAAGGGACCTTATAGGTCATCTAGTCCAACCCCCCATCCAGGACAAGATTCAGCCGTCCATCTGCATTTAAAAGACAAAGGCCACTCTTTTGAAGACAGCAAAGTCCACATTTTAGACAGACAGGTCCATTGGTTTAAAACAGGGATCAAAATATCCATCTTTGTTATAATTGAACAGCCCTCCCCCAACAAGGCAGGGGGAATTCGACACTCTCTATCCTCAATTGACAACGCAGCCTTTTTGGCTGTTCCAAGAAGAGTCCACACCTCTGATTCAGGTGACCCTGAGGTCACAGATAAAACCCCAAATAGGTGCAATGGCTCTCAGAGAGTGTGGAGACCCGTTGAGTGCAAAAAAAACCCCATAATATTCCCATTCCCCCCACCAACAACTTGGGATGGAGTGGGTGGCATGGAATGGAATGGAATAGAATACAAATAATGGAATAGAATAAAATAGAATAGAATATATGAAATGGAATAGAATAGAAGGAATGGAATAGAATAGAATAGAATATATGGAGTGGAGAGTGGAGTAGAGTAGAATAGGAACTGGAAGGACCTTAGAGGTCTTCTAGTCCAGCCCCTGTCTCAAGACAATTGACTGTCCAGTCTCTTCTTAAAAGCCTCCAGTGATGGAGCATCCACAATTTCTGAAGGCAGACTGTTCTACCGGTTAACTGTTAGGAAGTTTCTTCTTAATTCCAGGTTGCTTCTCTCTTGGATCAGTTTCCAACCATTATTTCTTGTCCTGCCTTCAGGTGCTTTGGAGAAAGCATGTTCTTGTCAGAACCTATAGTTCCCCCTCCCACCAATGAATCCCAACTGTCAATAACTGTCCTTCCATCTCCCACAGCATCCAATACAACTGATGAAGCTTCTGGGATAGGAAGTGAAACATCTTTGTCTTTTTCTTCCTCAAAGAAAAAAAATCAGCCCAGTTGCCTTTTCAGAAATAAAACCACTTTTGATTCTCTTCAGTATGTCGTTTTTTATCATGAAGCTCACCTCCCCCCCCCCCTCCCATATGGTCTCTCATTAGTATTCTGGAATTAGGGCAAATAATCTTACAATGTTAAGTTTCATTTTTAGTTTTTTTTGTAAACACATATGGGACTGCAGTTATGTCGCCAGCTCCTTTTTTGGAAGCCAAGAAAAATACTAAACAATTTGTAATGAAAACTTAAGAGTGCCAAAAACCACACTTGAAAAGGATCATTAATATAAATATTTAAAAGCTAGATTTCCTCAAATTAAGCTTTTTAAAAAAAAATTCTGAGCCCTTTTTTTCAAGATTTTCCTTTCCTGAACTTTCGGTTGATTTTGCTGCTCTGTGAATTGCTTCAGAATTCAAATACAGCTTCATTCTTGGAATGCACATCTGACCGAAACCAATTCAAAAAAGTTTACAAACTTTTGAAGAAAACTTCATGAGAGAAGACACCAAGAATATTGGTGCCCACCTTCCCACGCCTTGTGCTGACTATAAAACAAAAGGATCAGACAAATTAATCCACCTAAAAACTCTTAATCCATTTGTAACTTTCCAAAGTCAAAGTTCTAGCCACACTTTGGCTGGTTATTTCCCCTCTCCCATTTTTTTTTCATCCTTAAACTTGTAGTTAAAATTCTTTTCATTAAGGATTGAAGAAAACTCACACGATGCTGTAAAATACATCAATGCAAAAAGGTTTGAAAAAGCAGTTAACAAGCAATTTCTGACAATGGTTAGAAAAGGAAGTATGGGAATTTAATGTCCTTTCAAAGGTGTTGTCCATTGAGCAAGATTCTCTTCTCTTCCAGAGTTCTAAGCACGCCACTATTTTGCAATTTTCCCATGGGGAGCAACTGTACAGAGCACTTGTGGGTGATCTCATAGCCTCTCCTTACTCAGAAAGGAATTATCAAGATCTAATCTACTTGGTATCTCCACCATTTAGCGTAACCATCTTCTGATCATTTTCTTTCCCAGAAGTCAGTCCATTAAAGTAGATTTCAAAGAAGGGGAGGTTTTTTCATACACTAAAGTTGCCCAGTCCAGCCAGAGTCACTTGATAGCAAGTTGGGCAGCATATAAATTTGAGAGAGAGGCAGCGGAGGGGGGGGGGGCAGGGAGGGGGGAGAGAGACAGAGATAGAAAGACAAACAGATATGGCTTGATGCTCAAACCAGGACATTTCCATCGATTATCCTAGTGGACAACCATTTAAATATGAGCCAGCCTTGTGCAGCAGCTGATAAAAAAGCCAACACAGTTCTAGGCTGCATAAATAGAGGGATAGAATCAAGATCACATGAAGTGTAAATTAATACCACTTTACAATGCCTTGGTAAGGCCACACTTGGAATACGGCATCCAGTTTTGGTTGCCACTATGTAAAAAAGATGTTGAGACTCTAGAAAGAGTGCAGAGAAGAGCAACAAAGAGGATTAGGGGACTGGAGGCTAAAACATATGAAAAATGGTTTCTGGAATTGGGTATGTCTAGTTTAATGAAAAGAAGATCTAAGGGTGTCATGATAGCAGTCTTCCAATATTTGAGGAGCTACCCCAAAGAAGAGAGAGTCAAACTATTCTCCAAAGCACTTGAGGGCAGGACAAGAAGCAACAGAAACTAATCAAGGAGATATTCAACCTGGAACTAAGGAGAAATTTCCTGACAGTGAGAACAATTAATCAGTGGAACAACTTGCCACTAGAAGTTGTGAATTCTCCAACACTGGAAGTTTTTAAGAAGAGACTGGATAACCATTTGTCTGAAGTGGTGTAGGGTTTCCTGCCTAGGCAGGGAGTTGGACTAGAAGACCTCCAAGGTCCCTTCCAACTCTGTTATTCTATTCTACTATCAAGTTTAAAATTTTATATAGGAGGAGAATTCTTTCTGAGAAGAATTCCTTGGGTACATCTGTGTAGAGGGGAAGAAGCCGGAGAGTTAAGACTTCTGGGAAAGAGTAGACAGCTAGAATGCCCATGGTTGTCTTCTATGAAACGGCAATTGTTCTCCATGTGTGGCTGAGATCAAGTTATGGGGAAAAAAAGAATTGAAATGGTTAAGCACAGGGATTTTTGAGGGTTGGACAGAGCTATCTAAAGAGACTAGATGGGGATAAAAGTGGTGCAGGAATACTGCACTGTAATTTAATTTATTACATTTATATGCCATATGATTCCTAGGGGCTGGGAAGTTGACAGACTTCAGCGGGATCATGAGAAGAAGTGGGGAGAAGTAATCGCACTTCACTGAAGCAAGAGAGAGCCTTTGAGTGGATAAAAATTTTCCTCATTTAACCTCTCAATGGCTGGAGAGCACAATTGCATTGGGTGGTCATTTCCCCTGTTGCAGATCAGGGATTTTAGCATCTACACTAGATTGAACTAGAGTGGCAATGTCAAACTGAATTTCTTCAAAGGACGGATCAGCATTGTAATTTTCCCGCATAGGCTGGCCTGGGGAGGGGGTGGAGATGGGATGGTTTCCTCCTGCAGCACTTTGCTGGCCAAAATAGGGTGCGGGGGGGGGGGGGCGCATTTGGCCAGCAGAGTACTGCAGATGGCCATCCAGGCTGCAAATGGGGCACGGGGTCACGCCCTGCCCCCGAGCCCCATTTTGGTTGCCAGAGTCACAGCAGACTGGTCCTTTGTTATTTCCAGGCTGGGGTTGCCAGCCCAGATTTAAGCATCCCCGCGGGCTCAATGTATGGCCCATGGGCCTGGAGTTTGATGCCTCTGAACTAGAGGCACTGCAAGGCTATGTCAGTCATAAGGTCACAGATTCCTTTCCTTAGCTCTAAAACAAATCACAATCAGTGAAGCAGAATGGATACAGAAGAAAATGGAGACACTACTACAATCATGGGCAGAAGCAGAAGTGGTCTTCAGCAGGTTCTGACCAGTTCTGGAGAACCAGTAGCGGAAATTTTGAGTAGTTCGGAAAATTGGCAAATACAACCCCTGACTGACTCCACCCCCATCTCTTCTCTGCCTCCCATTGAGTCCCAGCTGATCGGCTGGGTCTTCTTTGGTTGCTCCGCACAGGAGAACAGAGTTGGAAAGCAGGTTAGTGGAGTGGGGAGGGAAGGGGGATTTTGCAGTATCCTTCCCCTGCCATGCCCCCCAAGCCACACCCACCAAACCAAGCTATGCCCACCAAGCTACACCCACAGAACTAGTAGTAAAAAAATCTGAATCCCACCACTGGCTCCACCTTATGTCTTCTCTGCCTCCCATTGAGTCCCAGCTGATCGGCTGGGTTTTCTTTGGTTGCCCTGCACAGGAGAACGGAGCTGGAAAGCAGGTTAGTGGGGTGGGGAGGGAATGGGGATGGGGATGTTGCAGTCTCCTTTCTCTGCCACACCCACCAAGCCACACCACGCCCATCAAGCCATGCCCACGGAACTGGTAGTAAAAAAAAATTCGAATCCCACCACTGGGCAGAAGGTCAATGAAACTCTGAGAGCCAGAGTTCTGGGCCTGAGCATAAAAGAGATGCCAGCATGAGATAACATTCTGGAAAAACAAGAAAGGTCCACCTGGCATTGGTAAAATGCTGAAAAATAACCCTGAAATGAAAATAAAGAAGTGGGAAGTTCAAAAGGGGAGAATCACTGGAACTGTCAGTACCAAATATGGAGGGCGTGCTATTTTTCCACAATCAATGGAGAATGAAACCAGGAGGACATTTCAACAGGAAATAATGTAGTTCAGAGCGTTGAGGTTACCCCAACATAGCAAAAACCAGAGGTGGGATTCAGCCGGTTCTGACCAGTTCTGGAGAACTGATAGTGGAAATTTTGAGTAGTTTGGAGAACCGGCAAATCCCACCTCTGACTGGCCATGCCCCCATCTATTCTCTACCCCCCATTGAGTCCCAGCTGATCATCTGGGTCTTCTTTTGTTGCCCTGCACAGAAGAACAGAGATCGAAATCAGGATAGTGGGGTGGGGAAGGAATGGGATTTTGCAGTATATCTTTCCCCTGCCACGCCCAGCAAGCCACACCACACTTACCAAGCCATGCCCACAGAACCGATAGTAAAAAATTTTGAATCCCACCACTGGCTAAAACATGTCTTGGTCATAACAAAGGGGTGAAATGCCTAAATGCTCTCTGTGAGTGATTTAGAATATTTGATCATTGAACCAAGCAGAGGTAGGGCTGCTCACATGAGACAAACATGTGATAAATAGACATGCTTTGGAACTACTATCAGAAGGCAAGAACACCTACAAGGGTGAGAAGGGGATTTTTATGAATGCTTTTTTTTTTAAAGTCTCCAAGAATGGTAACCTCAATAAGGGATGTTTTATACAGAAGATGGGAAAAGTGGCAAATTAATGAAGGGTTTGTGGGGCAGGATTGTGGAGAAGCAGAATTGAGAAAGATACCTAATGCTTAGTTAAATACAATTTCTGGGCAAGCAAGCAGAAGGACCATCCAATTTTACAGAAGAGTAAGAAGATCTTCTAACAATGTTCTAGAGTCTTCTTCAAAGATGCCTTTCAGTGTTCTGCAGGTGAGATGATCACGTTGTGGATCAGGAGGACGAATCTGGTTGTTATGGCATTTCAGAGTATACACACCCAGAGGAAGGAGGGAGCTCAAGGGTGGAATTCAATTTTTTGTACTACTGGTTCTGTGGGCATGGCTTGGTGGGCGTGGCAGGGGAAGGATACTGTAAAATCTCCAGTCAGAGGTGGGATTTGCTGGTTCT
>BLBF01000022.1:9378446-9397481 GCA_015471245.1 Laticauda colubrina | reverse complement strand
ATTCAATTTGATTTGATTTGATTCTATAATACTTGCAAGAATGGCCTTTTAATCAAAATGGCAACGCAACAATGTAAATTAAGAAAATAGGACTCCATCTGTGCACTTACATTAAAATTAAATCAATACTGAAGCTAAACGCACTAGAATGGAAAAGAGTGTCTAAAAATACCACAACCAGTGATGGCTAAAAAAAAAAACACCAGGAAACTGAATTTTGGAAGATTCGGAAGTGACAAATGGAAACAACAAGAAATGCTAAAACTGGAACTAACTAACAACATTCTGTATCGGTTATGTCTCCTATTCATCTTGCTTCAATAAAATGCCTTGCGAAGGTTGTGGTGCTTAACAGCCACTATTTTCTGTCATCTCGGAGGCTGAGTGAATGCAGAACGCCTTTAGTGTGAAGTGAGGGAAATATGTAGATTTATTTGTAAGTGGAATTCAATGGCGTTTTTGAGGCACCAAGTCTGCCATTCTCGGGAGGCATTTGGGAAATTGCAAAATAGACACCTCAGAGAAAGAAGGAAAAAAAGAAACACAATGATTAAAGGTTTGACCTAGAATCCTTCATTTAGTGACCATTTGAAGTTACAAGGCCACTGAAAAAAGTGACTTCTTATGACAATTTTTCCTACTTAAGACCTTTGCAGCATTCCCCATGGTCATGTGATCAAACTTCAGGGGTTTGGCAACTGACTCGTACTTATGACAGTTGCAGAGTCCCAGGGTCAATGTTTTGCCACCTCCTGACAAGCAAAGTCCATCGGGAAGGCAGATTCACGTAATGACCATGTTACGAACTTAACAATTGCAGTGATTCACTTAACAACTTTGACAAGAAAAGCCATCAAATGGAGCAAAATTCACTTGTCTCACTTAGCAATGAAATTTTGGGCCCCAACTGTGTACATAAGTTGAGAACTACCTGTAATAAGGACTCTGTGAAGAAATTTATGGGTGGTTAACAAGTGCCCTAAATAAATAATAAATAAAGGAATAAATAAATAATATAGAACAAAGCAAACAAAACAAAACAAAATAAAAAATAAAACAAAACAAAACAAAAAATAAATTAAAATAAAATAACAAAATAAAAGTTAAGTAAAATAAATAAGATAAAATAAAGTAAAATTAACTAATAAAATAAAACGTGTTTAGAAGATTTGGAATTCATGTCAACATTCAATGATTCATAAGTGAAAAATCTGAATTTAAAATGTTGATCACAACCTATTGCTTGTTTATCCAGTTCCTTCACTATTTACTTATATTTTTACATGCTAATCCTAATCGGTTAAAATAGTTAATAAGGAAAAAAAAGGAGGGAGGGGAAAAAAATCACAAACAATGACAATTTATGACTGGAATTTTGAATGTGCTGCACGTTTCAGTTGAATCTCCAGGCCTTTAATCATCCTCGTTGCCCTTCTCTCAGGAGTAGGATTCTACCGGTTCGGAGTGGTGCTATAGAACTGGTTGTTACGATTCTGCGTAGTTTGGAAAACCAGCAAATCATGCCCCTGGCTGGCCCCACCCCTCTCCGCCCAGTCAGTCCTGATCGCACATGCACAACATCGCACACATGCCTGACATCGCTGACTGCATTCCAGTCACTCTTTATGGCAAACCTATGGCACACGTGCCACAGGTGGCACGCAGAGCCATTTGTGTGGGCACATGAGCTGTAGGCAAACTTACCTCACTGTGTACGCGCGCGCCTCACAGCTGATTTTTAGCTGGTTTGAGGCCTTTTTCGGCCTCCCAAAGGCTTGAGGAAGGCTTCTGCAGGCTTCAGCAAGCTTTGTAGGCCGAAAACTAGTCCCATTTCATCACTTCCGGTATTTCCGGAAAAACAGGAAGTGATAAAACGGGGCTAGTTTTTGGCCTACAAAGCTTGCAGAAGCCTGCAGAAGCCTCCCTCAAGCCTTTGGGAGGCCGAAAAAGGCCTCAAACCAGCTGAAAATCATCTGTGAGGCACAGTACAAGTAAGGTGACGGTGGGGGGTGGGAGGGATTGCACGCACATGAATAGGGGGCATGGGGGGGACACATTGCCTTCAGGGCGCTTGCACATGAGTGTGAGCATGCAAGCGTGTGCATAACCTTTGACACAACAGCCTAAAAAGGTTAGCCACCCTTGCCTTAAGATATTGTGTTTTTTTCCTCCTGACGATCAGCTGTTCTGATGAGCAGCTGTGTCAGGTCCCCCTCACTGTCTTACTGCTTCGGGAACCCAGGGGGCAAAAAGAGATGTGCAGTGGGGTGGGGAGCTGCGCCCCCCCGTGCTCTGTTTTGGGCCTCCTGGGGCCTCAGGGAAGCCTCCTGGGTACAAAAACGCCCCTCCAGGAGGCTTCCCTGAGGCCCAGGAGACAAAAAAAAAAAGGAGCATGGGATGTGTGTGTGTGTGTGTGTGTGTGTGTGTGTGTGTGTGTGTGTGGTGCTGCCAAAAAAAGAAGAAGCCACTCCCGGCCAGTCACATGGCCACACCCACCTAGCCATGCCCACAGAACCAGAAGTAAAAATATTGGCATCCCACCCCTGTCTACTCTGCATTTTTTTTTTTAATGTAAGTATCTTACATAAAAGGAAGTCTTCACATATTTTTTTCTCTACTAAATCAAGCTGAGGTAGTCCTCCTACTCAAAAGAAATCTAATTTATGAACTGATTCCAGAACTCGAATAAAATGTCAGGTGATAAGCATCCAGAATAGTACATGTTCTCATGAAATAGTTCCAAAAAGGCCTTTTCCATTTTGTTTACTAGGTAGCTTGCTTCACCATTCTTCCATCTGTCATCCATTGTAACCTAATAAGGGGCTAATTATTTTGCAGAGCAAATCCCCTCTGCAGCCTTTTAGCCTTTGCTTTTCACTTCTTAAAGCACAAGAGTGAATTCTGCTCCCATTTGGGGAGTGAATTACACCCCTGGAATGAGGAGCCTAAAGATCATGGAATCCTGTTACCTTTACGTGGTTGGTTTTGAAATGCTTCTAGTGGGATCCTGTGTTTCAAAACAAAGCAAACAATGGATTAAAAGCAAACAAACCTCTTTTTCAACCACCTTGTTGTAAACTGCTACTCATATCCCATAATGAGAGCCCCCCCCCTCTCTCTGCAGCTGCAGATCATAGGAAGCACGGAGACAGGAGTGGTTAGTCTACAAAAGAAGAAGGACTCCGCATGTCGAGACAGGTCTGGGATACATCCCTACTTGTACCCACTGGAGATGCCAAAATCTTTTTTCCATGTTAGTCCAGTGTTGGATTTGTACCAGCACCAACCATTCCAAAATTGCTTGGGCTTGATCACACCAAGATGTGGAAGTCTTGTGTTTACATACTTGGAAGCCCAAACATCTTTTCTGACCTATCCAGATTCTGGAGAAGTGTGGAATCCATTCAAGAACCAGAGGAAACCATTCTTCTACTCCTTACCTCATGGAGGTTTCTTAACCACAGTCAAGGAAGGAGGGGGAAGATCCATTTTTGTGGTTGATAATCTTCTGTGGTTGGCAGCTTCTACTGAATCTGAACCATGGAGTACCCCACAAAGAGATGCTTGCTTGGAGCTGATGCTGGCATTGAGCAGTCCTACAATCACAAAAAGGAAAAGGTCAAGCTATTCTCCAAAGCCCCTGAAGGCTTTCAAGAAGAGATTGGACCAGAGGTGGTCTTCAGCAGGTTCTGACCAGTTCTGGAGAACTGATAGCAGAAATTTTGAGTCGTTTGGAGAACCGGAATATCCCACCTCTGACTGGCCCCACCCCCATCTATTCTCTGCCTCCCATTGAGTCCCAGCTGATCGGCTGGGTCTTCTTTGGTTGCCCTACACAGGAGAACGGAGCTGGAAAGCAGGTTAGTGGGGTGGGGAGGGAATGGGGATTTTGCAGCATATTCTTCCCCTGCCATGCATACCAAACCACACCCACCAAGCCATGCCCACAGAACTGGTTATAATTTTTTTTGAATCCCACCACTGAATGGAGACTAATCAAGGAGAGAAGAAACCTAGAACTATGGAAAGATTTCCCGACAGTGAGAACAATTAATCAGTGGAACAGTTTACCTCCAGAAGTTGTAGGTGCTTCATCACTGGAGGCTTTTTAGGAAGAGATTGGACAGCCATTTGTCTGGAATGGATAGGATGTCCTGTTTGAGTAAGGAGTGGACTAGAAGATCTCCAAGATCCCTTCCAACTCTGTTATTCTGTTCTGGAGACATCTTTCTGCCAAGTCCCCCTTGATGTTCCTTCATCATGCCTCAGCTGAGAATAAGGCAGCCTTGAGTCATTCTTTGCTGGACTGGTGTTAGGAAACATTTCGCCCTTTTTCTGATCCCTATCCAAAGGCATCCTTAAGTGTAGAACATCTGTTAGGCTTTGTCATCCATTATCTTGGAGGGAAGTCAGAAGACCAGTGAAGACTTGGAAAAGACTGGGGAGAAGATCTGGCAATGTCAACATAGAAAGCGGTAGAAACCAGAGCAGTATGTACTCGTGGGGAAAGCACCAAAATTAAACATAGAATGCCAATAATTTGGGGTACAAATCACCATGTGTTTATGTCCAGGATACACATTAAACAGCCACAGAACATTGCATCGCTGCCATAAAGTTACTTCAGGTGATGTTTAGTTTAACCCATGCAAATGTCAGATTGTACGAGACAAGAAGCAGAAATTCGAAATTATGGATCGAAATTCATCACACACACCCTGCCATGCTGTAGAAGGTGCCCCAAGCATTTAACTACTCAAAATCTCTGAATGGCATAATGGACAGGTTTTTTTTACATTTTAAATCAGAGGTGGGGAACTATGGTCCTTTCTATGACCAGTGGACTTCAACTCCCAGAATTTCTGAGTCAGCCATGCTCACATGCTAGCTCAGGAATTCTGGGAGTTGAAGTCCACAAGTCAAAAATGAACCGTAATCCCTTACCTTTGTTTTAAACAAATGGAGATACATATGTTGTGGCCCACCAGCAGCCAACAGAGCTGGTGGCAGACTCAGACAATGAGGAGGTTGGGGAGGAACATGGGCCAGTCCTGGACTCTGGGGAAGGCTCTGACGAGGGCTCTGCATCAGAGGCAGAGATGGGGCCAGTGTTGTCCGACAGTTATCAACTGCCTTTGGAGTCAGAGATCAGTGGGGAAGAAGAACAGCTGGAGCCTGTTCCCAATGTGCACATGCACAGAGTTGCCAGGGGAAGAGAACAGTTAAAGAACAAGGGCTGACACAGGTGGACGGTGAATGACCCCTCCCATAAGGAATAAAGAAGAACAAAAGAGGAGTGGCATTTGCAGGTGATAATTAGTTCATTTAATTAGTGTGAAGATTTGTTCGTGACTCACAGAGACTCCTTGCCAAATATTTTCTTGCACAGCGTTGCACTTGGAGGCTATTGGTGTAGCAGCTCTCCAAGCCTGATAAGGTTTGTGGTTATAATTCACCCTTGAAAGACTGATGAATGTGAATGATAGGAATTCATATTATCCTAATAAAAGGGGGTTTTGTTGGGACAAGGAGACTGTTTCATGATTTTGTGAAGCCTAGGTCAGAGCAACATATTCAATTGAGTCTCCTTGAACACCAGGGCACTCTCCGGGAGGTGTGATGACACAGGGTGGAATACGAAATAAATATAGTCACAAAAAAAAGGTTTATTTCCCCTTTTATTTTTTCACTTTGCTTCCAAGCTCCAAATAACCTTGACTAGAGACAAAAAAACTCCCACACAAGCAGTTACAAGAAGGAGGAAATGCCATTTAAATTATAAAGAGTAAAAAAACAACACAAACCAGGCAAGATAAGGGTTTGAAGACATCCAGGGATATCAGAACAAACACTGGGAAAGACACCAAACTCAGAGAGGAACAATAAACTAGAGATATTTCCATGCTTTGTTTCCAGCACTCACCCGTATACATGTCTGTCCTTTTATCCAGTTGTCACAGCTGCAGCCCATGAAGAGAATCAAAGCCCTCTCCTCCTCTATAGACAATGTCTCTCCCTTATCCTCTCCTCCCTGCATGCCCTAAGATGGAGAGGGGATGGGCCTGGGTCCTCCTCTGACTGCTCAGCCGGCCTCTGCCCTTCCCCAGCCTCCTCCACAAGCTCCGGAGCCACACTTCCTCTTCCTATTGGCTGATCCTCCTCTCCCTCAGAGTCAGTCTCCACCAGGGGCATGACCGGAGGACAGAGGACATTCTTCTCCAAAGCTGTATCTTCATTTTTTTTCCATCCTTTGGGGAGGGAAAGAAGGCCTCAAAAAGAACCCTATGTATTCTAGATAGGTTGCCTCTAAAATAAAGTTTAAACTCTATGGCAAAAGGAAATCCACTTGCCTGTTTTCCCTTCTGACAAAAACAGATTCTGAGCCCTCAACGTTCTTCCACATGCAATTGCTGGTAGTCCTTGACTTATGACTATTAACAGAGCCTGCCCATTATGGTCATAAGTCATGATAGTCAAACAGATCACCCACATGAGTTGACCTGATTTTAGAACTTTTTTTTTTTTTTTTGCAGTGGCTAAGCGAACACCACAATCATTCCCGTTATTCGCTGTGGGATGTTTTTGCTGAAAAGTCAAAGAACTGCCAGCTTTCAGCAAAAATGTTATAAATTGAAATCGTGTGACTGTGGGATACTGCAAACCATTGTAGAATGCAAGGACCAACATGCATTCATGTGCCCAGAGGGTGTGTATGTGGCTGCTGGAACTTTGGAACTGGGTTGTAACTTGGAAGTATCTTTTTGCAGGATCTATTGTAACTTTGAATGGTTGCTAAACAACCAGTCATAAGTCAAAGATTATGATAACTGGTTAGTGAAAGGGGCAGTACTCCAATGGCTTCCAGCTATGAAACCATCATCAGAGTCTGTTGCCACAATGGTATACTTGCTTTCTGGGAGATCTACTTTATGCTGGGAGACCTCCAAATTTTGAATCTCAGCTGTCCTCACAGAATAAAAGACTTGGAAGGGACCTTGGAGATCTTCTTGTCCAAACCCCTGCTCAGGTAGGAAATCTTATACCCGTGATGGCGAACCTATGGCATGCGTGCCACAGGTGGTGCACAGAGCCATTTGTGCGGGCATGCAAGCCCCAGGCAAACTTACCTCACTGCGCATGCACATGCCTCCCAGCTGATTTTTGGGCCTTTTTTAGACCTCCCAGAGGTTTGAGGGAAGCCTCTGCAGCCTTTGCAGGGCAAAAAATAGTCCCATTTCATAAAATCCTGTATTTCTGGAAATTCCTAAAGTGATGAAATGGGCCTATTTTTTGCCCTGCAAAGGTTGCAGAGGCTTCCTTCAAGCCTCTGGGGAGGGGGGCCAAAAAAGGCCTCAAATGGGCCAAAAAATCAGCTGGGAGGCGCAGTGCAGATAAGGGGTGTGGGGGGGGGATCGTGTGCGCAAGCACAGGGGGCGTGGGGGTCACACACATTGCCTTCTAGGTGAGCGTGAGAGAGAGAGTGCGTGCACAATTTTTGGCACAGGAGCCCAAAAAGCCTATACTCTGTTGTCCAGACAGTATATAGTTAATGAGGAATTGGTATAGTTAGTTAGGAATTGGGGGCTGTCCCCTTAAGGGAATGAATCATGGTAAATGTAGTTAAGGTATCCTGGGAATGTAGTCAGTGTCATGTGGCCACATCTGTAATCCTGACTGATTGCTGAATTGACCCTTGGTGGGTTGGGGGAGGTTCCTTTACTCTTGCCTGAACCTCGCATCATGCTGCTGCTTCACCCCCTTGCTCCACTATTATTGGAATGAAAGGAGAACTATCCTTTTACACCAGAAAGGCAGCTATGCCAAGAGTTGGACATTTAGATGAATCTTGACATAACCGTGAGTTATCTTGAGGATGCCTGATGAACCAATAGAAAGACTTTGTATGGATGCTTTGTGGAGTTAATCTATCTGCCTTTATACATTCAGTCAGTAATTATAGAGGACAGAATATATACCATTTCAGGCAAATGGCTGTCCAATCTCTTCTTAAAAACCTCCAGTGATGGAGCACCTACAACTTCTGCAGACGTTCCATCGGTTAATTGTTCTCACTCTCAAGAAATTCCTCCTTAGTTCTAGGTTGCTTCTCTCTTTGATTAGTTTCCATCTGTTGCTTCTTTTCCTGCCTTCAGGTGCTTTGGAGAATAGATTGACCTCCTCTTCTTTGTGGCAAACCCACTGCTACCATGTCACCCCCTAGTCTTTCTTTTCATAAGACACTAGAGATGCCCAATTCCAGCAACCATTCTTTATATGTTTTAGCCTCCAATCCCCTAATCATCTTGGTTGCTCTTCTCTGCACTCTTTCCAGAGTCTCAACATCTTTTTTTCCCCGAATCCCAGAGAGAGAAGTGTCCTTTCAGCTGTAACCCATTGTTGTAATCCCCGCCCCAAAGCATCGGAGTCTCATGTAACTTTCAACACTTGCCTTTGCTCTCATTTAATCCCTCAGTGAATGATCAGCCAACTTGATCCATGACAGAGTTATATTCTCTGAGTCTGAGCAAGCCTACTTCTGTGAAGTATGGATGGCAAGCGACATGAATAACGTTTGGGGGGCAGTGTTTGTGAGCCTCATATCTTCAGATTGACAGCTGGCATGTTTGCAGCTTTGAGGACCAGGTGTTGCTACTCTCCTTTGAACAAAATTTGGTCCTGATTGTGACCCAAAGGTGCTTTTTTTCAAGAGGCAACTGGACTTTCTTCTTTTTTCTTTGAAGAAGTTTTGCTTCTCATCCAAGAAGCTTCTTCAGCTCTGACTGGATGTTGGGGAATAGAAGGATTTATATTTCTTGCAGACAGCTGGTCATTTGCATCCTTTAAGCAGGTTGCTAAGGTCACCTGATGGTTTATCTGTGCCCTCAGGATCACCTGAGTAGTGCAAATGGGTGTGGAGCATTTTTGGAATTGTTGAAAGGACTATGTTGTAGACTGGAGGTAGAGGATGTCATATCCTTCCCCTTCTGATGAGAGAGCACTGTTCAGTTTTGACACAGAAGGCCTCTTTAACCGCTCTTTCAAACCAGCAATCTTCTCTGTCCAAAACATGGACTTTGTTGTCTTCAAGAGTGGCCTGTGTCTCTTAAATACAGATAGACAGCTAAATGTAGTCCTGATTTAAGGACTAGCTAAAAGAATGCAAACGCTGTCTGCAAGGAGTATAATTCCTTCCATTTCCCACCATCCAGTCAGAGCTGAAGAAGCTTCTTGAATGAGAAATGAAACCTCTTTAAAAGAAAAGCCAGAATGTCCGGTTGCCTCTTGAAAAAGCACCTTTATTTTTATTTTATTTATTTATTTTTATTTATTTGTTTGTCAAACATGTACAAGATAATAATAGAATAGAATAGAATTCTTTATTGGCCAAATGTGATTGGAGACACAAGAAATTTGTCTTCAGTGCAGAGGCTCTCAGTGTACATAAAAGAAAAGATACATTCATCAAAAGTCAAGAATCATCAGGTACAACTCTTAATGATAGTCACAGGGTACAATAAGCAATTAAATCACACTAGGAAACAGTCAATATAAATCGTTAGGATACAAGCAACAAGGTTACAGTCATACAGTCATCAGTGTTATTCATAAGTATAAGTATGAACATAAACAAGAACAAAGGAAGTAAATACAGAGAAATGGGACAGCAGGACAGGGACGGTAGGCACGCTGGTGCGCTTATGCACGCCCCCTTTAAGGATCTCTTGGGAATGGGGTGAGGTCCACGGTAGACAGTTTGAGGTTGAAGCTGTGAGGGGTTGAGGCTGTGACAACAGAGTCAGGTAGGGCGTTCCAGGCATTGACCACTCTGTTGCTGAAATCATATTTTTTACAATTGAGTTTGGAGCTCTTTACCTTGAGTTTGTATTGATTGTTTGCCTGTGTATTATTGTGGTTGAGGCTGAAGAAGTTGTTGAGAGGCAAGACGGTGTAGCAGACTATTTTGTGAACTATGCTTAGATTGGACCACAGGTGGTGTAGTTCTAGATTGTCCAGGCCCAAAATTTCGAGCCTGGGGGCGTAGGGAATTCTATTGTGAGTGGAGGAGTGGAGAACTTTTCTCGAGAAATACCTCTGAACCCGCTCAATTGTGTTCATGTCCGATATACAGTGCGGGTTGTGCCTGTACATATAATGTGCCAGTAGTATGTAAAATTACTTTTTTTTTAAAAAAAAAGGACACTGTCTCTTTATCTGAAAGAGTTTGTTGCCTACATTTTGAGACAAAGAAGAAGGTAGAATTTGCTGCAAGTGTAAGAAGTTAAAATCCACCCATCTCTTAGGAAAATGAAATATTTTGGGATATACTAAAAAGGCAGAATATTTCCCCTAAAAAGAAAAATAGAGACTCAGAGAGGCAGAAACTCAGCCTCATTTCCACCTTTGCTAAGGGACCATTACTCTGGCCTGGGCCAGTCTATTTAACATAACAAAGAGCTATTCCAGGCAAAGCTATAATAGGAATTGCCCAAAGCCCTTTCATTAAATCATCATCCAGCAAGGCTCAACCAAACCTGGGACTCAGGACAGCCTACAGAGTTGCCCCTGCATGGCCCTATGGGAGTCTGACAACCAATCAGAATACAAGCTGAAATTCAAATCCCAACAGAGGGCATAAAATCAAGGGATTCTCAGCATCTCCTTCCTTCTTTCTTCACCCAAGGCATGTGGTCCCATCTACCATTAAACCATCTTTCCAAGCAGTCACCATGTTTCCAGTGTCTTTCTTCTCCATTTGGAACTGAACCCAGAAGGATAATTCTTCCAACAGAAGGAAGCCTGGGCTCTTGGTTGCATTGGCAGACGGTTGGAGTTGGTGTGTGCCACTGTCATGAGAGTTGGAAAATTACCGAAGGCAATTTAGTCTGCACCAGCACCTTCCCTTTCAGTCCCTATATTTAAAGCACACAAGCACGCATCCTACTTGGCTCAAACTAGGTCTTGAGGATTGGCAAACATCAAAAATGGTTTCAGACAATTGCTGGGAGAGGGAAAGAGAAAAAGAGAGGGGGGGAGGGAGGGAGGGAGGAAGGGAGAGAGAGAGAGAGAGAGAGAGAGAGAGAGAGAGAGAGAGAGAGGGAGGTATTAAAGAACAAAGGGCCGAAAGATAATGATCCACATTATCTATGTTAATCTTTATCAAAGCCACAGAAGTTTGCTACCATGAGTAATTATTGGAGGTCTCTTCCAATAACACTCGAGAGCTGCATTGGCTGCTGATTTGCTTCGGGATCCAATTCAAGGTGCTGGTTAACACCTTCAAAGGCTTGGAACCAGGTTGTTTGAAGGACTGTCTGACCCACCAGAGCAGGGAGGAAGATCCTCTGTCCTAAGAAGGTCCATCTGGTGCAGGGGTCTTCAAACTTGATTGATTTAAGACTTGTGGGCTTCAACTCCCAGAATTCCTCCTCCAGTCATGTTAGCTCAGGAGTTCTGGGAGTTGGAAGACCACAAATCTTACACTTGTCAAGTTTGAAGAGCCTTGATGTAGTGGGACCAAGAAGGAGGACCTTCTCTGTTGTGGTTCCCTCCCTGTAGAACATCATCCTGGTGGAGATAAGATTGGCATTCTGACAATCTTTCTGACAATCTTTCTTTAGGCCCTAATCACATTTTGACAATCTTTCTTTAGACCCTAAAGATGTGACTTGAGTACCCCAGAGTGAGATGGAAGTTGGAACCCATCAAATGGCTCATTTGATTGTTGTCACAAATCAACAATTGGATTTTTATGGTTTTTTGTATTGGGATTTTATTCCTGTAAGCCACCCAGAGCTCCTGAGAATAAGTTGGGCAGCCATATAAATGTTCAGAAGGGAGAAAGAAAGGAAAGGAAAAGAAAAAAAAAAGGAAAGGAGAGGAGAGGAGAGAAGAGAAGAAAGGAAAGGAGAGGAAGGAGAGGAGAGGAGAGGAGAGGAGAGGAGAGGAGAGGAAAGATCTAGGAAATTCCTCTTCTTTGTCCTGGCACTTAACTTCTGACCCAGCCTCTCTCTGAGAGTCTTGAGACTCTTCCCTCTTCCCCCCAGATAATGTTCTGAGAGTCCTTCAAACCCTGGCTGATCTTCCATGCTTATAGGTAGGAATGGTTGCTGAGCCTTACTGGTGGTTCTTTGCAAGCCCCTCTTTGGTTTCTCCTAATACCCACAGATGTACACAATCTTTTTGTCTTCTACTTTCCTGTTCTTGAATTTTTGAAATTATTCCTTCAGTCAATGAATTCATATGGAATACCCAAAAGGGCTGGTCTTTGGTTATCCCAACTTTATGATGTACATAACAGTACATCAACCTGGTAGTCTGTAGAGATTCTCCATCATCCAGGTCGTGGTTGCCCCAAAAGTGCTTTTTCAAGAAGGCAACTGGACTTCCTTGTTTTTCTTTTGAAGATGTTTCGCTTCTCATCCAAGAAGCTTCCTCAGCTTTGACAGGATATAAATCCTTCCATTCCCTACTCCCTGTCAGATTTGATTTCTGTGAGGATTGACTGATTGGATCTCCTTGCAATTCAAGGGTCTCTCAAAAATCTTCCCCAACACCACAATTTGAAAACATCAATTTTTTGGCACTCGGCCTTCCTTATGGTCCAACTCTCACAGCCACTTTCTGTTATTCCTTTCGGCAAATCTTGGGTTTCATCGGTCATATATAGTCTCCTTTTTTTAATTTAAATTTTTATTAGACAAACATAAAAAAGAAAAGAGCATTAAAATCAGTGAACATGGTGCAATCCTCCTGACTCACATAATTGTCATACATTGCTAAGTCACATATAAAAATGCTACATATTTACATTCTGTATACATAGTACAATGTATACATATAATCATTTCTTATTATCCCAATCCTTCCTCCTTTCTAACCAACAATAAAATTTATCCCACACTTTGTAACAATCCGTTTCATCTTTATTTTTTAATTCTTTTGTCAATTTGTCCATTTCTGCACACATCCAATTTTTCTTAATTATTTCTATTTCACTTGGAGTTTCTTTACATTTCCACTGTTGTGCATGGGCCAATCTTGCAGCTGTGATTACATGAATTATTAGGTATATAAGTCATATATAGTCTTGAAAAGAAGACCATCAATAGTTAGATTCTTGGTTTTGGGGATGTTTTAATCCACAGTACGTGGGTCTTTTTTTTAACCCAATTTATTGCATTGTTGTTATTTCTTGGTGTTTTTTTTTAAAGAAGTACAGGAGGCACGGTCATATTTTCCTATTATCCTTCAATAATTAAACCCATGTTACAGCTGTATTGAGATAAGTGCTCTGGTCAAACTGGAGTCAAGAGTATTCAAGATGGCCCAACTGAATTATCTCGGCAGGGCTCTGGATGGGCTGCAAAGAAGCCATTAATCCAAGTGGACTGTAGGAAGCCTGGCAGTTAATGATTCACCCCACCCCACCCAGCAGGGATGGAAACTTGAATCCCTCTAAGAGGGAAATCAGATTGGATTTCGGGGGGGGGGGGGGCTTTGTGTGTGTGTGTGTGTGCTTTGCTTAAGCCTTCGTTCCCCCCTCCCCACTTAAGTCAAAAGGAAAGCAGATTAGAAGAACAAAACGTCTGCAGAAAGAAAAACATGGCTCATTTTCTCCAGTGACAATGAAACCTTATGAGTTTGTTGTCAAAAAAAGAAAGGAAGATCCTGGTATTTTCTAAATCTTTTTCATGTCAACTTCAGTCAAAGTTGGGGGAAATTGCTGGGGATGAGCCAAGCAAGCCAAAATCTAAGTAGACAGAGAACATGAAAGAGGCGGAGACTCTGTGTGTGTGTGTGTGTGTGTTTCTCTCTCTCTCTCTCTCTCTCTCTCTCTCTCTCTCTCTCTCTCTCTCTGTCTTTCAATCTAGCCCACACCACACCTGCCTCTCTGTGCAGCACAATCCCATACAAAGGGTACAATACATTCTGGCTGTTGTTGTTCTGGGCACCCCCCAAAAAAGTAGATTCTACAAAAGAGTTGGCAGGATCAAAGTCTGTGTCGAACAGACCACCAATGCAGAGGAAGTAGATGGGTAAACTTTGATGTAAGTACAGGTGAGGATCAATACAGAGAACATCCCTCTGAAGAGACAGAAGGGAAAACAGAAGGAGGAAAAAGATGGAGAAATTCACCAAAGGAAAAATTTATAAACCAACACTGCAGAGAATAGAATAGAATAGAATAGAATATGGAATATGGAATATGGAATACGGAATACGGAATACAGAATACGGAAAACAGAATACAGAATAGGAATAGGAATAGGAATAGGAATAGGAATAGGAATAGGAATAGGAATGGAATAGAATAGAAATATATGGGATGGGATAGGATAGACTAAAATAATAGAATGGAATGGAATGGAATGGAATGGAATAGAATAGAATAGAATAGAATAGAATAGAATAGAATAGAATAGAATAGAATAGAATAGAATAGAATAGAATAGAATAGAAAATAGAACAGAACAGAACAGAACAGAATATATAGAATAGAATATATAGAATAGAAAGAATAGAATAGAATAGAATAGAATAGAATAGAATAGAATAGAATAGAATAGAATAGAATAGAATAGAATAGAATAGAATAGCAGAGCTGGAAGGGGCCATTGGAGGTCTTTTAGTCCAACCCTCTTATCAGGCAGAAAGACCTATACCATTTCAGAAAAATGGTTGTCCAATCTCTTCTTTTCAAAACATCCAGCATTGGAGCACCCACAACTTTTGAAGGCCAGTCGTTTCATGAATTAATTGTTATATAACAAGTTGATATACAGTCTTCTGTGCTCCTAGTTGTGAGACTTCTACACCTTCAATCACCCTGTGGCAACTGTGATTTGCCAGTTTGCTTTCTTCTGAGGAAAAAGGACAGGGGAGACTTCCCGTTCCGAAGCTGTGTAGACAATTAAGCATTTCCTCACAGCAGAGATGGCAAGATTAATTAAACTAAGAGACATGGAGCCATAAGTATTCAATGAATGGGAGGCTAACAGATGCAGAAAAACAGAACACGATGTCAAGTCCTGTTATGCTCAAATAAATGTAGGTTGATTGGCTATCATCTCAAATGACTCTTGAAAGGAGAAAAGTAGCATGGGAGGAAAAAAAACACGTCCAAAATATTTCTGTCTGGAACACAGATTTCCCATCAGAGCAGAATCTGTCAAAGCCACCTCAAACATTAGGTAAAACTGACAAGCTGTTTTCATGTAATCCACGATTGGTCGCAGAGAACAATTGCAATTCCCATGTTGTAATGCTCTTATTTATTTATTTTTAATTTTCGCCACCTCCTTAGCAGAGAATTTGACACCTTGAAATAGTCGCCAAAGCCCACTAAAAGGTAGTTGATCTCACTGATCCAACAGAGGAAATGTCGTCCTGCTTTAAGACGAAATGAACACCCTTTTTTAAAAATAGAATCCCACCAGAAGTGACATGCAGAAGGACCCAGAGGGTATTGGCTTTAAAAATAAAGGATGTGGGATGTGTGGACTCTATTTTGCCAATTTAAACAATTTCATTGACTTGGGTATTTTGCTCAAAATGGCATCTCCTTATCTCCTTTAACGTGCTCATTTTATGCAACGTTTGGTGGCCAACATTGTCCAGAGTTTATCAAGTTTGGCACTATTTTTTTTAAAAAATGCCCTGACTGCTTACATTCTCCAAAGAGGACATCTAATGATGGGAACAGGAAGAATGCCACCCCCATTGCCATCTGAGCTGGACCCACAGCTTCCGGTGGGGGAGTGGAGGAATGCCTGGAAGGAATGTTGGGCCTGAAGTTCTCCAGAAGATTTCACCAAGCTGAGTTGTAGGAGTAGGTGGTCTGTCTCTTCCACGTTGCCTTGCCTTGGAGATTCCCTTGGAGATTCTCAGACAGGTGGGAGGGGATTTGGCAGAACTTCAACCATCTATATACTCTCAGGAAAGTGTGGTTGGGAGTGGAGAAGTTATTATTAGTGGTCAGCAATGGATGGCAGTGTTTTTATTCCCAAGGGACATGGAGATCATTAAAAAGGTTTTGGCAAGAAGGGCAGGCAAAGTTATCTTAGAGCAGTAGTTCTCAACCTCTGGCCTGGGAACTGCTGGGAGGCCATGATGGCTTAGAGAAATATTATGACTTGAGTTAAGTCTTGGGGTCCATGGCCACAAAAGGTATTTAAAGAGGGTTCATGGTGAAGAAAAGGTTAAAAAATACTGTTTTAGAACATAGACTCATACGACTGGAATGGCCTGGAGGTCTTTTAGTCCAACCCTTTGCTCAAGTAAGAGGCTCAATACCCGTGATGGCAAAGCGATGGCACATGAGCCATTTGTACTGGCACGCGAGCTGCAGGCAAACTTATCTCACTGGGCATGCCTGCGCCTCACAGCTGATTTTTCCCCCCGGTTGGTTTAAGGCCTTTTTCGGCCTCCCAGAGATTTGGAAAAAACCTCTACAAGGCTTTTCAGGACAAATTATAGGCCCATTTTGTCACTTCCTGTTATACTGGATTTGACGAAATGGGCCTATAATTCACCTGAAAAGCCTTGCAGAGCCTTTTTCCAAGCCTCTGGGAGGCGGAGAAAGGCCTCAAACCAACTGAAAAATCAGCTGTGAGACGCAGTGAGGGTAAGGGGGTGGCAGGGTGTGTGTGGAGGGGCGCATGCATTGCATTCTGGGCGCTGGCACCATTTTTTGGCACAGGAGCCCAAGAAGGTTAGCCACCACTGCTCTATATCGTTCTGGACAAATTGTGATTTTCTTTCTCTCACTCTCTCTTTTTATTCATAAGCATTTTGAATACAGTGTATTGCCAGGGCATATCAATTACAGAAAAAAAAGAACAAAAAGAAATAATAACATATTTACTAATAACAATCGTAATTGTGAAACAGAATAGTTTTAACTAAGTTTCTCTTTGTATTAGCTTATTTGTAATTCTGTTGGGTATATTGGCACATTTATAGTTAAAAAAAACATCTTTATATTTAGTTCATACATAATAATCATCTTTCTTCATCTAATTTCTACCTCTTGACTCTAACCACTCATAAAATCTGTCCCATGTTGAGTAATATTCTGTACCTTCTTTGTCCCTTATTGTTAACGTCAATCTATCCATCTCTGCACAGTCTAATATATTCTGAATTACGTCCTCTTCTGAAGGAGTGTTCTCATTTTTCCAATATTGTGCAAATACAATCCTCGTTGTCAGTGCATTCAAAACTAGGTACATAGTCCCTTTATCGTAGCTGTTCCGTCCGGAAAGAAGCACGTGAGACCGGGTTCCAAACAACAACTATTTATTAAACTCGCAAGGCAAAAGTATACGGAACAAGAGCCCAAGCCGCGGCTGCCCTTTTTATAACGGCTTGCCTGCGGCTTGTGGCCAATGACACTCTTTTGACTGTTCCCGCCGTTTCGTGGGCTTCCCGGATTGGTTCTTGAATAACCAATCCGCGAGTAGTCTTTTCGGCCAATCAGAAAGAGTAACTTGGAACGTACCAAGTTCCATACAGAACAGTAGCCCTCCTGAACAAATGGTGATTATCCATTGTCGATCTCTGTTTCCAATATCATTGGTCAACCTGGACCTTGAAGGTCTTCTAGTTCAACCCCCCAGTAGGGGAATCCTAAACCATTCCCGACAAATATGAATAAATATGATGATGAATAAAAGTGGGACTGAGTGGACTTTGTGACTGAGCACACGTGCCCTCTTGCTTGTGCGAGTGGAGCTTCACACCCTTGCCCATTGTTTGTGCAGCCCAGTTTCAAACAGGCCATGGCTCGGTAGTAGTGGGCTGTGCAGGGATGGGCTGCTACCAGTTTGTACCAGTTTGGGCAAACCGGATGTTAATTTTACACCTGGTTCACCAAACCGGTAGTTCTTGCGACTAGCTGGCCCCTCTCCTCACAGGAGTCTCCACACGGCCCATTTTGAATCCCAGGTAAGTGCAGGGCCTGTGTGGATGATCAGGGAATGTGAAAAATGGGCCTTGCGGTGGCTCCTCAAGGCCGGAAACGGGCCTGTTTCTGGCCTCCAGAGAGCCTCCGGAGCCTGGGGAGGGGGGAAATGGGCCACCCAGAGACTCGAGGAAAGCCTCCGGAGCCTGGGAAGGGAAAAAAACGGGCCTCCCTGAAGTTCCAGAGGGCCAGAAACGAGCCTGTTTCCGACCTCCTCAAATCCTCCACAGAGTCCGGGGAGCCATTTTCACCCCCCTGGAGGCTTAGTCTCTGGAGCCCAGGGAGGGCAAAAATGCCCCCCCCCCAACCATGGTTCAGGAGGCCAACTTGGCCACATCCACCATGGCCACAGCCACCCAGCAACCAGGCAGAGAACTGTTGCTAAATTTTCTGAAGCCCACCCCTGGGGCTGGGACTTTGGGTTTGGAGATCCCTGCACTAGGACGCCCAGATCCCTAACACAGTTACTACTACTACTGAGTCAGATACCATCTATTCTCCACTTATAGATTTGGTTTTCCTTGCCTAAGTGTAAGGTCTTACTTTTCTCACCACTGAATTGCATTAATATGAGATATTAGGCATTCAGAAGCAATTGAGACAGTCCTTTTGGAATTGGGGAGAATATTTCAAAACCTATCTTAAGATTTATGGATAAAGAATATTGTGATTCTTGTTATTATAAATGACTTTGATGTAAAAAAAAAAGGTGTAAATGGAAAGATACATTATTTTTCACAATGGGAAAGAAATGAATGAGGAAAAATGAATTTGGTTGAGATGAAAAATGGAGCTTAAACAAAAAGGAGACTTTATTGTAGTTTTCATTTGAGAAATCTCTTCTGGTTTTTTTTTAATGTTCAAAATAGAAGAATAAAAATAAAAACTTAGGCTTTAGTTTGAAGATTGAATAACTGAGTAAATTGTACAAGTGGATTGTAGGACTTTCAGTAAATGTAATGCAGAGTTGAGGCTACCAAAGTCATTAGTACTTTAATACTAAAAAGAAAAAGTTGATAGTCAATCCTTTCTTTCTTTCTTTCTTTCTTTCTTTCTTTCTTTCTTTCTTTCTT
>BLBF01000022.1:9364897-9378436 GCA_015471245.1 Laticauda colubrina | reverse complement strand
CTTTCTTTCTTTCTTTCTTTCTTTCTTTCTTTCTTTCTTTCTTTCTTTCTTTCTTTCTTTCTTTCTTTCTTTCTCCTTTGCTTTTTCCTTGCACCCTTTCTTTTTTCCCTTTTTTCTAATTTATATTTTCACTGTACTTTATATTACAAGAATAAAATTTAATAACATGCTTTTTTTAAAAAGCACCATCTTAAGATTTCTGATGGAGAGATTTCTCCCTGCCCCCATAACTTTGATCTTACATTCACTGACCTCTCCTCACAATCTACAATGTCAATAAAACCAAAGAGAATTGAAAAGGAGTGGAAAACTGAATGTTAAACGTTTTATGTATATCAGCTACCATAATCGACCATAGAATGAACGGTGAGTGTTTAAATAGTCAGTTTGAGAGGGAAAGAAATATCAAAAGAAGATAATCTTTTCCGAGAATGGAGGCTAGAGTTTAAAAAGGAGAAATGTGTGGAAGGCAGAGATTGTATATGTAGGGTAAAGAGAGAAAGAGATGGGGTGGCAGATATAGGACAGGAAGAAAATAGAGGCAAGTCAATGCGAGTTTTAATAAAATGCAAAGGAAAAAAAAGAGGCAGCTTTCACATAAGAAGAAGAAAAGGTAACATGAGCGTAGAGATGACTAAAACAGATTAAGAAACAGAAGAATTCCAGACCACAAAGGAAAAATATATATACCAGTGCAGCCTTGATGCTGGAAAATTAGAGAGTGATAAAAGTTTGGACAGTTCAATCAACAGTTTTGTTGGTAGGTTTAGGATTTTAAGAATGTCTTGGTTTTTCTGATGGTTTTAGTGTAGCTGTTAAAAAGTTTTGGCAAGGGCAATTTGAGAATATTCGTATAGAGAAAGGACTTTTTTGAACACCTTAATACAGTGGTAGGATTCAAATAATTTAACAACAGCTTCTGTGGGCATGGCTAGGTGTTCATGTGACTGGGTGGGCATAATAGTGCTAAATAATTCTGAAACTTTCCCAAGCATTTTTGTTTTTTTTCCCCCTTAAATATCAGCCACTATTAACCCTCAAAGGAAACCTTGCAAGGTACTCTCTCTTTTTTTAAAGTGGAGTGAGGAAAGAAACAAAAGTCACTTTTAAAATGTAAGTGATATTTTCTTCACTTGCTAATAAGGAAATGTATGCTGCTAGAGACACCCTGTCGGGTAATATTGCTCCTTGCCATCTAGCTTAAGTCTTGGAAGTAGACGTAGGTTTGAAAAGCAAAATAAGTGTCATTTTATTTCATAACAAAGTTGGGTCTTCCTTTTTGTTGTGAGAACAACAGTTGAAAATATTATACAATAGTTACTCATCTTTCATATAAAGAGAAACCGAAAGGATGAGAAAACAATCTACTTGGATTCTTGCAAACAGCCTATAGTTGAAATATCAATTGATGACAAGTTTTGAATAGAAACAATTGAAAGAATGTTTATAGCAGAAGGGCAGAATCAAGAGAGGAATCAGCCTAGAATCATTACATTCTTACAAATGTCTAATAACGTAGATGATCTGTGGCCATATATCAAGACATGCCATGCTGTTCAGTGGTGGGATTCAAATTATTTTATTACAGGTTCTGTGGGCATCACTGGGTGGGTATGGCATGGATTGGTGGGCATGGATTGGTGGGCATAGCAGGGGAATATTATTGCAAAATCCCATTTCCTCCCCACCCCACTAGCCTGCTTTCCAGCTCTGTTCTCCTGTGCAGGGCAACCAAAGAAGACCTAGCCGATTATCGGGGACTCAATGGGAGGCAGAGAAGAGATGGGAGCAGGGCCAGTCAGTGTGGTATTTGCCAGTTCTCCAAATGACTCAAAATTTCCGCTACTGGTTCTTCAGAACTGGATTCAGAACCTGCTGAATACCACCTCTGGTCCTGTTCCATACTATTCCGTAATCTATTCCCATTATTAGGGGAATACAATTAGTCCTTGACTTACCACCACAATTGAGCCCAAAACTGCTGTTGCTAAGTGAGTCAGTTGTTAAATAATTTCCCCCCTTTTTACAACGATTTTTTCTTGCCACTTGATTAAGTGAATCGCTGCAGGTGTTTAGTTAATAATATGGTTATCAAGAGAATCTATTAATGGAAGCGGTATATAAGCCTAAGTGTTCTTCTTACTCTTGCTATTAAGTGAATCTGGTTTCCCCATTGTCTTTGCTTGTCAGAAGGTCACAAAAGGGGATCACAAAACTCCAGGATGCTGCGACTGTCATAAATATGAGTCAGTCGCCAAGCATCTGAATTTTGATCACGTGACTGTAGGGATGCTGCAATGGCCATCAATGCAAAAAATGGTCATACGTCAAGGAGCTGCGGTGGCACAGAGGTTAGAATGCAGCATTGCAGACAAATTCTGCCGACTGCCAGCAGTTCATTCTTGATTGGCTCAAGGTTGACTCAGCTTTCCCTCCTTCCCAGGTCGGTAAAAAGAGGACCCAGATTGTTGGGGGAAATGGGGTGATTCTGTAAATCACTTAGGGAGGGCTGTAATGCACCATGAAGTGGTATATGGCTAGTTAGACTTAGTTAGTTAGACTTAGACTTCTAAGTGCTGTTGCTAAATAACACTCCCTTTCCAGTGAGGGTGCTTTATAAGACTTTAAGCAAAAGAACGCAACATGCATTCATGAAACCAGCGATTTGCATCTACTTCTTTTTGGGGGTTATATAATGGAATAAATTCATCACCCGTCCTTACAAAATACATTAACAGACAACTGTATTTGGCACCCATCATGCATTCAGATTTGTTAATGTGTTGGCAGCGGTCATCCACTTTGAGCCAAAGATGAGTAACACTACACTTTGTTAAATTATGTCTCTGTATAAATAAAATAAACCAATGGATCATCCAGTAAATCAATCCAGAGTTCTCACTTGAGGCACAATGACCAGGATCAAATCCTTCTACTTCAGAGACATTATGGAAAGAAACAGCTCTCTGGAGATGGTTTGAATGCTGGGAAAGCATTAGATGATAAGATGATGATCAGCATCAAGATGAAGAATTCAAGAACGTCTTCAAGATTTTAATGTTCTTTACTGACTTAATTTGCATACTTAATGATGGAACCTACTCTTGAAGGAAGAGGAAGTTATATCATCTGAATTGTGTGGGGCTCTATTCTCTTACAGAATTAATTTAAATCACTTTGATCTTACCTAACCTGGTTATAGGGATGCAGTGGCCCAGTAGCTAAGACGCTGAGCTTGTCGATCAGAAAGCTTGTCGATCAGCGGTTCGAATCCCAAGCACCACGTAACAGAGTGAGCTCCCATTACTTGTCCCCGCTTCTCCCAACCTAGCAGTTGGAAAGCACATAAAAATGCAAGTAGAAAAATAGGGACCACTTTGGTAGGAAGGTAACAGAGTTCCATGTGCCTTCGGTGTTTGCCGAAAGCCGGCCACAGGACCACGGAGACGTCTTTGAACAGCGCTGGCTCTTCAGCTTTGTAACGGAGATGAACACCACCCACTTTCGCCGGAAATGACCTGCACGCATGTGTGAGGGGAACATTAACCTTTACTTAGTCTTCTTATAGTTCTAGGAAGTTGTCCATACCAGACAAAAAAAATGCAGAATTGCAGTATCAGTTTGAAGAGAGAGAGAAAAAAACAGTGTGATAAAATCACAATTGTGATTCTACCCAAAACATTTTCTGGAAGTTGTGGTTAATGAGAAAGTCTTCAACCCAAAGACCTCCTCTCTGGAGTCCACCCTCCTGCTCAGGGCTGGCATCCAAATCCGAAGAGGTGACCTCCACCCTTTTCTTAACACTTCCCGTGAAAGTAAGTCCACCACCTACTTTAGCAACAATTCTAGTAGCAAATCAGGCTTATGGCTTGGACTAATTTAAATCAATTGTTTCCCCCACCCCCACCCTGCACATTGTGGATGAAAAAAAGAGCTTCAGGAACATCCCAAATGTTTCTTCGGAGATTTGAAGAAGGTGCTATTGTAACCTGTCTTTCCTCAAGGCTAATGGAGCTGGTTTCTCTCAATCTCTCTACCATGCCTTAGGAGAAGGAAGGCTGAGTTGATCAACCTAGGCAATGATTGGAAACAGTCTTATGTCACCCCTTTCAACTACCACAAGTTATTACACAACATAAGGTTTTGTGAGCTCCAGCTCACTCCATTAGATGGATAGGGTGGGCTTAATGTCCATTCCCCCTAACAGATGTATTATTATTGTTGCTGTTCAGTTGCTACCTTGTTTCCTCAAAAATACGACCTACCCCCAAAGTAAGTCCTAGCTTGATTTTTACACATGCACCCAATATAAACCCTATCCCCAAAATAAGGCTTAATTAAGACCCCGCCCACCCCAGGGTGGCCCCACCCATTCACCCCTGCCCTAGTCTATCCCTTATTTCCTTGTTTTGAAGCTCAGCTGATTGGCGGGGCGGAGTGGATTGCTGTGCCTCACTGGAGCTGTAGGAGAAAGTAAGTTTTAGCTGAAAATGGCTGTTTTTAAAACGCTGTGCGCACACATTCACTGAACCGGTTCTTACACCAGTCGAACCCCACCCTGTCTCAGATGTATTATACCTATCGGTTAAAATGATAAGTATTTTATTTGATCAGATTTTTAGGAGCCTTCCAAAACAAAACATTAAAAAACCCCAACCACAATAACCTGCCAATAACCAGAATAGTAAAACTCCACTGTCAGGCATTTCTCAGTTTTGAGCTGATAAGGGGATTATCCTACTTTGGACCACATTATGGAGGAAGAAAAATGTTTTCAGATAAGGATTTAGAAAGGTCCGGTCTGGAGAGAAAGATGTAACTTCAGCTGCAGAAAGATTTTGTCCGCTGTTCTCCAATTACAGGCATCTGAGGATAGTTTTCATAGGCAATTTGATGAGAGAGAGAGAGAGAGAGAGAGAGTCAAAAGTTTCTGTGGGAATGTTAATCCTCATGGGGAGAACCATGGCTAATCTGTGGAGACTTCACTTCAGCTGAGCTTTCCGGATCGAGATAAAAACAGAAAGTGCGCTTGGAGGAGCCATCAAAGGGAAGCTCTGTTACTCCCTCAGCCCCTTCAAAGCCACTCAGGTTGCTGGTTGCTTGCTCCCTTCCCAGCTTTGGTGGGGCTGAGGGGGGGGGGGAGACCTACCTAGGCAGGACTCCAGGGAGCTTCCCAATAGAACAAACATACATTAGCTTTCTCTGAAGCAAAGGGGTGAAAACTGATACCCCCTTTAAATGCAGCCACCTGCCCTTTTTTCCTCCATTGCTCGGTTTTCTCCAATTCTATGGAACAATGAAGGCTGCACAAAAGCAAGAGGCTCTTCAGCCTCTTTGTCAAGATGTGTTACACTATCTGTCCTCAAAGGCAAACACAGCTGACTCCAGCTCGCTCACTCAATCATTGGGGATGTCTCCATCTTTTTGGAGATTACTCATACTCGTTTTCTGTTTGCACAGCCTGTTTTCCGGGGCTCAACCAAGCAGCGGTTGTGTGTGTGTTATTTGCAGACCAGCCTGAGAAAGGTGGAGAGCATGAACAAGAAATGACTAAATTGCAATTTAATTTACTTAAGAGCAGGGGCGGGATTCAATTTTTTAAACAACCGGTTCTGTGCTGAGGTGGTGGGTGTGGATTGGTGATCATGTGACCGGGTGGACATGGCTTGGTGGTCATGTTATTGGATGGGCGTGGCCAACTTAACATCACTCATATTGAGGCACGCATCTCGTCGCCTGGCCTCTCATGACTGTGGGAATGCTGCAACAGTCATAAGTGTGAAAAATGGTCATAAGTCACTTTTTTCAGTGCCATTGTAACTTTGAATGATCACTCCACACAAGCAAAGTACCAGCAAAGGAGGAAAAAAAAACTCCAGAGAGGTTCCTGAGACAGGAAGTCTAGTCCTGTCAAGAATGTAATAAGGGTTAATGGAGAGGCAGTTTCTGTAAGCAACACCAGAATGTTTCCTTCCTGCCTTCCTTACAGGATTAGACTTGTAATTTCTTCTAACAACCGGTTCTCTGAAATGCTTAGAATGTTAACAACCGGTTCGAGGTGCGAACTGGTAGAATCCCACTTCTACTTAAGAGGCCGGTGGGGAATTTATACTTCCTCACGCCGACTGCAGCTAAAGTGATTCTCAATATTGAAATCAAAATGAATCAAGCTCTTTCTTTCTTTATCCAACTACAGGTAGTCCTCAGCTTACAACAGTCCATTAAGCTGTTACAAAAGTACAACAGCCCTGGAACAAACAAACAAACAAAAAAAGACTGATGACCACATTTCACTCTTATAAGAGTTGCAGCATCCCCATGGCCAGGTGATTTATACCTGAATGCATGGCATCCCCATGGTTGGATGCTTGACAACTGACTCACATTTATGACAGTTGCAATGTCCCCATGGTCACTTAATCCCCTTTTGACCATTTCCCCACACTTAAAACTTTTGTCGCATCCAGCGGGGAGATTCAATTTTTTTTAACTACTGGTTCTTGGGTGTGGCTTGATGGGCTCGGTGGGCATGGCAGGGGAAAGTTACTGCAAAATCCTCATTCCCTCTCCACCCCACTAACCTGCTTTCCAGCTCTGTTCTCCTGAGCAGGGCAACCAAAGAAGACCCAGCCAATCAGCTGGGACTCAATGGGAGGCAGAGAATAGATGGGGGCGGGGCCATTGGTGGGATTCAGATTTTTTTACTACCAGTTCTGTGGGTGTGGCTTGGTGGGTGTGACTTGGTTTGGTGGGTGTGGCTTGGTGGGCATGGCAGGGGAAGGATATACTGCAAAATCTCCATTCCCTTCCCACCCCAAAAACCTGCTTTCCAGCTCCGTTCTCTTGTGCAGGGCAACCAAAAGAGACCCAGCCAATCAGCTGGGAGTCAATGGGAGGCAGAGAAGAGATCGGGGCGGGGCCAGTCAGAGGTGGCATTTGCCAGTTCTCCAAATGACTCAAACTTTCTGCTACTGGTTCTCTAGAATCGGTCAGAACCATCTGAAGACCACCTCTGGTCACATCCCATGCTCATGTGAATAAAATCCAGATGCTTGGCAACTAGTTTCACACTAATGACCATTGCTGGGCCTCAAGGTCACTTGATCCTCTTTTGCAACCTTTTGACTAGCAAAATCGACAGGGAAAGCCAGATTCACTTAACAATCATGTCACTGACTTATCCACTGCAGTGATTCACTTAACAGTGGTGGCAAGAATGGTCATAAAAGGCAAAGGGCAAAACTCACTTAACAAACATTTCACTCAAGAGCAGAAATTTTGAGCTCAATTGTAGTTGAGGACTACCTGTATTTATGTCTCGGGCCTCTTTGCTGCTTCATTCACAAATTGCTCTTAACGATTCTCATTACGCCAACCTCGGTAAATCACCTTCTGGCAGATAAAGATCCTAAAAGAAGGACAAGTTGTTTGCTAAAGGTTGCAATTGATTTGAGGTTGTACTCCAGGATATTGCATTAGCCGCTAAAATATGGCATCTGTCTTACCTTATTTTATTGCATCTCTCTGTTGCTTTCCCTTTTTTCTTGTTTTGTTGTATATTTTTTGTTTTGAGAAGCTGGGTGGATTTGTGCTCTGGAGAAAACCTTTTGGATTTGATCCTGGGGAACGGAGGGGGCCGGGGGATTTATACCATTAAGGAAGCCAGTAATAACAAAAGTCTACTCCTCCACACCCTTTATCAGGCTGCAGAGCCAACGGCAGTTGTTCTTTTTTTGTTCTCTCTCTCTCTCTCTCCTAGCCAGGAAAGCTTGACTTGGAGACTTGGCCATTAATGGAAGGAACATCTTCTCTGAAAGCGAATCATCCAAAACAGCCAAATGATGGGAAATGGTCATAACTCCAGCTGTCTCTTCAAACACAACGCTGGGCACTTTCTGAGGTTCTTAAGGCCTATTCAGACAGAGGAAAGTGCATCTTTGTTGCTGAGAGTGAAATCATGCTTGGAGTAGGGCAGAATTCATTTGTTGATAATCTATAGCCGGGAACCACATGGTTATTCCAGTTATAGGAACACATAATTTCCTCTCCCCTCCCATTTCTCCTCTCCTTTCCCTCCTTTCTTTCTCCTTCTCCCCTTTCCATCTCCTTCTCCTCTCCCCTTTCCTCCTCTCTCTCCTCTCCACTTTCCTTCTCCCTCTCCGTCTCCTCTCCCCTGTTCCATATTAACATACTCCAAATAGGCTATTCCTATTGGGCAAGAATACCCGACGCTGATTGGTTACTTTTCTCGATGCTGATTGGCCAATTATAGCAAGCCTATGATTGGCCAATTCAAGTGGCGGGAAAAACAAGTAACCGTCACTGGACACTAGCCGCGAGCTAATAAAAATAATAATAAGCTCTGCAGCTGTGTTGAGCTCTGAGTTTGTCTATTGAAAATAAAACTGCTTCTCTGCTGTGTGTCTTGCTTGCCTGCTGAACTAAAGTGAACTGATGTCTGTTTCTGAGCTGCTGAAGTTGCTGCTGAAGCTCTGAACTTGTAACATGTTTGCTGCTGTTTGAGTTTGCTCCATGTTGGAGAAATCTACAACTAGTTTGTAAAATCTTCTTATTATGTTTATAAAGTTGTCAAATGAAGCACCAGCCATCTGTGTTTATTTTTCTGGTACTGAATTAACACTGCAAAACTCTGAATTAAAGGATACAGAGAAGAGCAATCAGGATGAAGAAGGGACTGGAGACTAAAACATATGAAGAACAGTTATAGAAACTGGGCCAGTGGTGGTATTCTACCAGTTCAGCCCGGTTCCGGCGAGCCGGTAGCAGTGATGAGCAGCAGAGACCCAATCGTTTCTCTCCACCACTCAGCTGTTGGGCCCACCCGCTTGCCCGGCCTCCCATACTCACCTTTATCCGCTGAATTTGAAGCGCGCTGCTTTGCGCAGCACAGGATAGCGTCATGCGGCAGCTGCTGAAGCGACCAGGATCATGCAGGCTTACCGAAGGTGAGTTAGAATGCTTCTGTGCCTGCGCAAATGCCTCTGTGCCAAGTGCATGTTTGGCACATGCATGTACACAAAGTGTGTGCACTTGCGCAAAGCACGCCCACCAAGCCACGCCAACCGAACCAGTGACAAAAATATTTGAATCCCACCACTGAACTGGGCCTGGCTAGTCTAGTGAAGAGAAGGACCAGGGGTCACAGGAGAGCAGTCTTCCAATATTTGAGGGGCTGCCACAGAGAGGAGAAAGGGGTCAAGCTATTTTCCAAAGCACCCCAAGGCCAGACAAGGAATAATGGGTGGAAATTGAACAAGGAGAGATTCAACCTGGAAATAAGGAGAAATTTTCTGACAGTGAGAACAATCAACCCACAGAACAGAAATTGTCTTTGGAAGTTGTGGGAGAGCCATCACTTGAGGCTTTCAAGAAGAGAGGATTGCCTCTATGATGCAAGAAGCTGTGTGAATAGCAAAAGAGTCTGGACTCTGTTTTTGTGCATGTCTGTGCATAAAAATTAATCCCCTATTTCCTGTAAGATCATTCTCCATTTCTGTGTATTCTGCCTTCTAAGGAATGACATGATGCCACATACTCTGATAGAGTGAAGCACTTCTGTAAATGGAAGAATAATTGCATCTATCGCTGAGAAGCCGTATCCATGGAAGGGTCTCATAAATAGCCATCCTGTACTCTGAACATAGCATAGAGTCGTAGTAGAGTGACCAAAGACTCAATTAAAAACCAGTTTTATTTCATTTCACACCCAGAAGATGCTCTCCATCTATGCAGAACCCTGGGCCCCCAACGAGAGGTTGAGGAAATTCAGAATTCTCTTAGTCACGGTTACATAATTCTGAGTGTGAAACCACCTATGTACAAGAGATGCTGGCTAACATTATATTCTGTATTAGGGAGAGGTATAGACAGGAGTGGGCTGCTGGGGGTTTGGGAGAGCTCCAAGCTAAGAGTCTGTGCAGTTCGGAGAATCCCCAAATCCCACTCCTGGCTGGCCCCGCCTACCCTGCCCCTCCCCTCCCAGAAGTCCCCACATGGCCCGTTTTGGATCCAGGTAAGTGCAGGGCGCCCATGGAGGCTCAGGGAGGGCAAAAAACAGGCCTCCTGGAAGTTGAGGAAGGCTGGAAATGGGCCTGTTTCCAGCTTCCAGAGAACCTCCAGAGTCGAGGGAGGCCTTTTTCACCTTCCCGGAGGCTCCTGAAAAGCCTCCGGAGCCCAGGGAGAGCAAAAACGCCCTCCCCACCATGGTGTAGGAGGCCAACTAGGCCACGCCCACCATGGCCACGCCCACCCAGCACCCGGGCAGAGAATCCATTGCTAAAATTTTTGAAGCCCACCCCTGGGTAGAGTCTCATCTTTATTAGTTAGTGCGGGCCTGCTACCCACTCTGAAGAGATGGTCTCTGATAATTAACTCCAGGGTAGGCTGGTTGGTAACGAATCCTAACTTGTCAGAATTTTGCAGCAACCTTCACCAGTGGAGGCTTTCAAGAAGAGATTGGGTGGCCATTTATCAGAAGTGGTATGGGGTCTCTTGCTTGGGCGGTGTGTGTGTGTGTGTGTGTGTGTGTGTGTGTGTGTGTGTGTGTTTGGACGAGATGACCTACAAGATCCCTTCCAACTCTCTTAATCTGTACTCTGTAATCTAACACAGGAAAGTGTGAATAAATGGCTAAAGTATCTTTATTTTTTATTTTATTTTATTTTTGACCCAAGACGATCCTTTTAGAAAATATAGAACAATGGAAATGGAGGGATTGTGGCCAATTTAAGAGAAATTACACTGCCAGGAGTTCTGAATGATATACATTTACAGCTTGTTTTTATGGTGCCCTTAGCGTTCCGGTTGGTTATATAAGTTGTGACCAAGTGATATTTAGAGCAAAAGTCGAGCCTGAGTCTGGGAGGAAATGTCAAAACAAGTTTATGGTTTTGTGCAAAAAAAGATCAAAACTAGGTCCCTTTGTAAAATAGATTGAAGCCAACTGTCGGGGGATTGCAGTGTGTGTGTGGGAGATCTAAAAGGTACATTCACTCCCAACTTTTCCAGTAAAGAAAATAGGGACCATAAGTCAGTCCCAAGATAAAAAGAAAAATCTTTTTTTAAACTTCTAAGGGTAGGTGATGGAAAACACTGACACTCAACCAGTGGAACAGCTTGCCTTCAGAAATCTGATGGGTGCTCCATCACGTGGAGGCTTTTGAGAAAAAACTGGACAGTCACTTATCTGAAATAGTATAGGTTCTCCTGCTTGAGCAGGGGCTGGACTAGAAGACCTCCAAGGTCCCTTCCAGCTTCTGTTCTGTTCTATTCTATTCCATATTTTCTATTCTGTTCTGTTCTGTTCTGTTCTATTCTATTCTATTCTATTCTATTCTATTCTATTCTATTCTATTCTATTCTATTCTATTCTATTCTATTCTATTCCATTCCACCCTACCCTACTCTACTCTACTCTACTCTTCTTATTTCTATTCTATTCTCTCAAGTTCCCTTATTGGATCCTTAATATGTTCTGAAGGGGCCAGTTGGTGGTCATCTAATAGCAAAGGCCATTCCAAGTTAGTCACTGAAGAATCCAGAATTATCTCTCCCTCCCACATGACATTTTAGAAAGCCATGAAGCCACCCAAGGCAGGATTTGGAAAAAACCAAAAAACTATTCACCCCTTTTTGGCAACTGTGCCTTTTTTAATCTAGGTGAGCAACCACGCTCAGGCTTGTGGGTAGGTGGGACAATGTTCCATCCAAGAGAGACAGAGAGGGTAAGCAAGAGACACAAGTGAATTTCAAAACGAAAATCTTGCCAACGGCAGCCAAACTTGGAGAGTTGGCTCCAGGTCTATTTACAGCTTCAGCTGAATGATTTTCACATTTAGGAATATATGTGTGTGTGTATGTGTGTGTGTGTTTGTGTGTGTGTGTATAAAGTGTTTTCACGTTGAGGAACGTACAGTAATTTAGAACCACAGAAATGAGAGAACCACTGGCATCGGCATTCCCATCCAAACTATCTTTACGGTTGGGCGCAGTGGGGACTTAAACTGGTTAAAATCATGGATGTTTGTAACCTAGAGAGGGCCATGAAAACCACTTTTGCTGTTCTAGATCTCTATTGGGTCTCTTCCTCTCAACCCCCGAGGCGAGATCGTGTGACAGGTGGACAGTTATAAGATTTCGTTCCTAAGTATGGTTCGTTCTCTTAGGGCATAGGATCTACTAAGGGCCTTATAGCAAGCATGGTTATCACCGCTTCCTCGGGTGAGCAATGAGGATCTTCTGCAAAAAGACCCCTGAACACCCTTTGTGTTACTACAGCTCTCATCGTTCCTTGGAGGAACCCAATGAGTATGCAGGCAGGCCCTGGGTGGTTCAAATATGGATCGATCACACATCGCTGTGTCTTGAACTAAGAGACGTGAAGCTCCCCCGGCGACTTCGGTAGAACTGGGAGAAACTGGCTGCCCGACTCCTCTTCCTCTTCCTCTCACTCCAACTCCTTTGTTTGTCCCTAGCGATAAAGTTTTCTATCAGCTTCAGTTTCTCGTGCTCTTCCTTCAAAAAGAAATCCACCAGCAAGCTCTTCTCCTTCTTGATCTGCTCACTGATGTCCTTGGGGATGTCTGGGATCAGCCAGTCCACCAGCACGCTGAGGAACATGACCAGATTCTGCCAAGGAAGAAGAAGGAGAAGGAGAAGGAGGAGGAGGAGGAGGAGGAAGAGGAGGAGGAGGAAGAATAGGAGGAGAAGGAAAAGGCGAAGAAGGAGGAGGGGAGGAGGGGGAGGAAAAAGAGAAGGATGAAGAGATGAAGGAGGGGGAGGAGGGGGAGGAGAGAGCAGAGATGGATCACAATTGGGAGGAGACTGCAGGCCACCAGCTATGGAGACCTAGCAGATCACTAAAAGTTTACTAACTGAATGGCATTGTGTAACAGCTGTGGTGACACAGGAGTTAGAGTGCAGTACTGCAGGCCACTTCTGCTGACTACTGGCTGCCTGTAATTTGGCAGTTTGAATCTCACCAGGCTCAAGTTTGACTCAGCCTTCTGTCCTTCCGACATTGGTAAAATGAGGACCCAGATTGTTGGGGGGACAATATGCTGACTCTGTAAACCACTTAGGGCTGTAAAGCACTGTGAAGTGGTACATAAGTCTAAGGGCTATTGCTTTTCCTTTCCCTTTCCCTCCCTCCCTCCCTCCCTCCCTCCCTCCCTCCCTCCCTCCCTTCCTTCCTTCCTTCCTTCCTTCCTTCCTTCCTTCCTTCCTTCCTCCCTTTCCTCCCTCCCTCCACCCTGCCATAATGGCTCAGTGGTTACAGTGCAGCATTGCAGGCTAACTCTGCCCATTGCCATCAGTTCGATCCTGACCAGCTCAAGGTTGACTCAGCCTTCCATCCTTCCGAGGTGGATAAAAGGAGGACCTAGATTGTTGGGGGGACAATGTGCTGACTCTGTAAACCACTTAGGGCTGTAAACCACTGTGAAGCAGAATACAAGTCTAAGGGCTATTGCTTTTCCTTCCTTCCTTCCTTCCTTCCTTCCTTCCTTCCTTCCTTCCTTC
>BLBF01000022.1:9332486-9359120 GCA_015471245.1 Laticauda colubrina | reverse complement strand
CCTTCCTTCCTTCCTTCCTTCCTTCCTTCCTTCCTTCCTTCCTTCTTCCTTCTCCTTCCTAGTAGTGCAGTGGTAACAATACAGTATTCTATAACCTCCAAGCTCCCTCCCAACTCTGTTATCCCATTGGCTCAGGCTCACTGCACAGGAAGTACCAAATATATGTTTTTTACTCAAGGGTAAAGTAACACGAAAGTGAAAAAGTTTACCTGAAAGATAATGACAAATGCCAGACGGGCAGACAAAACAGACCAATACTGCTTGGAGAATTCATATGGGCTTTCAGCCCACGGTGGTTCTCTGTAGTCCTTAAACCTGAAATACAAAATTGGCACATTAAACAATAATTTTAAGAGCAATACCCATTCTTCTTTACTTAAAAAAAGTGTCAATTTTCCAGGTTGTTTATTATTCAGGGATCAATGTCTAATTACACCATAAGAATTAAGACGCCCAATAATATGTGAGCAACTAGGATTGAAAAGAGCATTGTATCTCAATATATATTTGTGCAAAATACCCCTCATGCATCATCACAAAATCTCCAGAACCATAAAGCCTACAAACTTGAAATTTGGCACTTAAGGCCCGGTCCCACTGCACTTACGGATGCAAAGAGGATGTAAAACGTTAAAAAAAGCTTGCCATCCATTGGAAAACGCATCCGTTGTGTACTCACTGCATACGTGTTTCATACACTCTATCCGTCGAGCATCCGTCCACTGCGATTTCATCCGCGCAAGAAGTTTTGAGCTGCACAAAAATTTTTGAACGGATGAACTTTCCGCCGCATACGATGTACATCTGCGGCATATATGGGCAACAAATGTTCTATGTCTGTTATCATCCGTTAAACATCCGCTGTATCCTCTCTGCATCCTCTGGCCATCCCCTCAACTCACATCTGCTGCAGCTGAAAATGGAAAGAGGGAGGAAATGAAAGGTACACGGAACGTCTACACAGCGTTAGTAGCACGGAAATAGAAAGGATGTAAGCGTATGCATCTCGTATATAAAGGATTAAAAACGTACAAAACGTTTGTATCTGGGATGTATCTCGTATATTTAGGATGTCTGGAGTATGTCTAGAGTATGTAGAAGGACACCTAACGGGCAACCGATATTTTCTATCAAAAGGGGGAGAGAATCACCTGGATCTCAGTATGAGTCTAGCAGCCGTGGTGTACAGACCTCTTCACCCTTGGTCTTGATCTTCAACATCATCAATTGTTCTCCACCATGGATGATGAAACAGTTCGTATGATAGCTATGCTCATTCATCACCAGAACCAAAACCTGTTCAGACTGTTTCAAGTTTTATACAGAAGGAGAAGAAGGAGACGTCCAAGAGCTGTGTGGGTTGGAGGATGGATCATGAGAAGAATGGAGTTTGGACTGTATGACCAGTTGATGGTGGAGCTGAGGAATGAAGATCCTCGTGCATTCCATCACTTCATGAGGATGCCACCAGTCATGTTTGACGAACTTGTAGAGCATCTGAGACACAGGTTGACCAAACCTAGCACCAACTTCTGTCCCAACCTGGACCCTGGACTGAAGGTGGCACTGACTCTGCGCCACCTGGCCTCTGGAACCACATACAGAAACATGCAGTATGCGTGGAGGGTGCCACACAACAGCATCAGCAAAGTGGTCAGAGAAGTGGTACAGGCCATCATTGAAGAATACGTGGAGGAGCTCCTCAAGTGCCCCACCACTGAAGAAGGCTGGAGAAAACTTGCAGAAGAGTGGTATCAGAGGTGAAACTTTCCCCACACCGTTGGAGCCATAGATGGGAAGCATGTAGCCTGCAAAGCTCCAGCCAACTCAGGGTCCACTTAATTCAACTACAAGGGCTTCTTCAGTGTCATCCTCTTTGCCATGATTGATGCTGATTACAAGTTAATGTACATCGATGCTTCAGGCAACGGGTCAGGTTCAGGTAGCCAGGTATACAAAGCAAGTGACCTCAAGGATGGGCTGGAACACAACCTCATCATGGGTTTTCCAGATGCAGACCCCCTACCCAATGACACACAAGATGTGCCCTAATTCATCATTGGTGATGACACCTTCTCCCTCAGAACCAACCTCATGAAGCCATACACTTCAAGATACCTAACCTGTGAAGAGAGGATCTTCAACTATAGGCTGTCTAGGGCAAGACGGGTGGTGGAGAACGCCTTTGGCATCATGACCAACAGGTTCCAGATACTTCTCACCACCATGCAGCATGACCCAGAGACTGTGAGGAGCATCATAGAAGCTTGCTGCATCCTGCACAATCTCATGTGCACCCGCTACCCAGTGTTGCAGAACAGACTTGTCGACCGTCAACAAGCGAATGGGGACATGGAGCCTGGTGAATGGAGGCAAGGACGTAACCTGATAGACACTGTGGATGTACAAGGTCCCAACAGAGCTTCACGTGAAGGGAAGAAGCAGCGCAACCTACTGAGACACTGGTGCAATTCCCCAGCTGGAGCAGTGGAGTGGCAAGACAGGATGATAGATGATTAATGGATGCTTCCTTGAATCTGTCGCATAACACTGATGAAATTGTGCCATGTATGTTGAGTGGTCCTACAATGAATAGGGCATGAATAAAGAGCTTTGTTTATTTTGAAATGTGTTGATCAATGAATAAATTGTTATTGATAATAAAGGTCCATATGTGTGGCAGCTGGGATGGTGTACCATACAGTCCCACTATGCTTGCACTGGAGGTTTATCAATCCCACAACTATCCTTATCTATTCCACAAGCATGCAAAGGCTGAACCATTTGTTAAAAGTTTTCACCAACACTTTACTAAGGTAAAAAAATGAACGAAGTGTCTTAAGCAAAGATAATCTTTGTTAACTTTCTTAGGTAAACTTTATGACTTTATTAACTAAGCAAAATGAACCAAGTAAAGTGTCTTAAGTGTCTTAAGCAAAGATAACCTTTATTAACTGTCTTAGGTAAACATTATGACTTAATTTACTAAGCAAAATGAACCAAGTAAAGTGTCTTCAGTGTCTTAAGCAAAGATAACCTTTATTAACTTTCTTAGGTAAACTTTATGACTTTATTAAATAAGCAAAATGAACCAAGTAAAGTGTCTTAAGCAAAGATAAACTTAACAAGTACTGAGTCTCTGACACTCAGAGACTCAAGTACTGACACTCAGTCTCTGACACTATTCTCAGTCACTCTGAGTCATGTCCCTGGTCTCAGCTGTTAAGCAGGCAGGGACTGTGGAAGTGGCTGTGGCTTGAGTGCTGGTCTGAGGCACCATTGGGGTGCTTGGCCCCGAGGGTACAACAGGGGATGGTGTGTTCAGGAAGCTATCTGAGAGCTGACTCAGTCCTGTGGGATTGAGAGGCCCTTCATCAAGGACTTGAGATGTCAGGCCCAATACTGATGACAGATTGTCCATTGACGGGCTTGGCTGTGGGGTGGAGGAAGGAGGAGTATAGTGGGGCTGTCTGGTCTGCAGCTGGGTGAGGAGTGGCATCTGTGGCGTGCGATGAACCTAGGCCTGGACTGGGAAGTTCTGCTTCTGCTGTGGGAAGTCCTGGTAGTCATAGCCTTGGTAGGTGAGGGGCTGTTGAAAGCCGTGGAAGGGCTGTGACATCGCCTGGGGTGGACTGGGTAGGAGCAGCTTCAGCTGGGCCTTGAGGGTTGTGCAGAAGTGCTGTGATCTTCTGCTTCATCATCTGGTACTGGGCCTCAGGCAGGTCCCTCAGGGTCTGGCTCACGTCGGTGATGAAGGGCTTCCAGTCCGAGGATGGTATGTCACTGTGGACCAGCTGAGAGAGAAGTTCTGTGCTGGTCTTCATTGTGTCCCTGATCTCCAACAGCACACTGTGGTCCTGGCCCTCCAGTCTGCCTCTCTGCCTGCATCCTCTGGAGCTGGGGGTTGGCCTCTGGTGGCTGCTGCTTCTTCCTCCATTTGTGACAGCAGGGCATCCTCCTCCTCCACTGGATCCTCCAAGTCTGCCGGCATGGGGAGTGCAGCTGTCGGGGGGGGGGTCTCTGCTGTGGGGCCCTCCGAAGACACCTGCCTGGATAGGGTAGGTGGCTCCTGGCTGGAAGAGGACTGGCTGTCTGTGTGCTGTCTGAAGGAGAGGGGTCTAAGAGGGGCTCAGTGGCGGATCTCCTCCTCAGTGGCGGATCTCACCCTCTAGGAAACTGCATTTGGCCATGACGTACATCTCCCGGTCAGTGAGCTTGACAGCGGCCTGCCCGGATTTCTTGAGGTGTAGCTTGCCATACCAGGTGTGCATGTGTTTCCACCATCCCAGGAGTACTTCTGCAGTGTACCCCAGGCTCTCTGCCTTGTCTCTTCAAGCTTCCTGCTTCTTGGTGTCACAATACAGTCTGTGGTCCTTTCTCCAGAGGTACTCGTTCTCCCTCAGGCATTCGAGCACCTCATCCTCATGCTCCTCGCAAACGGTGTACTGTTTCCTCTCTCCCTTCTGCTTCCCTTGCTTCTTCCTCCCTCTGGCAGGGGCTTCAGCAGGGCCTTCAGAGGCTTGAGCAGCAGGGCCTTCAGCAGCAGGGCTTTGAGGGCCTTGGGGCTGGTCCAACACAACAGCAGCAGCAGCAGCTTCAGAGTCATTGCCAGGGGGTGGGATGCTGGTTCTGCCCTTCTTCACCTTGCCAGGACTTGAATGAGTAGGCACCAGCTTCCTCTTCTTGCCTGACTGACGAACCATGGTGTTCCTGCAAGATGTATGTGGCAGCATGTCTTTCCCCTGTATGCTGACTGCGTGTGTGCTGCATCCTTTTATATCCACGGAGCGGACACAATTCATACCCCCCGCATGCGCAGTGAACGCTTTGCATCTGATATACATACATGTACAGTGAACGCTTTGCATCTGATTATATATATATAAACTATGCATCCGCTATGCATCCGCCCCTTCCACTATGTGTCTGCTTTGAAATTCTCCCCCGGAACCCTTTTGAAGGTGTCATCCGCTTCCATCTGCTTTCATCTGCTAGGCTTCCTATGAACATCCATTTAACATCCCCGCTACATACTACCCACGTCCATCCTTTTCCGTTCTGTTTATGCACAATTTTTGCCACTTTTTGGAGCGGATGACAACGGATGGAGCCACCCCCAAAATTTTGCTCATATGCTGTGTCCTTTATGCATACGTTTTGCGTCCGTCGGCCAGTGGGACCAGGCCTTTATCTTCCTCTTGGCTTTTGGTGCTCACTAAGAAAGGATTTTTCAAAATGACCATCAGAACATTCGAATTTTGCATATAATAATAATAATAATAATAATAATAATAATAATAATAATAATAATAATCATCATCATCATCATCATCATCATCATCATCATCATGATGCTCTGATGCTAAGGAGTTCTACTCTCCCTCCCCACCTGAAAAGAAATCTGTTCCAAATGCAAAACACAAGCAGAGGAGTGGAGTTTCGGTTTTAATTTCAGTTTTACAGCAGCAAGCAGCTTCAGTACAGAACAGTTGAACTAAGCCACACCCAAACTCCTTGCTGTCTCCTTCTTGCCCACACAGCAAATGCTGTTTCAGTTTCCAAACAGCCCTCAACTTTCCTCACACACTGACAGGACACTAGCTAGTTGAATATCGATGGATGGTGGTAGGCAGAGGCAGAATTTTTTCTTCTTTACTTTCCTCTCCAAAATCTAAGCCCGACCACATAGTTGTGTAGTGAAGTACAGGTATCGAGCTAGTTCTGAATAAAAGCCAAAGAAACATTTGCAAAGAAAAACATGTCAGAATGTGTATAGATAACATAGATTCTCAGCGCTTCCTGTCTTTGGGCCTCAATATTTGCTTTTGTTCATGGAGTTTGAAAACAGGTGAAAATAAAAACCGTCATCTACAATCTACAGGTAGTCCTTGATTTACGACCACAACTGAGCCCAAAATTTATGTTGCGAAGTGAGAAACGTACGAAGTGACTTTCGCCTCATTTTATTACTTTTCTCACCATGTTTGTTAAGTGAATCACTGCAGTTGTTCAGCTAGTAACTCAGCTGTTAAGTGAATCTGGCTTCCCCATGGATTTTGCTCATCAGAAGGACTCCAAAGAGGTTCACATGATCTCAGGGACATTGTAACCCACAGGTGGGATTCAGCAGGTTCTGGCCAGTTCTGGAGAACCGGTAGTGGAAATTTTGAGTAGCTTGAAGAACCGGCAAACACCACCTCTGACTGGCCCCGCCCCCATCTCATCTCTGCCTCCCATTGAGTCCCAGCTGATTGGCTGGGTCTTCTTTTGTTGCCCTGCACAGGAGAAAAGAACTGGAAAGCAGGTTAGTGGGGTGGGGAGGGAATGGGGATTTTGCAGTATCCTTCCCCTGCCACGCCCATCAAGCCATGGCCAACATGCCACATTCAAAGAACTGGTAGTAATTTTATTTGAATCCCACCTCTGCTCCAACTGTCATAATTATTAATCTTTTGTCAAGCATCCAAATATAAATCATGTGACTACAGGGATGCTGCAATGGTCATAAGTGTGAAAAATGGCCATAAGTCACTTTTTTTTTCAGTGCTGTTGTAACTTTGAACAGTCACTAAATGAATCATTGTAAGTCGAGGACTACCCTACCTCTATCAAACACTTTCTTTCCAGTCCTGGTTTTCTTAAAAAGAGGCCTTTCTTGAAGCTTAGGGCCAATCGTTAGTAATACATTTTTTTAAAAAAGGCAAATTTAGAACAGAAGGAAACCTAGGTTGGTTAGCCTGTGCAACAGCACTACAGAAACCCCACTGCAAGTATTATAAAGACTATATTATGTGCCTCTCAAGTCAGGGTGCTTAACATTCTTTGTGGTGCCCCTTAATAAAAGGCAAGGTTATGTACAAGCGATAAACCAACTGAAACGCTTTAGGCTAATCCTGGACTTGCCCAGATAAAAAAAATCCATTATCTCAAGATATGAACGAGAGGGTCTTTTATCTTGAGATGAGTTAAGTTCTTGAGTCAAGGAAGGGTGGTGGGCAGCTGTAGTCCCCTGCTTTCACACCCTGTGATTGGTTATCCACAACCACTCCCACTGCTGTTTAACTTGGGGCGTGGGTCAGTGGTGGGATTCAATTTTTTTTTTTTTTACTACCGGTTCTGTGTGCGTGGCTTGATGGGCATGGCAGGAGAAGGATACTGCAAAATTCTCATTCTCCCCCCAACCCCACTAACCTGCTTTCCAGCTCCGTTCTCCTGTGCGGAGCAACCAAAGAAGACCCAGCCAATCAGCTGGGATTCAATGGGAGGCAGAGAATAGATGGGAGCGGGGTCAGTCAGAGGTGGGATTTGCCAGTTCTCTGAACGACTCAAAATTTCCGCTACCAGTTCTCCAGAACTGGTCAGAACCTACTGAATCCCACCTCTGGTGTGAGTGGGTTTGGGGAGACAGCGTTGCAGTTGCATATAAATGCCACAAACTCAGTTCCATTGTTGGTATACAGGCAGTCCTCAAATTTTTAAGCCCAAAATTTGTGTTGCTAAGTGAGAAATTAATTAAGTGAATTTTGGCCCAAGGTCTATGGCGGGTATCAGCAAGCTGCGGCTCTGGAGTCTCATGTGGCTCTTGGGGCCCTCTGCTGTGGCTCCCTGTTGGGTGATCCCATCACTGGCTGGCCCCGACTCTCACCCTCCCCTCCCAGTCGCTCCTCGCCTGGCCTGAGAAGGTAAAACACAAAAAACAGAAATGAGAGGGAGGGGGAGAGAGAGAGAGAGATCCATTTCCCACAGAAAGCACCGGGGGCCACAAAACCTCAGTAGGTGTGAGGGTGGTAGAAGTCATGTGACTGGGTGGGAGTGGCGTAGAGTTGGCTATGCCCACCCAGGTTTTGTGGCTCCTGGTGTTTTCTTTTCTGTGGGAAATGGGTCCAAATGGCTCTTTCAGTGTTTAAGGTTGAAGACCCCTGGGTCTATGGAGATTCTCTATCATCCAGGCCACGGTTGTCCCAAATGTGCTTCTTCAAGAGGCAACTGGGCTTTCTTGTTTTTTTCTTTTGAAAACATTTCACTTCTCACCCAAGAAGCTTCTTCAGCTCTGACTGGATGATAGGGAATGGAAGCATTGATACTCCTTGCAGACAGCTGGTCATTTGCATCCTTTTTGGAGAATCATTGAGGCCACTTGGAGGCTTGGGTCTCAGTTGTCCCAGAGGTGCTTTTTTCAAGAGGCAACTGAACTTTCTAGTTTTTCTTTTGAAGACATTTCGCTTCTCCTCCAAGAAGTTTCTTCAGCTCTTTGGGCCCATTTTGGCTGACTTTATATGATTTTCCTTGCCGCATTTGTTAAGCGAATCACCACAGTTTTTAAAGTAGTATCACAGCTCTTAAGTTAATCTGGTTTCTCCCTTGAGGTTGCTCGTCATATGGATGCAAAAAGGGATCACGTGTCCCCTCCCACCGGGACATGGCAACCGTCATAAATGTGAGTCAGTTGTCAAGCATCCAAATGTAAATTGCTTTGACCATGGGGGATGCTGCAACGATCGTAAGTGTGAACAATGGTCATAAGTAACTTTTCTCACTGCCGTTACAACTTTCAATGGTTATTAAGTGTACTATTGTAAGTTAAAGACTACCTGTAGAATCGAAGTCTTTATTGGCCAGGTGGGATTGGACACACAAGGAATTTGTCTCTGGTGCATAAACTTTCAGTGTACATACAACACTGCAAATAAATAGGTCGTAGGTCATAACTCACAGTTACAATCATTTATCACAAGTTACAATCCACAACTGGTAAATCCTAAGACACCAAGAGGAGAAGGTAGTAGGAAAGATGAGAAAAAATGAGAAGTGGGAATTAAGTGTTCAGGAGATTGATGGCACAGGGGGAATAAACTATCTTTGTGTCTAGTTTTTTTGACATGCAATGCGCTGTAGTGGCATCCCGGGGGGAGAAGTTGAAACAGTTTATGTCCAGGATGTGAGGGGTCTGTAGGTATTTTCTCAACCCTTTTTCCAACCTGTGAAGTATACAGGTCCTCAATGGAAAGCAGGCTGGTGGCGATTCTTTTTTCTGCAATCCTAACTATCCGTTAAAGTTTGTTACATTTCTATTTGGGTTGCTGTGGCATTAATTCCTTCAGAATAGAGCTGGAAGGGACCTCGGAGGTCTTCTAGTCCAGCCTCCTGCTCAAGCAGGAGAACCTATACCATTTCAGACAAGTGGCAGCCCAGTCTCTTCTTAAAAACTCCAGCGATGAAGCACTCACAACTTCCAAAGGAAATCCGTTCCATGGGTAAATTATTAATTATTATTCATACCACATTTATTTATATAACACTAATAAAACTAATACAATAAAAGCCATACATTAAAATATATATCCTTGAATGTGTCATTTGAATATATTTCAGAGACAGATAATCAGAGTTGGAAGGGACCTTATAGGTCATCTAATCCAAACCCCTGCCCAAGCAGGAGACCCTACACCTTTTCTGACAAATGGCAGTCCAATCTCTATTTGTTTTATTAGTGTTATATACATAAATGTGGTATTAACAATTAACAATTAACCAGTGGAATGGATTTCCTTTAGAAGTCATGGGTGCTTCATCACTAGAGGTTTTTAAGAAGAGACTGGACATAAGGACCGAGGGGAGCTACATTGGGGGTTGCATAGAGCAGGGGTCCCCAACCACCGGGCCCCGGACCGGTACCGGTTTGTGGATCATTTTTTACTGGGCCACAAAGAATGAATAATCATGATTAATATATATATATATAAATATGTTTTTGCTTCCGGGTGTCTTATTTTGAAAGACAACCATTTCCGCCCTCGCCTAACTTCCATGCTAACTTCCATGCCTAATTTCGTGGACCGCATTGCTAAAGCTAAAAAGCCCTTTACTATTGGAGAAGAATTGATTTTTCTGGTCCTTGAAAAAGTGTTTCTGCGTGAAACTGGTCCCTGGTACAAAAAAGGTTGGGGACCACTTTGTCAAGCGATTATTAGATAACCGGTACAAGTATAAACATGGTTATGAATACATGAAATGGATACAAATAAGAAAAAAAAAGAAACAATAGGATAGGGGCGGTAGGCACATTGGTGCGCTTATGCACACCCCCTACAGGCCTCTTAGGAAAGGGGTGAGGTCAATGGTAGACAGTCTATGGTTGAAGTTTTTGCGGTTTGGGTAAAAAAACCACAGTGTCAGGTAGAATATTCCAGACCTTGACCACTCTGTTGCTGAAGTCATATTTCCTGCAATCAAGTTTGGTGCGGTTAACCTTGAGTTTGTATCTATTGTGTGCTCTTGTGTTGTTATGGTTGAAGCTGAAGTATTCGTTGACAGGTAGGACATTGCAATATATAATTTGATGTACTATACTTAGATCAAACCGAAGGTGTTGTAGTTCGAGATTGTCTAGGTCTAAAATTTCAAATTAGCAGAAGAATCACCTCTCCTGAAGATAGCAGAAGAGTCAGAGGTGAATCTTGGAAAGAGATATAACTGAGATAACAGACGCCACCCAGGGTCTGTTAACCAAGGTTAGAACAGTTGCTGGAAAAGGCATAATCGTGTCATCCTAATCTCAACTTTGTGGCAAGTAGATAAAAATTGAACGCTGTGATTTTCTTGGAGTTTCTTATCCAATGCCAGTGCTTACAGTGAAAAAAAAAAATGACAATAAAGGCTATCTTATCTTCACTAGATATTTGCACGCTATGGAGAAGCTGGAAGACATAGCCTTGGATTTTTACATAACGCAAAGATTTTGAGACCAATGGAGAGGTTCTGCATCGTTTAAAAAATGGTTTGTTCTCTGAACTTTCAGACCACAAAAAGAGCTCCAACATATTCAAGGATATAGAAAAAAGGTGGACGCTAACAGATTATGCACCACATGAAAAGATGATGTTTGCCAAGAGTCACATCTGGATGGTGAAGCACATTTTTTTTTAAAGGTTGACATTTCCTAACTGATGTGACTGCCACCAAAACCACAATTTTTGGGATTCTACCCCCTGGGAAACACAATAGCGAATGCTTGAAAGAAATTTTCTTGTTCATTGCCTAAAGACAATAATGGAAAGAGGACACAGTGGATATTATTGTGGCTTTGCAGAACTTAGGTGTGTGGGCGTGAACAGGTGGCACAGATGTAACCCAGAGAAAGAGTATGAGTCTTTGATTGCACTGGCAAGGAAGAAGCTGGAAAATATTACATAAATATGAACAGAGGTAAATGAAGACCAGCGGCACCGAGAACGCTGTGCAATGCCATCTGCTTAATATAATAAAAATTTCCCTTACAAGGTTTCGTGACAGCCTTTTGAAAAAAAAAAAACCCTCACGGGCCATGAGATGGAGGGAGATTGAAATGTCCCTGATGGCAGAGAGTTCAGTTCTACATAAAGAGAAGGAAAGTTTCCAGAATGGTTGAAAAACAAAAGAACAACGATAAAGACTAGGAAAGCTGAGACTATTGTGACATTCCTAGATAGCATCATAATGTTCCACTGGACCATGGCAGCCATCCCGGTGCATCAACACCAGGGAACAAATATGTTCCTTCCAATGGAACAGCAATTCATCAGGAGATCTCCCAGGCAGGCTGCAGATGTTGTAAAAAAGGATTGGCTCTGTATCTCTTGGATTTGCAGCCTCCAAAGATTTCAGCCCCCCAGTCACGGTTTAGCTGTCGCCATCTTTATCCACCAAACGAGAAGGTCACGATGATCTATTGGGCCCGTTTTTCAAGATATCGCTTAGGCACCTGGGGTGATTCAAAATGGTGGACCTGCCTGTTCCTTTAACAACTGTAGAAGCCCTTGAAAAGTTCCATTTTTCAAAGCCCTTTTGGAAGCCCTTGAAAAATTCAATACATAAAGCCTACAGTTCAGTCGTGGGATTCAAATTTTTTACCACCGGTTCTGCAGGCGTGGTGTCAGGATTCTGGCAGTCACTCCAATAAAATCATGAGCCTCGAGCCACACTCCCAGCACTAAGAAAAGATTTATTTGAATTTAACATTCTACATTTTGTATACACGTTTTATAGTTGGTGGGCGTGGCTTGGTGGACATGGCAGGTGAAGGATACTGCAAAATCCCCATTCCCTCCCCACCCACTAACCTGCTTTCCAGCTCCGTTCTCCTGTGCAGGGCAACAAAAGTCCGGATCAGCTGCGACTCAATGGGAGGCAGAGAATAGATGGGAGAGGGGCCAGTCAGAGGTAGTATTTGCCAGTTCTCTGAACTAGTCAAAATTTCCACTACCGGTTCTCCAGAACTGTTCAGTGTTAGAGCTCTGGTCGTTACCCCTATTTAAATCATGAGTCCCGAGCCAGATTTTCAAAGACTTCAAGAAGATTTATTCGGAGTAGACATACCGGTGCTGCCTGGGTATAGCCGACTCTGATACTCATCATTCATTGTCCCCCTTGACCCTGGTTTTCTCCCACCCCCTGGGTGTATCGTAATTCATATTCTCCATTGGGATACATCCATAGCCAAGAGTCATCAATCATGCTCTCCAATTAGAATTTCGTGTGGCAGAAATTTCGGTCGCCAATTACTATCTTTGAAAACATTTATGGAATGCAGTTTGGGTTTTGCAAGCTCCTGCACTGCTTCCCTCCTCCCTTTCTGCTGCCAACTCTAAAAGACCAGAGAAATATTTTATGAGTTGACAGTCAGAACTTGCTGAATATCATTTCTGCTGCAGTTCCAGAAAGCAACACAATTCCAAGATCCCCTGGGTAGCATAACACTCAGTTTACATGAAAGTAGTCTTATGTTAAGAGGTGAAGAAAATGGGGATGATCAAGAATATGAAGTGAGGGCCAAAGAGCGGTGAGAATTAAAGCAGTCATTTTGATGCGTTCTCCTCATCCTCATCTCATCCAAAACCAAGCTCCAGTTATGACCATTGTTTCACACTTATGACCTTTGCAGCATCCCCACGATCACATGATTTACATTTGGAAGCTTGACAACTAGCTCATATTTATGATGGTCGCAGTGTCCCAGGGACAATACAATGAGAATACGGGAAGTCCTCAACTTACAACCATTTGCCTAGTGAATGTTCGAAGTCACAACAACACTGAAAAAAGTCTGTTTTTTGTGCATGACAATTTCACGCTTTTCATGCTTATGAATAACAACCCTTCCATGTTCACACGATCAAAATTCTGACTGTTGGTAACTGATTCATAGTTATGATGGTGGCAGCGTCCCGGGGTCACCTGATTCCCCTTTGCGAACTTCCGACGAGTAAAATCTATGGGGAAGCCTGATTTGCTTACAACCATATTACTAACTTAACAAGAGCAGGGATTTGATTGACAAACGTGGTGAGAAAAGTGACAAAATGGGGTGAAACACACTTAACAAGTTTCTCACTAAGCGACATAAATTTTGGGCTCAGTTGTAGATTGTAGATGACGGTTTTTATTTTCACCTGTTTTCAAGTTCCATGAACAAAAGCAAATATTGAGGCCCAAAGATGGGAAGCACTGAGAATCTATTTCATCTATATACACTCTGACATATTATATATATATTTTTTTTGCAAATTTTTCTTTGGCTATTATTCAGAATACAATGCTCTTTTCAATCCTAGTTGCTCACATATTATTGAATGTTTTAATTCTCATGAAGTAAGTAGTCATTAATCCCTGAACAAATGACCAGATTTGTTTAATGATGGTGTTACTAACTTAACAACTGAGGGGATTAAACTTCACAATTGTGGCAAGAAAGTTTGTACGATGGGGCAATAAATCCATATGTGGTGGTCATGCCCCAAAGGAAGAAATTATTGGAATAAAATAAGGAATTGGTTGCAGGAAATTATTGGTCTCCAAATTGAGTTTAAACTGGAAATGATTTTATTAGGAATAATTAGAAGAGTATTTGACAAAGGTACCAAATGTGTAATAATACATATATTGATGGTGGCAAGAATCAGCAAGAACAAATTTAGAAACTAGATAGTACCCACTCCAAAAGTATGATAATAAAGAAAGTAATGGTTTGTGCAGAGATGGTTAAGCTCACATTGAAACTGCAAGATAAAGAAGATATGGAATACTATACGGTCTCGGAAAAGTGGTATAATTGGTTAGAAAGTAGAAACAAAAATTAATGTAAATATGGATGTTGACCGAAACGAAAATGTCGATGTCATAGCACTGAGAAGATTGCATATGTTTTTGTTTTTAAATGTGAAAAAGTACAAAAATTTTTTTTTTTTAAAAAAAGAAATGCTTAAACACTTAAATACTACATGCCAGTGGTGGTATTCAAATTTTTTTTACCACCGGTTCTGTGGGCGTGGCAGGGGAAGGATACTGTAAAATCTCCAGTCAGAGGTGGGATTTGCTGGTTCTTCAAACTACTCAAAATTCCAGCTACTGGTTCTCCAGAACTGGTCAGAATCTGCTGAAGACCACCTCTATGGAGGTTCTCAATCCTCCAGGTCATGGTTGTCCCAAAGGTGCTTTTTCAAGAGGCCACTTTCTGATTTTTCTTTGAAGGCATTTCGCTTCTTGTTCAAAAAGCTTCTTCAGCTCTGATTGTTCTTCGAAGACATTCCGCTTCTCATCCAAGAAGCTTAGAGCCAAAGAAGCTTCTTGGATGAGAAGCGAGACATCTTCAAAGAAAAACCAGAAAGTCCAGTTGCCTCTTGAAAAAAAAGCCCCTTTAACCACATACTTAAATACTGCACACTACACACAGGCTTAAATAATACAACGTCAGACTGTGAGAAACATGCTTATCGGAGACTAGATGTAGAATTTTGTGAAATGTGGCAAGCTGCTTCAACAACAGGGGGAAATATCCATCTTCCCATCCTGCACATCGATCCACACAGAGAGATGGCTTTGAAGTGAAGTCTTATTTTGAGCTAAACTTACTTTACATTTGCCTTGAGGGGGGAAAAAACATAATGGCTAATCACATGCCAGAGACCTGGCTGCAATGTTTATTTAGAACCAAATACCAGAGCATGGAGAAGGGAGGGTGTAAAATCCGGCCTATTTCAAGAATGCATCCTCGTTGGGAGGGTTTGAATCTTTGTGATTAAGATGGTTTAATCTCTGGGATGGGGGTGGCCTCGTTTGGGTGAGATCACACAAATTTAAGAACAAAAGGGGTTCGCCATTTCCCCAGCCTGTTTTCAAAGATGGGCATGTTTTGCTCAGTAGGGAAAGACCATTGTTGGGGAAAAAATATCCATCTGGTTCGGTTCCAAGCTGGGAGAAAGACACTGGAAACATGGAGGCTGGTTGGAAAGATAGTTTAATGATGAAGCAGAACCGTATGGGGGTTCTGGGCAGCTGACCACCTGGAGTTGAGAGTGGGGGGTATTTATTCCTTCTCTTGATGCTTGCCCTTGAACTTCCTGTTCCTGTGCAAGAATGTCATTGCCCAGGAGATCATTGGTTGCCCTCTCCCCTTTTTGGAAGAGCTTTGTAGCTCCCGCAGCCTTAAGAAAGTTCAAAACATTCTCAAAGATCCATCTCATCCTGGGCACCCTTTTTTTTTTTTAACTATTACCATCTGGCAGACGGTACAGGATAATAAAAATAAGAACAAATAGGCTGAAAAGCAGCTTCTATCCCAGGGCAGTAGCTCTGTTGAATTCTATGATATAGTGCAATATCAATGCAATATCAGGGGTTTTCAATTCAATGTATAGAATGTGAAGGATGTGTGTTTATTTTCATAGTCATAATATACACTGAAGGTGGTATTTAATTTCATTGTACAAGGTGCAATGATCATAAAGTAAACAAAAACAAAAACATGTATTCTATTGGCTGTTGTCAGACTCCCATAGGGCCATGTACAAATCCTTGGAGTTTGTCTGAGCTCAGTTTGGTTGAGGTTTGGACTGCTGATGCAATGAAGGGGCTTGTTGGGCAATTCCTATTGTGGCTGAGGCTAATCCAATGTCTAATCCTTTGTTTAGATCTTGCTCCACTGAATTTTAGAGCTAGCTAGATCTCAATAATAATGAATAGAATTACCTACCGGTAGATCTCAATAAGCTCTTTATCTCTTAAGTGCTGACATCTGCTGAGGGCCATTAAGAAAGGTAGAAACTGCTTTGTGCTTCCAAGAGTATGTTTCTCCATTTCTCATCCAGGAAAATACAATATTCTGCATTTTTAATATTTCTCAAAATATTTTATTCTTTTGGCAGAGGGGTGGGTGCTAACTTTCTACAACACATTTGAAGGAGACCAGAGCATCTTTTCTTCTCTGCGGGGGTCACTACCCAGGGGCTCAGGATGGAGCTGGTGCAATGGACAGGGCCAAAGCAGGTGACAACCAGAGGTAGTATTCAGCAGGTTCTGACCAGTTCTGGAGAACTGGAAGCAGAAATTTTTAGTAGTTTGGAGAACTGGCAAATCCCACTTCTGACTGGCCCCGCCTCCATCTATTCTCTGCCTCCCAAGTCCCAGGTGATTGGCTGGGTCTTCTTTTATTGCCCTGCACAGGAGAATGGAGCTGGAAAGCAGGTTAGTGGGATGGGGACAGCGTGGGTGTTTTGCAGTATCCTTCCCCTACCATGCCCACCAAGCCACACCCAACAAGCCATGCCATGCCCACCAACCTATACCCACAGAACTGGTAGTAAATTTTTTTGAATCCCACCACCGCTGACAGCTGTTAGGATTCCAACAAATCCACCCCCATTCAAATCATAAGTCTCTAGCCGTATCTCTCAGAAATAATAAAATTGATTTATTAGAAGTGGCCTTGTTGGTATTAGTTGGATGCAGCCAATACTAAAATACATCATTCATTACCCCCTTGACCCTGGTCTTTCCCACACCCCTGGATTTATATTCTCCAATGGGGCATTTCCATCCACAAGAGTCATCAGTCATGCTCTCCAGTAATATTCTTGCACTCCCGACAACTTTGGGCTGCCAGGGTGATTATCTTGGCACTTAAGGAATGCACTGTTTCCCCCCACTCCCTTTTTCTGGCAGCTAAAAAGACCAAAGGAGTATCTTTTTGACAACAACACTCATCATAAATACTCAACGCGCAATGATTTTCATTCATTGCAAACCGGGTGATGTAGACGTCGCCCTCAAATGAATTTTGGACATGTAAAGAAGGAACTTTTGACCATTGATGCATGACAAAGCAAAGAAATATTAGAGTAGGATTCATATCTTAAAACAGAAACTTCTCAAAAGTGAATAGAAAGCTAAAACCAGAGATTTTTCATTTAGGCTTAATGGATAAAGAACTATAAAAGAAAAATAAAAAAGAACTTTGAGACTATATAGGTAATCTCAAATTATGACCACAATGGAGCCCAAGATTTATGGTCTTAAGTGAGAAATTTATGAATTTTGCCCCATTTTATAACTTTTCTTGACATGTTTGTTAAGTGAATCACCAAAGTTTTTAAATCACGGTTGTTAAATCGTAGTTGTTCAGCGAATCTGGCTTCCCCGTTGTCCTGGTTTGTCGACAGGTCACAAAAGGGAATTACATGACCCCAAGGACTCTGAGACCATCATAAATATGAGTCAGTTGTCAAGCATACAAATTCAAATCATGTGACATGGGGGATGCTCCACAGTTATAAGTGGGAACAAACTCGCTTTTTTTGAATGCCGTTGTAACTTTGAATGCTCACTAAGTGAACTATTGTAAGTCGAGGACTACCTGTATAGGCTGACAGCAGCAAGAATATGCACAAACAGAATACATATGGAAGGATACTTTGAGTCAGTGGTGGGATTGAAAAACGTTGTAATACTGGTTCTGTGGGCATGGCTTGGTGGGCGTGGCAGGGGAAGGCTATTGCAAAATCCCCATTCCCTCCTTACCCCACTAACCTGCTTTCCAGCTCCGTTGTCCTGTGCAGGGCAACCAAAGAAGACCCAGCGGATCAGCTGGGACTCAATGGGAGGAAGAGAATAGATGGGGGCGGCCCAGGCAGAGGTGGGATTCAAAATTTCTGCTACCGGTTCTCCAGAGCTGGTCAGAACCTGCTGAATACTCACCTCTGCTTTTGAATCCCACAAGGGATGAATGGTTTCAAAAGTTGATGGTGCTAGCAGAGAGGGCTAAATTAAATGGTTCGGTTGAAGAAAATAATACAATTAATTTTGCTTCTCCTTGGAAGCAAACTTAATTTGCAAGAGCAGATGAACAGCAGGCTAGAACCAATTCCTGTTGAGATAGGAACTGCTCCAAAATTGGCTGCTGGGCAGGCCAGAGGCTAAGGGAGTCACATGGAAGCTGAAGGTTGAAATAGAGGAACTTTTCTCTTTGACTTTAAAAATGCACCCTTCCTTTCCATATATTACAACTCCATTGTATATTCTTTAGGCTGTTTTCCAACCGGTCTTCCCTCCTGCCCCCATTTACTCTGAATTAAATTGCATTGTTTGGTTTAAAGCAAAGAGTGGGTTTTTCCCCCCTTTGGGCAAAAAGCTATTTGTCCTAACATGTTCTAGCTCTTTAAAAAATCAAACAATTCCACCCCAGCTACTGTGCATGAAATGGCCAGGTGTTCATTATATCGTGCCTTGACAGCGTGTCTGCACATGGGAGCATGGCTGTCTCCAGACACACAAAGACACACGTGGCTTAGAGACACTAGAAGAAGGGGTAGGATATGTTCAAGGTAGACATTTTAATAGAATAGAATACCTTTATTGTCATTGCATTCCATGAATACAATGAAATTTGAAAGCTACTCCGGAACAGTGCCCCAAACACCACATCACGATCACACTATAGAGTTTTTTAAAAATTAAAATAATTATAAAAATAATAATAGGACTAAGTCACAAATGCACTGTTTGATTCAAGACAATTACTGCCTTGGAAAAGAAACTGTTTCTCAATCTATTAATCCTCATTTTAAGACACCTATAACGCCTCCCTGATGATTACAGTTCAAAATATGAATGTCCAGGATGAGAATGGTCTGTGGAGATTTTTAGTGTTCTAGAGAGGAGTCTGGTCTTTGCAATCTCTTCCAGAGAAGAAAGAAAGCAATTGATGATTTTTTGTGCTGTGTTTATAACTTTTTGGAGCATCTTCTTATCCACTGCAGAGCATCTAGCATACCACACTGTTACACAGTATGCCAAAATGCTCTCGGTGGTAGACCGGTAAAAAGTAACCAGCAACTTCTCACCCAGACCACTCTTTTTCAGCAATCTCAGAAAGTGCAGGCACTGTTGGGCCACTTTTGCAGTGGCCATAGTGTGGACCGACCAAGTAAGGTTGTTGGATATATGAGTTTCTAGAAATTTAAAACTAATCAATATCTATTTAAAAGGCAAATGAGGAGTTCCAGGTAGGATGCCTCAGAAGGGAAAAATATAGCCCCATAGTCCACTAAAAATGTTGGGCTCTCAATTTATTTATTTTTTTAAAAAAATAAAAATGCAAGAGATTCTTTAAATCACCATCTATAATAAAATGTAGCGCTTCGTTATCCAGTCTGGTGAAGAACTGCTCTGGAATATAGGTAATCCTCAACTTACAACTATTCTTTTCAGCTGAGGAAGTTGCTTTTGAATACTTAATAATTCAAAATTATAATGGCACTGAAAAAAGTGACTTATAACTGTTTTTCAAACTTACAGACTTGCAGCGATCAAATTTTGGATGCTTGGTTCATATTTATGATGGTTGCAGTGTCCCCAGGGGGTCATGTGGTCCCCTTTTGCGACCTTCTGACAAGCAAAGTCCATAGGGAAGCCCGGTTCACTTAACTACTGTGTTACTAACTTAGCTGCTGTGATTGACTTAACAACCTGTGGCAAGAAAGTTCATACATTGGGGCAAAAACTCACTGAAGAACTTCACACTTAGCAACAGAAATTTTGCACTCAATTGTGGTTGTAAGTTGAGGACTTTCCTGTATCAAAACAAGATCATAAGAACGTTGGTTCCTATATCTGCCTTCTTTGACTGGTAGTACAATGACTCCCTTGTTTGAAGGACTGAACATCTGCAGCTGGATTGATCTCCCCAGAGGTTGACAGTCACAACAAAAATTAAAGGCAGCTGCTTTACCTGCAGAATGAAACCTCCTTTTCAAATGGCGAGTTTTCTGGCTGGGTTCCATCCTTAAAGTCACTGACGTTGAAATATGACAGGGTGTGATTGATGAAGCCGTGCATGGTTCCGTTGTGACTGTACACATATTGGTAGACAAGGCGTGGAATAAAATCCGAAGTGACTGAAATGACAAAGGCCTGGAAGAAAACAAAAATGTTTTCCACATGAATCTGCAAAGGGTACTGTTAGAAATTCTGTTTATATAAAGCACCACGTAGAGCAAACAAAGAGCACAATCACCATGTGCTTTGCTGCTCAACTATATAACTTTATCAAGAAACAGGAAACTACTTAAAATAAAAGAGCACCCAGTATAAGATCCAAACTTGTAAACACTGCCATCTACTGGCTAAATACTACTGTAGTTGTTGCATAAAAATACATCCCAACAATGAATTCCAACAGGTACACAATATAGAGGCACCTCTTTTGAATAACACAATAATATAGTTGGAAGGGATTTTGGAGGTCTTCTAGTTCAACCTCTGCTCAAGCAGGGGACTCTGTACCATTTTGGACAAATGGCTATCCAGGCTCTTCTTAACAGCTTCCGGTGATGAAGCACTCACAACTTCTGAAAGCAAGCTGTTCCTTTGACCAATTGTTCTCACTGACAGGAAATTTCTCCTTAGTTTCAGTTTATCACAACATTGTCAGAAAAAAGTTCCAGACATAGTCAAGGAGAGAATGCCCTAAATAGCTATAAAGTGGTATCCATCATAAATGGATTTGCAGTATGACCAAGGATTTTGGCTGTTTACAGGAGTTTAGTTGGATAAGGGACCCATTCTGGAGTGCAAAAAATTGGACAGCCACTAGATGTCAGTGACTTGAGGGTTCATCAATGATTAATTTAAAAAAAAGCAGGATCAGCCGAGGAAGTTGCTTTTTAATACTTAATAATAATTGGATAATTAAGAGCAATGCAGTATTTCTTATCAAAATGTTACACTTTGGAAGTATTCGGATCATTTCTAGAGGTGCAGAGTGATTCTACAAAAGTAAGGAATGGAATGTAAACAATATTTATTTAGCTCATGTAACAGGAATGTCACTTTTGAAAGATAATTCAATATAGAGTAAAAGAAAAAAGGTACAGAATCAGTAGAAGATAGAAAACCTCTTGTGCCTCAAAAGTCCTTAAGGCCCTGTCACACTGGCCAACGGATGCAAAACGTTTGTAAAAAGGACACAGCAGACGAGCAAAATGTTCCATCCGTTGTTATCCGCTCTCAAAAGTGCCCCAAATTTGCATAACCAGAGCGGACAACATGGAAAGGAACGGATGGGGGGAGGACGTAGGGCGGATGGAAAGCAGATGCTCCACGGAAGCCTAGCGGATGGAAGCGGATGGCACATCTGCAAGGCTTCCGGGGGAGCACAACAAAGCGGACACGGAATGGAAAGAGCGGATGCCGAGCGGATGCCGAGCGGATAAAGCGGATGCTGCTGCTGGTCCTGCTGGTCCTGCTTTTGCTGCTACTGTTGTTGTTGCTGCTGCTGCTGCTGGTGTGGAGGAGCAGCCCCTACAACCTCAAAGCCCTTCTGATGAGGGCCCATATGGCCCTGCCAAAGGGAGGAAGAGGCAGACGCGTGAACGGGAGAGGAGGCAATACACAATCGAAGAGGAACATGAGGAGGAGGTGCTAGAGTGGCTGAGGGAGAATGAATATCTTTGGCGGAAGGGACACAGGCTCTATTGAGACACCAAGAGGAAGCAGGCCTCTTGGAGAGAGAAGGCAGAGAGCCTGGGCTACACTTCGGAGGTGCTCCTCGGCTGGTGGAAGCACATGCACACCTGGTACGGGAAGCTGCACCTCAAGAAATCTGGCCAGGCCACAGTCAAGCTGACGGACCGGGAGACCTACATGATGGCCAAGTGCAGCTTCTTGGAGGGTGAGATCCGCCACTGAGGAGCAGCCCCTCTCACAATCCTCTCTCTCAGGCAGCCTGCTGAGAGCCAGACCTCTTCTGGCCAAGAGTCAGCTCCTGTGTCCAGGCAGGTATCTGCGGAGCGTGCCACGATGGAGACCCCCCCGACAGCTGTACTACCCGTGGCGGAGCGCGTGGAGGACCCCCTGATGCAGTGAGAGCAAGGAGAGGGCACTTCCACCACAGCCCAACCCGCATCCACCCCCAGCTCCACCTCCACCGAAAGGCAGAGAGGCAGACCGGAGGGGCAGAGCCACACTGTCCTGCTGGAGATCAGGGACACCATCAGGAGCAGCGTAGATCTCCTCTCTCAGCTGGTACACACCGATGCCCCATCCTCCAACCGCAAGCCCTTCCTCACCTACGTCAACCAGACCCTCATGAACATGTTGGAAACCCAGTACCAGGTGGTGAAGGACAGGATCACCGATCTGCTTCACAACCCTCCAGACTGAGATGAACCTGCTCCCACCCAGTCCAGGTCTGCTCCTCCACCCCAGGTGATGTCACTGCCCTTCCAAGGCTTTCCACAGGCCCTCCCCTACCAAGGCTATGGCTACCAGGAGGTCCAGCAGCACAGGCAGCCCTTCCCAGTCCAGGCACAGGTACATCGGATGCCACCGGTGCCACTGATGCCACCGATGCCACCAACGCCACAGATGCCAGCCATGCCACAGATGCCACCCATGCCACCGATGCCACCGACGCCAGTCCTCACCCAGCTGCAGACCAGACAGCCCCACTACACTGCTCCTTCCTCCACCCCACAGCCAAGCCCAGCCTCAGAACATCTGTCATTGGTATTGGGGCTGACACCCCATGTCATGGAGGAAGGGGCTCTCAACATCAAGGTGCTGAGCCAGCTGTCTGAAAGCTTCCTCAACACACCGTCCCCTGTTGTCCTCTCAGGGCCAGGCACCCCAGTGGCGCCTCAGACCAGCACACCAGCAGCAGACACCTCCACAGCACCTGGACCCTTCACCCCTGAGACGATGGGCATGCCTCAGAGTGACTGAGAAGAGTGCCAGAGACTGGGTGGCTACCTGTTGACTTTATTTTTGCTTTGGAAAATGACTCGGGTCATTTTTCTTTTACAGCTTTTTATTAATAAAGATTATCTTTGCTTCACACACTTGCTTCATTTATTTTTTTCAATAAAGTCTTGGTGGAAACTTTTAGAAATGGTTTAAGCCTTTGCATGCTTGTGGAATGGGTAAGGATAGCAGTGGGATGGGCAGGGATACCTGTGGTATGGGTAATAGCTGTGGGATAGATAAACCTCCAGTGCAAGTATAGTGGGACTGTATGGTCCACCCTCCCAGGGGCCACACCTATGGCCCTTTATTATCAATAATAATGTAATCATTCATCCACACATGTCAACATAAACACAACTCTTTATTAAATGCCCTGTTCATTGTAGGCCCACCCAACATACATGGCCCAATCTCATCAGTGTGATGAGACAGGCTGAAGGAAGCATCCATTAATCATCTATCATCCTGTCTTGCCACTCCAGTGCTCCAGCTGGGGAGTTGCACCAGTGTCTCAGGAGGTTGCGCTGCTTCTTCCCTTCATGTGAAGCTCTGTTGGGGCCTTGCACATCCTTAGTGTCTATCAGGTTTCGCCCTTGCCTCCATTCCCCAGGCTCCATGTCCCCATTGCCTTGTTGGATGTCCATGAGCCTGTTCTGCAACACTGGGTAGCAGGTGCGCATGAAATTGTACAGGATGCAGCAAGCTTCCATGATCCTCCTCACGGTCTCTGGGTGATGCTGCATGGTGGTGAGAAGTACCTGGAACCTGTTGGCCAGGATGCCAAAGGCGTTCTCCACCACCCACCTTGCCCTGGACAGCCTGTAGTTGAAGATCCTCTCTTCACGGGCGAGGCATCTGGAGGTATAGGGCTTCATGAGGTAGGTTCTGAGGGAGAAGGCGTCATCCCCCACGATGAAGTAGGGCACATCTTGCGTGTCGTTGGGCAGGGGGTCTGGATCTGGGAAGCCCATGATGAGGTTGCGTTCCAGCCCCTCCTTGAGGTGACTGGCATTGTATACCTGGCCATCTGAAGATGAGCCGTTGCCTGAAGCAACAATGTACATGAACTTGTAGTCAGCATCGACCATGGCGAAGAGGATGATGCTGAAGAAGCCCTTGTAGTTGAAATAAGTGGACCCCGACTTGGCTGGAGCTTTGCAGGCCATGTGTTTGCCATCTATGGCCCCAACGGTGTGGGGGAAGTTCCTCTTCTGATACCACTGCTCTGCAACTTTCTTCCAGCCTTCTTCAGTGGAGGGGCACTGAAGGAGCTCCTCCAGGTATTCTTCGATGACGGCCTGCACCACTTCTCTGACCAGAATGCTGATGGTGTTGTGTGGCACCCTCCAGCCGTACTGCATGCTCCTGTACGTGGTCCCTGAGGCCAGGTGGCGCAGTCAGTGCCACCTTCAGCCTAGGGTCCAGGCTGGACCGGAAGTTGGTGTTTGCCTTGGTCAACCTGGGTCTCAGCCGCTCCACAACTTCGTCAAACATGGCTGGAGGCATCCTCATGAAGTTCTGTAATGCACGAGGGTCTTCGTTCCTCAGCTCCACCATCAGCTTGTTGTACAGTCCGTACTCTGCTCTTCTCCCGATCCATCTTTGGACCCAGACACTTCTTGGCCGCCTCCTTTTCTTCCCGTAGAACAGTTGAAAGAGCCTGTAGATGGCTTCGCACTGTTGCAAAACGATGGTGGCTACCAAAATGACTGTGTTATGATCCATGGTGGACATCAATGGATGCTGTGGAAGAGCAAGAGCCAGATGAAGGCTGCAGAGGTCTGCACAGCAGGGCTGCTGGACTGAAAGTGAGATCCAGGTGAGTTCCTCCCCCTTTTTATAGGCAATATAAGTTTTCCACTAGGTGTCCTTTTGCATCCTCCAGGCATCCTCTAGACAACCTTAATATCCGAGATAGGTCCCCTCTGCAAACGTTTTTTCCTTTTTAAATGCTTTCTTTGCGAGCTGCATCCGCTTTCATCCTTTCTCCGTTCGTGCTACTAACGCTGCACGTTCATTCTGCGTCCGTTTTGCTTCCTCCCTGTGTCCGTTTTCCGCTGGAGCGGATTTGAGTTGCGCAGATGCGCAGCTGATGCCTAGCGGATATAGCGGACGCGTAACGGATGACGACGGGTGTAGAACGGATGTTCCCCTTATGCGTTGCGGATGCAGAACGGACGCATTGGATACATTTTCCGCTCAAAAAGTTTTGAGCAGCTCAAAACTTTTTGAGAGGATGGAACCTCAGTCGATGGATGCTGGACAGATAGAGAGGATGGAAAACGGAGGCAGTGAGTACAGAATGGATGAATCGCGTTAACCAACGGATGGCAAGTGTTTCTCTCCGTTTTACATCCTCTTTCCATCCGTTGGTGCAGTGTGACATGAGTTTTACGTATTAGATAGTTGAGTTAAAAAAAAAAAAAGCAGAATGTTTCTATTTTCAACAGACAGTTGAGAAATTAAAAGAGGAAGAGGGACTTGATCGGTTTGATGCAGGATTATTGCTTTGGTGATTTGATTTGCAAAACAACTGTTTTCATATTCAAATTACTTTAAAAAAATTTCTATAAAATATAATACGATCAAGGAATCCAAGGAAGACTTGATGGTCTTATAATGGAAAGAAGAGAACAATGGAATTGGAAGGGATCTTGAAGGTTTTCTAGTCCAACTCCCTCCTCAAGCTGGAGACTCTATACCCTTCTGGATAAATGGCTGTCCAATCTCATCTTAAAGTCTTCTAGTTTTTAAAAGCATTGTCCATTTTATATACATTGTCCATACTGGGCTTTGACTGCAAGATCCCAGCTGAGGTAACATCCTGGTTTTTTTTAACATCTTCATGCTGGCCTTGGACTAGAAGATCTCCAAGGTCCAATTCAACTCCCGTATATACTCGCATATAAGCCTATCTCGCGTATAAGCCGACTGTTAAAAAACTGCCCCAAAATGAGAAATTTTGCAAAAAACTCACATATAAGCCGACCGCCAAATACCATGGTGTGTTGTTTGGGCTAATAACAAAAGAGTATCAATATGAATGCACTGATGAAGGTTCATTATCAAAGCATTTGTGTAGGAAACAATATTAAGTTAATTACCCGGTATGTAAAGAATCTGATGTTGCACGTGACGATCGCAAACACGAAAGCGGTCACATGAATGACTAACCAATCACAGCGTGTTATGATCAGGCGATAGAAAAAGCAAAATGGAGGCGCCCAGAGTAAAAAAAAATGTGCTTAATTAGACAGAATTATGTTGCATTTTATTTGAGGTACAGTTAAAATTAATATTGAAATTGAGTTGTTGTTTGTCAGAATTAACTTTATTTAGTGCAGTCTCAATTTTTATTGCTGTATGTATGACTGAATGGTAATATCGATGATATTGCGTGATCTGAGAAGTGGTGTCATGTCAGTTCATTTGTGTGAGATTAGATTTGTGCGCGTATAAGCCGACCCCCTAATTTGATTTTTAAAAAATTGAGTTTTAGAGTCGGCTTATATGTGAGTATATACGGTATTCTATTCTATTCTATTCTATTCTATTCTATTCTATTCTATTCTATTCTATTCT
>BLBF01000022.1:9306033-9332009 GCA_015471245.1 Laticauda colubrina | reverse complement strand
TTCTCTTCTCTTCTCTTCTCTTCTCTTCTCTTCTCTTCTCTTCTCTTCTCTTCTCTTCTCTTCTCTTCTCTTCTCTTCTCTTCTCTCCTCTCCTCTCCTCTCCTCTCCTCTCCTCTCCTCTCCTCTCCTCTTTTATTTTTTCTTCTCGTCTTCCCTCCTCCCCTCCTCTGACAGTGAAACGAATATATGTTAGAATTTCATCATTCCATACTGGCAGATCACCAATATGATGTCCATTGGCCCATCAAAAAAGAAAAGATGGACGACTATATTTATGAATAAGACCCCCCATTGTATATTTCATGGGTTAGAGGGGAGAGGAGAATGGAGATTGAAATTTCCTGAGAATTTGGCTCCATCTTCGCAGGTTAGATTTATGAGGAAAAGCTTTTTAAAAATGATGTGCTGAATTGTCAACAAAGACTTGAATACTGGCACACAACTTTATAGAAGAAAAATGAACAGAAAATTACATTTGACTGACTCTGTCATATTTCTTATGTCGCACCAGTAAGCTTGAAGCCAATACTTACATTAATTATGACTGAAAATTTTCCGATGCCACTCAAAATATTGAACCAAATTCCTGCAAGAAAGCATAAAGCTTTGTTAAGTTAAGCATAAAACTTTGGTCAAGTTCTCGTTAAGCAAATTCTGAACACAGGTAGTCCTCAACTTATAACCATAATTAAACCTTCAATTGTGGTCATAAGTGGAAATGGTCATTAAGTAGATCATCATGTGACAGTGCTCAATTTCAAAACCTTCTTTATGGCAGTTGTTAAGTGAACATTGCAGGTATAAAATGAATGCCTTGATCATTAACTTGTTTGTTACGACTCGTCATTTGCTGGAAATTTGTGTCCCCCCTTTGTGTCAAAAATGTTGTAAATCACAATCACATGACCACAGTCATGCTGCAAATGGATATCAATGAGGACTAGTTGACTAGTGCCCAAAATGCAGTCACATGACCACAGAGAGAATGTGTCATGCCTTTGTTGGAGTCTGAATCGGAGGAGGAAACTGAACAGTTGACAGGGAGTGGGCTTCGTTGGCTGTGGAGGAGGCTGGGGAAGGGCAAAGTCCGGCTGGGTAGAGCTAGGAAGAGTTAGAACAAGGGAGAGGGAGTTCAGAAGAAGACCCAGGCCCATGCCCTCTTTATCCTAGGGCATGCAGGGAGGAACGGAGAAGGGAGCAACATAGGTTGCGTGGCTTATGGGGGAGGAAAGGGCCTCGATTCCTTTCATTAGGCACACCTGGGAAGAGAGTTTAAAAGAGATGCAAGCTGAGGATGGCATTTGCTGGGAGCATATGTGATTTTATCTTGTGTTAACTTTTGTTATCTGTGTTCCTGGAATCCTCCCAACCGGGGTTGAATTACTGATATTCCTTCATGTCTCGAATTACTTTTTCAAGGTCCGATGTAACTTAGAACAGTTTTAAGTGGCCCATCGTAAGTTGAGACTGCCTACATCATATTTCTCTGAACACAGTTTTCTTAATCTTTATTATTTTAAAAAATAAACAACCTTCATACCTATATCCTTTGCTCTCACAGTATCGGGCCTTCTTAGTTCAGTCACAAACTTTTTGGCATCGAGTCGAACTTCAATGACATTGTTCAACAAGGCAAACACTGGAGCCAGAGGAAAGGAGGCCACAAAGAGAGTCACAAAGCCAAACTGTATGACTAGAAGACAATAAAGGAGGAGGAGGAGAGGGTTGTGAAAGGAGGGATAAATGACCACTATAAACATTTCAGGTGGCAGGTATCTCCTTCTAGAGAAGGTGTATTCTCTGACTTGGATCTAGGGGTAGGCTGCCTGCGTCCCTCCTGAGCTCCATTTTTGCTGGCAGAGGCACTGTGAGCTGGTCCTTTGCTGTTTCTAAGGCCAGATCTAAGTACTCTGTGGGTCGGATCCAGCCCATGGACCTTGAGCTTGACACCCCTGACTTAGAGAGTGCTGTAAAACAGGGGTCGCCAACCTTTTGGGCATCAGGGACCACCAAACTCATAATTTTAAATCCCATGGACCAGAGACTCTGGGAAAATCCCAAAAAAAGTCTGCAGGAAAATTCCCCACCCCATTTTTCGACCAATACATCATTCTTTATTTGGGATTACAGCTCCGTTCTCAGGGGGAGAGAGAGACTTTTGGCTTCATGCAAGGAAAGCAGCAGAAGCTGCAGAAGTCTTTCTTTCTTTCTCTCCCCCAAACTTTGCCAGAAATGACTCTTTGTGAGACTTGTCATGCCAGCACAGCCTCTTGGAGCAGGATGCTTTACAAGGTCCCAAAGACCCATTTCTAGCGGAATTTGGGGGAGAGAAAGAAAGACTTGCTGCTTTCCTTGCGTGCAGCCAAAAGCAGAAAAAGAAAGAAGCAGAAAGAAGCAGTCTGGTGGCAAGGCAAGGCATGTGGGGCGAATGGGGCAAGTTCCCCTCTCCACCCTTTTCCCCTTCCCCTCACTACCATATGTTGTTTGCAATGCTAATGATGCAAGCCTTGTGTTCCCATGGGCCATGTGGGTGGTGCAGCCTTGTGTTCTTGTGCAGCCTGGATTAATTGCTTTGGGGTTGCTTTGGGGGTGACATTACTCTGCAGACCATCAACATTTTCTTGTGGACCACCTGTGGTCCCTGGCCCACTGGTTGGTGACCACTGCTGTAAAGCATTATGGAGTGATATGTAAGTCTAAATACTATTGCTATTACCTGATTTACTATTATTATAATTATTATGATAAAAGAATAAAATACAGATTAAATTTAAAGAGCTTTGGATTTGGTCATCGATAATACACAGTTGCTTGTTGTTTAACCAACTGTGGAGGAATCTGACATTTTCTTGCGTTGTTCTCCTTCTGTCCTAGAGACCAGATGTGACAGTTCAACACCATGTTTATCAGCTCCAAGGCCTTTAGTTTCATCACATCACTGTTTTATGACTTCTAATTTGTTGTGAAAACGCTCTCCTGTATTTTGCAGCCCAGAAACCTTTTGAAATTCTAGTACCGGCAATGATTTCCCATGAAAAAAATTTTTTGGGGGGTGGCGATTAATATATACAACATGTCTCCACGTGCTGCCCCCAAAAGAAAACATTCAAATCCTAGAATGTCATGAAGATTAGAATGGAATGTGGTTTCTCTCTTTAAGGACGTTTAGTTTGTTGACGTCTGGGGATAGAGCAAGTTTTGATGGTTTTTCCTGCTTTGGGGAAAACATTTCCACAGCTTCAAAATTAATTCTGCTGGATTAAGAGGTACTGAATTTAATTCTGTCTTTGCCTGATGTTTATCAGAAGGACAATCTTACTGTCTCCAAGACAAAAAACAATTAATTGCGTTTTATTGATTGTTTTCCCCAAAAGATTTCCTGGTCTATTTCTGTGGTATGAGTAGTTCTCGATTTATGATCACCATGGAACCAAAGATGTCTGTTGTTAAGTGAGACATAAGTGAGTTTTGTCCCATTTTATGACATTTCTTGCTCCAGTTGTTAAGTGAATCACTGTGGTTGATGAATCAGTAACTTGATTGTTAAGTGCATCTGGGTTTCCAATTGACTTTGCTAATCAGGCAGTCACAACAGGGGACATATGACCTTGGGACACAGCAATGATCGTAAATATGAATCAGTTGCTGAGTGTCTGAATTTTGATCACATGATCATGGGGAGGCTGCGAAGGTTGTAACTATGAAAAATGGTCTTAATATAAACAAGATGAAAATTGGGAACGTGAGTTTTATCTTCTTATGGATATCAGGCAATGCCGAAGAAAGGCATAGGATAGTGGTGGCTAACCTTTTTGGGCTTCTGTGCCAAAAAATGTGAGCATGCTTGCACACTTGCACTTGCGTGCCGGCACCCAGAAGGCAATGTGCGCCCCCCATGCGCCCAACACATGTGTACTGAACATGAACTGCTTGGAACTGGGCCACAGAAGTGGTAGGCGGGTGAGTGAGCGTGCATGTGTATCCTCACTTGTGTGAGCAGCGAGCAACCATATGTGCACATGCTCCAGTTGTATGAGTGGCAGGCATGCTTATCTGTGGCTCACGCAAATGGAGCTGTGCAGGGAACCATCTCTCCCCACCCCCAACTGGTTTGCAAAGCTGGAAAGATTGGGGAAGTCTGGTATAGAGACTTACTATTCACCTCCTGTGATATTGTTGCTAACCCTCTGTTAATACAGCCTAGGATTGTGTTGAGAAGTTGACAAGCACAGGGGTCACAAACTTTTTGGACCTCAGGGACCACCAAACTCATAATTTTAAATCCCATGGACCCTGGGAAAATTCTAAAAAATGTCTTCAGGAAAATTCCCCACCCTGTTTTCCTACTGATTGATCATTCTTTATTTCAGATACTGAAATTGCAGGATACTGTCTCCAGCTCCATTCTTGGGGAGAGACAGAGAGAGAGAGACTTTTGGCTTTATGCAAGGAAAGCAGCAGAAGCAGCAGAAGTCTTTCTTTCTCTCGCCCAAACTTTGCCAGAAACGAGTCTTTGTGAGACTTGTCACACCAGCACAGCCTCTTAGAGAAGGATGCCTTGCAGGGTCCCAAAGACTCATTTCTGGAAGAGTTTGGGGGAGAGAAAGAAATACTTTTGCTGCTTTCCTTGTGTGCAGCCAAAAGCAGAAGAAGAAAGAAGCGGACCACCAACATTTTCTCACGGATCACTAATGGTCCCCAGCCCACTAGCTGGTGACCACTGGGCTAGCAGGTACTGTGTTGGCTAGAAGCTTCCTTGTTCCCAAAAGGTGCTTCCCTTGCTATTTTCCTGACAATGGTGAGATGGACTTTAAACTATCTCCCAAGTTTGGAGAATTAGGTAATTAACACTTTGATTTCAAGCAGTTATTGAGCGGAATTAATGCCTTCCAGCATAAACTACCTGTTTGACCTGAAGAGAACTTTTACTCAATTAATGGAAGACTATTAGTAGACATTTGCCCTGAGAACAATTTAAAGCCAGATGTTTAAAGTATGTAGGATTTCCAAAGGAGAACATTTTCAACATTTGCCAAATTTTATTTGCTCTGGCACAGATCCCCAGCAGAATACCTCACCTCCTTGTCCTCTGGCCATAAAGCCACACACACAAAAGGAAAGAAAAGGTGTGCCATAAAAAGACACGTGTTTCTGACAGTTCCTAACAAAATGTCAAAACAAGTCTTACATTATATTTATATTAATGCCATCCGCTGCTGAAACGTTACATTAAAAAACCCTCAGGGGTAATTTTCCTCTGAAAAATACCTCAGGAATATATATATATTTCAAAATATGTAGAACTTGTGCAGCCTGGCACTCAGACAAATCAGCCATCAACAGATACATAGGGATAAAACAACATCTACATATCATTCAAAAGAGATAAAAATAAAATAAAATAAAAAAGAAACAAAAAGACCAAAATGCTTCCTCACCAGCAATCAACAACAAGATATGCACAGTTTAACATCAAGATTAATACTAAATCAATAATTAAGCAGTAAACAAAAATCCAATTAAGGAACTGCCAACTCAGGCAACAAACAAACAGTAAATAACAGCTTAATCAAGGAACCAACAAGAACACTCTCATCAACATTGAGAGGACAAACCACTGGTATATAAACTGAGAGCAAATCCCACTCTCTCTAGCACTGATGATGTTACTTCGTTGGATAATGAAATGTCTGGAAGAAAACAACCAAGCTCAGAGAGCACCAAGGACCCTATAAATAAGAATTTTAATTCTGTAAAAAAAAGAATGAAAAGAAACAGACAGATATTTTTAGTGCAGAAGCAAAATGGATCCCAGTTATACTGAACCGCTCTCCTTCATTCAAACAGCCAAGGAAAATCATAGGGCTGTTTATTCTTCTTTGTTAGACACATCTAAAACAGGTTTCTCACCTGCAGCTTTAAGATGTGTGGACTTCAACTTTATGATGGGTGGACTTCCACTCCCACAATTTTGGTTGGGGAATTCTGGGAGTTGAAGTCCACATGTCTTACAAGTTGAGAAGGTTGAGATACACTGATCTTAAAAGGAATAGCCAAATCCGAAGGGCACCTTCTACTATAAGAACCAGAGATCCCAGCCTCCTTCTTCAACAGGATGTTGAAAGTTGATTTAAGGCAGGGGTATCAAACTGGATTTCTTCGAGGGCCAGATCAGCACTGTAGTTCTCCTCTGTGGGCCAGTGGAGGGGAGGGAGATGAGATGGATGCCTCCTGCAGCACCCTGCCGCCCAAAATGTGGCACGGGGAGGGGGCTCGCGTGTTCCCCCATGCCCTGTTTCAGCCAGCAGAGGGCTACAGGCTATCCAGGCTGAAAATGGGACACAGGGGGGAGGCATATGTCCAAGGGGGTAATCAGCGGGATCTGACCAGTTCTGGAGAACCAGTAGCGGAAATTTTGAGTAGTTTGGAGAACTGGCAAATCCCACCTCTGACTGGCCCCGCCCCCATCTATTCTCTGCCTCCCGAGTCCCAGCTGATCGGCTGGGTCTTCTTTGGTTGCCCTGCACAGGAGAACAGAGCTGGAAAGCAGGTTAGTGGGGTGGGGAGGGAATGGGGATTTTGCAGTATCCTTCCCCTGCCATGCCTACCAAGCCACCAAGCTATGTCTACAGAACTGTTAGTCAAAATTTTTTGAATTGCACCACTGGCATGCATGTCCCTCTGGTAGCCTGTTTTGGCTGCCAGAGGCACCATGGGCTGGTCCTTTGCTATTTCCAGGCTGGTCCCGTGGGCCAGATATAATTACCTCATGGGCAGAATCCAGCCCAGGGGACTTGAGTTTGACACCCCTGATCTAAGATCATCAGATCAAATGAAATCAATTGAGCCTTCTGCCTCTAGGAGCTTCTACCCTCCACGCTCCAGAAGGTACGTGTCCAACAGAACTGTTTATTGCTCATACAGTACGAAGGATGCGTTTTTCGGACAGCCTGACACTGGGGAGTTACAACAAAGGGAAGTTGGGGATGTCTTAAATCTTGGACAAGCAGGTTTTGAGAGAAAGCGAAGAGGGATTTATGGGCGCCCCAATCTTACTCATTTCCATGTACTCCGGGGTCAGCCCTGTGAATGGTTCCAAGACGTAATCCAGCTCCCATTGCTGAGGCTGCTTAGATGGATCTGAATGGCTTTCCTTCTGCTCCGACCTGTCATCTTTTAGTTTACGGAACAGTTTCTTTAATTTCCTGGAAATGTAAAACAGCACGCCATTAACTCAATTGAAGAGGGTGGGGAAATCATTCTGTTTTTAAGGGACTTTGTGCACGACAGATCTTTGCACTCTCTCTCCTTCTGTCTCTCTCTCTCTCTCACACACACACTCTCTCTGTGCCATCTGGCACCACAGATACAGGGTAATTCTTTCCGTTTGTGATTTAGAAAGCCCCAGCTTTCTTTCTCTCTGTGAGTGTGTGTGTGTGTGTGTGTGTGCACGTGCGCATGCGTGTGTGTGTGTGCTTTTAAAATCCCCTGACGCGGATGTCCTTTTGAAAGTCTTCCAATAATACACTTTTACTCTGCTTCCTTTTGTGCGGTCATTTTTTTGAAGCACCTCGAGAAATTAAATCAGGTGATCCAGAGGGGAACAATTCATGAAAATGATCCATTTTTTAAAAAAACAATGGTAACCACCCTTCTCTTGAGAATTCCAGGAGAAAGCTCACGGGGATGTATTTAGGTGTGTATGTATAGGTAGTCCTTGACTTACAAGCTGTCATGCACCTGTCAGAGTCTGAATCCAAGAAGGAAGATGAACAGCTGAAAGGGAATAGGAGTGTGGCTCCATTGGCTGTGGAGGAGGCTGAGGAAGAGCAAAGTCCAGCTGGGCAGAGCAGGGAAGAAGTAGAACAAGGGAGAGGGGGTTCAGAGGAAGACTCAGGCCCATCCCCTCTTCATCCTAGGGCACACAGGGAGGAATGGAGAAGAGAGCAATGTGGGTTGCATGGCTTAAGGGGGAGGAAAGGGCCCTGATACCCTTCATTAGCTGTAGCTGGGAAGACAGTTGATAAAGGCAGGCTGTGTGTGGCAGGCTGCATGTGGAAAGGCTGCATATGGCAGGCTGCTGGGAGCAAACGTGACTTTATCCTTGTTGTCGTAGCTTATATGTGTTCCTGGCATCTTCCCAACTGTGTGAGTTTTGCCATGCCTTCAAGTCTGAAATTCTCGCTCCTGCCCGCCCAAACTAAGTACTTCAGTTTGGCTTGATTGGACTTAAAGTTACAGTTTGTGTTGACCATGTTTTGGAATTAATTTTCTGCAGTCAAAGGCTGTTCCTGGGAGAGTTTTTCTCCAGCCAGAAGGTAACCTGGACATTGGGGGCAAAGTTGGATTATCTGACTGTGTTGCCTTTGTGCCATGCCCCAGGTCATCACACAAAGCACTCATTTAGTGGCCAAAGCTACAATGGCACTGAAAAGAAAAGGATTTATGAGCAGTTCTCACACTTAAAACCCTTGCAGCATCCACATAGTTATGTGGTCCAAATTTGAGCACTTGGCAAATGGCGTGTATTTGTTGTGACCCGCCGGTGGTTGGCAGAGCTTGCAGCAGAGTCGGACAGTAGTGAGGAGGTTGGGGAGGAACCTGGGCCAGTCTTGGAGGCTGAGGAAGGCTCGGACAAGGGCTCTGCATCAGAGACAGAGATGGGGCCAGGGCAGTCTGGCAGTCCTCAACTGCCTTTGGGCTCAGACAGCCGTGAGGCTGGGGATCATTTGGAACCAGTTCCCAGCCTGCGCATGCACAGAGCTACTAAAAGAAAGGAGCAATTAAGGATTCAGGGTCAATGTGGGAGCAAGGCCACAGGTGGATGATGAATGGCCCCCTCCCATCAGGATTAAAGAATGAGCAGGAAACAACTTGCTTGTTTTGGTCGTGTGTTTGTCCCAGCATTGTGGATTTTGGTCTGTAAACCCAGTTCTCCCTGTCAAGAGTGAGTGTGGAACTGTTCACTGGGCAGCATTCCAGGATTGCTATCAGTTGGAGATAATTAGTCCACCTTTGCATGAATGTGTGCCAAGCCGTTGGCTGACTGTGAATAAACTAATTCATAGTATTGTAAATGAAGAGGTTTTTGCCGGGACTTCGAATTGACTGAGTGCCTTTGGGTGAGGCCTAGGACAGAACAGTATTTAGGACAGCAACTGCAATAGCACTCAGATTGATATACAACTTCATAGGGCTGTACAGCCCTCTCTAAGCAGTTTACAATGTCAACATATTGCCCCCAACAATCTGGGTCCTCATTTTACCCACCTTGGAAGGATGGAGTCAAACTTGAGCCTGGTGAGATTCGAACCACCAAATTGCAGGCAGCCAGCAGTCAGAAGAAGTAGCCTGCAGTACCGCAGTCTCACCACTATGCCACCATGGCACTCTGCAAACCATGGTTGTAGCATTGCAGGCTATAGTGGGAGTATCATTTGCAACCTTCCTAGGAGCTTCTAAGTCAAATCAGATTCATATTGTAGTTCACGGCAGCCAATGCAGATGGCAGCAGAGTTGGACAGTGAGGAAGAAAGGGGACAAATCAGGGAGTCTGGAGAGGACTTGGACGAGGGTCCTGTGTCTGATGCAGGGATGGGACCAGGATCATCTGGGAGTGGGGTGTTGCCTTTGGAGCCTTTGGAGTCTGGCAACAGCGAGGCAAAGGACCCAGGGGAGCCTGTTCCCAGTGTGCGTATGTGCGTAGAAGGCGAGAGCAGCTGAAGCAGAAGGGACAACTTGAGAGTAAGGCTGGGAGGTGATTGCCCCTCTCATAAGGGATAAAAGTCAGACCTCAATGACAAACTCTTTGCAGGAAGCAAAGTAACTCAATAGATTCCGACTCCTTTGAAGCTCTGCATACTCTGGTTGTTTTTTTCTGATACTTTGGGTGGGTTCTGTTATAATTACTTTGGAGACTTTTGTTTTTGGCAGCATTCCCCAGCACTGACAAGCATGGGCTTATCTTGGGGAACTCTTTATAATTAGTTCTGCTGGAAATGAAAGTAATTCTCAGTGTTGCATTAAAATAAGTTTTGCTGTTCAAACAAGCTCATGTTTCGTTACATTTGACGAAGCCTGGGCCAGAACAAATTCGCTTAACCACCATATCATTCACTTGTTAAATCGAGGACTATCTGTATCATTGAGGGCAGCCAATGCTCCAGGCCTCCAAACCCACAAAAAGGGCAATGGCAATGGCAACGGCACTTGAACTTACACTAGTAGTCCTTGACTTAAGACCACAATTGAGCCCAAAATTTCTGTTTGTTAAGGGAGTTTTGACCCATTTTAGCGCATTTCTTTCCACAGTCATTCAATGAATCACTGCAGTGGATAAGTCAGTAACCTGGTTGTTAAGTGAATCTGGCTTCCCCATAGACTTTGCTTGTCAGAAGGTCGTAAAAGGCAATCATATATAACCCTGGGACACAGCAACGGTCATAAGTATGAACTGGTAGCCAAGCATGTGAACTTTCATCCCATGACCATGGGGATGCTTCAAAGATGTAACTGAAAAACGGCCGTAAATCACTTTTTTTCAGTGCCATTGTAACTTTGAATGGTCACTAAGTGAACCATTGTAAGTTGAGGACTACCTGTATATAATTTCATAGTGCTTTATAGCCCTCTCAAAGTGGTTTACAGAGTCAGTCTCTTGCCCCCAACAATCTGGGTCCTCATTTTATCAGAAGGATGGAAGGCTAAGTCAACCTTGAGCCGGTGAGAATCAAATTCCTGGCAGTGGGCAGAGTCAGCGTGCAATACTGCATTCTAACCACTGCACCACCAGGAAGGAGAATGAGAAAGGAAGGAAGGAAGGATAATATTTAGGTTTATATACCACTTTAAAGAGCTTTACAGACTTTTCTAAGCAGAGTCAGCTCTAACAGAGTCAGCCTCTTGCCCCCAACAATCTGGGTCCTCATTTTACCCACCTCGGAAGGATGGAAGGCTGAATCAACCTGGAGCCAGACAGGATTGAACTCTAGGTGGTGAGCAGAGTTTGCCTGTAATACTGCATTCTAGCCATTGTGCCACCAGGCCCACCCACACTGCATGCTAATGTTTCCAGTCTTGTGGCACAGAAAAAAGAAAGAGAGAGAGAGCAGCTGAAATACTTACGGGACGCCTATTTCAAATATATTATTCTGAATCAGCTGTTTCCCCAACATGATGATGCTGAGCTGGATGCAAAGTTCCATCAAGCATCCCCCAGGGGCACACTGCAATGGACAAGAAACACACAGGGAGACATGAAAATCAGGCACAACAACCTCCTGGCAGTGTATATACAACACCTAAGTCTAACTAAAAGCATTGCAATTCCAAGCTAACCAAAAGGTGCTTTTTCAAGAGGCAGCTGGGCTTTCTAGGTTTTTTTTTTCTTTGAAGACATTTCGCTTCTCATCCGAGAAGCTTCTTCAGTTCTGACTGGATGGTGGGGAATGGAAGGATTTATACTCCTTGCAGATAGCTGGTCATTTGTGTTCTTTTTGGAGAGTTGTTGAGGCCACCTGGAGGTTTATTTGTGTTTCATGAATGGTGCAAATGGGTGTGGAGCTTTCTTGGAACTGCTGAAAGGACTGTGTTGTGCCCCTGTTGGAGTCTGACTCCAAGGGAAAAGAGAAACAGCTGACAGGGAGTGGGAGTGTGACTCTGGATGTTGTGAAGGAAACTGGGGAAGGGCACAGGTCGGATGGGCATTCAGAAGAAGACCCAGGCCCATCCCATCTTCATCCTAGGGCACACAGGGAGGAGAGGATAAGGGTGAGTGGCGTGGTCTCCAGAGGAGGAAGGGGCCCTGATCCCCTTCATGGACTGCAGTTTTGACGGTTGTTTAAAAGGACAAACTGCACATGGCTCAGTGCTGGAAGCAAAGCGTGAAATAATTCTAGTCTTTCAGTTCTTATCTGAGTTCTGGCATCCTTCCCAATGAGTGTATTTCGATATCTGTGAATGTCTTCAAGCCTTTATCCTGCCTTGTCTCATTAATCGCTTCAGTGTGGTTTGTGTTCTTTCTATTTATAATTTATATGTATTTTGAGTTTGAATGCAATTTCTTCCTTTTCACAACTGTTTGTGGAGGAGTTTTTTCTCCAGTCAATGATAATTGGACCTTTGAAGCCAAGCTGAAGGGACTTCACCTGTTTTTGTGACCTTGTTGCTTTTGTATCCCACCCTGGGTCATCACAGGACTGTGTTGTAGACTGGAGATAGAAGATGTCATATTCTTCCCCCTCTGTGGAGAGAGGGCTCTTCAATTTTGACATAGATTGGCCTCTTTGACCCCTCTTTCAAACCTGCAGATGGACTTCTGAATCTTGTCCTGGTGGGTTTGTTCTCCTATGTTGTGCCATGCGTTTTGTTTCCCCAAATGTACAGCTCTGCATGTGGCTCACTGCATTGTACTGCACATACCACATTACTCAGTGTGTGTCTGGGTGTGGACACCAAAACCCCAGTCAGAGCTGAAGAAGCTTCTTGGATGAGAAGTGAAATGTCTTCAAAGAAAAACAAGAAAGTCCCATTGCCTCTTGGAAAAAAGCACTTTTGAGTTTGATATAGATGACCTCTTTGACCTCTCTTTCAAACCAGAGGTCCTCTCTGTACAAAATGTGGTCCTTGTTGTCTTCAATAGAGTGGCCTTTGTCTTTTAAATTCAGATGGACTGCTGAATCTAATCCTGATGGTTTTGTTCTCCTGTGTTGTGCCATGTTGTTGCTGTGTGGCACCCAGCCTGGTGCTTTAACCACTACTACCAAGTGCCTCTCATAATCTCCATAATTATGCTTAATAGGGTTGGGGAGAACAGATCAGATACAATTCAAGCCATGCATTATGCTGGGTATTTTTAATGTTTCCATAGCGTTTTTCTTGCTGAAATAGTTCTAGAGAAACCAGAAATGACTGGAAAGACTAGAAAAGAAGAAGAAAAAAAGACCAATTTTGGGGGGTTTGAATCTATTGTCAATCAATTTCAGCGAGTATTTTAATTTAATTTTATTTTAATTCCGATGATGTTTCTGACATTATGCTGGTAACATAATGCTAACCACAAGGTTTGGAAATTATAACCTCAGGGATCGCAGCAGTGCCATGAAAGTTCAGATAGATTTTAACAAAAAAAATGTTCAGCGTAGAAGATTAGTCCTTGACATATGACCACAACTGAGCCCAACATTTATGTTGTTAAACAAGGCAGTTCATAAGTGAGTATTGCCTTATTTTATGACCTTTCCTGCTACAGTTGTTAAGTGAATCACTGAAGATGTTAAGTTACTAACACGGTTGTTAAGGGTATCCGGCTTTCCCTACTGACTTTGCTCATCAAAAGGTAGCAAAAGGAGATCACATTAACCCCGGGACGCTGCAACCGTCATAAATATGAGTCAGTTGCCAAAGCATCTGAATTTTGATCAAGTGAAAATAGGGGGGGTACTCCATGTGAAAAATGGTTTTAAGCAGTGGTGGGATTTAAATTTTTTCACTACCGGTTCTGTGGGCATGGCTTGGTGGGTGTGGCAGGGGAAGGATACTGTCAAATCTCCATTCCCTCCCCACCCCATTAACCTGCTTTCCATCTCCGTTCTCCTCTGCAGGGAAACCAAAAAAGACACAGCCAATCAGCTGGGACTCAGGAAGCAGAGAATAGATGAGGGTGGGGCCAGTCAGAGGTGGCATTTGCCGGTTCTCCGAACTACTCAAAATTTCCACTGCCGGTTCTCCAGAACTGGTCAGAACCGGATGAATAACTACCTCTGGTTTTAAGTCACTTTGTTCAGTGCCGTTGCAAACTTCGAATGGCCACTAAATGAACAGCTGTAAGTCAAGGACTATCTGTATGGGCAATTACCTCTTCCATTCGGTAACCAGCAAACATGTAGACATACTGCCCAGGGCGTCCCACAAACCTGAGGACAGACAGATAAACAAGAGAAATCAGTAACAGAAAAATATACCCGTGATTATATACTTCTATAAAAGAAAAGTTATTTTTTAAAAAAACATGAACACATAGTATAAATCCTTCCATTCTCCACCATCCAGTCAGAGCTGAAGAAGCTTCTTGGATGAGAAGTGAAATGTCTTCAAAGAAAAAACCCAGAAAGTCCAGTTACCTCCTGAAAAAGCACTTTTGACACAACCATGACTTGAATGACTGAGAATCTCTTCAGACTTTTATCCATATAATTTGGGAAGAACACCCTTGGAATGGCGTGGGAGTAGGAATGGATTTCCAGAGGGGAAAAAATTGCAGACTACAGGAACCAGGAGTACCACTCAGGTGACCCTGAGGACACAGATAAACCTCCAAGTGGCCTCAATGACCTCTAAAAGGATGCAAATGACCAACTGTCTGCAAGGAATAATAAATCTTTCCTTTCCCCACTATCCTGCCAGAGCTGAAGAAGCTTCTTGGATCAGAAGTGAAATGTCTTCAAAGAAAAAAAAAAACAGAAAGTCCAGTTGCCTCCTGAAAAAAAGAACCTTTGGGACAACTATGACCAGGATAACTGAGAATCTCCATAGACATGTTTTTAAAAAACAGTGGGCTTTCTGTTTATCCCAGCAGCTATTTCCATTAGGGGAGGCAGCCTGCTGCAAACCCTCTTTTTTTTTTTTGCAAGCAAGCAAACTTTGTGGGGAAACAGGGCCATCTTCAGGTAGAAACTCCTGGGGAATATTTTTTGGGAATGGTGATGTAAGATTCTAGGCTTTTTTTTACAGGTACATCCATCACTTCCCAGGATCTCCTGTAGCCTCCTGTCTGGTTTTTCTGACCATGATTCTGCCGAAATCCTGTTGCTCCTTTACTGGGCAAATTGAAGAGGATGATTTTAACCAGTTTTTCAAAGAAGGAAAACCTGAAATGGTTTGGAAACCTGATTTAAGCACAGCATTTCCGGCAAGGAAAGGAAACTTCTCATCCTCCAAAGCAGATGTCCACCCTGGAAAATATCTTCATTTACAACTTAGATGAGGGAATAGAAGGGGAACTTACTAAATTTGCAGATGATACTAAGCTGGCAGGAATAGCTAACACCCAAGAAGATAGGCTCAAAATCCAGATGGATCTTGACAGACGAGAACACTGGGCCCTATCTAATAAAATGAAATTCAATGTAGAGAAAAGTAAAGTCCTACACTTAGGCAAAAAAAAACCAAAAGTACACAAATAGACTGGGCGAAACCAGGCTCAATAGCAGGAACTGTGAGAGGGATCTTGGAGTCTTAGTGGACAACCAGCTAAACAGGAGCCAGCAGTGTGCAGCAGCTGCCTAAAAAGCTAATGCAATCCAAAGTTGTATTAATGGAGGGAAACAATCAAGATCAAGGGAGGTACTAATACCACTCTATAAAGCCTTAGTAAGACCACACCTAGAGTACGGCACCCAGTTTTGCCGGTTTGTTCACCACATTATAAAAAAGATGTTGAGACTCAAGAAAAAGTGCAGAGAAGAGCAAGCAAGATGATTAGGGGACTGGAGGCTAAAACGTATGAAGAACAGTTTCAGGAACTGGGCCTGGCTAGTCTAGGGAAGAGAAGAACCAGAGGAGACATGATAGAGGTCTTCCAATATTCGAGGGGCTGCCATAAGGAGGAAGGAGTCAAACTATTTTCTGAAGCACTTGTAGGCCAGACAAGGTATAATGGATGGAAACTGAACAAGGAGAGATTCAACCTTGAAATTCAACCTTGAAATTCAACCTTGAAAATTCAACCTTGAAATAAGGAGAAACTTTCTGACAGTGAGAACAATCAACCCATGGAACAGAAGTTGCCCTTGGAAGTTGTGGGAGCTTCATCACTTGAGACCTTCAAGAAGAGATTGGACTGCCATTTGTCAGAAATGGTGTAGGGTCTCCTGCTTTGGCGGGGGGGGTTGGATTAGACGTTCTACAAGGTCCCCTCCAACTGTGATTGTCTGTTATCTGAAAACTAAGGCCCAGGTGTCGCTCTGCAGCTCAGACTTTCAATGGGGCTGCCCATAAAAAAAAAATAAAAAAAAAATAAAGGAGAATTTGCGGATGGCCACGTGCCCACTTGGTGACATTTTCAGACCTCCCAAGATATCTGGCATGGAAAACAAAAGCAGTCCGTTTTCTGCTCGGCACAAAAACCCCATGCGCGTTTCATGTCCTTAGGAAGACCATGCCAGGAATTCGGTGGATGGAAAGAGAAAGGTTTCTCTGATTCTCCCGGCGGGCTAGGATGAATCCAAGAAACACCCCCCCACACACACTAAACAGCACATGCCTGGGGCTGAACTGCTGTTCCTCCAAGTGTGTGATTCTTCCCTTTTTTTCTTCTCCAGCCTCCTCTCCCCCCAGACACTTTGGGAAAGAAAGATCAGGATATGCAAAGATCTGTTTGATGGACACTGTTAAAACTTTTGCAATTTGGTTTTTTTTTTCCCCCTTGGGTCCAGTTGGGTCCGATTCACAGACCGTCTCTGCAAGTTTTTTTGGCAAGGTTTTTCCCGAAGGGGTTTGCCATTGCCACCTTCCTAAGACTGAGAGAAGGGGACTGGCCCAAGGCCTTACCTGGTGGCCCCCAACCTTTTGGGCACCAGGGACTGGTTCCTTGGAGAGAGATTTTTCCACTGACTGGAAGGGGGTGTGGTTTCGTGTTCTGCCTGCATCCCACGGATGCAGAAATGGTATTCAGCCACCCATTTAGTGGCCTGTTGAAACCCAAAGATGCTTTTTTAGGAGGCAACTGGAGTTTCCTTTTGTTTTTCTATTGAAGACATTTCACTTCTCATTCAAGAAGCTTCTTCAGCTATGGCAGGCTGGTGAGGAATGGAAGGATTTATATTGCTTGCAGATAGATGGTCATTTGTATACTTTTAGAGCCACTTGGAGGTTTATCTGTGTCCTCAGGGTCACCTGAGTGGTACTCCTGGTTCCTGTAGTCTGCAATTTTTTCCCCTCTGGGAATCTATTCCTACTCCCACACCATTCCAAGGGTGTTCTTCCCAAATTGTATGGCTAAAAGTCTGAAGAGATTCTCAGTCATTCAGGTCATGGTTGTGTCAAAAGTGCTCTTTCAGGAGGTAACTGGACTTTCTGGGTTTTTTCTTTGAAGACATTTCACTTCTCACCCAAGAAGCTTCTTCAGCTCTGGCATAATAGTGGGGAATGGAAGGATTTATATTCCTTTATGTATTTATGTATGTTATATATATTGTACACTCCTCAAAAAAATAAAGGAAACACAAAAATAAGACATCTTAGATCTGAATGAATGAAATATTCTCATTAAATACGTTGTTCATTATATAGTTGAATGTGCTGACAACAAAATCACACAAAAATTATCAATGGAAATCAAATTTAGTAACCCATGGAGGTCTGGATTTGGAGTTACACTCAAAATTAAAGTGGAAAAAAACACTACAGGTTGATCCAACTTTGACATAATGTCCTTAAAACAAGTCAAAATGAGGCTCAGTAGTGTGTATGGTCTCCACGTGCCTGTATGACCTCCCTACAATGCCTGGCGGATGGTCTCCTGAGGGATCTCCTCCCATACCTGGACTAAAGCATCCCCTAACTCCTGGACAGTCTATGGTGCAACATGGCGTTGGTGGATGGAGCGAGACATGATGTCCCAGATGTGCTCAATTGAATTCAGGTCTGGGGAACAGGCGGGCCAGTCCATAGAATCAATGTCTTCATCTTGCAGGAACTGCTGACATACTCCAGCCACATGAGGTCTAGCATTGCTGTGCATTAGGAGTAACCCAGGGCCAACTGCACCAGCGTATGGTCTCACAAGGGGTCTGAGGAGCTCATCTCGGTACCTCATGGCAGTCAGGCTACCTCTGGTGAGCACATGGAGGGCTGTGTGGCCTCTAAAGAAATGCCACCCCACACCATTACTGACCCACTGCCAAACCGGTCATACTGGAGGATGTTGCAGGCAGCAGAATGTTCTCCACGGCATCTCCAGACCTTGTCACGTCTGTTACATGTGCTCAGTGTGAACCTGCTTTCATCTGTGAAGAGCACAGGGTGCCAGTGGTGAATTTGCCAATCTTGGTGTTCTCTGGCAAATGCCAAACATCCTGCACATTGTAGGGCTGTAAGCACAACCCCCACCTGTGGATGTTGGGCCCTCATACCACCCTCATGGAGTCTGTTTCTGACCGTTTGAGCAGCCACATGTGCATTTATGGTCCACTGGAGGTCATTTTGCAGGGCTCTGACTGTGTTCTTCCTGTCCCTCCTTACACAAAGGCGGAGATAGTGGTCCTGATGTTGGGTTATTGCCCTCCTACGGCCTCCTCCATGGCTCCTGATGTACTGGCCTGTCTCCTGGTAGCGTCTCCATGCTCTGGACACTACGCTGACAGACACAGCAAATCTTGCCACAGCTCGCATTGATGTGCCATCCTGGATGAGCTGCACTACCTGAGCCACTTGTGTGGGTTGTGGACTCCGCCTCATGCTACCACGAGAGTGCAAGCACCGCCAGCATTCAAAAGTGACCGAACCATCAGCCAGAAAGCATAGGAACTGAGAAGTGGTCACCACCTGCAGAACCACTCCTTTATTGGGGATGTCTTGCTAACTGCCTCTGCTTTCCACCTGATGTCTATTCCATTTGCACAACAGCATGTGAAATTGATTGTCAATCAGTATTGCTACCTAAATAGACAGTTAGATTTCCCAAAAGTGTGATTGACTTGGAGTTACATTGTGTTGTTTAAGTGTTCCCTTTATTTTTTTGAGCAGTGTATATATATTTATATTCCTTTATATTCCTATATTCCTTCCTTTATATACTTATATTCCTTTATATTCCTATATTCCTTCCTTTTAGAGGGAAGGATGAAAATGGCCAGCTGTCTGAAAGGAATATAAATCCTTCCATTCCCAGTTATTCTGTCAGAGCTGAAGAAGCTTCTTGGATGAGAAGCAAAACATCTTCAAAAGAAAAAACCAGAAAGTCCAGCTGCCTCTTGAAAAGCACCTTTGGGACAACCATGACCTGTCCTGGATGACTGAGAATCTCCACAGCCTTTTGGCCTGGTGAAAGTTACAATGGCACAAAAGGAAAAAAAGGTGATGTATGACTGGTTTTTCACACTTAGAATTGTGACAACTCCCTACAGTCATGGGATAAAAAAAATCAAGTGCCTGTAATTATGATAGCTGCCTGTCAGGTCATCGCTCTTTATAACTTTCCCAGCTGGCTCCTGACAAGCAACATCAATGGTGGAATCCAGATTCTCTTAATATCCACACGCATCACTTAACAACTGCAGTGATTTGCTCAACAACTGAGGGGAAAAAGGTCTTAAAATTGAGCAAAGCTCACTTAACAACTGTCTTTGCTTAGCAGTGGAAATTTTGGCCTCATTTGTGGTCGTAAGCCTAGGGCTATCAGTACTATAAATGCAGTTAAATCTACAACCCCATGAGTAGGGGTGGGATTCAAATTTCTTAACAACCAGTTCTGTGGGCATGGCCTAATTTGTGGGTTGGCTTGGCAGTCATGTGACTGGCTGGGCATGGTTTGTATGTAAATATTATAAATATTTATGTAAATATTGAATTTTTTTTTATAAAAGAAAGAGCAGCTTTTACCCAAAACCAGGCAAAGCAGGCAGGCAGATTGAGTTGCTGTCAGAATCACAGATTCACCCAGAGATCTACCATTCTGCAATCTATTGCCAGAGTCTGTCATACATATAATTTGCTTACAAGCAAATTCACAAAATTAGCTCACACCATACCATGTATGATTTTACCCAAAATCAGGCAAAGCAGACAGACAGAGTGAATTGCTCACAGAATCACAGATTCATTCAGAGATCTATCTTTCTGCAATTTGCTACCTGAGTCTGCACAGAAAAATAGAGCTTCAGTCCTAAGGAAGGTTCAGCTCTGCTTTTAGATTTGCTAGAAAGCAAGAAATCCAACGATTTAAATCTAAATCTCCCGGTACAGCAAAACAGCTGATGGTCAGGGGTAAAAAGGAAAAATAGCAGGCAAGTTGAATGGTGCTCATGCCAGGTAAGGAGTGAGTGGGCAGGGTGGGGCGGGGTGGGGACAGCCAGTGGAGCGATTTGCCGGTTCTCTGAACTGCGCAGAATCATAACAACCGGTTCTATAGAACCAGATTGACCAGGTAGAATCCCACCCCTGCCCATGAGCATCACATAGTAAAACTATCACAACAATAACAAGCTAAACTGGGGCCATGTATTAAAACCAAATACTATTAAATCTGATCTAACTTACCTTCCCTTAAAAAATGCCACGTAAAAAATGGGAGCGTAGGAATTCACGAATTTCAGCAGGAAAGCCTTCAGAATTAACCTCTCCTCAAATGTTTTTTCTGTTTTGGGAACCTCTGCCATGAAGAAAACATGAAGGAAAGAAAACTTGTTAAGTGTTCCTCATGTCAGTGATACAAACAAAGCAGTGATAGTTTTGCAGTTTCCAGGAAAATACAGAGTCTGGATTTCGAAAAGTCATACTCTGACTCAGTCAAGCTATAGACTGTCATTCAAAGAATCCTAATTTCATTTTATTCTGGAAAAGAAAAGATTTTACAGGGAATGAAGGTGTCTTGATACCAGCCTCCAATAAGACATGGCATGTGCTTTTACAAACTATACAAGATTAATTGCTGGCTTCACACTTAGTTTGCACAAACTAATCATTTATTTTTTATTTTATTTTATTATTTTATTTTATTATTTTATTTTATTTTATTTGTTTTTATTTTATTTGTTTTTTTATTTTACTATTTCCCACCTTTATTACTGTATAAGTCAAGGTGGCAAACATAAAGAATGAAAGAGGGCTGTGAAAATATATACAGACCTCTCACATCCTGGACATAAACTGTTGGAACTCCTTCCCTCAAAACGACACTATAGAGCCCTGCACACCAGAACAACTAGACACAAAGACAGTTTTTTCCCAGAACGCCATCACTCTGCTGAACAACTAACTCCCACAACACTGTACAACTATTTACAAAGTCTGGATTACTTTTACTATTAATCTTCTCATCACTCCTTACCCATCCCCTTCCACTTGTGACTGTATGGCTGTAACTTTGTTGCTTGTAACCTTATGATTTACATTGATTATTTCCTAGTATGATTTGATTGCTTATTGTACCCTATAATGATTATTAAGTGTTGTACCGTATGATTCTCGACTCTTGACAAATGTATTCTTTATGTATACTGAGAGTATTTACACCAAGACAAATTCCTTGTGTGTCCAATCACACTTGGCCAAAAAAGAATTCTAGTCTACTCCATTCTATTCTCCTTCTTATTTCCCCCCAATAACAACCCTGTGGGGTGAAGTAGGGCTGTGAGAGAGTGACTGCCCCAAAGTCACCTAGATGGCTTGCAGGCCTAAAGCAGGACTTGAATTCACAGTCTCCTGATTTCTAGCCCAGAACCTTAACCACTAGACCAAATACACCACACATGTATGTATGACATTGGAAAACCCAGAAAGTCCTCAGGACCTCTGTGGGCCTAGCACTAAGTGGTGGTACCTAAATTCATCTTATATGAGTTGTGTCTGTTTCTCTGCTGTTCCCCCCCTGCCCCCAATTTCAGTCAGGGATGCCTGACTGAAATGGAAATGTTTCCAAGTCAAACATCTTTCCTAGTTCTTCAGCTCCATGACAACTTCAACAAAGACATAATTGCTCCTTCTCAATTGAGGGCCCTGCTCCACCTATGTTCATGGGATCATGTTTGTTTTTTGGCCTTACTCTGAAGAAAATATTGGATAATCATTGGTCCAGGATGGCATAACTAAGGACTTCTGTTTAGGGAGGGAGTTGGACTAGAAGACCGCCAAAGTCCCTTCCAGCTCTATGATTCTATGAGTCCATGTTTCCTTGATTCTATGACCCATGTTTCCAGAGTAAGAATTCCTTTCATTCATTAGTGGAAGTACGAGAAGAAACAATGAAGAGAAGAAAAGATTAGTCTAAAACTAATCAAGATCTAGTCCTATAAGGGGATCTACATGAGCAGAAGCACATTGTTGCAATCTGCTTCTTGGGAAAACCAAAAGAAAAAAAAAAACACTAGTAATTTTATTTTCATGCTTATTAAAGCATGATTGGGAAATGTTTTCATAATTTTCTTCCCAAAGCATTTCAAATATATACACAAATGAAATAATTTAACAGACCGTTGCAATAGCCTTTAATTTACGTGTTAGCCACAAATATTTAATAATAAGTTAAACCCAACTCTCGACATTATTTTTTTTCAAGAATTTTCATGCTGTGGGTGTCTGAAACAGGGGAGGGAAGGACTGCAGCTCCCCTTCAGCTGAAGTAAAATGTAATTATTATTATTTTTTAAAGAGACTGATTTCATTAAAAAAACACTATGGAGTATAAATTTTCCTTTACAGAATCCATGGATTAAAATTTACAAAATTATAGAAGCATCTTAATAAAGAAGAATTATTAGTTTTTCTTGTGTAAGGTACAATTAGTTCATCTTTAGTGTCAGATGAAGGTCTTCTGTTAATTTACTGAACTGTATTTGCCTATTTTGCTGCTCTCTTTCTCTATCACAGTCACAAATATCTTCACTAAAGGTACTATTCCCAGCAGTGTGCTGGAAGGTGTTCTGACCGAGCTCCACAAACATGACACACCCTTTGATGTGAACTCAAAAGATTTCCTTTGAAAGTATGAGAGGATATATAATGTAATTGTAATTGAAGACTACGAAATGGTAGCACAAAACAATTTGTAAACCAACCCGTACACTGTATGTATATATATGGAAGATGGCTTAATGTTTTTATGTTTTGTTTGTTTATGTTTGTTTTAAAACCAATAAAAATTTATTTAAAAAAAAAGATTCCTTTAATAAGGAATGCCTGCAGCCCTGGCAAAATGTTTCTCTCACAGGCTAACAAGTCCGTTTGGCCGGAAGATGAACAATAGTTTACCACACCTATTCATCTCTTCCCCCTGCCTTTTATCCCCAAAGCTAAGGTGGAGCCTCAGTAGTAGCAATGGCTCTTCTGTCCCAAGGACTGGCCCATAGATTTCCACTGCTCTCCTCTCCTCTGCCTTCTGTGCAGCCATGGGTCAGGTACTGGACCCAGCTGTTCCTCTTCTTCCACATCAGCCAACTCCAGACCTGGGGGCTGTTGAGTCTCCATCTGAGGGCTGACAGATGACCCAGGCTTCACCTCTATCTATCTCTCTGCCAGCTCCATTCCCTCTTCCCCCTCAGAGCTCCCAGGTTGCCCTGATGCTGACCCTGACTCCCACGCCTCTTCCTCCTCCTCTGATTCAACTGCTGGAGAGGCCGATGGTGGACAGGCCACAACAGTAGGATCCTGATTGATGAGAAGCTAAGTGACCACGTGCTGAACAAGGGATATTCCATGGGAACATGACATCCTCAAGATCCCCAGGCAGCAACTTTTCCTTCTTTTCCCACACTTTAGAAAAGAAGTACCTGAACAAACTCAAAATAGATTTCAAGCAAGCAAGGAAAAGATCAAAGCAAAGAGAAGAGGAAGAAGGCACAAAGTGAGAGAAAATTAGCTGGCAAAAATGGAAGGCTGAAGGAGATGCAGAAGGAAAGGCCTGGATGTGAAGGGACAAAAGATGGGTTTTGCCACTGTAGGAGAATGTGTGGCAGAACCTGGGGGGTGTATTGAAAAGACGAACCAGCCTAGCATCCCTACATAGCCACAAGTGGACCAAGTCCAACTTCTCTTGAATTTTATTGACCCTTATCAAACTCTAAGCAGGTGCTAAGGTTAGTTGAGAAGATTCCTGTGCATGAGTAGCAATTACTGACAGTCACTCATGCCCTAGTCATTTCCCATTTTGATTATTGCAATGCACTCTACATGGGGCTGCACTTGAAGAGCATCTGGACACTCCAGTTGGTGCAAAATGCAGCGGCCCGCATGGTTTTGTGCAGACCCCGGTGTTCACATATTTTGCCTCTCCTGCAGGAGCTGCATTGGTTGCTGATTTGCAATTCAAGGTGTTGGTTGTCCCCTTTAAAGCCCTTCATAGATTGGGACTGGGTTATCTGAGGGAATATCTCTTGCCTGACCCATTAGACCCATCTACCTGACCCATTAGAGCAGGGAGACAGGGAATGCTGCGGGTCCCATCCCTGAGCAAGATACACCTGGTGGGACCCAGAAGAAGGGCCTTCTCTGTGGTGACTCCCTCTCTCTGGAACATTATTCCCCCAGAGATTAGAATAGCTCCCACTCTAGTACTCTTCTGGAAGGCACTGAAGACCTGGTTCTGCCAGCGGGCCTGGGGAACCCAGAGAGGGATAGAGCCCATCAAATGGCTCATGTGATCTGCTGTCATCAGGGTGGGGGATGGGAGTTGGGAGTTATTCTATTGTACTTTCTTAATTTATTTGATTCTTTTTGTTAGTTTTTATTGTATTTTTAATTTTTTGTTTTAAATATGGTTTCCATGTGTAAGCCACCTCAAATTGCCATGGACGAATATGTGGCAATATAAATTAAATCAATCAATCAATCAATCAATTTAATTGGACCTTCATGTATGGACCTGGTCTTTCCCCCCGACAGCTACTGCTATATGTCAGGACTGAGGACCACTTAACTTTGGCAACAAGATTGGGGAAGAAGAGTTCAATGGAGGCCATCCGGAACCCTTTTGGTTGCCCAAGCATTTCTATTTTAAAAACTTAGTTGTCCCAAAGATGTTCTTTTCAAGAGGCAACTGGACTTTCTGTTTTTTCTTTGAAGACATTTTGCTTCTCATCCAAGAAGCTTCTTCAGCTCAGGAAAGAAGACGCTTCTTGGATGGGAAATGAAAGGTCTTCAAAGAAAAACCAGAAAGTCCAGTTGCCTCGTGAAAAAGCACCTTTGGGACAACCATGACCTGGAAGACTGAGAATCTCCATAGATGCTCAAGAACTTAGTAAGTGCAAATGGGTGCACCAATAAGATCAGATAAAAAAAGAACGTCTTGGAAGGAAAACATTTGCTTATGATAAGTTGCTTATGCCCAGAAAAAAAAAAAAGGCATTACCCATTTCGGTCAATTTTTTGGCAACAACTCCATAAATCTCATCTAAGATTAGAATCACCACGAGGTTTATGATGACTGCTGTCGCTGTCACGGTGACTCTTACGTTGGACTTGGATGACCCATTGGTGCTCATGGAGAGTGCGGCCGCTAAGGTTATTCGGTATGCAATCACACCAAAGACTATGGAAAAAGTCAGTGAAATCTGGAAAAGAAAGGAAATATTAATAGAATGATGTATGTACTATATAGATGTTCTTATGGAGCTCAGTGATCATGGCTGAATAACGATGGGGTTAAAGAAAGAGGAAAAACATTATTCCTGGAAGATTCCATGATCAATTCGGCAGCTTTTTATATTCTTCAGTGATAGAAAATGCTCTTGCTTGTGTTAGGGTGCCTTGTAAGTAGACTATAGAAAGGTGCCTCTTTATTAGCTAGCTAATTACAATTTTCTGCTTGCTACCATAATATTCATAGGACACAGACCTTCACTCAAAATCTTCTGCATTTGTAACTTTTCCTTTGTTTTCCATTTGACCAAATCCATTGTCCATCTGTTTTGCTTCAGAAGCAGAGACTCTATTGGTAATATTCCTACTACAGAGCCTATCCATTTTCCTAAACAACAGCAATAGCACTTACTTACATACCATCCCATAGTGTTTTACAGCACTCTCTGGGTAGTTTACATCATGAGCCTCTTGCCTCCAACAATCTGAGTCCTCATTTTATCAACTTTGGAAGGATGGAAGGCTGAGTCAACCTTGAGTCAGTCAGGATCAAACTCCTGGAAGTGGGCAGAGTTAGCCTGTAATACTGTATTCTAACCACTGCACCACCAGGAAGGAGAATGAGAAAGGGAATAAAAGAGGAAGGAAGGAAGGAAGGAAGGAAGGAAGGAAGGAAGGAAGGAAGG
>BLBF01000022.1:9288645-9306023 GCA_015471245.1 Laticauda colubrina | reverse complement strand
AGGAAGGAAGGAAGGAAGGAAGGAAGGAAGGAAGGAAGGAAGGAAGGAAGGCAGGCTGGCTGAGCCAAATTTGATCAAACTCCTGGCAGTGAGCAGTTAACCTGCAAATATTGCATTCGAACCACTGTGCCACCACAGCTCCTAAACAAATAGGGTTATCCTTCTGAATATGGATATAACAAATATTTGCCCATTGGATAGAGTGAAAACCTGAAGCCTAGTTGGGTAGCTATTAAACAAGGATTTTTAAAGGTTAATTAGCAAGGCAAAAATTATTACATTGACCAACTCCTCCCAAAGGGTTATCATATTTATTATGATTACCAACTTAATTGGTAAATTGTCAGGCAGACCCCCTTTTTTGATATTACTAAGTGGCAAATAGATAACTCCATATGTGAGCAGAAAGAAGTGGTCGGATGGCCTAGAGGTGGAGGCTCTATCAGAAAGCTGTGAGTTCGATCCTAGGTAGAGGCAGATATTTCTCTCTCTGGGCATACTGAGAATATATCTGCTGAACAAAACTCCATATTGGTGACAGGAAGGGCATCCGGCCATGATTTTTATTGACTGTTTCCTAGTATGATTTCATTGCTTACTGTACCCTATGAGTATTATTCAGTGTTGCACCTTATGATTCTTGACGAATGTATCATTTCTTTTATGTACACTGAGAGCATTTGCACCAAGACAAATTCCTTGTGTGTCAAATCACACTTGGCCAATAAAGAATTCTATTCTATCCTATTCTAAACACTCTGCTAGCTCCATTCAGTTGCTCAGACTCCACCCCACAAGGTATGATGGAGTGGTTAAATGATGATGATGCATGGGCATAGCGAAGAAGCAACTTGCAAAATAAAAGCAGAAGTTCCAGCACCACCCAGCTCCATCCACCATGGAGAAAATGTTCCACGTCTCAGCAGAGAATACAAAGACACAATCTAACTTTGGCACAACCTGTTTAGATGGACAGAACATCTCACAAATTAACAGCAATAATAACCAAAACAAAATTATGATTTCCAACCCCCCACCCCAAAAGAAACTCCCTCCACAATTAGGATCCCACCCAACTAGCTCAAATGATCTTCTTGCTTTCTACTGCTGAGAGATCCACCCTGGCTGGTTAAGGTTTGTTCAAGAGGCTGTGGCTTTTACTGTGCACAATCTTGAGACTACTAATGGCTGTCCAGGTGATTTAAAGGTATTTATTCAAACACCTGAAAGTGAAAAGAACAGATTGTTTTCTTTGAATTAATGGTAATATAATCAATCAGCCAGAGTCCTACCCTCTTAGCCTTGCCATAATATTTGGGGCGAAGCCGAAGCTGAAGGGAACTGTTTATGTTCACACCAGGACATTTTATGTGAGAATATAATTTATGGCCCTTGCTCCTCTATTGGTCAAAAGGAAAAGTCCCATAACTTTAGCAAGTTTCCTGCTTATTCAGTGCAGGTGATGAGGTGACACATGAAAAATAAATCTGGAACCTTTATTATTTTTTTAAAGCCCTGCTTAAAACAATCCCATATGTGGCTTTCAGGGGGACGTCCATCATTTTTATTCTCAGGAATTGCCAACTCAGGTAAGGTGAAGTGGAACAAAAAGACACTTTTAAGGAGGCGGTGTGTGCATGCTTGCTTGCCAAGAGGGAAAAAAAAGAGTGACCAAGGGTTGAAACCAGCTTGGAAAAGACAATGGTTTCAGCTTGCAGAGAAAAGCTCTTCTGTTAGACCAGGGGTGTCAAACTCAAGGCTTACAGGCCAAATCCAGCCCATGGGGTGCTTAGATCTGGTCCATGGGCCACTCTGGAAACAGCAAAGGACTGGCCTGAGGTGCTTCACACAGCTCACCCAATCTCGGTTTTGGCTGGCAGAGGGTTGCAGGAGGCCGACACAGCTGAAAAGGGAGCTTGGGAGCCCGTTTTCGCTGGCAGACTGCACGGCCCCCCACAGGTGTCCCCCAACACGAGTGACATCGAGCTGGCCACACCCACCACGAAGACAAACACAACCCTGGTGTGGCCCTCAATGAAATCGAGTTTGACATCCCTCTTTTAGACCAGGAGTAAAGCTGAGCCTTTGTGTGGCTGGCCTGGTCTGATCTTTATCTTTTGATCATACCTATCTATTTTTAATAAGAGCTTCTAGAAATCATTTGGGGATGCTTGGAATTCAGTAAAGACCCCCCATTCTTGGGAGGGACATAGAGGAAGACTAAAGGGTGCCATGTTTGCAGGCAGGATGTTAGGGAAAGCAGCTAGGAAAGATTGTGCAGAGTATGAGGCCCTGAGAGTGGAAAGGTGTGCTCCATTATCAGTAGTTGGCAGGGTTATCTGCAGCCTCTCCCTGGCTGTATCTCCCCAATCTGTCAGAACCAACAGGAGAGGTATGCTCCATATCCTGTCCACCAGGGAGTGTCCTCTGGTGGATCGGGGAAGAGAGGGCTTTCTTGTTGGTGACCCTTCCCTAGGGAACACTATTGCCTCGGAGACTAGACTTGTCCTAACCCTGCTGGTCTTTCATAAGGCCTTGAAGACCTTCTTTTAGCAGAATGTTGGAAGGGACCTTGGAGGTCTTCTAGTCCAACCCTTTGTTCTGCAGGAAACCCTGTACCATTTCAGAGAAATGGTTGTTCAGTCTCTTCTTAAAAACTTCCATTGTTGGAGCATCCACAACTTCTGGAGGCAAGTTGTTCCACTGATTAATTGATCTCACTGTCAGGAAATTTCTCCCTTGTTCCAGGCTGCTTCTCTCCTTGATTTGATTCTATCCATGGCTTCTTATCCTGCTTTCAGATGCTTTGGAGAGTAGCTTGCTTGCCTCTTCTTTGTGGCAATCCCAAACACAAGGATCTTCAAACTTGGCAAGTGTAAGACTTGTGGACTTCAACTCCCAGAATTCCTGAGCTACCATGATTGGAGGAGGAATTCTGGGAGTTGAAGTCCACAAGTCTTAAAGCTGTTAAGTTTCAAGACCCCTGCCCTAAGATATTGGAACACTGCAAGAACATAATAATGTCTTGTTTTCTTACTGAGTCTCGGGCTCCAGGTGAACGGTTGAGCACATATCCCAGTTGTGTTAATTGTTGTGTTGGTTGGTCTTTTATCTTGGCTACCATACATGTTATTTATTTGCTATAATGTTTCTATCTTGTTTTCAATCATTGTTAGCCACTAAGAGTCCCGTATCTGAGATGGGAGGTCACATAAATAAAACTGTTCAATCAATCAATCAATCAATCCGTCTGTCAGTCAACCAGTCAATCAAAAGTCTACATTAGACTTGGCAGGAGAAAAGTCATCTCCAGTGCTTTGAGAAGGTCAATTTTGCATAATTGAGGGGAAGATCTCCATTCGTCGCTGTCAAACTCTGGACCAGTTTGCCAGTTTGATTGCTGCCCACTTTGTAGGAAAGGATGCTAACAAGAACTCTTGAAGGATGTAACATATGGTAGAATAGAATAAAATAGAATGGAATGGAATGGAATGGAATGAATGATTTTCCCATCCCCCCTCTTCTTTGTGGCAGTCCCTCAAATACTGGAATACTGCTATCATGTCCCCACTAGTCCTTATTTTCAATTTTCTAAATTAGACAAACCCAAATCCTGCAACTATTCTTCATATGTTTTAGTCTCCAAGCCTTTGATCATCTGAGTTGCTCTTCTTTGAACTTTTTCCAAAGTCTCAACAACTTTTTGGTAGTATAGTGACCACAAAAGAAGCAGCAACGGACTATGTACAAGGAAGCCATTGCACAAAATTCATGTCCATTGTGTAATGATCTCACAGTTTTCATGACATGCCTCCTCCCTTCTCCTTGCCCCCCTCGCCTCCCCCCCCCCACATTCTTGGGACTGGCTGCCAGGAACCATCTCATCTAAGACACCCAGGAAGCCATTATCACCAGCTGACATGAAGAACTTAACATGGGCATTACTGGCCCATTCCAAATATTTTAATCTATCAGTCATGTTTTATTGATCAAATGTCAAACTCTGCACCAGAGATTAAGTCATACTCTGGATTTGGCTGACAGGGGCTGGAAGGAATGCCAAAGTAATTTATCTCTCTGATAGGGGTGTTTCAGCTGGAAGATTTATGTGGGAAAAGACAGTTGAAGGTAACTTGAAGGTGTCAGTGCAAGTTTTCTATAAACCTCAAGGAAAAGAAGACAAGGAGAGTTACCATAAACAAGATGGAAGCACAGTTCACTAAGTAGCCAGGTGTGCGGTCTCTCCAGGTGAGTTTTTCCTCTTCCTCCTGGAGCAAGATAGAAGGTTGAAAATGGAAGCTGCAAAACTATACTGTGTTAAATAAGCAAAAAACCACTTTGGTGACAATCAATAACATAATAATAAAAAAGCAAAGGCAGGATTAATAGTAATAGGCATTTTGGGAACAATCCCAAAACTGGAGCACTACTTGAACATCATTGGCATTGACACATTCCCCATCAGTCAATTGCAGAAGGCAGCTTTGCCTGGAACAACTTACATCCTGTGACGATATCTGTAACACCATCAAACATCCATCTCTGTCTATCCCAGGAAGGGACTCAATAGGTCAACAAAAGTGTCAAATCCAGTTTGAACATCTGGCTGACTTTGTGATGAATCATCATACTTAAATAATAATTAATCAAGGAACAGCCAAGGACACTTCCAGCAAAAATGACAGGAAAAGCCACAAGTATATAAAAATAAGAGCAAACCCCACTACTTTCTAGTACTGATGTTATTAACTAGTTTGGTAATGAAATGTCTGCAAGAAAGCCACCAAGCTCAGAAGTCCCAAGAAGCTCACAGTTCAACGCTGAGCTACAAATAATTTCTTCTATTGGTAATAATTCAGCTTTATTAAACAAGACAGCAATAATTCAGTCCAAAGCAGCATCAATCAAAAGTTATTTTGGGGCATTTCTATCATTACAGGATTCTCCCAAAACTCCATTTGCTATCAATAATCCATAGATTTCAATCCAGAAGTCATGCTTCTGGGGTCATAGGTTTCCCATAGAACACTTCAAAATAATTACAATAAAAAAACCAAACAGCAAAGAGTATACCGTCTCTGTCAAGATCTATTGTGGAGGGAAGCATTCTCCTTCAGAAAGAAATTGGCGGCAGAATGCGGATATATCACGATACATCAATTCTTCCATTACCTTGCCTCTGCTTCATTGTGTGGCTTAACCATATCCAACATTTGCTGGATAGTAGCTAGTAGGAGAGGGGATTAATATGCCCCAAAGCATATTAAAAGGAAGGGTGCTTTGATGACATGGTGAAAATACCCAATACTGCATTTGAAGATTGATGCTTTGATTTACAGTTGGCAGAATAGCAATAGAAATAGCACTTATATACCACTTCACAGTGCTTTCCAGCCCTCTCTGAGTGGTTTACGGAGTCAGCCTATCGGCCCCAACAATCTGGCTCCTCATTTTACTGACCTCAAAAGGACGGGAGGCTGAGTAAACTTTGAGCCAGTCAGAATCGAACTCCTGGCAGTGAACTGGAATAACCTACAATACCTCATTCTAACCACTGCACCACCACGGCTCCATGGGCTCAGAAGAGCCCATGTTATTCAATGTACATGCTTCCCTCTATATACCTTTTATCTCAACATTGCATGCAGACTACCATTATGGCAATGGGACAAACTCAACATCTCTTAAAGTTGCCAAGTTTGAGAAAGCATGGATTAAGAGCCTGGGAGCCAGGCTCTTGGAGTTCATATTTATGGATTTCCATATTGTTAAATTTCTGAGCATCATCTTCTAGTGACAATAGCAGTAATTTCCATTCTGAGTTGGACATAATTGGTGACCTTCCCCTCCCCTAGCCTCACCCCATTTTCAGCCCCTGCTCCCTGCCTCTAACCTGCTCCAGCCCCTGCTCTCCACCTCTAACCTCACCCTATTTTATAATCATTCTCCTAATCAAGAATAACACCTCTACATTAAGCCAAAGCAGGGGTGGTATTCTACCGGTTTGGACTGGTTCTATAGATCCGGTTGTTATGTTTCTGCGCAGTTAGAAGAACCAGAAAATCGTGCTTCTCACTGGCCCGACCCCTCTCTGCCTGCCCCTCCCCTCCCCTCCCAGTCAGTCCTTATCATGCATGCATGACATCACGCACATGCCCGACATAGCTGACTGCATTCTCCCATGCCCAGTCACTCCTTGAGATATTTCTTTTTTCCTCTTCCCGATAATCAGCTGTTCCGATGATCAGCTGTGCTGGGATCCCTCTCACTGTCTTACTGCTTCACCCAGGAGGCTTCCTCAAGGCCCAGGAGGCAAAAAGGGGCGAGCAGGGGTTGGGGTGAGGGTGCTGCACACCCACCCCATGCTCCGTGTTTTGCCTTCCTGGGCCCTAGGGAAGCCTTCAGGGAGCAAAAACGCCCCCCCCCCAGGAGGCCTTCTTGAGGGCCACAGGGCAAAAAAATGGGGCTGGGTTTCCTGCAAAAAAAGAGCCATACCCACCCAGTCACATAATCACATCCATCTAACCATGTCCACAGAACCAGTTGTTAAAAAAGTTGAATCCTACCCCTGGGCCAAAGTCATGTTCTTCTCAAAGCTTGCTCAAAAAAGCCAATGGTCTCTGCCTGCCAAAGGGACCACCGCGCTAATCTAGCTTCATCGGTGTCTAATTAACTGAACAAATAGGGCATCTGGAAACTTTTACATTAATTTTCCTAAAATGTGTGTCCTCCTCATTATTGTTATGAGGAAAATATGTGTTGTTCTTGAAGACTTATTATTTCATAATATTTTGTTCGTCACAGATGAACTCGATCAAATTCTGGAAAACCCGAGAAAGAGCCCGTTATTTGTTTGTCTAAGAAAATGAACGAATTGTTCTACGTTTTGGAAAGGAGGCAATTCAGAATGGCACTGAAGGCTGGAACTGGATTCGGAATTCCACTCAGTCTCGGAATGCTCTATTCCCCACGGAGGCATGGGGAGGATGAAGTTCAAATTACGCTGCCTTGCCCTTGAACAAATTTCCCCTGGACTTGGATTCTTTAATTATTAATCCAGGCAACTACAAAGCAGTTTGGGGCCCCAATTTAATTGGGATGGTTTGGAGACATATCATTGCCCTGAACCCTGAAGTGGCTTCATTCGACAGGAATTTTTTTTTCAGTCAAGTCCTTACGTTTTGGTGCCTTAAGGGCCTGTCACATAGGCCGATGGATGCAAAAAGTATGTAAAAAGGACACAGCGGATGAGAAAATTTTCCATCCGTTGTTATCCGCTCTCAAAAGTGCCCCAAATTTGCATAAACAGAGCTGACAACAACGGAAAGGAATGGACAGGGGGAGGATGTAGCCAGGATGTTAAGTGGATGCTCCACAGAAGCCTAGCGGATGGAAGCAGATGGAAGCAGATGGCACATCCGCAGGACTTCCGGGGGAGCACAGCAAAGTGGATGCGCAGTGGAAGGAGCGGATGCAGAGCGCATGCCGAGCGGATGACGCAGATGCATCACGGAAGCCTAGCGGATGCCTAGCGGATGCAAAGTGTTCACTGCGCATGCGGGGAGGATGCATTGCGTCAGCCCCGCAGATATAAAAGGATGCAGCTTGCAAGCAGGTCACCATTCAGAGGAAAGACCTGCTGCCAGACACATCTCCAGCCAACAGCCATGGGGAAGAAGAGGAAGCCTGTGCCTACTCCTGCCAGCCCTGGCAAGAAGGACAGGGCCACCATCCCACCCCCTGGCCCTGATTCTGATTCTGCTGGGGCTTCTGCTGCTCGGGCTGACTCTGCTGGTGCTGGGGCTTCTGCTGGTGCTGCTCCTGGTGCTGGGGCTTCTGCTGGTGCTTACTCTGTTGGCGCTGCTCCTGGTGCTGGGGCTTCTGCTGGTGCTTACTCTGATGGCGCTGCTGGTCCTGCTGGTGCTCCTGGTCCTGCTGGTGCTGCTGGTGCTTACTCTGCTGCTGCTGATCCTGGTGCTGCTGCTGCTGCTGCTGCTGTTGTTGTTGCTGCTGCTGCTGTTGCTGGTGGTGTGGTGTAGCAGCCCCTAGAACCTCGAAGCCCCTCTCATGAGGGCCCAGAAGGCCCTGCCAGAGGGAGGAAGAGGCATACGTGAGATAGGGAGAGGAGGCAATACTCCATTGAAGAGGAACATGAGAATGAGGTGCTGAAATGGCTGAGGGAGAACAAGTATCTATGGAGGAAGGGACACAGGCTCTATCGAGACACCAAGAGGAAGCAGGCGGCTTGGAGAGAGAAGGCGGAGAGCCTGGGCTACACTTTGGAGGTCCTCCTCAGGTGATGGAAGCACATGCACACCTGATACGGGAAGCTGCACCTCAAGAAGTCTGGCCAGGCCACGGTCAAGCTTATCGACCAGGAGAACTATGTGATGGCCAAGTGCAGCTTCTTGGAGGGTGAGATCCGCCACCGAGGAGCAGCCCCTCTGATAACCCTCTCTCTCAGGCAGCCCACAGAGAGCCAGTCCTCTTCTGGCAAAGAGTCAGCTCCTGTGTCCAGGCAGGTATCGGTGGAGCGTCCCACGACAGAGATCCCCCCCGACAGCTGCACTACTCATGGCGGATCACGTGGAGGACCCCCTGACACAGTGGGAGCAAGGAGAGGGCACTTCCACCAGAGACCAACCCACACCCACCCCCAGCTCCACCTCCACAGAAAGCAGGCAGAGAGCCAGACCGGAGGGCCAGAGCCACACTGTCCTGCTGGAGATGAGGGACACCATCAAAAGCAGCGTAGATCTCCTCTCTCAGCTGGTACACACTGACATACCATCCTCAAACTGCAAGCCCTTCCTCACCTCACCACACCGTCAACCAGACCCTCATTGACATGTCCGAATCACAGTACCAGGTGATAAAGGAGAGGATCACCGGTCTTCTGCACAACCCTCCAGGCCCAGCTGAACCTGCTCCCACCCAGTCCAGGTCTGCTCCTCCACCCCAGGTGATGTCACAGCCCTTCCAAGGCTTTCCACAGGCCCTCACCTACCAAGGCTACAGCTACCAGGAGTTCCAGTAGCACAGGCAGCCCTTCCCAGTCCAGGCACAGGTTCATCGAACATCACCGATGCCACCGACGCCACAGATGCCACCCACGCCACAGATGCCACCCACGCCACAGATGCCACCCATGCCTCACCTCGCTCAGCTGCAGACCAGACAGCCCCACTACACTTCTCCTTCCTCCACCCCACAGCCAAGCCCGGCCTCAGAACATCTGTCATTGGTCTTGGGACTGACACCCGATGTCATGGAGGAAGGGGCTCTCAACATCACGGGACTGAGCCAGCTCTCTGAGAGCTTCCTCCACACACCATCCCCTGTTGTCCTCTCGGGGCCAGGCCCCCAATGGCACCTCAGACCAGCACTCTAGCAGCAGCCACCTCCACAGCACCTGGACCCTTCACCCCTGAGACTATGGGTACGCCTCAGAGTGACTGAGAAGAGTGCCAGAGACTGGGTTGCTACCTGTTGACTTTATCTTTGCTTGGGACACTTTACTTGGGTCATTTTGCTTTTACAGTTTGTTATTAATAAATAAATAAAGTTTATCTTTTCTTCACACACTTGGTTTATTTATTTTAGTAAATAAAGTCTTGGCGGAAACTTTTAGAAATGGTTTAAGTCTTTGCATGCTTGTGGAATGGGTAAGGATAGCAGTGGGATGGGCAGGGATACCTGTGGGATGGGTAATAGCTGTGGGATGGGTAAGGATAGCAGTGGGATAGATAAGCCTCCAGTGCAAGCATAGTGGGACTGTATGGTCCACCCTCCCAGGTGCCACACCTATGGCCCTTTATTATCAATAGCAATGTAATCATTCATCAACACATTTCAACATAAACACAACTCTTTATTAAATGCCCTGTTCATTGTAGGCCCACTCAACATACATGGCCCAATCTCATCAGTGTGATGAGACAGGCTGAAGGAAGCATCCATTAACCATTTACCATCCTGTCTTGCCACTCCACTGCTCCAGCTGGGGAGTTGCACCAGTGTTTCAGGAGGTTGCGCTGCTTCTTCCCTTCACGTGAAGCTCTGTTGGGGCCTTGCACATCCACAGTATCTATCAGGTTTCACCCTTGCCTCCATTCACCAGGCTCCATGTCCCCATTGCCTTGTTGGTGGTCCACAAGCCTGTTCTGCAACACTGGGTAGCGGGTGCGCATGAGATTGTGCAGGATGCAGCAAGCTTCCACGATGTTCCTCACGGTCTCTGGGCGATGCTGCATGGTGGCGAGAAGTACCTGGAACCTGTTGGCCAGGATGCCAAAGGCGTTCTCCACTACCCGCCTTGCCCTGGACAGCCTGTAGTTGAAGATCCTCTCTTCACGGGTGAGGAGTCTGGAAGTGTAGGGCTTCATGAGGTAGGTTCTGAGGGAGAAGGCTTCATCCCCCACGATGAAGTAGGGCACATCTTGTGTGTCGTTGGGCAGGGGGTCTGGATCTGGGAAGCCCATGATGAGGTTGCGTTCCAGCCCCTCCTTGAGGTGACTGGCATTGTATACCTGGGTATCTGAAGATGACCTGTTGCCTGAAGCATCGATGTACATGAACTTGTAGTCAGCATCGATCATGGCGAAGAGGATGATGCTGAAGAAGCCCTTGTAGTTGAAATAAGTGGACCCCGACTTGGCTGGAGCTTTGCAGGCCACGTGCTTCCCATCTATGGCTCCAACGGTGTGGGGGAAGTTCCACTTCTGATACCACTGCTCTGCAACTTTCTTCCATCCTTCTTCAGTGGAGGGGCACTGGAGGAGCTCCTCTAGGTATTCTTCGATGATGGCCTGCACCACTTCTCTGACCACAATGCTGATGGTGTTGTGTGGCACCCTCCAGCCGTTCTGCATGCTCCTGTAGGTGGTCCCTGAGGCCAGGTGGCGCTGAGTGAGTGCCACCTTGAGCCCAGGTTCCAGGCCGGGCCAGAAGTTGGTGTTTGCCTTGGTCAACCTGGGGGTCAGCCGCTGCACAACTTCGTCAAACATGGCTGGAGGCATCCTCATGAAGTTCTGGAATGCACGAGGGTCTTCGTTCCTCAGCTCCACCATCAGCTTGTTATACAGTCTGTACTCGGCTCTTCTCGCGATCCATCTTCGGACCCAGGATCCATCTTCGACCCATCTTCTTGGACACCTCCTTTGCTTCCCGTAGAACAGGTGAAAGAGCCTGTCGAGGGCTTCGCACTGTTGTAGAATGATGGCGGCTACCAAAATGAGTGTGCGACGATCCATGGTGGAGATGACTGGATGCTGTGGAAGAGCAAGAGCCAGATGAAGGCTGAAGAGGTCTGCACCGCAGGGCTGCTGGACTGAAAGTGAGATCCAGTTGATTTCTCCCCCTTTTTATAGGAAATATAGGTTTTCCACTAGGTGTCCTTTTGCATCCTCTAGGCATCCTGCAGACATCCTAAATATCCGAGATATGTCCCCTCTGCGAACGTTTTTTCCATTTTAATGCTTTGGATGCGAGCTGCATCCGCTTTCATCCTTTCTCCGTTCATGCTACTAACGCTGCGTGTCCGTTCTGCATCCGTTTCGCTTCCTCCCTGTGTCCATTTTCCGCTGGAGCGGATGCGAGTTGCGCGGATGCACAGCGGATGCCTAGTGGATATAGCGGATGCGTAACGGATGATGACGGATGTATAACGGATGTTCCCCGTATGCGTAGCGGATGTAGAACGGACACATTGGATACTTTTTCCGCTCCAAAAGTTTTGTGCAGCTCAAAACTTTTTGAGCGGATGAAATGTCAGTAGACGGATGCTGGACAGATAGAGTATGAAAAACAGACGCAGTGAGTACAGAATGGATGCATCACGTTAATCAACGGATGGCAAGTGTTTCTCTCCATTTTACATCCTCTTTCCATCCGTTCGTGCTGTGTGACAGGGGCTTTAATTGCAATTGCAACAGCACTTAGTCTTAGAAACCACTTCAGAGTGCTTTACAGCCAGTGTAATTGTCTCCAAAATCTAGGTCCACATTTTACTGACCTCTGAAGGATGGAGACTGAGTCAACCTTGAGCCGGTCAGGATTGAACTCCAGGCTCTGGGTAGAGTTTGCCTGCAATACTACAGTCTAACCACTGTGACACCATGGCAGAGACAGCAATAGCACATATACCATTTCAAAGGGCTTTACAGCCTCTCTAAGTGGTTTACAGGGCCAGCCTATTGCCCCCAACAATCTGGGTCCTCATTTTACCCATCTCAGAAGGATGGAAGGCTGAGTCAACCTTGAGCCGGTGAGATTCTAACTTCCAAAGTGTTGGCGGCTGGCAGTCAGTAGAAGTAGTCTGCAGTACTTCATTCTAATGTTTTGCCACCATGGCTGTTAACCTGTTTGTACTCCCACATCATTCAAAGGGAGTTCATCCCAAATTGTATACATGTGGGAGTAGGAGTGGATTTCCAGAGGAAAAATTGCACTACCCAGGTGACCCTGAGGAAACAGATAAACTTCCAAGCGGCCTCAATGATTCTCTAAAAAGGATGCAAATGACCAGCTATCTGCAAGGAATATCAGTCCTTCCATTCCCCACCATCCAGTCAGAGCTGAAGAAGCTTCCTGGATGATAAATGGAACATCTTCAAAGAAAAAACAAGAGAGTTCAGTTGCCTCCTGAAAAAAGCACCTTTCGGACAACCATGACTTGGGTGACTGAGAATCTCTACAGACCACACTTGGAATTCTACATCCAGTTTTGGTCGCCATAGAATAGAACAGAATTCTTTTATTGGCCAAGTGTGATTGGACACACAAGGAATTTGTCTTTGGTGCAAATGCTCTCAGTGTATATAAAAGAAAAGATACATTCGTCAAGAGTCAAGAAGCATCAGGTAGAACACTTGATGATAGTCATCGGGTACAAGAAGTAATCAAATCATACTAGGAAACAGTCAATATAAATCATTAGGATACAAGCAACAAAGTTACAGTCATACAGTCACAAGTGGAAAGTATGAGTGATACGGAGTGATGAGAAGATTAACAGATTAACATGATGTAAAAAAAGATGTTGAGACTCTCAAAAAAGGGCAGAGAAGAGCAACCAAGATGATTAGGAGGGGGCTGGAGATGAAAACATATGAAAAACAGTTCCTGGAATTGGGTATATCTTGTTTGATGAAAAAAAGGATGAGGGGAGACATGATAGCAGTGTTCCAATATCTCAGGGGTTGCCACGAAGAAGAGGGAGTCAAACTATTCTCCAAAGCACCTGATGGCAGGACAAGAAGCGATGGGTGGAAACTAATCAAGGAGAGAAGAACTAAGGAGAAATTCCACAATTAACCAATGGAACAAGTTGCCTCCAAAAGTTGTGAATTCTCCAACACTGGAGGTTTTTAAGAAGAGATGGGACAACCATTTGTCTGAAATGGTGTAGGGTTTCCTGCCTTAACCAGGGTTGGACTAGAAAACCTCCAAGGTCCCTTCCAACTCTGTTGTTCTATATTCTACAGTATAAATAGCCTTTGAGTGGCTGAGGGGTTTCATGATACTCCCCTTCTTCCTTCAGGGTCCCTGGTCAGAGCAGCAGTTCCCAGGAAGATGGTGAAAAGTTATTATTTCATGGGAATTGGCCTTTGTATTTCATTCTGGGAAACTAACTTCTGCCACTCTATTTCTTGCCCTCAGGACATTCTGTTTTTGGCTTGCTTACTGCCATCAGGAATTCCCAGCAGAGCCGATGGGCAGCCTCAGGCCTGGGAAAGGACTTGCTCTCCTGATCTACCAGGGACCTCCTTCTCCTCCAGGTGTTCTTTGCTAATAAGAAATTACTGGAGAAATGCAAAAGGAAAAAAAACAACAACAGACCAGGGCCTAAGCTACTACCTGCCCTTCTGCTACAGAGTTCAAGAGCTCAAGGAGAACTTTCCAGAACTCCAGGAGGGGTTGTTGAACGTTTTGAGGATTTTCCATGCCTGCTGGCTGGTGCTAATTGAAAGATTAACAGATTAACAGAGTTGGAAGGGACTGTGTAGGTTATCTAGTCCAACCCCGCCCCCCGCACCCAAGCAGGAGACCCCACACCATTTCTGACAAATGGCAGTCCATTCTCTTCTTGAAAGCCACCAGTGATGAAGCTCCCACAACTTCCGAAGGCAACTTCTGCTCCATGGGTTGATTGTTCTCACTGTTAGAAAATTTCTCCTTATTTCTAGGTTGAATATCTCTTTGTTTAGTTTCCATTCATTGCTCCTTGTCTGGCCTTCAGGTGCTTTAGAAAATAGATTGACCTCTCTGTGGCAGCCCCTCAAATATTGGAAGACTGCTATCATGTCTCCCCTGGTCCTTCTCTTCCCTAGACTAGCCAAGCCCAGTTCCTGTAACCATTCTTCATATGTTTTAGCCTCCAATCATCCCCGAATCATCCTGGTTGCTCTTCTCTGCACTCTTTCTACAGTTTGCACTTTTTCTAGAGTTATGAAAAAGGCATTGCTGTAGAATCAGATGGGAAGTATTTGAGGGGCTGTCACAAAGAAGAGGGGGACTCCAAAGCACCTGAAGGCAGGACAAGAAGCAACAGATGGAAACTCATCAAGGAGAGAATCAACCTAGAACTAAGGAGAAATTTCCTAATAGTGAGGACAATTAACCAGTGGAATGGGTTGCCTTCAGGAGTTCTGGGTGGTCCATTGCTGGGGCTTTTATGAAGATACTAGACAGCCATTTGTCTGGAGTGGCATAGGGTCTCCTGCTTGAGCAGGGAGTTGGATTAGAAGACCTCCAAGGCCCCTTCCAACTCTGTTATTCTTTTAGAATAAGGAGCTAATTGAAACCAATTATCCTCTTCAACAACATGGACATTCTGTTCCAAATTATACTCTGTTATCTTCTCACCTCTACAAGATTTGTCATGGAACATGCCTACATATCTTCGGATGAAACTGTATTCTCCATATATTCTGAAATAGCCCATCAGGAAGCGAATTAATCTACCACACCAGTGGCTGTAAAAGTCTTATCAGGGCACCTTGTATGAAACATTGAAGCAATACTATTTTTTCCTCTGAGTTGCAGGCTTTCAATTTCTTCTAACCACAGCACTCAATCTTCCCTATATTACAGGATCTTTGGGTTTTCACTTTAAATGCCTCCTTTCAATTTCCTCTGTCATTAGGCTGTTGCATAAGTCACCGCCAAGAGGGACCATTAACCTCTGGAGGAATCTCTACTGAGGATCTTAAGCACCCACCAATATTTTATCCACAAATTGCTCTTCAAAAAGAAAAAAAAGAAAGAAAGAAAAAGAGCACTCTGGAATGATGATGTCATCAAGAATAAATGCACATCTGCAGCTATCCTTTAATAAGGTTTTCATTAATGGTACAATACGCCCAGGGATGGGCTGCTGGGGGTTCGCAGGGGTTCGGGAGATCTTCTAGCTAAGATTCTGCACAGTTTGGAGAACCCCCAAATCCCACTTTGGAGAACCCCCAAATCTGCCCACCTCTCCTCTCCCTTCCCAGGAGTCTCCACGTGGCCCGTGTTGGATACAGGTAAGGGCAGGGCATGCACGGAGGCTTGGGGTGAGTGGGTGAAAAATGGACCTCCCAGAAGTTCAGGAAGGCTGGCCCAGTTTCCGACTTCCAGAGAGACTCCATAGCCCAGAGAGGCCATTTTCACCCCCTTGGAGGCTCAAGGAAAGCCACTGGAGTCTGGGGAGGGCAAAAACACCCCCCACACACACCATGGTGCAGGAGGCCAACTAGGCCACGCCCACCATGGCCACGCCCACCCAGCAACCAGGCAGAAAACCTGTTATTAAAATTTGTAAGCCCAACCCTGAATATGCCCTCCCTTTAATGCTCGATACAGAGAGGAAGATTTAACATCATCGAAATGTGAATCGAAACCTATAAAGAAAACTTGTATAAAATGTTTTATACTTGGCATTTTACATGGATGAGATTGGCAAAGATGTTTAAAGATAAGTCACCTCAATGTTGGAAGTGCCACCAGATACCTGGGTCATATTATCATATGTGGTGCAGTGGTGGTATTCTACCGGTTCGGCTCTGTTCAGGCGATCAGGTAGTAAAAAAAAATGCTACCATTTGGCCAAACTGTAGAAAAAAAACATCTACCAGTTCGGCCTAACCTGTATTTCTTATTATTTTTTTCCCTCCTGTTGATCAGCTGTTCTGACGATCGGCTGTGCTGGGATCTCCCTCGCTGTCTTGCTACTTCGTCCAGGAAGTTTCCCTGGGGCCCAGGAGGTGAAAAGGGGCCCATGGGGGCGTGTGTGATGTCCGACCCCCAGGTGCTCTGTATTTTTGCCTCCTGGGCCTCAGGGAAGCCTCCTGGGAACAAAAATGGCCTCCCAGAAAGCTGCCCTAAGGTCCAGGAGGCAAAAAACAACGGAGCACAGGGGATGGGGTGGGTGCTGCACAAAAAAAGAAGCCACGCCTACCTCATCACATGGCCACACCCACCTAGCCACTCCCACTTAGCCATGCCCACAGAACCAGTAGTAAAAATATTTCTATCCCACCCATGATGTGGTGGACATGTGTAGAAGCAAAAAAATATTGGACAGAAATACACAAGTGGCTGGAAGAGATGATAAAGCAGCATACTGACTTAAAACCAGAAATATTCTTCTTGGGGATGTTACCTGAAATTTATAGTAAAGGGAATACATAGTTAATTATTTGTGTGTTAATTGCAGCGAGAATTGTATTTGCACAAAATTGGAAAAGTGAAGAGGTGCCGACTGATGAGAATGTGATTAGAAAAATATTAGAATGTGCAGAAATGAATAGATGAACACTTGAAATTAAGGAGAAAGAACAAACTGAATATGATATGGTGGGGATTATTTTATTGATGGTTAGAGAAGAAAAATGGAAGCTAGAAATAAAAGGAGATCAGTGAAATATAGAAAGTATGTCAAGATAGAGATATATACAATATGATGAATGTAATTGATATGACTATTAGGTTTGCTATGCTTAATATTATTATTATATTCTTATTAGAAGACATGTTAAGAGAGAGAAATGAATAGGTTTATTATAAACAATATTATTATTGTAAGATTAGAAAATAAATACCAATACAATGTATCTAGTGATAAATTTTGATTGCTATTGCAGAGATATTTGTATCCAGATGACACACTGTTTAATGGAAGATGGAATGTATATATGTATATACGTATATACGTATATACGTATATACGTATATACGTATATACGTATGCTGTTCAGCTTCCTTTGGGTATTATCCCACGTCATTGTAGTGCTTTTAAAGTTGTAGCAACGTTTCAGCATATACGTATATAAATGTGTATGTGTATGTGTATATATGTATATGTATATGTATATGTATATGTATATGTATATGTATAT
>BLBF01000022.1:9277878-9288635 GCA_015471245.1 Laticauda colubrina | reverse complement strand
TATATGTATATGTATATGTATATGTATATGTATATGTATATGTATATGTATATGTATAAGTATATGTATATGTATATGTATATGTATATGTACCGTGTTTCTCCAACAATACGGCCTCCACCAATAGGAAGGCCCAGAAAATCAAATTAAGCCCCTCCCCCCAAATTAAGGCCTGCATTAAACATGCGAAATGGTGGGGAATGGTGGGGGGGGGGTCTTGCCGTTAGAAAGTCCTTTTGTTGCATACTCGGATATGGTGCTGCCTGTGTTGACTTTGGCATTGGTGAGGCACTTCGTATCGGGAGACCTTCCTCCACTATAGCTTTCTCTTCTCCCTTGCTGCCGTGGCATTTAGAGCAAAGCCGTGGCATTTGGCGCAGCCACGCATAGCCAGCCAGGACTCGTCTCTGCAACCAGAGCCCGGTGGAGACACTTGGCTTCAGGCGCTCCTGTTGCCATCTTCCCTTCACCTTCAAAGGCAAAGCCAATTCTTTTCACCCTACTACTGGTACGACAAAGCCTCCCTTGCCTGAGAGGGCAACCCAACCCTATGTGGGGAGGCAAATCTCCCAGGGCCGCAGCGCAGGATCGGCCCACTCCGGAAGAAGCACCCAGCCGCCATCCCTGCCTGGCGCCAGGCAGAGCGTGAAGAGCTTTGCCTGGAGCGCCCAGCGCAGCTTACAGATGGGCCCTCCTGCCCGGCAGCAGAGCTCTTGCCAAGGCAGCGAGCACCTCCCCACTGGACCCTCCGCTCATCCCGCCAGGGCTGCGCCAGAGCCGTGCGGCCTGGGCAGAGCCAGGAAAGCACACTACGGGTGTGTGCCCGCCTGCTAAGCAAAAGAGCCGGGCTGACCTGAGCTTGACTTCCTCCCAAAGTCCCTCCAGTGCGAACCCAAGGGGGCCACTGGGAGAGACTGCCCGAGGCAGTGATAGCGCCCACCCATCCATGGACAGGGAGGCAAGGCGGCTCGTCCTCCTCCTCTGAGCTGAGCCCCACTGAGTCAGTGCCTCTGCCTGATGCCAGTTCCACTGCGTTTGGAGCTGCCGGCACATTTGGAGATGCATGGGGATGGGCTGGGCAAGGGGTGGAAAGGACAGGCATCTTCGGGCTCTCTCCGCCGGCCAGGGAAACAGCGCTGCCATCACCTCGCCTCCCTGTCCGTGGATGGGTGGGCACTTATAACTGCCTCGGGCAGCCTCTCCCTGTGGCCCCTTCGGATTCACGCTGAAGGGACTTGGGAAGGAAGCCAAGCTCAGGTCGGGCCGGCTCTTTTGCTTGGCAGGCAGGCATGCCCCCACGGCTCACTTTCCTGGCTCTGCCCAGCCCGTACGATCCTGGTGCAGCCCTGGCGGGATGAGCAGAGAGTCAAGTGGGGAGGTGCTTGCTGTCTTGGTGAGAGCTCCGCCACTGGGAAGGAGGGCCCACCTGTCAGCTGTGCTGGGCTCCCCAGGTGAAGCTCTTTGCACTCTGTCCGGCGCCAGGCAGGGATGGAGGCTGGGCGCTTCTCCCGGGGAGGGGTGATCCTGCACTGTGGCCCCGGGAGATTCACCTCCCCATGTGGGGTTGGGCTGCCCTCTCAGGCAGGGGAGGCTGTAGGGTGTTGTTTTTAAAATAATTGGCTTTACCTTCAAAGGTGAAGGGAATGTGGCAACAGGAGCGCCTGAAGCCAAGTGTCTCTACTGGGCTCTGGTTGCAGGGAGGAGCCCTGGCTGGCTGTGCATGGCTTCACCAAACGCCGCAGCATTGCTCTAAATGCCACGGCAGCAAGGGAGAAGGGAAAGCAACGGCGGCGGAAGGTCTCCAGATACAAAATGTCCCACCAACGCTGAAGTCAACAACCAAGCTGTTGCCGCCCACCCACCTGAGGTTGCAAGGGGGGGGGGAATTAAGTCACCCCCAAAAAGACAGCCTGGCCATTTTTTCGGGGGTCAAAAAAAAAAAAAGACCCGGCCTTATTATATGAGAAACACGGTATCATATATCATATATACATACATATACATACATATATATGTGAAATGTGAATTGAAAAAGGAACACGGGTCTGCGAGATTTTGCCCATTGCCGAGTTTCATCTTTTATATTGAGAACTTCCTGCAAGCCTCTCGCAATAATTTCACAAAGAAACAAAGCATTGTCTGAACTGAACAGATTTCCACTTCTTGAAATTCATTTACTTGTTCTAAAAGGAGCCATGAGGAGATTTGAGTTATATGCAGTGGTGCAATTCAACCAGTGTAACAATCGGGTTGGTAAAGCCCCTGTCACACTGCACCAACGGATGAAAAGAGGATGTAAAACGGAGAAAAACACTTGCCATCCGTTGGTTAACGTGATGCTTCCATTCTGTACTCACTGCCTCCGTTTTGCTTCCTCTCTATCTGTCCAGCATCCGTCTATGGACGTTTCATCCGCTCAGAAGGTTTTGAGCTGCTCAAAACTTTTGAGCGGAAAATATATCCAATGCATCCGTTCTGCATCCTCTAGGCATACGGGGGACATCCGTTCTGCATCCATTACGCATCTGCTATATCCGCTAGGCATCTGCTGTGCATCCACGCAACTCAAATCCGTTCCAGTGGTAAACGGACGCAGGGAGGAAGCAGAACGGACGCGCAGCGTTAGTAGCACGGATGGAGAAAGGATGAAAGCGGATGCAGCTCATCCGCTCTGCATCCGCTCTGCATCCGCTCTGCATCCGCTCTGCATCCGCTCTGCATCATCTACACATCCTCTACGCATCCCCTCTGCATCCGCTCTGCATCCTCTACGCATCCGCTCTGCATCCTCTACGCATCCTCTACACATCCTCTACGCATCCTCTACACATCCTCTACGCATCCTCTATGCATCCTCTACGCATCCTCTATACATCCGCTTTGCATCCGCTTTCCATCCGCTCTGCGTCCTCCCCACGTCCGTTCCTTTCCGTGTTATATGCTCTGCTTATGCAAATTTTTGCCTCTTTTGAGAGCGGATAACAACGGATGGAACATTTTTCTCGTCCGCTGTGTCCTTTTTACAAACATTTTGCATCTGTTGGGCAGTGTGACAGGGCCTTTATGCACTTCGCACAGCCTCTTCCATCCCAAGGACCGGCCCATAGATTTCCACTGTTCTCCTCTCCCTTCTGTGCATTTGCCCATCAGGTACTGAACCCAGCTGTTCCTCCTCTTCCTCATCAACCACTTCCAGACCTGGGGGTTGTTGACTCTCCATCTGAGGGCTGACAGACAGCCCAGGCTCCGCCTATGTCTCTGTGTCTCTCTCTCTCTGCCAGCTCCATTCCCTCTTCCCCCTTGGAGCTCCCAGGTTGCCTTGATGCTGACCCACACTACTGCCTCCTCCTCTGATCCAGCTGTTGGAGGGGCCAGTGGCTGACAGGCCACAACAGAACTGTTGTAAGTTGAAGACTACCTACAATTAGTTAGAACTCTACCTGTCTGGATCTGGTCGTTTGCACCTGACAGTAAAGAACAGGGGATTTCCAAGAAATCTGAAAAAATTCCCCAAAACTGAAAAAAATTCCAGTTTTCCCCACCTTCCCATACACCAAATAACAAGACTGGAAAGTAGAAAGCTGAAATGTATTTAAGAGAGTCAAGACAAACAATTAAATAGATCTACTAATTGTACTTTTATTGTGCCAGATAGTCAGGTGTATTCCAGACACTGGCCAGATCTTTCTGCATTTGTAATTCAGCTGGAGATTATTATAAACAAAGCAAGCAAGAAAGATTTCTGGTAATTCTTCTAACCCGCTAGACAAAAGGATCCTAACAGAGACTCAGATTTGATTTGTCCCCAATTTACAGAATAACCAGACATGATATCAAAGAAATAAGATTAGGGATAAGGTTTCTGCCACATCTATAAAGTAATGGCATCAAACTATGTAAAACAGCATTTTATGCTTTATTCCCATTTACTTCAATATTCCTAAAAAAATTTCACAATGCTACAGGAAGATAATAAAAATAAAATGAGAGACTGGGCATTCTTATGAACACGATAATGCACTTACAAAATAATAATAAGAGGGGGCCCATATCATTCATTAATACTTAAGTTCCAGAGACCAAATAAATAATGCCGTTCTCAAGATGCTTTCAGAAGCTTCAAATATTATCTTAATATTATCTTTTCCAAAATCGAAAACACGAAAGAGATATTCCAAATTAAATTGATAAGAAACCAAATAAGGTCAGAATCTTGATGATGACCCAAATAGATCTAACCTGGACTGGATTCATAGTAGTTGGAAGTTCACAAGCTTTCATCTATGGATCAGAGAAGAAATCTGTTTTCCAAGAAAAATTATACAGCAGAATGTGTAATAGAATTCTGACCCAACTTGCAAAGAACTATGTTATACGCCTCATTAAACGTTGGTGATGAAAGTCTTCTAGAAAGGCCATCAATGTCTTTCTCCTAATTTCATGGTATTTTTGAAAGGACATTACTTTCACCTCCAAGAATGAGATTTAGGGAGATGTTATGTCATAGTGCCTATCTGAACTTGTTTATGTTATACACATTTCGCAAAACACTTTAAAAGTTTTTGGGGGAGTGGAATACATGTAGCTAAAATAAGGATCAAAAGGGCCACTTTCTTAGATATAGAGTAGCCAAAGAACATAGAATGATAGAATTTGGAAGGAACCTCTGGGGTCTTCTAGACCAACCTTCTGCTTGAGCTGGAAACCCTATACCAGTGGTGGCTAATCATTTGGGCTCCTGTGTCAAACATTTTGTGCTTGTGTGCTCGTGTGCCAGCACCCAGAAGGCAATGTGCATGTGCCCCCACACCCTCTGTGCATGCACGTGCAATTCCCCCACCACCACCCCCTTACCTGCACTGCACCTCACAGCTGATTTTTTGGGCTAGTTTGAAACCTTTTTCTGCCTCCCAGAGGCTTGAAAAAAGCCTCTGCAGGCTTTGCAGGCTGAATAATAGGCCTGTTTCGTCACTTCTGGAACAGAACTACTGGTTTTCCTACCAGTTCTGTGGGCTCGGCTTGGTGGGCATGGCAGGAGAAGGATACTGTAAAATCTCCATTCTCGCCCTACTCCTGGGGGAAGGTTACTTACAAAATCTCCATTCCCTCCCCACCCCACTAACCTGCTTTCCAGCTCCATTCTCCTGTGCAGGGCAACCAAAGAAGACCCAGCCAATCAGCTGGGACTCAATGGGAGGCAGAGAAGAGATGGGGGCGAGGCCAGTCAGAGGTGGGATTTGCCGGTTTTCCGAACTACTCAACATTTCTGCTACCAGTTCTCCAGAACTGGTCAGAACCTGCTGAATGCCACCTCTGATCCTGAGCTTGTCTTCTTTAAAATAGTTTTTTTAAAAAGAAGATAAATCTAGTATCAGCTCCTCTTGATGCTATTCCAATGCGCCACATGGTAGGGGAAGCAATATTTTATCCTGTTCGTTAAAAGCAAAAAATCCGATTAACCATAAGAACAGAACGACGACAGATCCCCTCATGTGTCTTATAGCACAAAGTATACAAGAGATTTTGGAAGCCTATTAGATAGCTTTTCAGAAGGGAAAATGCATTAGGCAACTCGCTTTGTTCTCTGGAAAGAGAACAAAGTGGGTAGGAATTCACAGGAATTCCATACATTCAAAGCTCACTCCTTTAAAATCACTTATGTGTTTATCTTTCATCATGCACCAAGGGCCTCTGGGATTAATTGAGATTCTCATCTTTAAAACAAGGAGGGGGGGGAGAAAGGGGAGAAAAAAATCCTATTTTTCAGATTGGTGTCATGATCTTTCTTCTCCATTTTTCCCCCCAGTTCTTCATTCCGATCGCCTTTAATAAATTGGATATTGTTCAGCAGAAGGTTAAATTCTGCTGAACACAGAACTTTTATGAACAGGGTCCCCAAGTTTTAAGATTTGGGTGTCTACTCTGACTGCTGGTTTTAACGTCAGACTGGTGATGCGTGCAGCTTCTCCATTGGTGGAATCTCTCAAAGCAGCACCTGGGATGCAATTGCTAGATTTTCCATGCATGATGTAAATGACCAAGTTTCTGACTAAGAATCAGAGGTTTGGTTTTTTTGTTTTAAAGTACGGGTTGTCCTTGACTTATAACTTATAAGTTTGCTTCATGTTTTTTTTTTAAAAAAACATGGATTTTGTAGCCTTTAATGATTCCTTTCCCCCTCTAAACAAGGGGTCGCCAACCTTTTGGACCTCAGGGACCACCAAACTCACAATTTTAAACCTGCAGACCAGAGATCCTGGGAAAATCCTCAAAAAGTCTGCAGGAAAATTACCCACTCTGTTTTCCTACCAATCCATCATTCATTATTTGGGATCGCATGATACCATCTCCAGCTCCATTTTCAGGGGGAGAGAGAGACACACATTTGGCTTCATGCAAGGAAAGCAGTAGAAGCGGCAGAAGTCTTTCTTTCTCTCCTCCAAACTCTGCTAGAAATGAGTCTTTGTGAGACTTGTCATGTCACCACAGCCTCTTGGAGCAGGATGCCTTGCAGGGTCCCAAAGACTCATATATGGTGGAGTTTGAGGGAGAGAAAGAAAGATTTTTGCTGCTTTCCGTATGTGCAGCTAAAAGCAGAAGAAGAAAGAAGTGGAAAGAAACAGCCTGGTGGCCAGGCGACGTGTGGGGTGAGTGGGCTAAGTTTTCCCTCTCCCCCCTTTTCCCCCTCCTCTCTCTACCTCGTGTTGTTGGCAATGCAAGCGACTCAAGCCTGGTATTCCCATGGGCCATGTGGGCAGCATAGCCTTGTGTTCCCGCACAGCCTGGATTAATTGCTTTGGGGGTGTCATTTCTCTGCAGACCACCAACATTTTCTCACAGACCACCAGTGGTCCCCAGCCCACTGGTTGGTGATCATTGCCCTGGGGAATTCTGGGAGTTGAAGTCCCGCCAAGCTTACAGTTGCCAAGGTTGGAGACCTCTGCTCTAAACTTTACGCATCTGAGGAAATAAAATGAGAATACAGGAAGTCCTCACTTTAGAACCATTTGCTTAGTGAGGGTTTGAAGTCACAACAGTGCTGAAAAAAAGCAACTTATCTTTCTCAGGCTTACAACTATTGCGACATCCCCAGGATCACGCAATGAACATTCTGACATTTGGCAACTGATTCGTGGTTATGACGGTCGCAGTGTCCCCAGGGTCACGTGATCCCCTTTTGTGACCTACTGTGGTGACCCAGGACATGAGACAAAAATAACAAAGTCATCAAAGTAGAATAAATTCCCTTTAATCCCAATGTCCAATTATCCTCAGCTGGAGATCAAACTCTTTGAAAAACAGTCTATGAAGGGAGTAAATGCAGTCCAAACCCAAAGTAAAGATAATTAGAAATTTAAAAAAACCAACAAAGACCACACTGAAGTAATTAACATGGCAGGCCAGGATGATAAATTGCAGACTTTCAAAGGATAACACAGCACCCACAGTTGGGAGGATGCCAAAACCCAGATAAGGCTCTACCAAGATAAAGGACGCTTTGCTTCCAGCAAGGAGCTGTATGCAACTGCCCCACTTATATCCTGTTCTCCTAGCTGCAACTAATAAAAGGGATCAGGGCCTTCTCTCTCGTAAGCCCCTTTGCTCCCTTCTCCGTTCCTCCCTGCGTGCCCAAGGATGAAGAAGGGATGGCCCTGGGTCTTCCTCTGAATGCCCAGATGGACTGTGCCCTTCCCCAGTTTCCTCCACAGCCACCGGAGCCACACTCCCACTCCCTGTCAGCTGCTCAATCTCAGCCTCAGAATCAGATTCCAACAAGGGCATGACACCTTCTGACAAGTAAAGTCATGGGGGAAGGCCAGATTCACTTAACGACCAAGTGACTAACTTGACAACTGCAAGTGAATCACTTAACGTGTGTGGCAAGAACAGTGGTAAAACGACCCAGGGTCACGTGATCACCATTTGCAACCTTCCGACCTGTCTTCTGACAAAGCAAAGTCGATGGGAGGACCTGGATTCACTTTATGCCTTCATGATTCACTCTCGTAATGTCTTCATGATTCACAAAACAACCTTGCAAACAGCTGTAAAAATGGGCACGACTGAACTAACAACCCCTTTGCTTAGCAATAGAAATTCTGTTCCCAATTGTGGTTGTAAGCGGAGAACTATCTGAGTGTCTGAATTAACAAAGAGACAATTTCTTTAGGCCTTAAACCTCTCCAGGTATCAACCACTAGCCCTAAAAAGCTGTTTCTTTCTCAGAATTTTTCTCCAGTTTCAGTCATTGAAACATGATTTGCCGGCACCAAATGCATCAGCTTAATTTTAGCTATTTTTCCAGCATTGGTTCAATTTATCTTTGTGACACATCACATTTCATTCTTTGCAAGGGTCTAACTGCCTTCAGTTGGGAAAATGTCACCATCCTAGACCAGGCCGAGCCCAAAAATGCCAGGGAATTTCTAGAAGCCTGGCACTCTGACAAATCAGCCATCAATAGATACGTGGACATGAACAACATGTATAAACTCAAACTACCAGCCCAAAAGAGAACCAAAACCAAAACAAAAAACAAAAACCCTTCAGTACCTCCCCATCAGAAATCAGCACCCAGATCAGCATAGATTAACTCCAAGGTTAACATCAGACCAACAATCAAGTAAGCAATACCCCAGTCAAGAAACTGCCAAAGAGCCAACAGCAGACAGCCCAATCAAAGAATCTCTAAGACTGTCCCTACCCACACAGACAGGCAAGTCACAAGAATATAAACTCACAGCAAACCCCACTTCTTATTAGCACTGATGATGTTACTCAGTTTGGTAATGAAATGTCTGCATGAAAACAAGCAAACTCAGAGAGCAGCAAGGACCCTACAGCCCTCCTCCTCCTCCTCTTTCTTCTCTTCCTCCTCTTTCTTTCCACAATCCCTACCCCCTTCTAGCACTGATGATGTCACCTAGTTAGGGTAACAAAATGGCTGCATGAAAACAACCAAGATCAGAGAGCACCAAGGACCCCACAGTCCTCCTTCTCCTCCTCCTTCTCCTCTTCCTCCTCCTCCTCCTCTCCTCAAACCCTACTCCCGTCTAGCCTTGATGTTGTCACCCAGTTAGGGTAATGAAATGTCTGCCAGAAAACAACCAAGCTCACAGAGCACCAAGGACCCTGCCTTCATAATATTCGGGTTACTTGCAAGGCCATATAAGGACTCCGCGAATACATCACTGCAGGCACCAGGGCATCTAAAACCCCTAGAATCCGGCACGGACTGTGAAAATCTCTTTATACCATCTGGTGCTCAGGCATTGTGGAAACAGATGCGTACGCGGTACAAAAATAGGGCAAATCCAGAACTATTCAGATCATCATGCAAAAGAAAGCTCTTACAATAAATAAATGCATAAATAAATAAGTAAACAAGTAAATAATTAAATAAATAAATTCTAAATAATATGCAGGTAGTGCTCGACTTACAACCGCTATTTAGCCCCAAATTTCTGTGGCTAAGTGAGGCAGCTGTAAAGTGAGATTTGCCTCATTTAACAATCTCTCGTCACACTTGTTAACCGAACCTCTTGCAGTTATAAAACAAATTTGGTTTCCCCCATTGAATTTGCTTGTCGCAAAAGGTGATTGAAAGACGCCGGGACACTGCAACAGCCATAAATATGAATCCGTGGATAAGCATCTGAATGTTGATCAAGTGACTGGGGATGCTGCAATGGTTTTAAATTATTTATATTTCAGTGCCATTGTAGCTTTGAATGTTCACTAAAGTACCTGAACTTTAGGGATAGAATCAAGATCACATGAAATGTTTAATGTCACTTTATAACGTCTTGATAAGGCCACACTTGGAATATTGCATCTAGTTTTGGTTGCCAGGATGTAAAAAAGATGTTGAGAGTCTGGAAAGAGTACAGAGAAGAGCAACAAAGATGATTAGGTATCTGGAGGCTAAAACTTATGAAGAATAGTTGCTGGAACTGGGTATGTCTAGTTTGATGAAGAGAAGGACTTAGGGAGACATGATGGCAGCATTCTAATATCTCAGGGACTGCCACAAAGAAAAGAGAGTCAAGTCCAAAGCACCTGAAGGCAGGGCAAGAAGCAATGGGTGGAAACTAATCAAGGAGAGAAGCAACTTAGAACTAAGGAGAAATTTCCTGACAGGGAGAACAATTAATTGGTGGAACATCTTGCCTCCAGAAATTGTGAATGCTCCATAACACTGGAAGTTTTCAAGAAGAGATTGGACAACCATTTGTCGGGAATGGTATAGGGCAGTAGTGGCTAACCTTCTGGGGCTCCAGTGCCAAAAATTGTGCGCGCGCTTGCACGCGTGCACTCTCATGCCAGCACACAGAAGTCAATGCATGCATCCCCTGCAGGCTTTGCAGGCCGAAAACTAGCCCTGTTTCGTCACTTCCTGTTTTTCCAAAAATACTGGAAGTGATGAAACGAGGCTAGTTTTTGGCCTGCAAAGCCTGCAGAAGCCTTCCTCAAGCCTTTGGGAGGCTGAAAAAGGCCTCAAACCGGCCAAAAATCAGCTGTGAGGCGTGCCCATGACCAGTGAGGTAAGTTTGCCTGCAGCTCGCATGCTGGCACAGATGGCTCTGCATGCCACCTATGGAATGGGTGCCACAGGTTTGCCATCATGGGTACAGGGTTTCCTGCCTGAGTTGGACGAGAAGACCTCTAAGGCCCCTTCCAACTTCTCTTCTCTTCTCTTCTCTTCTCTTCTCTTCTCTTCTCTTCTCTTCTCTTCTCTTCTCTTCTCTTCTCTTCTC
>BLBF01000022.1:9254970-9272348 GCA_015471245.1 Laticauda colubrina | reverse complement strand
GAAGGAAGGAAGGAAGGAAGGAAGGAAGGAAGGAAGGAAGGAAGGAAAGATAGATAGATGATAGATAGATAGATAGATAGATAGATAGATAGATAGATAGGTAGATAGATAGATATAGATGATAGAAAGATAGATGATAGAGAGATAGATAATAGATAGATATAGATGATAGATAGATAATAGAAAGATAATAGAGAGATGAGAGATGAGAGAGAGAGAGAGAGAGAATGATGATGATGATGATGATGATGATGATGATGATGATGATGATGATGAATAAACAGACAGACATATAATGTATACAGTTTTTTATCTTTCTATAGCAGTGCTGGATGTCCAGCAAAGACTAACAGCCTGAAAGCATAATATCAAATAGAACTGACACTCATTTTTTTTTCCCTAAGTCTGCCACTTATCAAACAACAACCCCATGGTTCAAAAGAATTTGCAGCAGAATCAGCTGGCGAGAAAACAGCAGAAGCTAAACAATCTGGGCTTTTCAGGAGGGGCTCCTAATGATGCTGCAGGTGGAGGACTTAAAAAGACACATTTGTAAAAGTATCCAGCCAATGAATCTGGAAAGACACAACAACCAAGCGTTTTGGTACTCTTGCTGAGAGCTATATTAATAATGCTTTTCTGGTAAATGATCATGCCTACCAAAGTCATGCAGAGAAGAAATATTAAATAGGGACTTTTAATTAGTATCCATATTTTCCTGATTATGCTTTAAAATTTAGAACATTTGATTTGTTGAGTCCAGTTGCAGCTGGAACTGTGTTGCTAGAAGCAGGTTTTTTTAAAAATGGGTTTAAGGGTTGTTGGATTTTTTATTTTTTTTGCACATCTGTTAATAACACTAGCAAAACTTGTTTGCTCAATATTAAAATATTAAGCCCATTAATAAAGACACCGCAATTCTGCTGGTGTCTTCAGCATCTTCATTTGCTAAAGAAAGCTTGCCTGCTTTCTCTCTCTTGTCTCTCCCAAAGGGATAAAGCAGAAATTCATTTGAGTTTGCATTTTAATATGAAGTGACCTAATTTCTGCTTCCTTTTCCATTTCCCCCACCAATTTTGTGATGCAGTTTTTTTTCTGGTAGGGGAAAAAAAGTGCATTAGAGAGACCCACCTAATACTGTATGAGCAGAAAGGAAAGTTGCACATAAAAATGGAAATTAAAAGAAATGCAAAGTTTCATCTGGGTTTCTAAGAAAGAAAAAAATCATAAACAGATGCAGAAGTGGAATGGAATTAATGGAACTAACATATATGCCAAAAAAAAAATGTCCAAATCTTCTAGAAAAAGAAATACTGTCCGGATTGCACCCCACCCTTTGCTTTGGGTTTCTGGCACCCTGAAACACTTTCTCAAACTGGTTGTCACACCAGAAGTCTCCAAGATGTATCTTGCTGGTGGACCAGTTTCCTGTTTCATTGCGACACTGCCACCACGTGTCGAATTTGGGGTTTTTCTTTCTCACTGTTCCTTGGGTTTAGACAAGGGAGGAAAAGCTCTCTGGAGTCCCAAGTTTCCAATAGAGCGATTAAAGATAACAGCAATAATAAAAAAGATAAATACATTGATTTCCTATGCACAATTTTGGAAGCAGGAAAATGTACCATCAGAGGATGATGTTATAAAAAAAAAAATTAGACTGTGCAGAGATGGACAGACTAACAATGAAATTAAGAGACAAAGAAGAATCAATATAATGTCTGGGATGCCTGATATGAATAGTTTAAGAATAAAAAGAAATAATAATGACAGTTAGGTAAAGAATAAGAAACTATGTAAGTACTTATATCTATATTCATATCTATCTATATTTATTTTTATATTAAGTTGAAATTGTATAATGAAAGAAATGTGTATATAGAAAGATGACAAGGAAATGTAAAATATGTCTTGATATTGATATAATGATGTACAAAGTTTTATTTTATGTTTTTAAATTTTGAAACTAAATAACATTTAATTAAAAAAAATAAGCAAACAAACCAACAAATATAATTTTAAATATTTGCCCACTGCCCACCAAGGGTTTGTTTGTATTTGGGACAAAGTCTAGGATTTTTTTTCACCCTAATTTTATTCTGCCACTAGGTAAATATATTAAATTAGTTACTTACTGAGAAAAAAAGCAAGCATGTAGCTAAATTATTTTTGTTAAATATATCTGTAATGTGTTATTAATAAATTGATGTTCTTTAGCTTTCCTCAAAAATAAAAACAAAAATCACAGCACAACCTGGCATGGGATAAGGGACATCTAGAACTAGTCTTTAACAAATGAATACATTGAGCTGAATAGAATTCATGTCAAGTGTTTCTACTCAACAAAAGATGCACTGGAGCAGTCATGCGCTATTGGGAATGTTGTTGGAGACACGCAACGAAAGGAACAAACAAGAGAAACTATAAACAAATGTTCTCTCACAATGACAACTCTTTCTCTAGATTCACTATAGATATATATCAGCTTTTCTTCAGTCAGATTTGATAGGTAATATTTTCATTAGACAAGACAAAGACTTAGTGTGCCAAAATTTGAGAGGCTGCCCCAAAGAAGAGGGTGGGTCAACCTATTCTACAAAGCATCAGAAGGCAAGAGAAGAGACAATGGAGGGAAGCAACTAGAACTAAGGATAAATTTCCTAACTGTAAAGACAATTAAGCAGTGGAAGGGCTTGCCTTCAGAAGTTGTGGTGCTCCTTCACTGGAGTCTTTTAAGGAGAGACTGGACAGCCACTTGTCTGAAATGGTATAGACAGAGATGGTATTCAGCAGGTTCTGACCAGTTCTGGAAAACCAGTAGCGGACATTTTGAGTAATTTGGAGAACTGACAAATACCACCTCTGACTGGCCCCACCCTCATCTATTCTCTGTTTCCTGAGTCCTAGCTGATTGATTGTGTCTTCTTTTGTTGCCCTGAAGAGGAGAACAGAGCTGAAAAGCAGGTAAGTAGGGTGGGGAGGAATGGGAATTTTACAATATCCTTCCCCCAGGAATGGGGAGGGAATGGAGATTTTACAGTAACCATCCCCTGGAGTGGGATGGGAATCAGAGGTGGTATTCAGCAGGTTCTAACCAGTTCTGGAGAACCGGTTGCGGAAATTTTGAGTAGTCCAGGCAAATACCACCTCTGACCGGAGATTTTGCAGTATCCTTACCTGCGACGCCCACCAAGCCACGCCCATCAAACCAGTAGTAAAATAATTTGAATCCCACCACTGTTGGGAATGGAGATTTTGCAGTATCCTTCCTTTGGAGTGGGGTGGGAATGGAGATTAAAGCCCATGTCACACTGCCCAACGGATGCAAAAAGGACACAACGGACGAGCAAAATGTTCCTTCCGTTGTTATCCGCTCTCAAAAGGGGCAAAAATTTGCATAAACGGAGCGGATAACACGGACGCGGGGAGGACGCAGGGCGGATGCAAAGCGGATGCGGAACGGAAGCCCAGCGGATGGAAGCGGATGGGAGCAGATGGCACATCCGCTAGGCTTCCGGGGGGCCTCAGCAAAGTGGACGCGGAACGGATGAAGCGGATGCACAGCGGATGCACAGCGGATGCACAGCAGAAGCCTAATGGATGCCTGGCGTTAATTGCGCATGTGGGGAGGATGCATTGCGTCAGCCCCGCGGATAAAACGGAAGCAGCTCGGAAGCAGGTCGCCATTCAGAGGAAAGACCTGCTGCCGGACGGATTGGCTGCCTTGCCTGCCCTGCCTGCATGTCTGCCTGCAAGCCTTGGTGCCATCCTTGGTGCCAGCCTTGCTGCCTGCCTGCCTGACAGCCTTCCTGCCAGCCTTGGTGCAAGCCTTCCTGCCAGCCTTGGTGCCTGCCTGCCTGCCTGCCAGCCTTGGTGCCTGCCTTGGTGCCAGCCTTCCTGCCAGCCTTCCTGCCAGCCTTGCTGTCTGCCTGCCTGCCAGCCTTGCTGCCTGCCTGCCTGCCAGCCTTCCTGCCAGCCTTGGTGCCTGCCTCCCTGCCAGCCTTTCTGCCAGCCTCCCTGCCAGCCAGCAACCCCACAACCATGCGGAAGCACAGCAAGCCTCAGCCATCTGCTGCCAGCCCTTGCAAGAGGGACAGGGCTACCATCCCGCCCCCTGGCCCTCACTCTGGTTCTGCTGGGGCTTCTGCAGCACGGGCTCGCTCTTCTGGGGCTGGGGCTTCTGCTGCTTCTGCTTCTGGAGGAGCTGATGACAAGCACTCCAGCACCAGCCACCTCCACAGCACCTGGACCCTTCACCCCTGAAACTGAGCGACCAAGAGGAGTGCCAGAGACTCATTTTTGTTTTATAGCTTCTTGTTAATAAAGTCTATTTATGATTCACACACTTGCTTCATTTCTTTTTTTTAATAAAGTCTTGGTGGAAACTTTTAGAAATGGTTTAAGCCTTTGCATGCTTGTGGGATGGGTAATAGCTGTGGGATGGGTTTGGATAGCAGTGGGATAGATAAACCTCCAGTGCAAGTATAGTGGGACTGTATGGTCCACCCTCCCAGGTGCCACACCTATGGCCCTTTATTATCAATAATAATGTAATAATTATCCACACATGTCAACATAAACACAATTCTTTATTAAACGCTCTGTTCATTGTAGCCCAACCAAACATACATGGCCCAATCTCATCCGTGTGATGAGACAGTCTGAAGGAAGCATCCATTAACCATCTACCATCCTGTCTTGCCACTCCACTGCTCCAGCTGGGGAGTTGTACCAGTGTCTCAGGAGGTTGCGCTGCTTCTTCGCTTCATGTGAGGCTCTGTTGGGGCCTTGCACATCCTCAGTCTCTATCAGATTTGCCCTTGCCTCCATTCCCCAGGCTCCATGTCCCCATTGCCTTGTTTGAGGTCCACAAGCCTGTTCTGCAAGACTGGGTAGCGGGTGCGCATGAGATTGTGCAGGATGCAGCAAGCTTCCATGATCCTCCTCACGGTCTCTGGGCGATGCTGCATGGTGGTGAGAAGTACCTGGAACCTGTTGGCCAGGATGCCAAAGGCGTTCTCCACCACCCGCCTTGCTCTGGACAGCCTGTAGTTGAAGATCCTCTCTTCATGGGTGAGGAGTCTGGAGGTGTAGGGCTTTATGAGGTAGGTTGTGAAGGAGAAGGCGTCATCCCCCACGATGAAGTAGGGCACATCTTGTGTGTCATTGGGCAGGGGTTCTGGATCTGGGAAGCCCACGATGAGGTTGCCTTCCAGCTCCTCCTTGAGGTGACTGGCGTTGTATACCTGGGCATTTGAAGATGAGCTGTGTAGCCTGAAGTATCGATGTACATGAACTTGTAGTCAGCATCGACCATGGCGAAGAGGATGATGCTGAAGAAGCCCTTGTAGTTGTGATAAGTGGACCCTAAGTTGGCTGGAGCTTTGCAGGCCACGTGCTTGCCATCTATGGCTCCAACGGTGTGGGGGAAGTTCCACTTCTGATACCACTGCTCTGCAATTTTCTTCCAGCCTTCTTCAGTGGTGGGGCACTGGAGGAGCTCCTCCATGCATTCTTCGATGATGGCCTGCACCACTTCTCTGACCACAATGCTGATGGTGTTGGGTGGCACCCTCCAGCCGTACTGCATGCTCCTGTAGGTGGTCCCTGAAGCCAGGTGACGCAGAGTCAGTGCCACCTTGAGCCCAGGTTCCAGGCTGGGCCGGAAGTTGGTGCTCTGCTTGGTCAACCTGGGTGTCAGCCGTTCCACAACTTCGTCAAACACACGGACAAAGGCCAATGTGACAGATGACTGTCCATTTTATCATTTTATTCCTTAACTTTAAAAAAAGATTCGGAAGGGAAGCCCTGAAAAATCACAAGCCAGCCAGTCTGACCCGAATAGATCAGAATATTCCAAGCAACATCATACAGAAATTGATCTGGAAATGTTGCAATTAAGTCACTCAAATTATTCGGTGACATGAAGACATATCAGATCAATCTAATTTCATTTTTAGATTGGAAAACCAGGAGTGCTGGGGAAATAATATATCTTGATTTGAGGAAAGTAGCAAATTATGGACTTGATGGCTCATTTGGTGAATCCATTTCCCAGATCAGCAAACTGAAAATAGGTGTTATGTCAAGAGTCAAGAATTGAGGCTGAACTTTCCAATGTTTTTACCTATAAAGTTGCCAAGAGTCAGACAGGATTAAATGATTACAATAACAACAACATCGGCAATTTGACTCAATGGACTCTTCCACCCTATAGTTTACCTGCATAAAACCACGGGACTCTTCAGGTCACATGAGGGGGAAGTTATATCATATATACCACGACATTGTCATGCAATGGATAGAACTTCTACCAATTGCACTGTGGTTACCATCAGATGATTAGGGAAATAGGAAATAGATACATGGACATTAACAACCTCTATAGACTGCAAAAGAGACAATCAACCAGCCCAAAAAGGAACAGAAAGACTCCAGCACACCTCCACCAGGAATCGGCACCCAGATCAGCAAAGATTAACTCCAAGGTTTAACTTCACACCAACCATCAAGTAAACAACACCTTAATCAAGAAACTGCCAAAGAGCCATCAGTAAATAGTCCAATCGAAGAATCCCTAAGATGGCTCCCATCCAGGGGTGGGATTCAAAAATCCCAGCAACCGGGCAGCAAACTGGTTGCTGGGTGGGCATGGCCATGGTGGGCATGGCGTACCAGAACTTTCAGGAGGGCTGCTTTTCACCTTCCCCAGGGTCCAGAGGCTTCCCTCTGGCCTCTGGGAGGGTGAAAATGGCCTCCCGGGAGTCCAGAGGCCTGCCAGAAGCCAGAAACAGGCCCATTTCTGGATTTCTGGAAGGCCTGTTTTTTGCCCTCCCAAATGGACCATGTGGAGGCTTCTGAGAAGGGTGGGGCAGGCAGGGCCAGCCGGTTGGTTCAACTACAAGTTTGACAAACCAAGATGTAAATTTAACATCCGGTTTGCCCAATCCAGTCCAAACTGGCTGAATCCCACCTCTGTTCCCATCCACACAGAAAGTTAATATAATCATACAGCAAACCACGCTCCTTATTAGTGCGAATGATGTTACCTAGTTGGGTAATGAAACATCTGCAAGAAAACAAAGCAAGCTCAGAGAGCACCAGAAAAGAAAATCATTCTTTGCTGAAACATCGATGTTGGATCAGTCATCAGGAATCATCTGTTGCATGTTTTTCAGATTCCAGTAGGACATAGAAGAATATATGGGAGGGAATAGATTAATATGTCATTTTCTTTTGAAATTGTAAAAATGTTATGAAATTAAAAAGGGGGAAAACAACAAAGAATCTGATTTATATGTCCTATGAAGCTATAAAGGGATTATAAATTTTAATGTTTTAGGTAATAATGCTAAATGCTTAATGGGATTCAAAAGGGGTGATAATTAATGAATTAGAGGTGGCGCAATTATATTGATATTTCTGCGGGGAAACCAATTTATAGAAGGAGTGGTTTTTTTTAAACTAGAATTTAAGAGAAAATAAACAAATGTGAAAGTTAAACGTATTAAAGTATAACAATTATGAAGTTAATACAAGTGAATTAAATAATGAGATAAGTATTTTGAAAAATACAACAAAATAGAAAATGTATAAAAGCATTGTTAAGATAAGAAATTGTATACAAAAATTGAATATGAAACTATGGTCATATTTGTATATATATGTGAAACCTGTAATCATGCTGTTCATTAAAAAGAGATGTTAAATGTGGAAAACTAAATAAAACTTGTTTTTAGAAAAAGAATATAACATGAGCCAGACTGAAGACCTGTGGCCAAAAAAAATAGTTTTCAGAATACAGGTAGTCCTTGACTTCCAACAACTTGCAACTTCATTTAGTGATCGTTCAAAGTTACAGCGGCACTGAAAACAGCGAGTTAGGATTGTTTTTTACGACCTTTGCAACATCCTTATGATTACGTGATCCAAATTCAGATGCTTGGCAACAGGTTCATATTTATGACTGTTTCTGTATCCCCAGGTCATGTGATTCCCCTTTTTGCGACCTTCTGACAATCAAAACCAATGGGGAAGCCAGATTCACTTAGCAACCGGGTTGCCAACTTATCAACAACTTATCAACAAGAATAACCGAAGCAAGAAAGGTTAAATGGGGCAAAATTCACTGTACAAACATCTCATTAGAAATTTTGGGCTTCATTGTGGTCGTAAGTCAAGGACTACCTGTACATACATACGTTGAATCAAGATTTGTATATCAGCTCCTTGAAAAAGAGAGTGAATACACCAGTAGTGGGATTCCAAATTTTTTACTACTGGTTCTGTGGGTGTGGCTTGGTGGGCATGGCTGGGGAAGGATATTACAAAATCTCCATTCCCACCTTACTCCTGGGGGAAGATTACTGTAAAATCCCCATTCCCTCCCCACCCCGCTAACCTGCTTTCCAGCTCTGTTCTCCTGTGCAGGACAACCAAAGAAGACCCAGCCAATCAGCTGGAATTCGGGAGGTGGAGAATAGATGAGGGTGGGGCCAGTCAGAGGTGGTATTTGCTGGTTCTTCCAGTTAATCAAAATTTCCGCTACCGGTTCTCCAGAATGGTCAGAACCATCTGAAGACAACCTCTGGAATACACACTTAATATTCTTTTGCCAGTGAATTTGTAGATAAGGATATTTCTATGTCCTAACCAGGCAAAAAAAAAAATGGTATTGTTTTTAACAGAAAGGCTCTTGATCAGAATTATGCGTGTTTATCCAAATATTTTCCAAATCAGTTTCTTAGAATCTGTTACCTGTTGCCTCTTTTCCAGTACAGATAATTATTTATAATTATTCTGTTTGTTTTGCAGCTTCTCCTCACGTGCCCATTGTGAGTGTTACAGCTCTCTCTACAATTTTAGCAAAAACCATTCTTCTAAAATATTAGCACCTTTAGGCCACCGTTCTGGCGATAAATTTCCATTTACCTTTTTGTATTGGATTTCTTCGCCTGACAAGTTCTTTTACCTACGTTCAAGGCAACTGATAAAATATTTACAGCAACATGAAGTTCATTACGTTAATGGCAAAACCTGTGTTTCGCTTCAACTGTATTGCAATACCTAAATTGCTGCCATTAACTGCAATGGAATCTCCTGTTTTATGAGACTCACATAGGTGACTCTGATTACAAAGAAACATGCAATTAATGCCCTCTATTTTTTTTTTTTTTAAAAAAGGAAAATCTAGTTTTAGTATTATCCAAAGGCATGTGAGGGGCCGCTTCCAAGCCCAGATCAAATTGTATAGTTAAAAGATATTTAAACTGATGGTTTGCCCTTCAGTAGTTATGGACAATGCAAATTCTTGTTGTAGCCCTAAAAGACTGATGAAAAATAAGCTTATCTAAGGTATCGTTTCACCCACAGTTCCAGAAAAAAAAAATCTGCAAATCTCAAATTGTGGTTATCCCAGAATATCAATTTCTCTCAGGAATCAAATTTAAGCCTCCAGCAATGTTCACATATATCTTTCTGCCTTAAATGCAAAAGAAATACAACCAGGTTTGGTGTAGCAATAACTAAAATGGCAAGGGACAAATAATATCTATCCAATTACACTCACAAATTTTTTTAGAATAAATATTTAAATTCCCAAAAACCAACTTAAGCTAATGATGAAGCTGAAATGCCAGGAAGTTAAAACCCCTTCTTCATATGAAATCAGAATTTGAAAAGAAAAAAACCTCTCATAAAAATCTACTCTGAATCCTATCAATTTGTTTAAATAATGTAGTAGGTATTAACATAGATATCCTGATGATGATATAGATGATAGATAGATAGATGATAGACAGACAGATGATAGATATAGACATAGATAGGTGATAGCTGGATGGATGAATGGAGGGAGGGATAGTGAGAGGGAGGGATGGATAGACAGATAGATAGAGGCAGGTAGGTAGGCTGGCCTGCAGATATAGACACAGATAGATGATAGCTAGATAGCTCAATAGCTAGATGGAGGGACGGATGGACAGATGGACAGATGGACAGACAGACAGACAGACAGGAGGGATTCATGGATAAACAGAGTAGGTAGACTGGCCTGCAGTTTGGCAGTTTGGCAGGCAGGCAGACAGAGATACAGGCAAACTGACAACACTTTAGGAATGACATTAATTTTGTAAAAAAAAATCTTTCCCAAAGACCGACAGGCATTTTAAATAATCAGTTAATATCAACATCTCCAGTTAAATAGTTGGATATGTTTGCCATTGAAGAGGTCTTCCTAGGATATTCAAACTATATTTTAAACACCAAAATTTACAGATTCCCACAGATATCATACAGCTTATAGGAAATATGTTAGACTTCTTCTGGTTGAGTGGATAATCTGGAATCTCACTAAACTGTTGCAATGAGCCCTAATTTTTTGGATAAAGAACATCAAAAATTATCAAGTCAGCTACACCCAAGCAGTGCTGGCATGTTTAACTCTCAATAAATCCTTTTTAAGTTTTGGAAGTTTGGTTCAAGACTCATGATTTAAATGAGGGTAACTGCTGGAATCCTGACAGCACAATCACCGAACCGATAGGGAAACTGGTAGAATCCCACCACTGTTAGCAACAGATAGTTTGCGCTTAGTTGTGGTCATGAGTCAATGACTACCTGCATCAAATAGGCCTTCTGAGCTAGAAGTTTCTTGGGTTGATGGGCAGCTACGTCACTTGATTAAATAAAGAAACATGTTTCTCCAAAAGAGAAAATTCTGCTGGAGAAAGTAGGCTAATCTGTGTACTTCCTTAGAACATCTGCCAAGTATGCCTAAAAAGCATATTCCAATCCATATATTTTTAACACACCGTAACAGTCTGAGTACTAGCAAAGATAATGCAAGGCTCTATAAGTTTTATTTGACTTTCCTTGCCTTTTATGGTGAAACCACAACCCAGGGAGAGAACTGTAGTTACTTCCTTAGTATGGAACTCCATTCTTCCCCAATATTATATATTTTTAACTCGTCATGCCGCAGACTTGGTACACACCCTCCTTAGTCTTCTCTGAACTGTCAAAGTTCTTCCACTACTTTGCTTCATACCTTCCAAACTGTTAAATATTACTAAGCAAACTTCATAAAAGACTGGGGGATGTGGTGAGCATTTCCTGCTCCCAGACAGTTTGTTAACTGTGGTGAAACCTGAAGCTTCTAGTGATGTTTACCAGAAGTATGGCTATCTCGAAAATTCTCTCAATTATTTTGCTTAGGATGGGTCTTCAGGATCCAGATTGACTCCATCAAGGGCTGATGTACTGAGGGCTCTATAACTCCAGGTGGGTTAGAAGATAGAAGAATAGAGCTGGAAGGGAGCTAGGAGATCTTTTAGTCCAATCCCTTGCTCCAGGAGGAGACACTATACAATTTCAGATAAATGGCTGTTCAGTTTCTTTCTGAAAACCTCCAGGGATGGAGCATCCACAACTTCTGAAGGCAACCTATTCCACTGGTTCATTGTTCTCACCGTTAGGAAGTTGCTCCTTAGTTCTAGGTTGCTTTTCTCTTTGACCAGTTTTCATCCATTGTTTCTCCTCTTGCCTTTTGGTGTTTTGAAAAATTGTTTAATCCCCTTTTTGGATCTTAAAACTTGGTTGCAGGAAGGGTCGTGGCATTAGCTTTCCAAAAAGGCCCAGCCAAGAAATAGACACAGCAGGAAGAATTTCAGGAATGCTAATCTATTAGGTCATGTCTATTAACAAATTCCTGTCCCAAATCTTCACTGAAAATGGGGTCATGGCAGAGGTGGTCTTCAGCAGGTTCTGATCAGTTCTGGAGAACCGGTAGCAGAAATTTGGAGTGGTTCAGAGAACCGGCAAATCCCACTTCTGACTGGCCCTGCCCCCATCTGTTCTCTGCCTCCCATTGAGTCCCAGCTGATCGGCTGGGTCTTCTTTGGTTGCCCCGCACAGGAGAACGGAGCTGGAAAGCAGGTTAGTGGGGTGGGAAGGGAAAAGGGATTTTACAATAACCTTCCCCTGTCACACCCACCAAGCCATGCCCACAGAACCGGTAGTAAAAAGTTTTGATCCCACCATTGTCCCATGAGCTCCATTTTAGCTGACAGAAGGCTGCAGGAGGCTGTTGCAGCCAAAAATGGAACTTGGGAGGGCCACGCACAGTCCTCCAAGCTCCATTTTCACTGGCAGAGCACTAGCAGAACAAACTACTAGCAAAAGTTGACTCCCCCCAGCCCCTTCTGGGCCACTACAGGTGCCCTCAACATGAGTGACGTCAAGATGGACATGCCCCTTCAGCCCCCCAAGGTCAAACACAACCCTGATGTGGCCCTCAATGAAATCAAGTTTGACACCTCTGCCTTAGATAATAAGGCCCTACCCTATAATAAGGCCTTTATAGTCAGTAACAACACTCAGAATCTAGGTAAGGGTAAAGGGTTCCCCTGTTGAGTTGTGTCTAACTCTAAGAGCAGGGGTGTTAAACTGGCAGCCCATGGACCAGATACGTTGCTCACAGTCTATGGCCACCCCAACTCTGTGAAGGGGAAAAACATTGTGATACATTGTGATGGCAACATGACGTGGCGAGTTTGACATCCATGCTCCAGAGGGTGGTGATCATCTTTATTTCTGAACTGAAAGAGCCAGCATTATCCCAAGACATGGTCATGTGGCCAGCATGACTATGTGTCAAAGGTGCACAGAACTCTGTTATCTTCCCACCAAAGTGGTACCTACTAATCTATTTGCATTTGCATGCTTTCAAACTGCTAGGGGCTGGAACTGGCAGGCAACGGGAGTTCACTCCATCATGTAGTACTCAGATCTCTTTCCAGCTGACAAGCTCAGTGCTTTTAACCACTGAGCCATCGCTCCACCTACTGAGAATCTAACAGGAATCAAAGTCGACAATTGTGTCCTAGAAGTATTCTGACCTAGGCTTCATAAACCATAATTATCCACAAACTTGTTTTAAAAACAAAACCTGTTTTATTGCAACACTGGGAATTGTTTTCATTCCCAGCCAGAATTCATTTCAAACAGTCTCCCAAGGTAAACACACTTTTCAGTTCTGTGAAGTGCTGCCAAAAACAGAAGTATCAAATTAACTAGAAAAGAAACCAACCGAAGTACAAGAAATACCAACCAAAATACAAAGAGCTTCAAGGATAACTCGGAACCGATCGAACTACTTTGTTTCCTACAAAGGTTGCATCATCTTGGTCTGACTCTTATATCTTATGGGAGGGGCAATCACCTCCCAGCCTTACTCCCGAGTCACCCTTTTTGTTTCAGCTGCTCTCGCCTTCTGTAGCTCTGCACATATCCGTACTGGGAACAGGCTCCCCTGGGTCCTCTGCCTCGCTGTTGCCAGACTCCAAAGGCTTCAGAGTCAGCACACAACTCCCAGATGGTCCTGGCCCCATCTCTGCTTTGGATGCAGGATCCTTGCCCGAGTCCTTGCCAGACTCCCTGATTCTTCCCCACTGTCCAATTCCGCTACCATCTGCACCAGCTGCCGGCGAACCACAACAAGAAGGGCACAATGAAATCTTTCCATTGTTGTCCATGCTGGTTCATTCTGGACCAGTTGCAGCTGATGAATGGCTTTCAAAGGTAGCCCCAACTTCACTGCATTGTAATAGTCCATGATGGAGGCAACCAACCATCAGTGAACATTGGTAGTCTGCTAGTCCAGGTAGAGGTGGAAATGGTATACAATGTCTATGGAGATTCTCAATCTTCCAGGTTATGTTTGTCCCAAAGGTGCTCCAAGAAGAAGCTTCTTGGATGTGAAGTGAAACATGAAAGTGTGAATATGTGAAAATTTAAGGGCAAACAAAGAAAGTTCAGTTGCTTCTTGAAAAAGCATCTTTGGAACAAGTGGCTCACAAAATAATTTTTTGAGAAGGCTTCCAAGCTACAGCTCAATGTTCCTCAGTTTTAATTTGAAAATGCATAATTTTGCATGCACGTTGGTACTTTGTTTCAGGCAATAAATACATCATCAAGTATGGAGAACAATAGTGTAAGACAAGAAATGTGAATTAGGTCAGTTAAACTGTGAACCAGGCTAAATTCTCAAAGATCGCTCCTTCCAACGGTTTGTATAAAATTTCTGCTTTAATCAATCCACCACTTTCCTTGTGTATCCTCAGTCAATTAAATTAAAATACATGTAAATAAATGTTCATCATATTGAAAGCTCAACAGTTTTTTTTTCTTTTCAAAGGAAAGGAACATATAAAAGAGAAAAGTCACAATTATCAAAACTTCAGAATTGCAAAAGACAATGGTACTTTAATTCTTAACCCATCTACATTTCTTTGATTAAAATTTATCAGTAAAAAAGTGAGTCAAATAGATGTTAGTTATGAATATTACACAATATTTTTTTACAGCATGCAGCCCTAATAAAACCATAAAATGGGAATGAAAAGGATCACAAAAACTTTGGTGTCCTACCTCATCCTGAGTCACGATTTTGGTATTTTCCATTCTGGCTTTCTTCTGTAATAATCTTGTTTCATACTCTGGCCTGGGATGTTCCTAAATCAAATGAAAAAAAATGTGGAGTGAATTTAACATCTGAGCAGCAAACCACATAAAAAAAACATCCAAGTACTACTGAGATCTTGGCTCCTGCACACTTGCTCACACACATGAGTGAGAATACTGGTAAGAGATGCTTGTGACATAATAGTTATGAGGGTTTGAATGGAACAAGAAGCCAAACAGTAAGATTCTCCTTGTTGTATTTGGGTAACAGAAAGGGTGGAAGAACACATTGCAAGTATATGCTTTAAAATACAGACTAAGGGTGCAAGAGTATAATGGATTCTGGAAACACAATCCCTGAATACAACCCCTGAAAATATAAAGCCAATATCTCACAAATAATCTACTAGGAATAACAGAAAGAACCTTGGAGGTCTTCTAGTCTAACCCCCTGCTCAAGCAGGAGACCCTATACCATTTTAAGAACAACTTTATTGTCATTGTACAAGTACAACGAAACTGTGGATGCACCCCAGCAACTGTTTGCAATACAATAAAGCCAAAGCATTAAAAATGAAATAAGAAAAATAGAATACCCACATCTCCATTTGCAATTTGAGAGTACAATATCTACGAATATACACAAAATATACATCCAACACTGACTGTAACACTTTGCTGAGTATACTACACAAGAGATGGATTGTACGGTAATATGTTATTATACATCTGAATGGGGTATTGAGATTTCACATCTTTTCACATCTTAATAAGGTAGTGACTTTGTGTTTATTTCTGGCCTGGGCTCCTGGACATATGAACATGAGCAAGAATACTGGTAGGAGATGCTTGTGACATAAGAGTTATGATGGTTTGAATGGAACAAGAAGTCAAACCTTTAGATTCTCCTTGGCGTATTTGGGTAGCAGAGAGGGTGAAAGAACACATTGCAAGTAAATGCTTTAAAATACAGACTAAGGGTACATGAATATAATGGATTCTGGAAACACAATCCCTGGAAATATAAAGCTAATATCCTACACATAATCTTCCAGGAATAACAGAATAACAGGAGGGATCTTGGATGTCTTCAACCCACTGCTCAAACAGGAGACCTACACCACTTCAGACAAATGGTTGTTCAATCTCTTCTTAAAAACCTTGAGTGATAGAGCAGCCACAATTTCTGGAGAGAAGCCATTCCACCGATTAATTGTTCTCACTGCCAGAAATTTTTTTCTTAGTTCTAGATTGATTCTCTCCTTCATAGTTTCCATCCATTGCTTCCTGTCCTGCCCTTTGGTGCTTTTGAGAATAGGTTAACCCCCTCTTCTTTGTAGCAGTCCCTCAAATATTGCAAGACTGCTATCATGGCACCCCTGGTCTTTCTTTTCATTAAACTAGACAAAACCGATTTCAGCAACTGTTCTTCATATGTTTTAGCCTCCAGTCCCCTAATCATCATAAGTTGATCTTCCATTCTCATTATGACTTTTTCTGGTTTTCATCTTAGGTAAACCAATCTACCTTCTAATTACACAGTCTTTGAGTTTGTTTTTTTAAAAAAACATACGCAATTTTTATGCCATTCAACTTTTCAATATTGTTGGATTACATAATAATATTGTTATTCTAATTGACTGGCTTGCCAATTCAAGATATCGGATATAGGGACCAGTCAAATCGGATTTGAATTTGCAAGCCAAGAGCCTAATTGCATTTGCCTTGGCCATTCAGTTCGAAGAACTGAATTACTTGCATTTGGTTTTGGGGAAATGAAATCATCAGATCAATTTGAAGAATTGAACGGATAAAAAGTCTAGGTGCACATGAGCAAAAGAAATGTTTGAACAGTTTCCAAAGCACTTACTTCTTCTTCCTCCAATCCTGTGAGATCCCAGAAATAACACAACCTCATCTGCAAACGCTTCCAGTTTTCAAGAAACATTGTGGCTGAAATGAGAAAAACCCAATTCTGTTCATTGTAGGAGAGCTTGGTGTTTAAATAGTGGTGGGATTCAAAAAAATTTTTTACTAACAGTTCTGTGGACGTGGCTTGGTGGGTAGGCATGGCAGGGGAAGGTTACTGCAAAATCCCATTCCCTCCCATTCCACTAACCTGCTTTCCAGCTCCCTTCTCATGTGCAGGGCAACAAAAGAAGATCCAGCTGATCAGCTGGGACATGGGAGGCAGAGAATAGACGGGGGCAGGGCCAGTCAGAGGTGGGATTTGCCCGTTCTCCGAATTACTAAAACTTTCCATTACCAGTTCTCCAGAACTGGTCAGAACCTGCTGAATATTCACCTCTGTGTTTAAAATACCCAATTAAGATCGTGTTTCTTACCAGCAAGGTTCCCTTAAGCCAAGATCAACTCCTGATAGCTACACCGTCTATTTATTTCCCTTTTCTGGATCCTTGCTGATTTCTCTGCCTGCTAATTTAATCCTCATTCTCTGGATCCGTGCGCACAAAATGAAAGAAAGACTGGCACAGTGATGCAACCTTACAACTCCTAAACATAATGGTCTCCAACCCATGTACTGTATGTGAGCTTCTGATTGAAGGAGCTACTTCCACTCATAGTTTCAAGCCATGGACTGTCCCAGGTAAGGAAGTCTGTGGAGGAACCCATAGAGGCTTTGGAAGTACCAGGAGTGTCAGGATACAACGTCATGTTGAACAATTGGGCCTATATTTAGCCATTCCCAGGGGTTTCTCTCTCTCTCTGGTTTGGATGGCTTGGCTAGAAAAGCACAATAGATAGACTTAACTGTAATTTGGCTAATCTGCAATTAAGAATCATGTGAACATTACTGAGATGGATTATTTCTACCAAGATGGTATTTCTACCAGTGTTTAAAAAGTGCACATTCCTTCCTTCCTTCCTTCCTTCCTTCCTTCCTTCCTTCCTTCCTTCCT
>BLBF01000022.1:9234146-9254735 GCA_015471245.1 Laticauda colubrina | reverse complement strand
CTTTCTTTCTTTCTTTCTTTCTTTCTTTCTTTCTTTCTTTCTTTCTTCCTTCCTTCCTTCCTTCCTTCCTTCCTTCCTTCCTTCCTTCCTTCCTTCCCTCCCTCCGTCCCTCCCATCCTCCCTCCCATCCTCTTAGGAATGGGGGGGACAAATCCATTAAGCTGAATTTATTACCACATTCCACCCGGAATACATCTCTCAACAACTTTGATTTAATTTGGATGCTTCTCAGCAGGACTTTGTACACTTGGCCACACTTGCTTCAGGGCACCAAGGAAGCTCCCTAGTCTCACGTCATGGAAACACGCTAAGTTCTCAGGGTTTGTGTCCAGAGCCTGACAATCGGACAATTATAAGTCAAGACAAGAGTTTGTTATGGGTGACAGGGAATACCTCCAGGCCTTTCCACAGTCTATTTTTAAAGTCCTCTGAGCTGCTACCCATTAGCAAACTTCCATGGTAATGGCTTCTTTAATGGCTTCTTCTCTGCAACACAGCTCTTCCTTTTTGCCTCTGCTCAAAGCTGTCAATCAGTTTCACCGAATGATTCTCATTCTAAGAATGCACATGGGTGAGGGAGGGGAGAGCTGTGGTTTGAGAGATGTATATCTCCCCCTTAGTTTAACTAAAGTGTCTTTTCTGGAGTCTGCCCTGTATAGCATAGGCAGTTTTTGACCTGCCCTAGACAGGCAACCTTACGGCCACAATGGAGCTGAACATTTCTTGTTGCTAAGCAAAGAAAAATGTTCAGTGAACCTACTAGAGCTGTGCTTAGAATAATACAACTTTAACTGCTTTGTAAGATGCAAAGTGTCAAGGTAATACATCCTCTTCAATGAGAACTCTGAGGCAGGCATATACCTCAAAGAACATTTTATTGGGACATCCCAAATTGGCACAGACTTGGTGGAAAACCGGTTCTAAGTTGAGCCATGGTGTCGCAGTGGTTAGAGTGCAGTACTGCAGGCGACTTCTGCTGACTGCCAGCAGCCTGCAATTTGGCAGTTCAAATCTCACCAGGTTCAAGGTTGACTCAGCCTTCCATCTTTCTGAGGGTAAAATGAGAGCCCAGATTGTTGAGGGAATATGCTGACTCTTTAAATCGCGTAAGAGTGGGCTGTAAAGCACTATACAGTGGTTTGGAAGTCTAAGTGCTGTTGCTATTGCTAGGTTCCCGCCAGTTTTACACCCAATTAAAAGTAAATGTTTGTCACTTCCCCCCAAGAGTCCCCAGTCACATGGTCCAATCAGCATGTAGTTCAGTTGCTAGGTGACCTCTCAAACACCTACACGAATGCCTTTGATTCCCAGGAGAAAGAATGTTATTTAGGCTACAACACACCAGCTATTTCTTTCCCTTTCCCTTTCCCTTCCCTTCCTAGCTGGCATGCAAATGGCAGCAGCTGCTGCATGGAGGAGGAAGGGAGGGATTGTGAGAGTGGCTTGGAAACCGTCACAGAACATTGAAAATGAAAATGAAATATCTGCAGCAGCTCAGCGGTGTAGCAGCCATTAGTAGCAGCTACAATGTCCCCCATTTTCTTGGGCATCAGGGATGCCCAATTTTGGACACACACTACAAATTAGCCCATTTAAGGTACTCTGGTTCAATACTTAATCCCCTGTGATGCACTATTTCTCCCAGTTAAAGGTCATGACCAAGAGAGTTTTAGTAGTATATACAGAAATACTGCAATGGGGAGTGAGGAATAATAGTCCTCATTCCAGTCTAAATCTTAGTGTTTAATTGCAAATGGACTTTGCAGGATATTCATTCATGAAATTTACAGCCCACTCTACCCAGTGATTCCAGAGTAGCTTTTAAAGTAATTCTTCCACTTTCAGGCACACACATTACCAGAGTCAGAGACCAACAATTCCAAGTTATAAATCAGTAGCTAAAGCCAATTCAATAAGTAAAGCCATTCCTTCTTCTAATCTAAGATCCTTCAGAATAACAACAGAATTGGAAGGGACCTTGCAGTTTTTCTAGCCCAATTTTCTGCTCAGGAAATCTGCTGTCCCACTGCTCAGGAAACCCTGCACCATTTCAGACAAATGGTTGCCCAATCTCTTCTTTAAAACTCCACTGATTAATTGATCTAACTGTCAGGAAATTTCTCCTTAGTTGGAGTTTGCTTCTCTCCTTGGTTAGTTTCCACCCATGGCTTCTTGTCCTGCCCTCAGGTGCTTTGAAGAATAGCTTGACTCCCACTTCTTTGTGGCTGCCCCTGAGATATTGGAAGACTGCTATCATGTCTCCCTAGCAGTGGTGAGTGTTTTATTCGGAAAACACACGAGGTAGACCGGGTTCCAACAACAAATACTTTATTGTAAACTAGTCAGTAAATAGGAACCCTTGGCTGAAGCCGGGGCCAGCCTTTTATACAGGCTGGCTTGCCTGCTTGCAGCCAATGGCAGTTGTTTAGATTTGCCGCCTTTTTGGCAGCTCTTTGGATTGGTTCCTAGTGAACCAATCCACTGTTCTTTTTCTTAGCCAATCAGGTTTGTAGATTTGGAGTCATCCACTTTACATACAGAACACCCCTCCCCCCTTAGTTCAGTCCTACGTGGTGACGTAGTCTCGCAGGTAGGCGGGGCTTTTCCGGACTCGACTTGACCTGCGCGGTTCATTCTCAGTGAAGACTTCGACCGGTTCGGATGGGGTTGCTGTGTCGTCCGTCCTTCTCCCTGGAACCGTCGGGAAGGGTGAGTCAGCCATTTTACCGCCGCCTGAGTTTCTTAGGCCGGCGGTTTTGACGCTCCCTCCTGTTTCCTCTGGGCAGGTCGAGCTGGCTTGGCTGGCCCCTTCCGATGGGCTCTTTCCGCAAGTCTCTTCAAACAGTGAGTCTTTTATTTGCTCTTTTTGTTCGTATTGTTTGTTAGGTTTAGTTTTAAACAGTTCTTTATTTGTTTCTCGCCTTTCCCCCCCCACCTTGGTTTGCATTTCGCCGGTTTTTTTGGTGAATGTTTGTAAGTCTGTGGTTCTTTCTATAATTCGAGATCGAAGCTGGTCTATGTGCCGCTTCCATTCCCTGCCATCGTCTAATTTTACTCGGTAGGATTTGGGGCCTGTAATTTGGATAATTTGTCCTGGTAGCCATACCGGGTCCCCGGTGAAGTTTTTGGCGTATACCAAATCGTCTATTTCGAATTGTCTGAACCGTGTAGAGGAGTCAGGGGGGTTTTCTGGGGTAAAATTTGGGTGTAACCTATCCAGGTGAGATCTTAATTTTCGCCCCATGAGTAATTCTGCTGGTGATTTATTTGTTATAGTACTGGGCGTTATGTGCTGGAGTGTGAGTAAACGGTTTACTTTCTGTTGGACATCTCCAGCGTCCATTCGTTCCAACCCTTCTTTGGTAAACCGGACCATTCTCTCAGCCCTGCCGTTCGCAGCCGGGTGAGCCGGCGCGGTTAGTGCATGTCTTATACCTAGGGAGGCTAGGTATTGCTCAAATGGTATGCTGGTTAGCTGCGGCCCGTTATCTGAGACGAGAACGTCCGGTATGCCATGGGTGGCAAAAAGGCTGTCCAGTTTTTTTATTACAGCTTCTGTTGTCGTTGATGGCATAATTTTTACTTCAAGCCAATTTGAGTAGGCATCAACGACAATCAGAAAGGTATGCCCTTTGGTAGGCCCCGCGAAGTCAATGTGTATTCTTGACCACGGTCCTCGAGGGGTTTCCCAGTCCTTAACGGGTGCTTTTGGTGGGGATGGTCTAATTGCCTGGCATTTGTGGCATGAGCTTACCCAATACTCTATGTCCTTATCAATACCCGGCCACCACACATAACTTCTGGCAAGGCTTTTCATCTTAACCATTCCCGGGTGCCCTTCATGTAACAGCTTAAGTACCCTGGGCTGTAATTTGGCAGGAATTACTACCCGATCACCCCACAACAAACACCCCTTTTGGATAGAAAGTTCAGTCTGTCTGGACCGGAAAGGTTTAAAGTTTTCAGTTTTTTGATTCTCCGGCCAGCCTTTACCTACCCAGCTAAGAACGCGGGCAGTCAATGAGTCTTTCGCGGTGGCTCTGGCGACATCATACGCCGATATGGGTAGATCGGGGCAAGTCTCGATTTGTAGCGTTGTCATCGCTGGTGCCGGGTCTGCGTCGGTTGCTGGTAAGAGTGCTCTGCTCAAAGCGTCCGCATGGGAAATTTGTTTCCCTGGCCGATGTGTCAGAGTGTAGGAATAAGCTGCTAGGAACTCTGACCATCTCGTCATTCTTGGGGACAGTATATTAGGTGTTGGCTTGTTTCCCGCCAAAATCCCCATTAGCGGTTTGTGATCCGTTATGATTTGAAAAGTCCTCCCATATAAGTATTCGTGGAATCGTTTTACTCCAGTGACAATTGCTAGAGCTTCCCTGTCCAATTGGCTATAATTCCGCTCGGTTTTTGATAGAGTCCTAGAATAATATGCGACGGGTGCTTCTCTGCCATCTGGTAGTTGGTGGCTCAGGATGGCACCTACTCCATATGGTGAGGAGTCGCAGGTCACTGTTAATGGCAGAGTGTCGCTAAATTGGATGAGGACGTTTGTTGATGTTAGCAAGTTTTAATATTTTGGAAGGCTTTTTTTTCTTTGTAACCCCAAGTCCAAGTTGCCTTTTTGTCTAGCAGACGGTGTAACGGTTCTGCTATAGTGGCTTTGTTTGGCAGGAACACGTTATAAAAATTAATTAATCCTAAGAACGCTTGTAGTTCTGTTTTATTTCTTGGTTCAGGGGCGTCTTTGATCGCTTTAACTTTTTTATCTGTGGGGTGGATACCCTCTCCGTCTATTGAGTAGCCCAGGAATTCGACGCTGTTCTTAACTAAACAGCACTTTTCTCTTTTTACCTTGAGGCCAGATTCCCTAAACTTAGTTAGAACCTCTTTCAGTCTGTTCCTTAATTGAGTTTCATCTCTGGCCGAGATTAGGACGTCGTCAAAATAGGGAACGACTCCTTGTATGCCATTTAGAAGGCGTTCCATCAGACTTTGGAAGACGCCAGGGGCTACGCTTACTCCAAATTGGAGCCGGTGGCATTTGAATGCGCCCTTATGGGTGACTATAGTCTGTGCTTCTGCTGTTTCTGGGTCCACTGGGAGTTGTTGATAGGCTTGTGCCAAGTCGAGTTTGGCGAAAACTTTGCCTTTTCCCAGGGAATGAAGCAAATGCTGGACTACTGACACCGGGTATGCGCTTGGTTGTAATGCGTGGTTCAGGGTAGCCTTATAGTCACCACAGATTCTGATGGACCCGTCAGGTTTAATGGATGTGACAATAGGCGTTTCCCACTTGGCATGGTCCACAGGTTCTAACACCCCTTGGGCTACTAATTTGTCCAGCTGTTCCTCTATTTTTGCCTTTAGTGCAAAAGGAACTCGCCTGGCTTTTATTCTTCGTGGGGCTATTTGGGGGGTTAGATTGAAAGAAATGGGGTTTCCCCGATACTTGCCAAGTGAGCCGTCAAAAACATCCTGGAATTCTCGGATGAGGTCGTCTTCCCAGCCGGTTGTAGTCACTCGATCGACCCCGGTCATCCGGATGCCCAATGGCGCGAACCACTCGATGCCCAGGAGGCTTGGTGTGTCTTGGTTGACTATGGTCAGCGGAAGCACCTTGATGTGATTTTTGTAGGCGACTCGGAAATGTCCCATGCCAATCACAGGGATTTGGTTTCCCTGATAGTCCTTGAGGGTTAGGTGCTGCTTCTTCAATTCTTTGGTTTTGATACCTGGGACTAGCTGTTTAATTGTGTCCCACGATACCATGGAGAGGAAGGACCCCGAGTCCACTTCCATCTTGCAGTGTTTTCCCTCGATTTCCACGATGACTTTAATTTTTCTCCCACTTTCCGTCTGAGCGCTCTGTATAATGACAGTTTGGTGTGTATTGGCTCGCTTCTCTTGTTGCCATTTTCTTTCGGCTCGTTTAGGCTCGGCTCGTGTCGGGGAATTTCTGCGTCTCGTCGGGCTGTAGAATTTTTTGTTTCTGCAGACCTTCTCAATGTGCCCTCGTTTTTTGCAATGTCGGCAGATGGCATCGAGAAATCTGCATTCGGCTCGTGGATGGTTTCCTCCGCAGCCCGCGCATTCCCGCCAATTTCTCCTTTCGCGCTCTTTTTTGTTCGTGAGCAAACGGTGGACCTCGTCGTCCTCTTCGCTCGATTCATTTGTTTCGCCCGACTCTTCGTAGTGGGTTGTGGTGGCAGGGTGCTTTCTGTCTTTGGCTGGTGTTTCTTCGCTGTGTGTGTTCATCTTTTTAATGGCTACCGCAGATTTTTTCGCGGCTTCAGCGGCTGTAGCTTCCGCGATGGCTTCGGTAACGGTGATGTTGGGCTTGTTGAGCATTTTACTCTGTGCGGTCGAGTCTCTCAGGCCTAACACCACGCGATCTCTCATTGCCTCGTCTATGTTCAAAAATTCACACTCACCCCCTATTTGTCTGAGGGCAGCGATGAAATCGGCGACGGTCTCTCCCTCTCTCTGGTCTCTGCGGTAAAATTCGTGTCGCTTTATTAAGTTAGACACCATCGGAGCGTATTGTGCTTTGAGGAGTCTCTGCAATTCTGTCCACGTTAGTTGTTTAACGTCCCGGGGCTTCGCGAGGGCTTTTGCCATTTTAAAAACTGTTGGCCCGCAGTGCGTCAGGAACACAGCTCTCTTGCGTTGCTCGGAAATGCCTTCCATTTCATTGCTCTCCAAGTACATTTGGAAGCGATCAGCATAGGAATCCGAATCCTCTTCGTTGGGATTGAAGGGTGCGGGCGGTGCGTTGTTTCCAGACATCTTGCTTGTAGTCTGGACTTCTTATCACCGCGTGCAGGTTTTTTCCTTCAGGACGATCCCACCCTCGTCGCCAGTGTTTTATTCGGAAAACACACGAGGTAGACCGGGTTCCAACAACAAATACTTTATTGTAAACTAGTCAGTAAATAGGAACACTTGGCTGAAGCCGGGGCCAGCCTTTTATACAGGCTGGCTTGCCTGCTTGCAGCCAATGGCAGTTGTTTAGATTTGCCGCCTTTTTGGCAGCTCTTTGGATTGGTTCCTAGTGAACCAATCCAGTGTTCAGTTTATTAGCCAATCAGGTTTGTAGATTTGGAGTCATCCACTTTACATACAGAACAGTGAGATTCATATTTTTTTTACTACTGGTTCTGTGGGCATGGCTTGGTAGGCGTGGGGTGGCTTGTTGGATATGGCAGGGAAAGGATACTGCAAAATCTCCATCCCCTCCCACTCCTGGGGGAAAGTAACTGCAAAATCCCCATTCTGTCCCCAACCCACTAACCTGCTTTCCAGTTCCATTCTTCTGTACAGGGCAACCAAAGAAGATCCAGCCGATCAGCTGGGACTCAGTGAGAGGCAGAGAAGAGATGGGGGTGGTGCCAGTCAGAGATGGGATTTGTCGGTTCTCCAAACGACTAAGAATTTTCCCTGATGGTTCTCCAGAACTGGTCAGAACCAGCTGAATCCCACCTCTGATTCTTTTCTGTTCTGTTCTGTTCTGTTTTGTTCTGTTCTGTTCTATTCTATTCTGTTTCAATTTGTCTTCTCTTTTGGTTAGTCAAGTGTGGAAATATTTGAAGCAAGCTTACCCCAGAGGGCCATGAAAATGGAGAAGAAGACGGTGGCTGGATTATCAAATAAGTGGCTGGCACGTGCAGTTCCACAAGCTGTGCTGAGGTTCCAGTAGTCACATGTCTTGTCACACAAAGGGCACATGGTGAAGGCATTATGTTGGTCACACATCTCCTTGCTAAAAAGAGCAAAGCCCAAAAGATCAGACATGAGCTTCATGCAGGGAAAGCTTCCAGCTGTTTGCTAGTATAGGTAGCCCTTGACTTACAACCAGTAATTTGGTGACCACTCAAAGTTACAAGGGTGTTAGAGCATTTGCAGTGTGACTGCTATTATGAGACAACCCAGGAACAAAACACAGCACACAGAGACTTAGGTATTTAACACTGGTTAATCTACAACAGTTATATACAGAAATATACATGGTAGGCAAAATAACTTACAAGCAATCAAACTTCTTCTTAACTCTACATGGAGAACTCTGCAATGAATACTGGGGAACAAGGAGAAAGAACATGCCCTCTAATGGCTGCCTTTATATAAACACCTCTTAAAGGAGTAGAACCACTGTTGGGATTCAAATTTTTTTTATTACTGGTTCTGTGGGTGTGGCTTGATGGGCATGGCAGGGGAAGGATACTGCAACATCCCCATTCCCTCCCCACTCCTGGGGGAAGGTTACTGTAAAATCCCCATTCTCTCCTCACCTCACTAACCTGCTTTCCAGCTCCATTCTCCTGTGCAGGGTGACAAAAGAATTGTGTGTGGCCAGGGTGGGCATTCTAACTCAACGTTACTCATGTTGGGGTAACCTATAGTGGCCTGAGTGGTCTGCCAGCTACGACAGCCTCCTGAAACCCTCTGCCAACAAAAACAGAATTCGGGAGCATGACACGTGCCTTCATTGGCCACCACAGGCCGATGCTTCTCTATTTCCAGCATGGCCCCATGCAGAGGTGCTCTTCAGCAGGTTCTGACTAGTTCTGGAGATCCGGTAGCAGAAATTTGGAGAAGTTCAGAGAACCAGCAAATACCATCTCTGCCTGGCCTGCCCCCATCTATTCTCTGCCTCCCATTGGGTCCCAGCTGACCAACTGGGTCTTCTTTAGTTGCTGGAAAACAGGTTAGTGGGGTGGGGAGGGAATGGGGATTTTGCAGTAACCTTCCCCTGCCACACCCACCAAGCCATGCCCACTAAGCCACACCTATTCTGACCTAGGCTTCGTCAAATGTATTGAAGCACAAACTTGTTTCAAAAGCAAAACCTATTTTAATGCAATGCTGGGAATGACTTTCATTTCTAGCCAGAACTCATTATACACAGTTCCCCAAGATAAGCCCATGCTTGTCAGTGCTGGGGAATGCTGCCAAAAACAGAAGTCTCCAAAGTAATTATAACAGAACCCACCCGAAGTATCAGAAAAAAACAACCAGAGTACGCAGAGTTTCAAAAAGGACTCGGAATCTAATTGAACTACTTTGCTTCCTGCAAAGGTTTCGTCATTGGGGTCTGACTTTTATCCCTTATGGGAGGGGCAATCACCTCCCAGCCAGAGGTGGTATTCGGCAGGTTTTGACCAGTTCTGGAGAACTTGGTAGCAGAAATTTTGAGTAGTTTGGAGAGCCAGCAAATACTACCTCTGACTGGAGATTTTACAGTATTCCCCTGCCACACCTACCAAACCATGCCCACAGAACCAGTAGTGAAAACATTTGAATCCCACCACTGCTCCCAGCCTTACTCCTGAGTCACCCCCTCTGCTTCAGCTGCTCTCACCTTCTAGCAGTTCTGCATACACACACACTGGGAACAGGCTCCCCTGGGTCCTCTGCCTCGCTACTGCCAGACTCTGGAGGCTCCAGAGTCAGCAACCCACTCCCAGATGGTCCTGGCCCCATCCTTGCATCAGACACAGGATCCTCATCCGAGTCCTCCCCAGACTCCCAGACTGGTTCCTTTTTGTCCTCATTGTCCGACTCCGCTGCCGTCTTCACCAGCTGCTGGCAAACCACAACAATGCCACACCCACCAAGCAACGCCCAGAAGAACTGGTATTAAAAAAAATATTGAATCCCACCACTCTCCCCATGGGCCAGTTCTAAACATCCTGTGGGCTGGATCTGGCCCCAGGGCCTTGAGTTTGACACCTCTGCCTTAATCTTTCATTCAAAGATTCATATCTTTATTTTAAGGAAACCAAGCAAGCAGAAGAGGACACAGATAGTCCTTCACTTATGACAACCACAGGGCCCAGAATTTCCATTGCTGAACAAACAAGGTCATTGTTCAGGGAATCACACTCCATTTTGCCACCTTTTTTTGCCACCATTGTTAAGCAATTCGCTTCAGCAGTTAAGCAAATTACATGGTCACTAAGTGGATCTGGCTTCCCCCCCCCCCCCAATGATTTGCTGTCTGGGAAGGTTGCAAAGGGAGGTACCATGACTCGAGGATGCTGCAAACTTTGAAAATACATGCTCGTTGCCAAGCAACCAAACGTTGATCCCATGATCTTGGGGATGCTCCAATGGCCATAAGAACAAAGACCAGCTGCACTTCTTTTTATGACTTCTAATGGTGTCTACGTAAATGGTTGTAAGTCAAGGACTACATAAGGACAAGGAAGAGAGGAAATAATCAGGTTTATCAGAGACCAAAAGGAAAAAATAGCATTGATGCTTTTAATAGGTCTTCTTCTTCCAGCTGCAAATATTCAGCAAAATGTTCAGCTCCACACTTGGTATATTTTAGCAGGAGTCCAAAAGACCAAACCTTGCAATATTTTTTTAGGACAAAGCCTATATAGCAGTGGTGGCTAACCTTTTTGGGCTCCTGTGCCAAAAATTGTGTACAGGCTGGAGCTCGTGCTCTCACGTGCCAGCACCCAGAAGGCAATGCGCCCCCACCACCACCTGCGCATGTGCATGCAATCCTCCCGCCCCCCCCCCTTACCTGCACTGCACCTCACAGCTGATTTTCAGCTGGTTTGAGGGCTTTTTCGGCCTCCCAGAGGCTTGAAAAAAGCCTCTGCAGGCCGAATAGGCCCATTTCATCAGTTCTGGTATTAACAGGAAGTGGCAAAATGGGCCTATTTTTTGGCCTGCAAAGGCTTTCCTCAAGCCTCTGGAAGGCTGAAAAAGGCCTCAAACCAGCCGAAAATCAGCTGTGAGGCATGCGCATGTGCAGTGAGGTAAGTTTGCCTGTGGCTCGCATGCCTGCACAAATGGCTCTGTGCAGATGCCATAGGTTTGCCATCATGGCTATACAGTGTGTGATGCCTCACCTTGGAACATCTTCTTCAATGGTCAGACACCCGTACATAAATACGATAATCCCAACGAGAGAGGATGGAATAAGAAATTCGGTATATAACCCCAGCCAGGCAAAATACATTCCGATTTTTTCTCCAAAATACTTTCTAAAGGAAGGAAACATAACACACAGGTAAAGAGAGGAAGGTGTACTTTGCTACAATTTATCTTCCTTAAAATACATGGACGTGGTTTTTTTCAGGAAGCACGGGTCCTGGAGGTTTCTCTGGAGATTTTATGCTATAATGGAGAATAATTCATTGATTGGGATGGCTTGACTTCAAAAGTCATGGATGCTCCATCATTGGAGGCTTTTAAGAAAAGACTGGACAGTCACTTGTCTGGAATGATACAGAAGGGTGGACTAGAAGACCTCCAAGGTCCCTTCCAACTCTATTTTTCTATTCTATTCTAATTCAATTTCCTATTCTATTTTACATTCCATTCCATTCTAATTAAAACAGCAACTTTATTATTCTATTTCTGTATAACTATTCTATTCTATTATATTCTTTATTCTCCATGCCATGCCATTCCACTCCACTTCAATTTTACTCTATTATTCCATTCCATTCTAATTAAAACAGCAACTTTATTATTTTATTTTTGTATAAATATTCTATTCTGTATTCTCCATGCCATGCCATGCCTTTCCATTCTATTCTATTATTCTATTCCATTCCATTCTAATTAAAATAGCCACTTTATTTTTCTATTGCTGCATAAATATTCTATTCTATTCTATTCTATTCCATTCCATTCTATTCCATTTTTTTAAATTTTTTTTAAAAAGTACTTGATTAAAGTTCAAGATATTAAAAAGTTTACAAAAAGCAAAGTTTACAAAAGTTTCTGTAATAGAAATTATATCGACATCTTTCAATATCATTTTCTTGGCAGTACACTAAGTATCATATGTATACTTAGAATTTGACAGTTTTTTATCATATTAACTGTGGTACCCGTGTTTCTCATATAATAAGACCGGGTCTTTTTTTTTTTTTTTGAGCCCGAAAAAATGGCTAGGCTGTCTTTTCAGGGGTGATTTAATACCCCCCCCCCCTTGCATCTTCGGGTGGGCAGGTGGCGATGGCTTGGATGTTGACCTCAGCATTGGTGGGGCACTTCGTATCGGGGTCAACGCAGGCAGCACCATATCTGGGTGTGTAACAAAAGTACTTCCTAACGGCAAGCCCCCCCCACCATTCCCCCGATTTCGTATGTTTTAATATAAGCTTTAATTTGGGGGGGGGAGGGGCTTAATTTCATTTCATGCCTATAAAACATGCTGGGACTTTCTATTGGGGGAGGCCTTATTGTTGGAGAAACAGGGTAATTTGCAGTTCTTAATTAATGTTAATAAACAAAGCTGTATCATCTTATTGGCCACTAATTCAATTAAAAAAGAAAGAATATCATATTGACACTTAATATATGTATATATTTATCTAAAACAAACATCAAGAGTATTTATAGACTATGTGCTATAGTTTAATATTCCATAAGTATGGGAGGAGGAAGGGAACACATTTTTATCATTCATTATTGCATATTTCTATATATTTTTACAGTATATCTCGGTAATTATAAATCCTAATCTAAACATCTATCTAAATCTCGCTTTTTTTCCTAGCAGCTCCTCAATTTCTATAACTTCTCCCTCATCCTGTCTGTTTGCTAATATTCCAATTTTATTTCCCTTTTTTCCATTCCATTCTATTCCACTCCACCCCACCCCTGGAGGCTTTCAAAAAGAGACTAGACAATTATTTATCTGAAATGGTATTGGGTCTCCTGCTCAAGCAGGGAGTTTGACCAGAAGACCTGTAAGGTCCCTTCCAACTCTATTATTCTATGTTCTATGTATCAAGGTTTGTGTTGGAATTCTGCTTATCTCCTGCTCTCCTCTCTATTTATCTTTAAAGCGAAGATGTCTGAAGTTGCCCTTAACTCTTGGCAACTTTGCAGACATCCAATAGGCTTTTCTTGGTTATGAAACAGAGGACGTTGATTTTGCCTTCCTCTGGATGTTTAATTGTTGTTGCTTTTTTTTTCTTCCTCACAACTTTCTACTGCAACCTCCAGCCCCAGGATTTCCTCCCAAGAATCAACTATCCAAGGATTAACCAGGCCTGTCCCTGATTAGTTTTAAAATCCAGACAAGGTCAGCCAGCTCATCAGCTATATAGAATTAATACACAGAAAAACCTGCCTTAATCCCTTTACCAGTTAATTCTAAGCCTCTTTTCTCTCCCATACAAACAAACAAACAAAAAATCTATATTTTTCTGGAACAGTGTAATTAATTTATCAGGCTGTCGATCAGCGTAGAGGCAAACATGCAACAATATAGATTCAGCCCAACAATTTATGATTGTTTTTATGATTCAAAGCAGCCTGAAAAATAGCCGATGGAGAGATGCTGTTTAAATCTTTCTTTCTCAGCAAAGATTATGATTCTGAGCTGATCAAACACAGCTCATAAATGCTGGAACGGGATGATAACAATAATTTGACTTAGGAAAGGAGAGCCTTAAAGATTCTTCCTAGTATTAGTTTAGTGGTAAATACAGGCTCTCTTTTTCTGATACTAGGAAATAATATCCCCTCTCCTGGAGAACCAAGATGGTTCAACCTGTCATTAACTCTTTTTATGTCGAGCAAGAAGGTAGAAATTATTTGATGCTCTCTTTACACTTCTGTAATCATTTGCTTTTTCGCACAAGAGGAAAAACATGAAGATTATCATTCACCTATGGCTCAAAAAAGAAAAGAAACAATGATGTTGCTTATTTCTTTTTTCTTTTCTTTTTTTGAAGAAAATTTTATTGATTTTTAGAAACAAACATAAACAAACACAACACAGAACATGAAAACATAAAACCTCTCTTCTGAAAGCAGCCTGATCCCGGGTTACATCTCTTTGTACAGACACCAATTCAAGTTCATGCTCATTTTTATATACCATTTCATATCTTATTACCATTCTACATTTTCTATATAGCTTCTCCCCTCTTTTAACTTTCTTAATTTTATTTTTATTTGTTTCATCTCAAACCAGATCATTATATTTATATTCTTTGTCTGTCCTATTATCTTTTCTCATTAAACAAAATTCCTCCTGTGGTCACTGATTGGAGTATGACACCTTTATATTTTTCCCCTAAAATTATAACACTTAATACAGAACATAACTTCCATTCGGATTCTGCGTAGTACATTAAAGCTACACGCTACATTTTAAAAAGAAAAGAAAAATATAAATATATAATATAATTAAAACAACGATCCATACCAATTCAATTCTATCATTAATGTTAATATTCATTTAAATTTTAAACATTTAACACATTACTTTTCAAATAGGTATCATGCTTCTATGGGAACGCTAAAAACTTTCCATAATTACTTCCCCTCACTTCACTTGCATTTTAAAACATTATGTCATTAAATGTTCCCATTCCTTTCTAAATTGATTCTCTCATTTAATTCATTCCATTTATTTTATTCACAAATATTTCACTAAATTATACGTTGTTTCCAATTTTCTAACATTGTTTCTAAATACAAATATAACAATATAATCATATGTACCTTTGCAGAATCACTTTTTCAATTAAATTTTTACCCATTATCTCTAAATAAGTCCTGTTTCTTTTCATCTTGCTTCACACTCTTGTAGCTTCTCTCCTCTTCCTTCCTTCTTTGCTTCTTCTCTCTGCCCTTTTTACCCCCTTGTCTCTCCACCTCGATTTCCCTTTTCTGTATTCCCTTTTTCTGTGGCTTTCTAACATTATATCCACTTTTCACCTTATTTTTCCCTTTTTTGGTTGTTTTTCTAAGTCTCAAATTCTCCATTCTCTTTCCCCTCTTTCCCCTTTCTTCCCCAAGTAAAGTTGCTTGTTCATTAAAGATGGCTTCTTCTTTGTCCCAATCTTCTTGTTGCATAATCTTTTCTTGTAGTTTCTCATAGGTACAGATCGCCATTTCTAAGAATAGAAAAATGGAACCAAGAGAGCCCTTCTCTTCTGGTTCCTCTTCTTTAAGTTTTTTAAATTCTATTTTCAGTTCGTCCACAAGTGATGCCATTGTAGAGTTTTTTTTTTCTTTTAAAACAACCACCCAAGTGTTTTCAATCCTTCAAATATAGTTCCAAAAGTCTCAAAGTCAGCAAGCAATCCAAATAAATACAAGCTGTTTCTTTTGACACCTTCTTCCTTTTTTACTTTCTCTTCCTAGGGTTAGTATTTAATTACAAAGTTCCAGTTAAAATGTATCTTTTGGAAGTCCTGTTAAAATTTAACTTTAGATTCTTTAGATTCCAGGCTATCTCCTCCTTCCAAATCCTGTTCTTATTCTCTTCCTCTCCCTTGCCACTTACAGCAAAAAAAAAAAAAAAATCCTTCTCTTTTTTTTTTCCTTTTATATTCAGAAATCTTTATTATCCTCTTGGCATTAAATTTTCCAGCTTAAATACCTGTTGATGCCAAAGCAGATTTTTCTGATTTCTCATTCATCTCTGTTCACTGTCAACGTAAGGAAGGAGAGTGAACAAATTATTTTTTTCCCTTTTCACTTTCATTCACTGCTTCCAAATCTTCTTTGGGAGCGATGTATCTTTTTTAAAAATTTGAGTTCCAGGATGCCTTAATTGTTGCTTCTTATCCCAGTCAGCCAAAACTTTCACTTCAGCACTTTCTTCCTCCTGCACATTCTTTTCCAGATGAGGGCTTCTTTGAGGCGGCCATTTTTGACCGCTGCTCTACCGCTTTTGGGAAGGGGAATTTAGCCAGCTGGGGAGGAAAGATGCGGCTTTCCTCGACCCTTCTGGGATCTCCCCCGTCTTCACTGACCTCTACAGGGTGGCTTAGCCCCAAAGCCAGCTGGCTCGGGGCGCTCTGGTGGTGCGCCCAGGCAGAAACTGCACATGATCATGGATTCCTGCCTGCTGCTGAAACCCTGCAAACCAGAGCTCTTATTTCTTTTTTCAAGAGGCAACTGGACTTTCTGGTTTTTCTTTCAAGATGTTTCGCTTCTCATCCAAGAAGCTTCTACAGTTCTGACTGGATGGAGGGGAACGGAAGGATTTATGCTCCTTGCAGACAGCTGGTCATTTGCATCCTTTTAGAGAGTCATTGAGGTGACCCTGAGGACACAGATAAACCTCCAAATGGCCTCAGTGACTCTCTAAAACACAGGTGTCAAACTCAGTTGTGTCATGTGATGTATCATGATGTATCGCAACATTTTTTTGCCTTTGCAGAGCTGGAGTGGGTGTGACACATGCCCCCAGTTTGACAGGCCTGCTCTAAAAGCTTCTTGGATGCGAAGCAAACGTCTTCAAGGAAAAACAAACAAAGTCCATTGTTCCAAAGGTGCTTTTTTTCAAGAGGCAACTAGACTTTCCATTTTTTCTTTGAAAACATTTCACTTCTCATCCAAGAAGCTTCTTCGGCTCTGGGGAATGGAAGGATTTATACTCCTTGTAAGCAACTGGTCATTTGCATTGTTTTAGAGGGTCGTTGAGGCCACTTGAAGGTTTATCTGTGTCCTCAGAGTCACCTGAGTGGTGCAAATGGGTGTGGTGCCTTCTTAAAACTGTTGAAAGGAACTGTGTTGTAGACTGGAGATAGATAATGTTGCATCCCTCCCCCTCTGTTGAGAGAGGGCTGTTCAATTTTGACACAGATGGCCACTTTGACCCCTCTTTCAAACCTGCTGTCCACTCTGTCCAAAATGTGGAAAAAAGAAAAAAAAAGCACTTTTGGGACAACCATGACTTGGATGACTGAGAATCTCTACAGACTTTTGGAGAAGTGACATTAGGTCCTTTGTTTTACAATAGCCTAGTTGGTTAGACAGTGTCATCAACTCAATGAACATGAATTTGGGCAAACTCCAAGAGACAGTGGAGGACAAAGGGAGTATCTGGCATGCTATGGTCAATGAGGTTGCGAAAAGCCAGACACGACTTGGTGTCTGAACAACATCAACGAAGATGATGTAAAAAGAGAGGCAACTTTGCAAGATCCACATATGAGATTAATGCATGGTAGTTTTATGGGACACACATCATGGAAAGGATCAAGAACCAAGGAAGTTTTACCTTATGAGGTCAACAGGCTGAAACTTGTAAAACGCTCCATATCGTGCCCACTCTCGATATAACAGCTAAGAAAGGAAAACAGACAAATGAAAACAGATAAGTATTGCATAGTGAGACTGTGTTACAGAATCAGCAAACATCAGATGTGCTACTACCTGCAAAAGGGGGGTGTTTGTGCATTGGTACATTCACCTTTTAATGTAGTATTTATTATTATTATTATTAATTTATTTAATATGGTTTTTTTATTATTTATAAATATTTACAGACCCCTCACATCCCGGACATAAACTGTTTCAACTTCTACGTTCAAAATGATGCTATAGAGCCCTGCACACCAGAACAACTGGACACAAGGACAGTTTTTTCCCAAACGCCATCACTCTGCTAAACAAATAATTCCCTCAACACTGTCCAACTATTTGCTAAGTCTGCACGACTATTACGATTAATCTTCCCATCACTTCTTATCATCCATCCCTTCCCACTTGTGTGTCATGCCCCTGGTGGAGTCTGACTCTGAGTAAGAGGAGGAACAGCCAACAGGGAGTTGAAGTGTGGCTCCAGAGGTGGTGGAGGAGGGCAGAGGCCACCTGGGGAAGGGCAGAGGCCAGCTGAGCAGTCAGAGGAGGATCCAGGCCCATCCCCTATCCAACCTAGATCATGCAGGGAGGAGAGGATCAGGGAAAAGCGAGATCTACTCAAGAGGAGATTACCATGATCCTCCTCGTGGCTTGCAGGTGAGAACTATGTATATAAGTTTGCAACTGCACAGTTAGAATTGCTGAAGTCAATTAGTGTTCACCTTGAAAGAGACTTATGGCATTTTTCCCATGGACTTTTCTCAGTTATTTTCCTGGAGTTTATAATTTGTCATCTTGGCTTGCTTCAGAACTCTCATCAATGCAGTTTGTTTTGGTTTTCTGTTTGCCTCATTATTTACCTTTGTGATTTTAAACTGTGCCTAATAAAACAGTGAAGTTAAGTTGAAAGCTTTTCCAGACTTTAATATATGTTTTGGGTTTTGGGTTATTTTGAGAGACTATGGGTCATCACATTGTGACTGTATGATTGTAACTTTGTTGCTTGTATCCTTACGATTTATATTGACTGTTTCCTAGTATGAATTGATTGCTTATTTGTACCCTATGACTGTTATTAAGTGTTGTACCTTATGATTCTTGATGAATGTATCTTTTCTTTTTATGTACACTGAGAGCCTATGTACCAAGACAAATTCCTTATGTGTCTAATCACACTTGGCCAATAAATAATTTATTCATTCATTTATTTATAATGTGACATAGAAAGAAAATACAAAAGTAAATATTGGGGAAATATTTCTTGCCCATCCTCCTAAAAATGGTCTTTGAGCAGCATTTTTCTGCACTACAATTCTAACTATAATCTATACCTATCTGGATAATCAAAATGACACACAAAGACTTGGACTTAGTTAGAAATTGAATAAAACCCATTAACTTTCTTGGACTTGGTGATAGATCTCAGACCAAAACATACTATATCAAGAACTGCTGTGAAAGAGCTTTGCATAAGATTGCTTCTGTAGGTCTCTATTTCATTTATTTATGAAATACATTTATTTATTATTAAATTTATTTGCCACCCATCTCGCTATCAACCAACTTTGGCTGGCTTACGCTATCATAAATAACAATATAGGTGGATTTAAAAGTCAGAAATATTAAACCATTAAGTATTAAAATATGAACAATATATTAGATGAAAGGATCAATGCATAAGCTGGAGGTGGAGGTGGCATTTTATCTAATCTTACTAAACATCTCCAGCATTTATGTAGCTACCATCTACTGAAAAGAATTCATAAGTCTGGTTTTCTCTTTTTTTAAAAAAATAACCACTACCATTTTTGATTAGTTTATAATATAACATACAAAGAAAGTACAAAAGTAAATAGCAGGGAATGTAGGGAAGGGAAAATGGACGGGAAAAATTAGAGAAAGAAAAGAGGGGAGGCATTTACAAAGAGAGACAGAAAGAGAGAGAGAGAGAGAGACAGACAGAGAGACAGAGAGAGAGAGAGAGAGAGACAGAAAGAGAGAGAGAGACAGAGACAGAGAGAAAAACAGAGAGACAGAGAGAGAGAGAGAGAAAGACACAGAGAGAAAAACAGACAGAGACAGAAAGTGAGACAGAGACAGAGAGTGAGACAGAGACAGACAGAGACAGACACACACACACACACACACACACACACAGACAGAGAGACAAACAGACAGAGAAATGGAGAGATGGAGAGAGAGGGAGAGAGAGACAGACAGAGAGACAGAGAGAGAGAGGGAGAGGGGGGAGAGAGAGACAGACAGAGACAGACAGAGAGAGAGGGAGAGACAGAGACAGAGAGAGACAGACAGAGACAGAGACAGAGACAGACAGACACACAGAATCTGGACTTCATATCTTTGTTCATACCAAGCCACACCTGATCCCTGCTTCACAGCCGTACCAACAATTAGCAACAAGGGAAATATTAGCGCTTGATTCCAGTCTGGATTAAACCACAAAAGGTGTGAATTAGACCTGATATTTCCTTTTCCTATTTGGCCTTGGATTCTAAATATAATAATAAGCTCAGATGAATCCTTTCTGCATATGTCAAACCCCTGGAATGAGAATACGAGCAGTAAAAGACGATGCACATTTTTCAAACATGAAGTATCCTTTTTACATAAAACCAAATTGATTCCCTCCCCCCTGTCTGGAATATCATCACCCATTGTCTTTATAGCACTGTCAATGTTAGCCCCATTCATTAAGTAATTCTGGCCACAGACACTGCCGTAGGATTAATCAGAATAATGGTACAGGTTATCCTCAAATTACAACCGTAATGGAGCCTGACCATCAGAGTCATAAGTTGTGATGGTCATAAAAATCACGATCAATTTGATTTTATGACCTTTGCGGTAGTCATTAAGTAAATGTTAATGGTTTACTATGGGCATGATTTTGCTAGTTTGGAGCAAAACCATCGTAAAATATTGTCACATGTTTGCAGGATATTGTAACCGCTTGCTGGTCGCTTAAAATGACCGATCATAAGTTCAGTACTATCTGTAGTGAACCAGCATCAGTAAGAATCAAGAATTAAGCATAATCAATGCTTATATGCAGCTATATTTTTCCAGTTGTCATCTACCGTACATAATCACATGTGCCAGACCTGGTTTTGCCCAGAACACAATTTGGAACCCTGTAGCATTGAGAAAGTTTCATTCCAAAAATATGTTTCATTCCAAAAGTATGACTCTCTTTTTTATTTATTTGATTTATATCCTACCTACCTGCTCCGAGGACCACTTAGAAAAAAGAACAAGGTCTCAAATAAGGCATGGATTGCTAAAGAAATCCCCTTGCTTTCCAGAGCTAGGCAACTATGTCTGTCTGTAAGTCCCATCTGGAGGCTATCTTGTAGATTTTAACCTCAAATTTCACACACAAGTCTCATACATAATTTTCTAGCCTTAATTTTTATCAATTAAACTGACTATAGCTTTCTCTTTTCTTTCTTTCTTTCTTTCTTTCTTTCTTTCTTTCTTTCTTTCTTT
>BLBF01000022.1:9219755-9234136 GCA_015471245.1 Laticauda colubrina | reverse complement strand
TTCTTTCTTTCTTTCTTTCTTTCTTTCTTTCTTTCTTTCTTTCTTTCCTCCCTTCCTTCCATCTATCTAATCTTGCCTTTATTGTTTTCAAAAATAACTTAAGACAGAAAACATATCCAACACACCTCCTTCCTCTTATTTTCTGCTATAATAGCAAACCTGTGCAGTGGATTGGGCTGAGAAAGCGTGACTGAGAGAAAGTCACCCAGCTGGCTTTCATGCCTAAGGCGGGACCAGAACTCACTGTCTCCTGGTGATCGGCCCAAAGTCACTCAGCTGCCTTTCATGGCTAAGGTGGAACTAAAACTCAAAGTCTCCTGATTTCTAACTGGGTGTCTTAACCGTTAGACCAAACTGGCTCTCAACAATGATAACTGTATAACATGATCATACATGTAGAATTAGGGTTTGTTTGTTTATGATGTTCTCCCCCTTTTCTTTATGAGGGCCTATCTTTCAAATGAAGTGAATGTGAGATTCAAATCTTGCTCCAGAAAACATCCCAGGAACTAAATTAATATTTGTAGGGAGAACATGAGATGCACATCATGTTCCTTTGTGAGGATGTCCGGCCTGCTTCTATCACAGAGGCTCTTTTTCCCCAATGAAAATGTGAAGAAGGCTCACAGGATTTACCTTTTGCCCGATGACCTGGTCCATAAATCTTCATCAACAGCCCTTCCATTCCAAGCTAATGCAAGCCAGATGGTTTGTTGTCTACCTTGGAAAGAAAGTGGAAGCCACTGCATTGCTGGCAGGGGACAAAAGTTACATCTGTCTTTTGAAAGGGCCACCAGCAAAAGGGGAGGCCAGTAGAAAACAGCTATGGAGAAACCCCTCTCTCTTCCTTTTAAATCTGATCTGGGCAATCCAGGAAATTGAAGCCCGAAACTGTTCAGGCCCAGATAGAAAACAGATGATCTTATGCACAGAAAATCTACAGTCAGAGCTTTGTAGTCCTGCTAGGGGAACACATGTCAACAATTCATGCAACATTTCCAGTGGGAAGGAGGGAACCTTTTATGCATTTGATGCTTAACATTTTGCAAGAAGACCAGCCCAAATGGAATATTTTTCCAGGCAACTTAAAAGTGACCCCTTCCACCATCCTATCCATCCCATTTATATTCTACTAGTCTTTCTGATTTAGCTACTCTTTTAATATTTTGTTGTCCAGTTGCACTGATGCACAACCTCCCCTTCGCATAGGAAGGAGATGTTCCTTCTCAGGCAGAAATGTCAACTTTGAAATGTGCCTATGCTGTCGCAGCCACCTTTTCATTTCTCAGCCTGCCACAGACTGTGAGGTGGAGGGAAAAGGTTCGAATGCTAACTGAAGACTACAGCAAGAAGCTGTCCCGTGGGAACCAAGGTCATGTCAACAGATGTTTGGCAATGACCTGAAGGAATTGCAATGATGTTGTTGTTAGTCAGTCACAAAGTCGTGTCTGACTCATCATGACCCCATGGACAATATTCCTCCAGTCCTAACTGTCCTCCACCATCTTCTGGAGTCCATTTAAGTTCATGCCGACTACTTCAGTGACTCCATCCAGTCACCTCATTCTCTGCCATCCCCTCCTTCTTCTTTTGCTTTCAATCTTTCCCAGCATTAGGCTCTTCTCCAGGGAATCCTTCCTTCTCGTGTGATGGTCAAAGTATTTGAGTTTCATCTTCAGGATCTGGCCTTCCAAAGAACAGTCAGGGTTGATCTCCTCTAGGACTGACTGGTTTGATGGCCTTGCATTCCAAGGGACTCGTAGGAGTCTTCTCCAGCACCTGAGTACAAAGCCTTCCATTCTTTGGCGCTCAGCCTTCCTTGTGGTCCAACTTTCAAAGCCACACATTGCAACTGGGAAAACCATAGCCTTGACTATACACACTTTTGTTGGCAGGGGGATGATGTCTTTGCTTTTTAGGCTGTCTAGATTTGCCATAGCTCTCCTCCCCAGGAGCAAGCATCTTTTAATTTTTTGGCTGCAATCCCCACGTACAGTGATTTTGGAGCACATGAAAATAAAATCTGTCATTACCTCCATTTCTTCCCCATCTATTTGCCAGGAATTGAGAGGGCCAGATGCCCTGATCTTAGTTTTTCTTACTGTTGAGTTTCAAGCCAATTTTTGAACTCTCCTCCTTCACCCGCATCAAGAGGCTTGTTAGTTGCTCTTCACTTTTTGCCATTAGAATGGCCTCATCTGCATATCTGAAGTTTTCGATATTTCTCCTGGCAATCTTAATTCCAATTTGTGATTCCTGCCTTTCTCATGATGTGCTCTGCATATAAGTTAAATAGGCAGAGCGACAGAATACAACAATGGTGGCTAACCTTTTCAGCACTGAGTGCCCAAAGCACACATACATGTGTACAAATGCATGCATGCACACACAACCCCCCAAAATTCAATGCTTGTGCATCTCCCATGCATGCACCCAGTCCCACCCCAAGACCCAAAGGCCAGCTGGCCGGTGGGAGGTGCACACGCATGTGTGGTGGAACTGAGCTGGGGCACATGTGCCATAGAGCTCTTTGTGCCACCTCTGGCACACATGCCACAGGTTTGCCATCACGGGTATACAGCCTAGCCAAACTCCTTTCTCAATTTTGAACCAATCAGTGGCTCCGAGTTGTCATGGAGGCACCAAAACAATGAAATCAAGAGCAAGCTATTTGAACAAAGGCAATCAAGTCCAGAATAGAAAAATCATCTGGATTGTGAAAAGAAGCAAAATAGACACTAGGTCGTATGCTCAGCTCACTCAAGAAACTCACACAAACTGTTTCTATTTTGTAATTGCTTCTGGATTTTGTGCTTACAAAGGGGAAAATAGATATATGAAACTTTGACTTTGTTTTTGTAAACTTGACAGCCTTATTGTTATAGAAATGGCTTTTCTATACTGTTGGGTAAAGGCAAAAAGTTGTGGTTGTAATGTTGTTACTTTCCACTATGCTAAAGAGAGTGTGAGTCAGTGCCTTTTTCTTTTTCTCCCATTACACTGTATTCCACCTTTTCCCCTCCTTCTCTTCTTACTTTTTCCTGCTATTTTTTCTTTGTATTTTATACTTTGATAAACTAATAAAAAACTTAAATGAAACTCACACACACTTTAGGAATAAAGAACGACATAACATAGTCGGCAACATTATTCACTACCACATCTTTGCATTGCCAGTAATAAAAAAATTGGTTGGAATGTATGGTTGGAAAAGTAGTTGAAAACGAACAGAAGAAAGTGGGGATAGTTGATGAAGTGATATATCATGGGATGGTAGATCAGAAGACAAAGAATTCTTTGAGAAGATCATATAGTATCCAGTTCTGAAATTGAAGTGAAAAGATTATGGCATAAACCAGCTATGGTGATTCCAATGATTATCAACACCTTGGGTGTCATACCAAAATCTTGGATGACACTTAGAAAAACTGCACTGATGAAATTCCTTCTTTAAATTACAGAGGGCCATAACTGCTTGGATCTGGACATACACTATGAGAATAAATTATGACATCTTAAGTTCTTGGGAAGAATGCGATGCATAGCAAGGCCAACACCAGCTAATGATCTGGCAGCAATGATTTATATTGTTGCATTATATAATAATTAGCTTGATACCCGTGCTTCACTATGAAACTGTGTGGTAGGGCTTAATTTTGGAGGAGGAAAATAGGGGGGGGGGAATTCTGCATCTGCCTACCAGCATCCATCAGTATTCATCTGGCTAGCGTCCTGTCTGTGTGTGGGAGAGTTGAGGGCTGTTTGGAAACCGAAATAATATTTGCTGTGTGAGCAAGAAGACAGCAAGTAGCCTTGGCTTAGCTCAACTGTTCTGTATTGGTTGCTTCTGTGAAACGGAAACTGAAACTCTTCTCCTCTGATGGTGTTTTGCATTTGGAACAGATGTCTTTTCAGGTAGGGAGGGGGAGTAGAACTCCTTAGTATCAGCGCATGTTAATAGTAATAACATACAAAATACTAATGCTCTGATGGTCATTCTGAAAAATTATTTCTTAGTGAGCACCTAGAAGCCAAGAGGAATATACATGTCAGATTTCAAGTTTGTAGGCTTTACAATTCTGGAGATTTTGTGATGATGCATGAGTGGTATTTTGCTTTTATATATATAGAAGATAGATACACTGACTCCAAAATAGTGGAATATCCTTTTGTGCCATCTCTATCAAGATGAATCAGCTGTGAAAGATCAGGAGAACTTCAGCTTTGGTTGCGCCTTGTTTATCTAAGAGTCTTTTAATGACAGACTTATTTGCAAGGACTTGTCTGTAGTTATAACTTTCATACCAACCCAAATGAGGCTGCAAATATTTTACCTTCCTTTCATTCATGTCCTTGCTTTCACCTTCATATTCACCCTGAAAAAAAATCAATGACATGCATGTTAAAATATACATTTCATAGTAACATAAAACTGTACACTGAAATGTTTTAAGCCAAGCACCGTCTATAAAAGCTGCTCTTTAATCCAGGCCGATAATGGGCTTGCAGTTCAGATATTTCTCATTGCTAGCTGAGCTATCAAGAGTAATTTTTCTCTTTATCTCATAAAATGAAAGTGCTGACCTAGATTTCTTAAACTCCCCAAAGTACTGTATTTTCCCGATAAAGCTCACAATTTCCTTGAGCAACTTTCAAAGGCAATATTAATAACTGGATTTTCCCATATCCCACTCCACTTTATCACCTTCTAATCTTGCCTTCATTATCATCCTTTACCCTGAAGACTTCCTGAAGTGTAGATCTAATTGGAGGATGGATGGAGATGGTGTTAATGAGGTGAAATATATTACAGAACGGTATTGAATGAATAGAGCCTGTAGCGGTGCTGTCATATCAAATTACTGTTGATGGGGAAGACTATTTCTGTACTGTCTTTGTTGGGTGAAGAAAAAGAAGACTCCAGTCTAAAAAGTAGCATTTGATGGCAAATATTAAGTTTTTCCCAAGACTTTGATCCTGAAGGCCCTTCCTTAGCAGTTCACACGATATCAAGACACTAGCTGGCTACCAGTGCTTCGCGACAAAACTTTGTGATCGTGCTGTGCAGGAGAAATTCGGTTCACAATCCATTGGCTCAGTGGTGGTCAGTGATTGAAACACAGAAGGTAATATTGTTCCCACTGCCTTGAATCCAGAAGCAGTTCCAGAGATGGAAGGCATTGACATTTTGGTGAGGTACCGATGTTTAGTATTGTAAGGAGTCCCAGACTGCTCCTGAGTGAAGCAGTGGAACGGCTGCCATTTTGAACTGAGGTAACGGAATGTGAGGCAACTGGCAGTTGGAAGAGAGTTCTTTTCAGGTGGGGAGGGGGAATAGAACTCCTTAGCATCAGAGCGTGTTAATTACTGTACAAGAAATACTAATGCTCTGATGGTCATTCCGAAAAATCCTTTCTGAGTGAGCATCTAGAAGCCAAAAGGAATATACATGTCAAATTTCAATTTTGTAGCCTTTACAGTTCTGGAGATTTTGTGATGAGTGAGTGGTGCTTGACTTTTAGACAGACAGACAGACAGACAGACAGACAGACAGACAGACAGACGGACGGACGGACGGACGGACGGACGGATGGATGGATGGATGGATGGATGGATGGGTGGGTGGGGTGAATGGATAGATAGATAGATAGATAGATAGATAGATAGATAGATAGATAGATAGATAGATAGATAGATAGATAGATAGATATGGATATGGCTATATAGATATAGATAGATATAAATAGATATAGATATATAGATTGTTAGTCTCCCTGTCAGCCTTGCCAGAGAAACTGAACATAGAATAAAAGAGTTGGAAGGGACCTTGGAGGTCTTCCTACCTAGCCCCCTGTTCCCTATACCATTTCAGAGAAGTAATTGTCCAGTCTCTTTTTTCGAAGCTTCCAGTGATGCAGCACCCACAACTTCTGAAGGCAAGCTATTATAGTGACTGATTGCTCTAACCATTAGGAATGTTCTTAGTTCTAAGTTGGTTCTCTCCTTGGTTAGTTTCTATCCATTGTTTCTTGTCTTGCTTTTTGATGCTTTGGAAAATAGGTTGAACCCCTCTTCTTTGTTCCTGTTCTAGCCCAAACCTTGTTCCAAGGAAACAAACATAAAATGGAGGTAACAGCAAAACCTTTTAATGATTCTTTACGAATTCCATTCCTTCCCAGTTAAAAAGCTGTTTCAAACTAATTGTCTCTGATAAGAATGAGCCTTGCCAAGGTTGTGCAAGGATGCCAAGAACACTATATAAAGTTACTAAGAAATATTTTAAAGACAAAGAGTCTCCAAACACCAACCAAGATACTCCAAATCTCCACAAGGCTTGAGTGCAAAAAATTATTTGCTTCCTGCAAAGAACTCCAGTTTCTCAGCTGGAAAAAATCTCCTAAGGGAGGGGCCATTACCTTGTAGCCTTACTTCTGAGTCGCCTGTGCTGCTGCAGTTGCTCTTTCCTTCAAGCAGCCCTGCGTGGACACAGGCTCCTCAGGGGCCTGTTCATTACTGCTGCCAGCCTCCACAGTCTCCGAAGGCAGCACTCCACTTCCTGGTGGTCTTGGTCCCATTCCTTCATCACACGCAGGCCCCTCATCTGAGTTCTTACTCTCCAAGAACTCAGCCATCCTCACTTGCTGCCAGTGAACCACAACAGTTCCCCAACATAATATTTGGGACCATGCTGAATTTAATGTGAAACAAATATCAATGATATTGTCATTCTAAACTTGGTCCTTATAAAAATTAGGATTAAAAGTGTATACTTACATCATGTAGAGGATAAGCTGTTTCATAAACATTATTTGCTATTAATGTGTTAATACCTAAAAAAAGGGTACAAGTTAGGATATTATCAGTATTGTTTTATTTTGTATTATTTGTGTGTGTATGTGTGTGTGTTTTCAGCTTAAATTTAGTGCTGAAATTAATTTCCCAAATTATAATTTTGGTGTAGGAGGAAATCAGATTTTGTCCCTGAAAATGAACTTTAAATTTTAGTCAACATTTGAGTTTTAGAATCCAAACTTAAATTCAGCTGATTGGTTTTTTTTCAAATATTCAAGATGCTCTTTACCTATAATTATATCTTTATTCTTCATTTTAATAAGATTTATGAATGCAATTGGAAGTTATGCTGCTATTGAAAAGGCACCATAACTTAAAAACAGATGCAAATGCCAAATATTTACTGAATGCTAAAAGACATGAATCTTTTTTATGAGAAAATATATATATATATAAATTACCATTTCATCGAAAGGAATGGTATTAAAATATAACCCACAGATATTGCCCATAAAAATCTAAGCAACATTACTGTCATTTAAGGAATGTGTTCTCAATCCTCCAAGATAACTAACGATTCCATTTTGGGCCATTTTTCAAGTTTTATGACTGCCTGCCTCTAAAACCAGGAATGATTCCATTGGCCAAACATCCTTAGCCCTTTTGCTAGCCTTCTTTGGAGAAGGAGACAGGCTGATATTACAATACGGAAGTCCTCGCTTCAGTGATTCAAGAAATAAAGCCAGTGAAATTATACAAAGATTCCCATCCAGACGCCTGAATCAGGCTGGCATTTCCAATGGTTAATATATCAAATTTCCAGGGTTATACTTTTCAATGCAGGAGAAAATATATATATACCTTGATCTAAATATATGGTTATTTTTTTTTAAAAAAAATAACAATTTGATGTTATAAAGCAGAGGTGTAAAACTCAATTTCATTGAGGGCTGCATCAGGGTTTTGGTTGACCCCATGGAGCCGGGTGGGTGTGGCTGACTGGATGGGTGTGGCCAGCGTGACACCACTCCCCAAACTGCTGGCATGTTTCCTCTTTGCACTGGGTAGACTGGGTGTGAAGCAATGCTGGCCCAATGTTTCCTCTTCTCATTGGGTAGACTGGGGCGAAGTGATATGGGATGACCGCTTACATTTTCCAGGACAGTCCTGTGGACCAGATCCAACCACATCACAGGCTCCCTGTTTCCAACACCCCTGTTGAGAAGTGATGTTTCTCAACCTTGGGAACTTTAAGATGTGTGGCGTTCAACTCCCAGAATTCAAGGGATACTGTGTAAAATAGCAAAGTATGGACAGAGCATGGACCAAGAACGCTCCATGGATAAAGGGGAGGGCAAGACATTGCCCACATTAATAATGACCCTTTCTCTCTGATTGGATAGTTTCTATCAGCGTAAAATGTGTATAATACTCTGAGCCACTCTCTCAGGGTGTGGCTATTCCTTACATGCATTTTGTCTCTATGTTTTGGATATAGTATTCACCCAGACTTTTTGCTTTGGCCAAAGAATTTTTAAAAAGCTATTTTTAAAAATATTTTTGCAAGCCTTGCTTATTTTTGCAAGCCTTGTCTCGAGTCTCACTCTTTGGCATCTCCCTGGCTCTGGGAAACTTCTGGCACCTTACAAACATAAGAAATGGCTTCCACAATGCTCTATTTAAGATCCAAGCTTTTTCTTACCCATGCTGTTTTTGGCTTTTGAACTATTTGTGCGCTTCAAAATTTCATGGACCTATATTTGAAGAAAAAAAAAAGAACACAAAAGAGTAATCAATTACAAATGATTTTCCACGATTTAGTAGAAACTAATCAGTCAATGTACTTTTTAAAACAAACCTCCCCCCCACAATAGCGCAAATTCTGACTACTATTTTGCCACAATGCTGTGATTCAGCGAGTTATTTATTTATTGCATTTTCAAGTTGTAATAATTGGTATAAAAAAAAGAAGAAAGAAGAATGTACCAGACAAAATTTGAAGAAGAAAAAACATTCAGGGGTAGAAGGATAGAAGGATGTACCTCAGTGGTGGGATTCAATTTTTTTTTACTATCAGTTCTATGGGTGTGGCTTGGTGGGCATGGCATGGGAAGGATACTGTAAAATCTCCATTCCCTCCCCACCCCACTAACCTGCTTTCCAGCTCCATTCTCCTGTGCAAGGCAATAAAGAAGAGCCAGCCAATAAGCTGGGACTTGGGAGGCAGAGAATAGATGGAGGCGGGGCCAGTCAGAGGTGATATTTGCTGTTCTCCAAACTACTCAAAATTTCCGCTACCGATTTTCCATAGTATTCAAGATTTCCACTACCGGTTCTCCAGAACTGTTCAGAACCTGCTGAATACCACCTCTGACATACCTATATTTAGGAAACTTGAAGACAAAGTTTTCCTTCTACTGTAGAAAAACCTTTTCTGTGTTGTAAAAGGTAACATAACTTTACAATATTCCAGAGGGGTGTCAACCCATAAAGATGCCTGACTTCCAGGTGTATCAGGGAACAACATGGAAGGAGGCATTATGTTCAGCAAACCATGAACCTCAGGAGAAGTGCTACCAGATGTTCCTCACAAGTTGTAGGTGCTTCATCATTGAAGTCATGCCAAAGGGGCTTTTTCAAAAGGCAACTGGACTTTCTAGTTTTTCTTTGAAGATGTTTCGCTTCTCATTCAAGAAGAAACTTCTTCAGCTCTTTAGAGAAGAAGAGAAGAAGCTTCTTGGATGAGAAGGGAAACGTCTTCAAAGAAAAACCAGAAAGTCCAGTTGCCTCTTGAAAAAGCCCCTTTGGGACAGCCATGACGTGGAGGACTGAGAATCTCTGTAGACATTCATCATTGGAGGTTTTAAAGAAGAGATTGGAAAGCCACTTGTCTGAAATGGTATAGGATCTCCTGCTTGAGCAGGGGTCGGACTAGAAGACCTCCAAGGTCCCTTCCAATTCTATTCTGACACAGATATTACAAGAGCTGTGGTGATATAGTGGTTAGAATGCAGTATTGCAGGCTGACTGCCAGCAGTTTGATCCTGACCGGCTGAAGGTTGACTCAGCCTTCCAACCTTCCAAGGTCAGTAAAATGAGGACTGTTGGGGGCAACATGCTGACTCTATAAACCACTTAGGGAGAACCATAAAGCACTGTGAAGCGATATAAGAGCCGTGGTGGCACAGTGGTTAGAGTGCAGTACTGCAGGCTACTTCTGCTGACAGTCAGCGGTCTGTAATTCGACGGTTTGAATCTCACCAGGCTCAAGATTGACTCAGCCTTCCATCCTTCCAAGGTGGGTAAAATGAGGACCCAGATTGTTGGGCAAGAGGCTGACTCTGTAAACTGCTTAGAGAAGCCTGCAAAAGCACTGTGAAGCAGTATATAAATCTAAGTGCTATTGCTATTGCTATATAAGTCAAAATGCTATTGCTATTAACTGAAATTCTGAGCCTCTACACTTGAAATAGCATTTTGAAACATGAATCCTCTTTGTTTCTCTTATCTGCAGATAAAGTGATGGAAAGCATTCTAAGCCATAATTCAACAATACCTTTCTTGTGGGTTACTTACAATTCGACTGCGGGTGCCGTTGTCAAAAAAAGTTTCTTTATCTTGAATGTTATACCTTGAAAAGTGAAAACAAAAAAAAAATTAGTTCTGTGATATTATGAATGGTTGTGTAATACCCTATAGAACAGCATTAGGATAATTTTTATTCCGAAGAAACAGGTTCTAATATTACAAAACAATAAACCCGATTTACTTCAAGCCCCAAAAGTGGCTTATTCAGCTAAGGTTGAAATGGATTGGATTGTTATTTTTTTATTCCTTTGAACTTTTAATGGGTTGTCTGAACGATAAGGCTTTCAAGATTTGATTATAGATAAAATATGGGAAAAGGGGTTTTTCTTGCATTTTTTAGAGAAAATCATGTACTGTGATATTAAAATTGAGAAGGATGGAGAGAGGAAATTAATTGGTGGGACATCATTTGAAGGGATTAAAGATTACACATTTTAATATGTTGTTATTTTTGGGAGCCCCTAATGAAATTTTCCTTGATTAAGTTTTAATAATGAGAGTTTAAAAAATTTATTTATAGATAAAAGACATGAGAAGAGGGTTTTTTCCCCCTTCCTCTGTGTCTCTAGAGAAAATGACAAAGTACTGTGTAGAAATTTGAAAGAGTTTCATTTGTTTTATACATAGATACCAGGCGTAGGATTCAAATTTTTTAACAACCGGTTCTGTGGGCATGGTTAGGAAGGCATGGCTAAGTAGGTGTGGCCATGGGAGTGGGTGGTGTGGCTTCTTGTTCCTTTTTTTTGCAGCCACCCCTCCCCCATTTTGGGCCTTCTGGGCCTCAGGGAAACCTCCTGAGGGGAGCGTTTGTGCTCCCAGAAGGCTTCCCTGGGGCCAAGGAAGGCAAAAAATGGAATGGGGGTGGGTGGGGAGCTGGTCCCCCCCTTGATTTTTTGCCACCTGGGCCTCAGGGAAGCCTCCTGGGCGAAGCAGTAAGTCAAAGAGAGGAATCCTGGTACAGCTGATCATAAGAACAGCTGATCGTTGGGAGGGGAAAAAAAGAAATCCCTTAAGGAGTGACTGGGCACGGAAGAATGCAGTTAGCTTGAGCGATAAAGACTGACTGGGCGGGGTGGGGTGGGGTGGGGCAGGCAGAGAGGGGTAGGGCCAGCCAGGGGCACAATTTGCCGGTTCTCCGAATTGCGCAGAATTATAAAAACCAGTTCTATAGAACCGGTCTGAACCGGTAGAATCCCACCCCGATACACACCTAAATTATTATTTCTGGTAACTTAATGAACTTTTGCTGAATAAGATTGAATTGTGAGGCTTTACAATTTGCTAATAGATACAAGATAAGATATGGGCTAAAGAGATTTTTTTGATTGAAGTAATAGAAAAGGCATTAAGTTATTGTAAATATACTTGTCTTGATGAAAGGGGAAGTAATTTCTTTCTACAGATAGTCCTTGACTTACAACAGTTCATTTAGTAACCAAAGTTACTGAAAAAACTAACTTATCACCAGTTTTCACATTTATGACCGTGACAGCATCTTTATGGTCACGTGATCAAAATGCAGACACTTGGCAGCTGACTCATGGCAGCTGACTTTGCAGCTTGGCAGCTGACTTAATGATGGTTGCATTGTCCCGGGATCATATGATCCCCTTTTGTGACCTTGTGACAAGCCAAGTCAACAGGGAAGCCAGATTCACTGAACAACCATGTTACTCACTTAACAACTGCAGTGACTGACTTAACAACTGGCAAGAAAAGTCATAAAATGGGGCAAAACTCACTTAACAAATGTCTTATTTAGCAACATAAATTTTGGGCTCAATTGTGGACTGCCTGTATATTTTTTCCCCTTTTTCCTTCTTCTCACTGCACTTTTCATTTAAAAAAAAAAAAAATCTTCTTAATTTGTCTCAGTTTTTTGCATTTGGATTTTTAAACTTCAATTAAAAAGTATTATTTTGTTAAAACAACAAATTCTCTTCCCGGGAACCTAATAGGTCCCAAAGAAAAAAAAGGAGGAAAAAGTTCTTCTCTCTTTTTGTATGGTTTAGAAAAGGATGCTAAACTTATTTCATATTCTTTAATTGATCAAATGATTGGCATTTTGCCTCTGTGACACCCAAGCAACCCTCTAAAGTACATCGGTATTTTTCAAACTTGGCAGTTTTATATTATATAGACTATAGAAGGGCTGAGGAATTCTGGGAGTTGAAGTCCATACATCTTAAAGTTGCCAAGTTTGAAAAACATTACTCTGTGCCGTGCTTGATTGGTATCTATCCAATTTCTGCAGAAGTAATCTGTCAAATACTCACAAATATATTTTTTCTCTGGAAAAGGGATAAGATAAATTCTTCATCCTAGTGGTATTTTGCTCTGGCACTTTAGGCTGCAAAGGTTCTGTACATTTCTGCAATATCGATGATAGCTTCTTGACAATTCCTCCTTCTTCTTTGATTTCATAAGTCTAGAGAAACAAAAACAGTGCAAATCACAGGTACAGAACTTCTAAAAATAACTAAATTCATTTATTCATATGTTTATTTATGATTTATTACATTTTATGTAATTTATTATGATTATATTACATTTATTCACATCCTGGACATAAACTGTTTCAACTCCTACCCTCAAAACAACACTATTTTTGCCCTCCCACAGGCTCAAGGAAAGCCTCTTTAGCCCAGGGAGGGCAACCCCCCTCCCTGCCTGGTGCAGGAGGCCGAGTAGGCTATGCCCACCATGGCCACCCCCACCCAGCAACCAGGCAGAGAACCCATTGCTAAAATCTGAGCCTGAATTGGTATTCCCCAGCAATTCTCTGCACTGGGACTAGCTCAACCCCAATGAGTTCCAGAGGCTATTCAAATGAAGCCAATGCAAGTCCTCAAGGCAAAGGAGAGTCCAGTCCACTAGGCCAAAGCCAGTTCCCAAGACTAAGGCAAATCCACAGGTCAAGGTAAGAGACATGATCCAATGAAGTTCAAAATGAGAACTCACAGCAAGGAACCAACCCATTGTTCCCAGCATCGTCTCTGTGTGTCTACTGTATTAAATAGCAAGGCTTCCAGTGCAACCCATCAAAAGGGGTGAGGCTGCCTCCTCACGAGTGATCTGGATGACCTTCTCTGCACCTGCCTTTCCTCTGCCCTACATGCTCTTGGATCAGTTGCAGAAGGCAGTTTCTCTTCCTCATCATTGACCTGCTGCAGCTGCATGCCTTCTCCACCTGAAGCCTCAGGGCTGTCCTGCTGCAGCTGTGCTTCAGTCAAATCCCTCTCAGACAGTTGCTTGGAGCCATTGGCCAACTCCCCTCCAGATGTGCCAGGAACTGGTTCATCCTCTTCCAAGCAGACATATGGAGAAGTATCTGGGGAAAGCCTCTGGGGGAAGTCATCACAGAGTGGAGTTTAGTTCACACTGTTATGGCTTCCAATTGTCTTTTGTGACCATACCCTGTGGCCTACCTGCTATTTCCTTCTGTTTCTAACCTTCAAGGGTGATAAAAAGAGAATTGATCCATACTTACTCTTTTAGTGGGCATCTTGATTTTCAGAATCTCGGCTTCTCGGCTTAGGACATTCCATGGTGCGTGTATTCGGACAAAACTTAATCCTTGACTCTTATCCTAAAACATGGGGGGGGTGGGGGAGAGAAACACCGTATATTGTACTGAAAGCTATCAAACCAGAATGCTATCCATAAAATGGATAGCATTTGTGTCTCTTGGAGTATGCAGAAATCACTTTAGGGATCTGAATTTCAAACCTGGAAATAGCCAGCTATTTAGCAAGATTATCCAGTTCAATTAGTGATAAGATTTTTAAGTAGTAACTCATTAACATCTGATAATTAAGGACTATCTGATCTGTCTATCTATCATCTATATCATCTCTATATTTTTCTCTCACACACACATACACACATGTCTATCATCTATCAATCATCTCTCTCTCATCTCTCTCTCTCTCTCATCTCTCTCTCTCTCATCTATCTATCTGTCTATCTGTCTATCTGTCTATCTGTCTATCTGTCTATCT
>BLBF01000022.1:9187296-9219745 GCA_015471245.1 Laticauda colubrina | reverse complement strand
TCTATCTGTCTATCTGTCTATCTGTCTATCTGTCTATCTGTCTATCTGTCTATCTGTCTATCTGTCTAGCTATCTAGCTATCTAGCTATCTAGCTATCTAGCTAGCTATCATCTAGCTAGCTAGCTATCATCTATCTATCTACAAATATTCTCCTTTATTGGAAACTCTAATGATCAGAGTTGACATTTTCAAGAATAGGGCTAATGTAGGATGCAAATTTGCTTTCAAATTGTGGTGTTGGAGAAAACTCTTGGGAGTCTCTTGGACTGCAAGGAGATTCAATCACTCAATCCTAAAGAAAAGCAATCCTGACTGTCCTTTGGAAGAGAGATCCTGAAGCTGAAGCTCAAATACTTTGGTCATCTAATGAGAAGAAAGGACCACCTAAAGATGTTTGATACAAGATGGGCAGCAAGCAAATTTAATGAAAGAAAGAAAGGAAGGAAGGAAGGACGGAAGGAAGGAAGGAAAGAAAGAAAGAATAGATATGTTCAATCAAATCCACCTGCTGGTGGAAATCTAGAACCCTGAAGGAAAGGAAAGGCTGTTCCACGTGCCTAGAGATGGATAAAGGAGCCTAGAGTAACAGGTTTCTACAAATTCTCTACTATTTTTGGACTTGGCTTGGTCTAGGATGGTCACAGTTTCCCAGTTGCAACTATGTTGAAGCTAAGTCTGTCCACGTGTTGTGAAATTAAAGAGTTCATCATGTCTTCTGCCTGCTAGTTGGTGTCCGATGTTAATCTTGAACTAATTCTATACTCATCTGGGTGCTGATTGCTGGTGGGGAAGTGTTTGGTTAATTTTCGTTCTCTTTCTGATTTGTTGACTGTCACTTTTGCACAGCATATGGGTATTGTTTATGTCTCTGTGTCTGGATGGCTTGTCAGAAGTAAACCAAAAGACCCAACAGTCCCAGAAGGAAAAACAGGAGTCATCTATGGCATACAGCAAAGTGATTGCAGCAACCACTATGTAGGACAAACAGCCAGAAAGCCAACAAAACTCATCCATGAATGCCAGAAGACATGATGAAAACTCTCTAGTTTCACAACATATGGACAATCTTAACCTCAGTGGCTAAGATGCTGAGCTTGTCAATCAGAAAGGTTGGCAGTTCGGCAGTTCGAATCCCTAGTGCCGCCTAACAGAGTGAGCTCCCATTACTTGTCCCAGCTTCTGGCAACCTAGTAGTTCGAAAGCACATAAAAAATGCAAGGAGAAAAATAGGGACCCCTTTGGTAGGAAGGGAACAGCGTTCCATGCACCTTCAGCATTTAGTCATGCCGGTCACATGACCAGGGAGATGTCTTCGGACAGCATTGGCTCTTCGGCTTTGTAATGGAGATGAGCACTGCCCCCTAAACCAGAAACGACTAGCACGTATGTATGAGGGGAACCTTTACCTTTTAATCATAGCTTCAACTGGGAAATTGTGACCATCCTAGACCAGGCCAAGTCCCCAAACGCGAGGGAATTTCTAGAAGCCTGTTACTCTAACCTGCTTTATTCATCTCTAGGCATGTGGAGCTTTTGCTTTTTTTCAGGGTTCCAGATTTCCATTAGCAGGTGGGTAAGATTTGTACCACCGAGCTATAGGTTTTGGAAGACAATATACTTCTTTCTGTGACTCAGGGGGTTCCAAATTTGGCAACTTTTAAGATTTGTGAACTTTGTCTTCAGAAGTTGTGGGTGCTCCAACTCTGGAAGTTTTTAAGAAGAGATTGAACAACCATTTGTCTGAAATTGTGTAGAGTTTCCTGCTTGAGAGGAGGGGATTGGACTAGAAGACCTCCAAGACCTTCCAATTCTGTTATTCAGTAATTCAGTAACTCCCAGAAATCCCCAGCCAGCATAAAGTCTTCAAGTCTTAAAAGTTGTGAAGTTTGGAGACCTCTGAGTTACAGAACAAAGACTATTTTTCCTCCAAACATGTTGTAATTGTAACTATAACTTAACATTCTTTTTTTTTTCTTTCAGGCCAAATATTTCTATCGAATGAGTTCTATTCCTCCTTACACTGAAGAAACCAAATACTCCTAAAGAAATGTAGTCATTTATTTAATACTTTTCTTTAGTATGTGTTTATTGTCTGGGGCTATTTCTCCTCGCCACAACCACCACTATTTGAATATTTAGTTTCTTGCGTGTTTTTTTTTTTAATGTCTGTGGGAAGGCAATAATCCTTAAATGGAGAAATTATGCCAAGGGAGAGTTGTGAAACTGTAAGATATTCGCCAATACCGCTATGAAAGAAATTTGCCAAAATTATGCTCCATTGTCAATGTTATAGGAACTCTTAACCAGATGTGTATCTGAATGTGTGCAAAGTTTAGCAATGTGTCTGGGGACCAGATGTGGTCACAATTTGATGAAGATTTCTCTGAAAAGAGAAGGACCAAGGGAGATTCAGTGGCTTGGCAGGACTCCTTATTGAAATAGAGATGATGAGCAGAAGAAATGTTAAGTCAATTTTCCTCATCATATTCTGGAAAGTGACAAAGCTCTAGGCCCCTGTGTTGACCCGGGGCATGGCACAAAAGCAACAAAGTCACAAAAGTAGTTAAGTCCCTTTAATACCTCCAACTTGGTCCCCAATGTCCAGTCACCTTCGGCTGGAGAAAAAACTCTCCCAACAAGAGTTTTTTAAATGGAAGAAATTCTGTCCGAAATCAAAGTACACATAAATTATAAATAAAAACCAACACAAACCACACTGCAGCAATTAATGAGACAAGGCAGGATAAGGAATAGCACACTTCAAAAGATAACAAAACATACACAGTTGGGGGGACGCCAGAACTCAGATAAGACATGACAAACAAAGATAATTCATGCTTTGCTTCCAGCAAGGTGCTGTGCACAAACACCTTTTTAAAATCCTGTTTTCCCAGCTGCAGCTAATGAAGGGAATCAGGGCCCTTTTCTCCCCCGTAGCCCACGTTGCTCCATTCTCCGTTCCTGCATGCCCTAGGATTAAGAGTGGGTTGGCCTGGATCTTCCTCTGAATGCCCAGCCAGCCTGTGCCCTTCCCCAGTTTCTTCCACAGCCACTGGAGCCACACTGCCACTCCCTGTCAGCTGCTCGACCTCCCCTCTGAATCAGATTCCAACAGGGGCATGACAGTCTCTCTTGAACCCTTGGAGAAGATGAAGACTATTGTTTCTCCTAACACAGAACCTTTTCCCCTTTTTATTTTTATTTTTGTTTGGAACGCAAATATCTCCAATTGCTTTTTGGGAGAAAAAGAAGAAAAAAGAAGGAACAAAATGTTTTAATTACAGCCCCGTGTTTCCTCAGTGGCGGGGGGGGGGGCAGGTTTTGCCAGAACTATAGGACAAACCTTTTTAAAACAAACTCAAAATTCATACCAACTGTAAGCTCTGCACAACTTCTAGTTTAAATGACCCATTTCGCGAAGTAAGCAGAGAGAAGAGAAAAGACCAGGCGCTCAATGAAAAATATGCCAGTTGTTGCATTTTTGAACCAACTTTAAAAAATTGTTTTACTGGAAAAGTCTGGAAGAATGAAAGGAGTGGGTTTCAATTTGTGTGTATAATGTTGACACATTCCGTGGTACCTCTCTCAGAATGCTGTCCAGTGCATCCTTTGCACAACAAAACTGTTTATTCAAAGTTATTGTTTGTGTCATTATTGTTTCTGTAAGAACACTGTTATGGTAAAGATGCCATTCTGGGAACAGAACAGCCGCTAGAAGAATAAGGCATAAAATACAGAAAATAGGTTGGTTTTTTTATTATTTTTCTATCTAAATGAAAGCATTTTCTTGCAATAGAAACCCTTTCCTTACAACCTCAACCTACACATTTAAAGTTTGCTTCCTTGAATGCTTGAATTTGATGGGAAATGGGGTAGGTGGGAGAGAGCCTTCATAAAAATCCATAAACCCAACCTTCTGATAAAATCTGATTTTTGCTACACCCAGCAAAAGGAAACAAATTAAAAAAAAACAACAGATAAAGGTGCCCCTTGTCTCACTTGTGTTGAACTCTATGGGTTAATGCTAATCTCTGCTTCCTAGCCAAGGGAACCATCATTGTCCAAAGACACCTCTGTGGTCAGGTGGCTAGCATAGCTTTACACAGAGGCATGTGGAACACAGTTATCTTCCCACCAAAGTGGTACCAATTTATGTATTCACATTTGCATGCTTTCAAACTGCTAGATGGGCAGGAGCTGAGGCAGGAGTGGGAGCTCACCCCGTCATGCAGTGTTTGGGTCTTGAACTGCCAATCTTCCAGTCTAGAAATCCAATGTCTTAACCACTAGGCCACCGTGTCCCTATTAGTAAACCTTTTAATAAAATAGCAGCGAAGAACTCTTAGAACTCATGGTTCTTTTTTTAAAAAAAATTTATTTATGTGTAAATATTTTGAAAACAGTGTATTGTGCAGGCATTTCATTTTACTGACAAAATAGGTATGGTAGCAGTAATATGTGTGTGTTTGTGCTTGTGTGTGTGTGTGTGCGTGTATGTATGTATGTATACATATATGATAATTATAGTTGTATTAACTTATTTGTTCTTATATTAATTATACTGGCATACTTATAGTCATACATAACGTTCATCTTTTACTTGCACATAGCAATAATCTTTCTTCTTCTAATTTCTACCCCTCATGTCTAACCGCTGATAAAAACTATCCCATGTTGAATAATAGTCTGTATCTTCCTTATCTTTTATTTTTAATGTCAATCTATCCATATCTGCACAGTCCAATATTTTCCGAATTGTATTTTTGTCTGGTGGAGTGTTCTTGTTTTTCCAATATTGTGCAAATACAATTCTCGCAGCTGTCAATACATGAAGTATTAAGTATATAGTCCCTTTATCATAGCTTTCTGGTATTATACCTAACCAAAATATTTCTGACTTTAGATCTATGTGCTCATAGTTCTATTGATCCAGTGATCATGGATTCAGTTGCCAGTGCCTACTGAGAAGTCAACTGGACCTTCTTGCTGTACTTGGTCGATTTCCACAACTAAATCCCCCTAACCCACTTGCAAAGCCAAGCCTTCGTGGCCTTACGTAAAAGCCACTAGGGCAGGTGTCAGCAACCTGTAGCTCTGGAGCTGCATGCAGCTCTTTTGGCCCACTGCTGTGGCTCCCAGTTGGGTGATCCTACCACTGGCTGGCCCCGCCCCTGACCCTCCCTGTCACTCCTCACCTGAGAGATAGAGAGAGAGAGAGAGACCGATTTCCGACAGAAAACACCAGAAGCTACAAAATCTGGGTAGGCGTGGCAGGGAGGGGGTCATGTGGCTGGGTGGGAGTGATGTTGAGTTGGCCACGCCCACCCAGGTTTTGAGGCTCCTGGTGTTTTTTTTTTCTGTGGGGAACGGGTCCAAATGGCTCTTTGTGTGTTTAAGGTTGCAGACCCCTGCACTAGGGCTTGGGGCGGAGATCACCCAATGAAACAAACACCCCCACGTTATATTTACATCTTCAAGAAGGTGAAAGGTAATACTTTCAGTTTGCATGTCTTGTAGGCCTTCTCATCCACTTCAAACATTTTTCTTTAAAATAAAAAAAAAACTCATCCTCAAAATGCATGGATTATTTCATGCATCTCTTTCTATAATGTTAGTCGCTGACTGAATAAACATTGGTGGTAATGATATTTTCCACAACACCCAGCCTTGGCACAAATATGCTGGCCAAGAAAGCTGTTCAATAGATTTTTCTCAGTGAAGGGGCTGGTTTCCAGGTTGGCAAAAGAAGAGATGTCGTTGTATACTCTCCTTTTATTTACTCAAACTATATGCTGAATACATAACGAGGGAGGTTAAATTGGAAGAATATGAGCATAGCTTTAAAACCGGAGGAAGAAAAACTGTGCTGTACTGTGCTATGCTACAACTTTGTTACTCTGAGAAGCGAGCGTGTAAATGATCTGGAAGCTCTAGTAATGAAACTTAAGAAAGACAGTGAAAAAATATAGGACAAAGATTAGATATAAAAAAGATTAAATTACTGACAACAGGTTCAACAACCAGCATGGAGAACTGACAATGAAGGCATCTAAGTGGTAGACACTTTCTGCTTTATAAGACTGATTATTCACAGTAAAAGAACAAACAAAGTCAAGAAATGCAGTATGTTGCAGATTAATGCTTGGTATTTAAGCCCCTGTCCCACTGCACTTTCGGATGCAAAGAGGATGTAAAACATTAAAAAAAGCTTGCCATCCATTGGAAAACGCTATGCATCCGTTGTGTACTCACTGCATACGTGTTTCATACGCTCTATCCCTCGACCATCCGTCCACTGAGATTTCATCTGCGCAAGAAGTTTTGAGCTGCACAAAACTTTGTGAACAGGTGAACTTTCCGCCATGTACGTTGTACATCCGCGACATATACGGGCAACAAACGTTCTATGTCCGTTAACATCCGGTAAACATCCACTGTATCCTCTCTGCATCCTCTGGCCATCCCCTCAACTCACATCTGCTGCAGCTGAAAACGGAAAGAGGGAGGAAATGAAAGGTACATGGAACGTCTACACAGCATTAGTAGCACGGAAATAGAAAGGATGTAAACGTGTGCATCTTGTATATAAAGGATTAAAACGGACAAAATGTTTGTATCTGGGATGTATCTCGTATATTTAGGATGTCTGCAGTATGTCTAGAGTATGTAGAAGGACATCTAGTGGACAACCAATATTTTCTATAAAAAGGGGGAGAAAATCATCTGGATCTCAGTATGAGTCCAGCAGCCGTGGTATACAGACCTCTTCACCCTTGGTCTTGGTCTTCAACATCAATTGTTCTCCACCATGGATCATGACACAGTCTGTATGGTAGCTGCGATCATTCATCACCAGAACCAAAACCTGTTCAGACTGTTTCATCTTTTATACAGAAGGAGAAGAAGGAGACGTCCAAGAGCTGTGTGGGTCCGAGGATGGATTGTGAGAAGAATGGAGTTTGGACTGTATGATCAGTTGATGGTGGAGCTGAGGAATGAAGACCCTCGTGCATTCCATCACTTCATGAGGATGCCACCAGCCATGTTTGACGAACTTGTAGAGCGTCTGAGACCCAGGTTGACGAAGCCTAGCACCAACTTCCATGCCAACCTGGGCCCTGGACTGAAGGTGGCACTGACTCTGCGCCACCTGGCCTCTGGAACCACATACAGAAACATGCAGTATGCGTGGAGGGTGCCACACAACAGCATCAGCAAAGTGGTCAGAGAAGTGGTGCAAGCCATCATCAAAGAATACGTGGAGGAGCTCCTCAAGTGCCCCACCACTGAACAAGGCTGGAGGAAACTTGCAGAAGAGTGGTATCAGATGTGGAACTTTCCCCACACCGCTGGAGCCATAGATGGGAAGCACGTGGCCTGCAAAGCTCCAGCCAACTCAGGGTCCACTTATTTCAACTGCAAGGGCTTCTTCAGTATCATCCTCTTTGCCATGGTTGATGCTGACTACAAGTTCATGTACATCGATACTTCAGGCAACGGGTCAGTTTCAGATGCCAGGTATACAATGCAAGTGACCTAAAGGATGGGCTGGAACACAACCTCATCATGGGTTTTCCAGATCCAGACCCCCTACCCAATGACACACAAGATGTGCCCTACTTCATCATTGGTGATGACGCCTTCTCCCTCAGAACCTACCTCATGAAGCTGTACAGTTCAAGATACCTCACCCATGAAGAGAGGATCTTCAACTATAGGCTGTCCAGGGCAAGACGGGTGGTGGAGAATGCCTTTGGCATCCTGGCTAATAGGTTCCAGATACTTCTCACCACTATGCAGCATGAGCCACAGACTGTGAGGAACATCGTGGAAGCTTGCTGCATCCTGCACAATCTCATGCGCACCTGCTACCCGGTGTTGCAGAATAGACTTGTTGACCGTCAACAAGGCAATGGGGACATGGAGCCTGGTGAATGGAGGCAAGGACGTAACCTGATAGACACTGTGGATGTACAAGGCCCCAACAGAGCTTCACGTGAAGGGAAGAAGCAGCGCAACCTACTGAGACACTGGTGCAACTCCTCAGCTGGAGCAGTGGAGTGGCAAGACAGGATGATAGATGATTAATGGATGCTTCCTTGAAGCTGTCTCATCACACTGATGAGATTGTGCCATGTATGTTGAGTGGTCCTACAATGAATAGTGCATTAATAAAGAGCTTTGTTTATTTTAAAATGTGTTGATCAATGAATAAATTGTTATTGATAATAAAGGTCCATATGTGGCAGCTGGGATGGTGGACCATACCGTCCCACTATGCTTGCACTGGAGGTTTATCTATCCCACAACTATCCTTATCTATCCCACAAGCATGCAAACACTTAACCATTTGTTAAAAGTTTTCACCAACACTTTACAAAGGTAAAAAAATGAACCAAGTGTCTTAAGCAAAGATAATCTTTGTTAACTTTCTTAGGTAAACTTTTTGACTTTATTAACTAAGCAAAATGAACCAAGTAAAGTGTCTTAAGTGTCTTAAGCAAAGATAACCTTTATTAACTTCCTTAACTTTATGACTTTATTAACTAAGCAAAATGAACCAAGTAAACTGAATTAAGTGTCTTTAGCAAAGATAACCTTTATTAACTGTCTTAGGTAAACTTTATGACTTTATTAAAAAAGCAAAATGAACCATGTAAAGTGTCTTAAGCAAAGATAAAGTGAACAAGAAAACAAGTCAGTCTCTGACACTATTCTCAGTCACTCTGAGTCATGTCCATGGTCTCAGCTGTTAAGCGGACAGGGTCTGTGGAGGTGGCTGTGGCTTGAGTGCTGGCCTGAGGCACCATTGGGGTGCTTGGCCCCGAGAGTACAACAGGGGATGGTGTGTTCAGGAAGCTGTCCGAGAGCTGATTCAGTCCCGTGAAGGTGAGAGGCCCTTCATCAAGGACCTGAGATGTGAGGCCCAAGACTGATGACAGATTGTCCGTTGACGGGCTTGGCTGTGGGGTGGAGGAAGGAGGAGTGTAGTGGGGCTATCTGGTCTGCAGCTGGGTGAGGACTGGAGTCTGTGGTGTGCGATGAACCTGGGCCTGGACTGGGAAGGTCTGCTTCTGCTGTGGGAAGTCCTGGTAGTCATAGCCTTGGTAGGTGAGGGGCTGTTGAAAGCCGTGGAAGGGCTGTGACATTGCCTGGGATGGAGGAGCAGACCTGGACTGGGTAGGAGCAGCTTCAGCTGGGCCTTGGGGGTTGTGCAGAAGTGCTGTTATCTTCTCCTTCATCACCTGGTACTGGGCCTCGGGCAGGTTCCTGAGGGTGTGGCTCATGTAGGTGATGAAGGTGTGGTGACCTGAGGATCCTCTGTCCAAGTGGACCAGCTGAGAGAGAGGTTCTGTGCTGGTCTTCATTGTGTCCCTGATCTCCAACAGGACACTGTGGTTCTGGCCCTCCAGTCTGCCTCTCTGCCTGCATCCTGTGGAGCTGGGTATGGGTGTGGGTGTGGGTTGGCCTCTGGTGGCTACTGCTTCTTCCTCCATTTGTGACAGGGGATCCTCCAAGTCCACCGGCATGGGGAGTGCAGCTGTCGGGAGGGTCTCTACCATGGGGCCCTCCGAAGACACCTGCCTGGACAGGCTCGCTGGCTCCTGAATGGAAGAGGACTTGGCTGTCTGTGGGCTGTCTGAGGGAGAGGGGTGTCAGAGGGGCTGCTCCTCGGTGGCGGATCTCACCCTCCAGGAAACTGCACTTGGCCATGATGTACATCTCCTGGTCAGTGAGCTTGACAGCGGCCTGCCCTGATTTCTTGAGTTGTAGCTTGCCATACCAGGTGTGCATGTGCTTCCACCATCCCAGGAGTATATCTGCAGTGTACCCCAGGCTCTCTGCCTTGTCTCTTCAAGCTGCCTGCTTCTTCTTGGTGTCGCAATAGAGTCTGTGGCCCTTTCTCCACAGTACTCATTCTCCCTCAGCCATTCCAGCACCTCATCCTCATGCTCCTTGGAAATGGTGTACTGTTTCCTCTCTCCCTTCTCCTTTCCTTGCCTCTTCCTCTCTCTGGCAGGGGCTTCAGCAGGGCCTTCAGGGGCTTGAGCAGCAGGGCTTTCAGGGGCTTGAGTAGCAGAGCCTTCAGCAGCAGGGCTTTGAGGGCCTTGGGGCTGGTCCACTACAGCAGCAGCAGGTTCAGAGTCAGTGCCAGGGGGTGGGATGCTGGTTCTGTCCTTCTTGCCAGGGCTGGAACAAGTAGGCACAGGCTTCCTCTTTTTCCCTGACTGACGAACCATGGTGTTCCTCCTAGATGTATGTGGCAGCACGTCTTTCCCCTGAATGCTGACTGCATGCATGCTGCATCCTTTTATATCCATGGAGCTGATGCAATTCATACTCCCCACATGTGCGCAATTCATACTCCCCACATCCCCACATACTCCCCATATACATCCGCGCGGCATCCGCTTTTTCTTCCTATAGGTGTCCGTGATGCATCCGCGTCATCCGCTATGCATCTGCCCCTTCCGCTATGTGGCTGCTTCGCAATTCTCCCCCGGAACCCCTTCGGAGGTGTCATCCGCTTCCATCTGCTGTCATCCACTAGGCTTCCTATGAACATCCATTTAACATCCCCGCTATGTATTACCTATGTCCGTTCTTTTCCATTCTATTCCGTTCTGTTTATGAAAATTTTCACCACTTTTTGGAGCGGATGACAACGGATGGAGCCACTCATGAAATTTTGCTCGTCCGCTGTGTCCTTTATGCATAAGTTTTGCGTCCATCAGCCAGTGGGACCTAGCCTTTAGCCATAAAGACCTGGGAAAAGATATTTAGATGTTGTAATATAAAGTTAAAGGTTTCTCCCTTTCCAGTCGTATCTGACTTTAAAGTGGTTGGTGCTCATCTCAGTTTCTTAGCTGAAGGAGTCAGTGTTGTCTGTAGATACTTCCGTATGGAACACTGTTACCTTCCCACCAAAGTGGTACCTATTTATCTACTTGCATTTACATGCTTTCGAACTGCTAGATAAGCAGTAACTGGGGCAAGTAATGGGTGAAGATGGTAATCCCAAATTCTTTCCTACATTTAGTCAGCTGTTAAAGCATGATTAGCAGCAGCAAATTTTCATCCCTTACAGTTCAGCTCACACAAATCGTGACAGTAACTGAGTGTGCCTAATCTAATAAAAAGAAGGACTAAAGGGTGACATGATAGCAATGTTCCAATATTTGAGGGGCTACTACAAAGAAGAGAGAGTCAACATGTTTTCCAAAGCACCTGAAGGCAGGACAAGAAACAACAAATGATAACTTATCAAAGAGAAACTTCCTGACAATTGATCAGTGGAAGGGCTTGCCTCCAGAAACTGTGGGTTGCTCCATTGCTAAGGTTTTGAAGAAAAGATTGGGCAGCTATTTGTCTGTAGTGTACAGAGTTTCTGGCTTGTGAAGGGTCCCTTCCAACTCTGTATAACCGTCTGGTTTGGTTCTGCAACCCAACAAGACAGACACAGACTTCAGAGGATAATTCGGCCTGCAGAAAAAAACAATTACTACCCACCTGCCTTCAATCAAGGACCTGTATACTGAATGAGTCAAAAAGAGGGATGTGAAAATATCTACAGACCCCTCACATCCCAGACATAAACTGTTTCAACTCCTTTCCTCAAAACAACACTATAGAGCCCTGCACATCAGAACAGCTAGACACAAGGAGTTTTTCCCCAAATGCCACCACTCTGCTAAACAAATAATTCCCTCAACACTGTTCAACTATTTACAAAGTCTGCACTATTATTACTGTTAATCTTCTCATCACTCCTTATCACCTATCCCCTCCCACTTGTGACTGTATAACTGTAACTTTGACTGTAACTTTGTCACTTGTATCCTTACGATTTATACTGACTGTTTCCTAGTATGATTTGATCGCTTATTGTCCCCTATGACTATCATTAAGTGTTGTACCTGATGATTCTTGACTCTTGATGAATGTCTCTTTTCTTTTATGTACACTGACAGCATTTGTACCAAAACAAATTCCTTGTGTGTCCAATCACACTTGGCCAATAACGAATTCTATTCTATTATTCCTGTGATTCAAGCAAAACACATTGACAGAAGCATTCTTCTGACCATCCTCAGGTTATCTACCAATGTGACAATATCGCAAAGGTCTGAGAGAGGCTGTTAGGCCTCAGATGATAAGATTTTCAATTCCATTTTTCTCTCTATCGCCGTGTTTCTCAACCATGGCAATTTGATGATGGCTGTTCTTTCAACTCCCAGATTTTCCCAGGCAGAGAAACCCTGCTGTATGGCCTTGATGATCCCCAACAACTGATCTTTGGGGTTCTATCATTCCATTCTGTTCTACTGTCTTCCCATGGTCCAGTTTAGAATACGGTAAAATATCATCAGAGAAGGAGCACAAAACAGGTGAAGTTGTGAGGAAATTGTGGCTGAGCTATTTTTGGGGGGCAACACGTCGGTGAAAAGGGCTTGGTACAGATCAGTCCCCAGATGAGGAAGGATTGTGGACAAATCTCTGATGTATTTGGATCTCTGGGGTGAGTAAGAGGAGAGTTCTCTTGCCAAAAAAGATTAACCATTGGCAGACCTGCCAACCCCTGATTGATAAAGGAAAATCTGGAGACCCATGAAAAAAAATCTGGAGATTCTATAAAAAATAGTGAGATTCTATTTTTTTCCTGATCAAGATTAAACAAACCCCTTTTCCATCGAGGAAAGTCATTAACAGTTTATTTAAATGTTTTATTTGTGTTCCCTGTTGTAAGAAGATGCACCTTTCTTTCTTCTACTGAAAAATCACCACCTCTTTTCGCCATGTTTATACGATTGCGATTGCTTTCCCGCACTGAACTTACAAAGACTACCGGGAAACTCTCCTTTCAAAAAGACCGACAGACACGAAGAAAAATGATTACCGTATATACTCGCATATAAGCCAACCCCCAAATTTGGAAAAAAAAAAAAGCATTTTAAATTCGGCGTGAGATTGAGGAGCCTTGTCGTGAGACTGTGAGAAATGACAAAAAATCGTGAGACTCAGGGCAGAACCGTGAGAATTGGCAGGGATCACACAGTATGGATGCCCTGCAAAGGACATTCCCTTCATGACTCCACAGGGCAAGTAATAGCACTATTAAACAGCTATTACTCCTTCTCCCTTGATGCTCATTCTGTTCTGTTGGCAAACTCTGAGATCCATTTGTTTGTCCTCTTTTTAATTTCCTTAAAAACCTTCTACTTGGCCCCTCACACATACCCAATCTGTTCCAGCTGTGGCTGACCTCAAAAACCTCAAGAAACCCACAGCTGCACCCTCAGCTACATATCTATATATATAAAAGTGAAAGACCGCTCATGCATCATCACAAAATCTCCAGAACCGTAAAGCCTACAAACTTGAAATTTGGCACATATGTTCCTCTTGGCTTCTAGGTGCTCACTGAGAAAGGATTTTTCCAAATGACCATCAGAGCTATTAGTATTTCTTATATTATTATTCACATGCTCTGATGCTAAGGAGTTCTACTCCCCCTCCCCACCTGAAAAGAAATCTGTTCCAAATGCAAAACACAAGCAGAGGAGTTTCAGTTTCAATTTCACATCACCAAGCAGCTTTAGTACAGAACAGTGGAGCTAAGCCATGCCCAGGCTTCTTGCTCTGTCCTTCTCACACAGCAAATACTGTTTCACTTTCCAAACAGCCCTCAACTCTCTCACACACTGATAGGATACTAGCCAGATGAAACCAATGGATGCTGGTAGGCAGAGGCAGATTTTGTTCCCCTTTTTCCCCCACCACCACCACCCAAAAAAAAATTAAGCCTGACCACATAGTTTCATTGCGAAGCACAGATATCGAGCTAGTATTCTATATTATTGCAATGGAGCTGCAAGTTAAGCACTATGAGTTCACTAAAGAAAGATCATAAAATGAGGTCCAAAACTCACTTCACCAATATCATGTTTGTTAGCAGCAGAAACTTTGGGCCGAATTGTTGTACGTCAAAGACTATCTGTATTTTGTATTTTAGAGTTGTCTTTCTAAAATTGTTTGGGGCAGCTTATATACATGTCATAAACAGAAGACACTGCCTGCCAGCTGCTTGCCCCCTTTCCAGAAACAGCCTTTTGTTTTGATGTGCAACATTTTCAAGAACTGGTTGCCTTTGGTGAGAGGAGAATATTTACGTCCTCCAGGGATAAGAAAGAAGCGATCTAATTTCTATAGAGATTAGAGGTGACATTTATTGACTGGCCACAATGCAGAATAACAGAGTCGCGGGGACGACGACACACCGTGGAGGTCTTCTAGTCCAACCCCTTCCTCAGGCAGGAGACCTCACTGATGCACATACACATAAACACAGAGAGAATAGCAGAGTTGGAGGGGATCTTGGAGGTCATCTAGTCCAACCCCTTGCTCAAAGAGGATACCTCACTGATTCACATACAGAAAGAGAGAATCGCGGAGCTGGAAGGGATCTTAGAGGTCATCTAAACAACCCCCTGCTCAAGCAGGAGACCCTACTGATTAACATACACATAAACACAGAGAGAATAGCAGAGCTGGAAGGGACCTTGGAGGTCATCTAGTCCAACCCCTGCTCAAGGAGGAGCCCCTATACTATTTCAAACAAATGGCTGTCCAATCTCCTCCAGCCCTCGTAACTTCTGAAGGCAAGACGTTCCACTGGTTATTCTCACTGATGACAGACTTCTCCTTAATTCCAAGTTGGATCTCTTTTCATTAAAGCTTCCAGCTGTTTTCAGGTGTTTTGGAGAATAGGTTGACCGCCTTTCAGATATTGGAAGGCTGCTATCATGTCTCCCCTAGTCCTTCTTTTCATTTAACTAAACATACCCAATTCCAACAACCATTCTTCATATTTTAGCCTCCAGTCCCCTAATCATCCTTGTAGCTCTTCTCTCAGCCAGTCCTCGAGTATTGAAGATTCGTCCTGAAATGAATACAAACTCCAGCTCCTTTGTAATGCAATGGTGGTTTATTCATTAGCTCAGCAAACAACAAACACCCTTCTCTGACAAGAAAGGCTCAAAGCCAGGCAAAGTTAGAGTTGGGTTTGAGTTTGCTCCCTTTCTTTTTATTACCATTATCATGAGACACACTCCACCACCAGACCTGCCAACCCCTGATAAAGGAAAATCTGGAGACCCATGAAAAAAAATCTGGAGATTCTATAAAAAATAGTGAGATTCACGGTCACGTGAATACCTAACCAATCAGAGCGTGTTATATCTGGTGGTAGGAAAAGCAAAATGGAGGCGCCCAGAGTGGAAAGAAATGTGCTGTATGTATATATGGCTGTATGGTAATATCGATATTGCGTGACCTGAGAAGTGGCGTCATGTCGTTTGTGTGAGAATCAGATTTATGCGCGTATAAGTGCATAAGACCCCCAAATTTGAAAAAAAAAAAGTGTTTTAAATTTGGCGTGAGATTGAGGAGCCTTGTCGTGAAACCGTGAGACATGCCAAAAAATCGCGAGACTCACGGCAGAACCGTGAGAGTTGGCAGGGCTGTTCCTGCCAACATCATACATACATGCCAGTTCCAGAGCATCTGAATTTTTGGATTTGCTGCAAAGGTCATAAATATGAAAAATGCTCATCAGCCACTTTTTTTCGGTGCCATTGTAATTTTGGTCACTAAACAAGTGACGAGCCTGCACCACAGCTTGACTTCAACACCCAGAATCCTCTCTAGTGTGTGTGCGCGCACTGTCTTCCCTGCAAGTGTCTGTACTTCAACTCCCAGAATCCTCTCCCAGTAAGCGCATGCTCTGGATTAGTGAGCTTGTCGAGAAGCTGTAACTATAACGCAAGGGATTGGAACTTCAACTCCCAGAATCCTCCCCAGCTGGCGCATGCTCATTCCAACAGACCCAAAGCGTAAAGCCCTCCGGCCCTGGGAGTGGCTGGATTCCAACCTCGCCCCCTGAGTTCTTTCTTCGGCGCAGGCGCACTACCCGGAAGGCTTCTGGGAGTTGAAGTCTAGCACCTCAGGAAGGCTGCGAAGAATGGACGATGCCTGTTCTTTTCCCTCGTGGAGCTCAGGGATTTGGGCACCTTCCCGTTACCGCCGTCTTGGCGGGCGAAGCTAACGTCCACCGGTTTCCAGACCGCCCAAGAGGTGCTGGAGGTCGGGTCTTGCCAACTGAGCAAAGGTATCGCTGCGGGCTGAGGGAAAACCGGTTTTCCCGCCAAAAGAAAACTTCACCAATTTGGGTCAAACTGAGCTTCTTTCTTCGGATCTTTCCTCACGATCACCTTAAATTCCACAGAGAGTTGTCTTGTTAGCCTCCGTTTTTTGGAGTGCTTGGTGTCTTTTTCGGGGAAAAGTTTTTGAACTTGGTATATATGACTGTATGGTAATATCGATATTGCGTGATCTGAGAAGTGGCGTCATGTCGTTTGTGTGAGAATCAGATTTATGCGCGTATAAGCGCATAAGACCCCCAAATTTGAAAAAAAAAAGTGTTTTAAATTTGGCGTGAGGTTGAGGAGCCTTGTCGTGAGACCGTGAGACATGCCAAAAAATCGTGAGACTAACGGCAGAACCATGAGAGTTGGCAGGGCTGCACCACACCCAGGCCTATACGCAGTTCTAATTCTGGCCATGCCTAACCCATTATCCCTAAATGCTATTAACCCTATGTCTATATCCCTACCCTATTCCGACCCTCACTAACTGATCCCCACCTGGTGCCACCTTCACCATGTTTTAACCTAAGGCTTAATTACCACCTATATGTGCCCCCACCCCCTTTAACAATATGCACCACATCAAAACATGAAAATAGCCATTTCCAGCAGCCCCGCAGTTGTTTCAGAATCTATCCAGCAGTTGCTTCAGAATCCATCCTCAGCTCTGCTGAGTCATTCCAAAGCCATCAGCCAGCACACAAGCAGAAATACAGATCCGGCAGCAGCAGAGATAAGGTGACATGGCCAGCTGATTGGCTGCGATGCATATTCGGAGCTGACGGGCTCCGAGTGAACTCAGAACCAGACATCTTCTATGCACTTTTTCTCGAGTCTCCATATCTTTTTACGCACTGGGGATTTACGAATCAAGCAAAGCCATGGTAGCCATAGGAAGACAGAAACACCCCCTTGCCATCAATCAACACCTTGATAAGCAGGCAATAACACCAAGGTTAACATTGGACCAACACTCAAGCAATAAATAATACTCCAATCAAGGAACTACCATCTCAAACAAACTAAGCAAGGACTAGTCCCACCAACAAGGCAAGCCACTTGTGTATAAGCAGAGAGCAAACCTTACTCCCTCCTAGCACTGATGATGTTACCTAGTTTGGATAATGAAATGTCCGTAAGAAAACAATCAAGCTCAGCAAGCATCAAGGATCCCACAGTTAAAACTCCGAGCTACAAAAATTCTCTTCTGGTTCTACCATTGTAGCTTGGTCATGCTGTAAGAACAATCTTGCCATAAAATATTTTAGGTTCCTTCAAAATGTTTGTCCTCTTTCCACACTGATTTGAGAGGATTGAGAAATAACACAAAGATGAATGAGATTCAGTGTAATCGATTTGTCAATGGAGGTTCCAGATGGAGTTCTAGCTGTCCTGGCAGAGCTGATGTCAGGATTCTGGTGATTGCCCTAACTAAATCATGAGCCTCGAGCCAATCTTCAAAAGAATCCAAAAGATTTATTAGGAGCAACATGTCGGCATTGACCTATATGAAGCCAACTGTGCCACACATAATTTATGTTCACCTGTGACCCTGTTTTCCCCCTCCCCCCTGGATGTGTCATCAATCAGATTCTCCAACAAAGCACATTCACAGGCAGGGTGTCATCAGTCACATTATCAATCTCTGTAAGATAAGTGTGGAATGTACTTCAGTTTTTAATTGCTGTACTGGTCCTTTAGGTTTTTCCTCCTTCCTGCTTAATGCAACTCCTTAACAGGCATAGGAATTTAAACCAGAGTCCTTTCCATTGGGGATCTTTGACAAAGAACTATCAAAAAAAGTGAAATATATAATAATACATATTTTGACAGCAGCCAGATTGGCTTTTGCACAATGTTGGAAACAGCCTCATGTTCCATCAGAGGAGATGATTATTCAAAAAAAATTCAAGTTGTGCAGAAATGGACAAATTCACTTTGGCATTAAAAGATAAAGACACTTTAATATATTACGACAGTTGGAACTGCTGGTACAAATGGATAGACCAAAGATAGGTTTCACACTAAAAGGCAAAAGAAGATATGATAGAATCATAGTAGTGATATACAGATATATGTAAGGATTAATTGTGTATGTGGCATAAAATAAGGATAAAAAGGAGGTCTCACAAACTGTTGAAGATGAAAATGTTTTTAATTGTTTTCTATCTTTTTCTTGCTATTCTTTTTTTTTCTTGTTTTCTTTTTCTCTCTTGCATTTATGTATGTGTTGTTGGTCTATTTTAATTGTAAAATCAATAAAGTATATTTTAAAAAAGGAATGCTTCATGAGTTGACAGCTGATACTCAGAGCCAAACTTAGCCTCAGAATAGGAATATGTGGCCATTCTGATGCGTTTTTGTCATGCCCTTGGTAGAGTCAGACTCTGAAGGAGAGGAGGAACAGTCAACAGGGAGTGAAGGTGTGGCTCGGGAGGTTGTGTTCAGATACTCCAGGTCCCTGCAGGCTTCATAGGATGAAGCCCCAGGGGACAGGCATGTCTCTAAACTGGAAAGCTTTAGCAAGAGGTTGGGATGATATAACAGATTTCATATTTTTTTTCCATTGTATACACACATGCTTTGTTTTGTTTTTCATCAGTAGAGTCTCATGTTATATCCTTTTGGTACACTCAAAAAGTCCCATGAAGAGCTTCCTGCGAAGACAACATCAGAAGATGAACAAGGGTGAGCTGATATCTCAGCTTTCTAAAACCAAAGAATGGTCCTCTGTCTTTGAATGGTCTGCACATTGCACTATGTCACCGTTAGTTTTAATAAAATAAGGAAATGTAAAGGTTCCCCTCGCACATACATGCTAGTCATTTCCAGCTCTAGGGGACGATGCTCACCTCCATTACAAAGCCAAAGAGCCAGTGCTGTCTGAAGACATCTCTTTGGTCATGTGGCTGGCAGGACTAAATGCCAAAGGTGCACGGAAAGCTGTTACCTTCCCACCAAAGGGGTCCCTAATTTTCTATTTGCATTTTTTCCATTCTTTTGAACTGCTAGGTTGGCAGAAGCTGGGACAAGTAATGGGAGCTCATTCCATTACATGGCGCTAGGGATTCGAACTGACAAACTGCAAACCTTTCTAATCGACAAACTCAGCATCTTAGCCACAAATAAAATACCTTTATTCAAAATCTTGAGCCAGAACAAAACAAGCCACATGATGTTTTCATGCAATGCATGGCCCAGATTTCTATTTACCTTAATGCCATCAGCTGAGATCAAAGGAAAAGGAGAAACTGCCCAGAAGCAGGACTGTCTCTCCTACAGTGGCAACCATAATGCATCTCCATCCGGCAAGGACATCTGCCCTTTTGGACTGCATCTCCAAGACTGCAGCCAAGCACAGTTCAGTAGGGTCCACTCTGTTGCACCAGCTGCCTTGCTGGGCTTAGAAGCAAAAGGGATTCTCTCAGCAAATGGGCAGATTAAGGAAGGCTGATTAAAGCCTGTCCAGATCTGCAATTCAGCAGAGTCAATAAACAAAGAATAAACAAAGGAAGCTGATCCCCTATCCACACGCTCCATTTCTCTCCATCTGAGTTTTTAATTAATAGTTAAATGTGTTCAAGTGAAAGAACCAGCTGTATAAATTTGATAAATAAATAGAACAAAGAATGATTGGGGGATAAAGATGATTGGGGGACTGGAGGCTAAAACATATGAAGAATGTTTGCAGGAATTGGGTACATCTAGTGTACAGAAAAGAGGGATGCAGTGGCTCAGAGGCTAAGACACTGAGCTTGTCAATCAGAAAGGTCAGCAGTTCAGCAGTTCGAATCCCTAGCACCGTGTAATGGAGTTGAGCTCCCATTACTTGTCCCAGCTTCTGCCAACCTAGCAGTTTGAAAGCATGTAAAAATGCAAACAGAAAAATAGGGACCCCTTTGGTGGGAAGGTAACAGCGTTCCATGCGCTTTTGGTGTTTAGTCATGCTGGCCATATGACCACGGAGACGTCTTTGGACAGCGCTGGCTCTTCGGCTTTGTAACAGTGATGAGCATTTTCCCCTACAGCCGGAAACAACTAGCACACATGTGCAAGGGGAACATTTACCTTTACCTTAGTGTACAGAAAAGAAGAACTAGAGGTGACATGATAGTAGTGTTTCACTATTTGAGGGGTTGCCACAAAGAAGAGGGAGTCAAGCTGTTTTTTGAAGCACCAGAAGGCAAGACAAAAAGCAATGGATGAAAACTAATCGAGGAGAGAAGCAACTTAGGATGAAGGAGAAATTTCCTGATGGAGCAATCAAGCAACGGAATAACTTGCCTTCAGTAGTTGTGAGTGCTCCAACACTGGAAGATTTTTAAAGAAATCAAAAAACTGGATAAGACATTTCTCTAAAGTGGTATAGGCTCTTCTGCTTGAGCATGGGTGTGTGTGTGGACTAGAAGACCTCCAATATCCCTTCCAACTGTTGTTCTGATTCTAATGCTTGGGTTCAGATTTATTTCCCAATGAATTGTGAGTTCTTCAATTAAAAACCTAAAGATATATTTTGAACCTCAGCATAATACTTTGAATTATGTGCACTGGTTCATCACTTTTGTGTGTGCATCTTATTTGTATGAAACAGTGCTGACCCCCATGTCACATCCTTTAATATAAACCTTTACATTTCTGCCAGCAAATACCATATGTCCAAACCTCAAATCTTGGAGGTCCGGCTTAATCCTCAGTGACTCTGCTGTCAACTTAAGAGTCGAGCTGTAAACTCAATGGGCAATACCAGCTCATAGAAAATTCAGCACTATGAGATGCTAAGACATTATGTTTGAATATTCTGCTATTGTTCCTCCTAGGGAGCTTCTCCTGTGATGAAAACGGCACATCCCCTTTGAAGAAAATCCTGAAGAAACTGTTTAGACATCATTAGCTAGTAAACCAATTCCCTGCCCTAAAGCCACCTGAACAATAACAATAAAATTGCAGGGTGCAAATTATGCATTCATAAATCCTGTACATTGCATCTAATCATCTCACGTCATAGATTCACGGTGCTGCCATATGGTATGACTGAATCATGGAGCTACATTTTTTTCCCAAATCTTTTTACCTTGCCAGGGCAGAACGTGGAAGGGTCCAAGTTCTGCTCCCTTCCGCGGCATGAATAAATTCTCTGTTGTATATATTTCTCCAATATTGGGATGACCCAGGGCGTGGCGCAAAAGCAACTAAGTCACAAAAATAGGTAAAGTCCCTTTAATACCCCCAACTTGCCTCCCCCCCCAATGTCTAGTTATCATTGGCTGGAGAAAAACTCTCCCAAAAATAGTTTTCCAAGAGAAGAAATTCCATCCGAACCCAAAGTACATATAAATTATAAATAAAAACCAACACAAACAACACTACAGCAATTAATGAGACAGGGCAGGATAAGAAATTGAAGACATCAAAAGATAATGAAACACACACACTTGGGAGGATGCCAGAACTCAGATAAGACTTAACAAACTAGAATAATTTCACGCTTTGCTTCCAGTAACTTTGCCGTGCGCAGTTTGCCCTTTTAAACACTGTGTTCCCAGCTGTAGCCAATGAAGGGGATCAGGGCCCTTTCCTCCCCCATAAACCACACAACTCACATTGCTCCTTTCTCTGTTCCTCCCTACGTGCCCTAGGATAAAGAGGGGGTGGGCCTGGGTCTTCCTCTGAACTCCCTCTGCCTTGCTGTATAGACTGTACAGCAGACTGAACTCCCTCTGCCAGACTGTGCCCCTCCCCAGTTTCCTCCACAGCCATCAGAGCTCCCTGTCAGCTGTTCCACCTCTCCCTTGGAATCAGATTCCAACAGGAGCATGACGAATATAATCCCCTTTACAAAACAATATTTGTACATCAGGGTTGAACAGTGGGTTCCTTCGTGCTATCTAAGTTGGTGGTTTTCTTGCAGACATTTCATGACCCAACTAGGTAACATCATCAGTGCACTGATGATGTTACCTAGTTGGGTCATGAAACGTCTGCAAGAAAACCACCAGGCTCAGAGAGCACCAAGGAAACCACAGTGTGTTCTATTTGTTTTGAAATGATGTGAAAATGATGTGAGTCCTCCACTCCTCTGCTCACAACAGAATACCTTATGCCACCAGATTTGAAGTTTAAGGCTTAGACAACTTTGCCACATTCGATCTGACCTAAGTATATCACATAAAATTATCTATCGCAATGTCCTTCCCAATATTTGGAACAGACTCTCCTGCTCAAGCAGGGGGTTGGACTAAATGACCTCCAAGGTCCCTTCCAACTCTGTTATTCTATGATTACCCATCAATGATTGCTTCAGCTTCAACCACAAGCACACAATAGATACAAACTCAAGGTAAACCACGCCAAACTCGATTGCAGGAAATATGACTACAGCAACAGAGTTATCAATGCCTGGAATGCACTACCTGACTCTGTGGTTTCTTCCCCCAAGCCCCAAAAAATTTAACCTTAGACTGTCTACTATTGACCTCACCCCATTCCTAAGAGATCTGTAAGGGGTGGACATAAGTGCAATAATGTGCCTACCATCCCTGTCCTACTGTTCCCATTTATTTGTATCTATTTCTTGTATTAATAATCATGTTTATTCTTACATCTGTTATCTAATACATATTTGACTAAATAAATAAATAAATAAATAAATCTGTCAGGCATACTTCAAATGGCTACAGCAGGACAATTGCATGCTCAAGACATATGTGAATAGCAGCCAAGAAACTGTCAATGACAAGACAACGGAACCCATGCTATTGAGTTTCTCTTACCTCCACTTCCTTTTCTAACTCCAAACCAGCTTCCACCAGGTTGCGTTCAAACTCCTCCCTCTGCTGCTCTTTTGCAACCTCCAAAGCATCATGTGGAGCGACATCAATGATTTGGGTTTCTGGAGAAGATCCATCCTGTTGCTTCTGCTGGCTTTTGGTGGTCTCCCCATTAGAAATAATCGCCAAAGAGCCCGGCCTTTGTAAGGGGCCTTGAGAATTCCCACCATGGTCCGAGGAATGTTTTCGATAGTGGTAGACTAAGACATAGTCCACTTTCCTTTTGCTGTCTCGGAAATGCATCCCTCCGGGTGATGGCGATGGACTTTCTGAGACACCAGACTGAGCCCCATCCACATAGTTGTTAATCACCTGGAAGAAAAGCAGAAAGTATTTAGCAAAAAATGCAATAAACAGAACCCCTCCTGTGCTTCCTCCTAACCAGAGGAAAAAAAGAGAGAGTGTGTCAGATGAGCAGATAATTTATATATTAACTGTTGCATTTGAAGGAATGGAGCAGATGGGATTCAGATTAAATCACGCTGAAGGTTTTGATTTCACAAGCTTTGGGCACCAAGGCATTTGACAGTGTACATAATTTTGGACGATCGATAGAAATACTCCCAGATTGGTGTGCAAAGGAGGAAAATCCAACCCTCTTTAAAAAAAAAGAGAGAGAGAAAGGAATAAAAGAACACTAAAGTTGGAGGAAGCTCACGTTTATTATACGTTCTCCTTTCCACATGTGCCATCGCTCATATTCCCTTTGCTTTTCCTCTTAGCAATATAAATAAAAATATAAAATACATCCTCCTTCCCCTCTCCCTTAAGCTCATATAGCAATTCAAGGATTTAACCTGTTTCTCTCCAAACATATATACACACCACTGAAATTCAGTAACCCTCAGTGTTCTGGTAGTCTTGGAAACCACCAAATATGCAATTGTTGCTTTTTTAAATTGCAAAGTATTGTTTATATACAATGAACATAGAATCTAGGACTCAGCGAATTAGCAGAGTTCCACCTGGTTTGATATTTATTTAAAGAAATAATGGCACTCCTGACCCTATCTAATGACTATTTTTGATATTCACTAGCCAGCTGAGGCTCAATTAATAAACCAGTATTGACTTCCTTATGTTCATATACGTATCCTATTGATCTCAAGTAACCCACAATTGGGTGAATTCATATATTATGGAGTGCACAACGGCTTGTATCACTGAGCCAAAATGTAGCTTTCTTAAGAAGTTAGAATTGCTAGACTGTGTGAATACAGTCAGATGATTTGGTTTTCAGTCTTACAATATTTAAAGGGCTGCCACAAAGAAGAGGGAGTCAAGCTATTCTCCAAAGCACCAGAAGGCAGAACAAGAAGCAATGGATGGAAACTCATCAAGGAGAGAAGCAACCTGGAATTAAGTAGAAACTTCCTAACAGGGAGGACCATCAACCAGTGGAACACAGTGTTTCGGCTAACTAAGGATTCCCAGGAAGGACATTTTGGAGGGGATCATTCTGAGAAGCCATTTCATCTGCTCTCCAACTTAATATGACAAATATTTCATATAGGTATCCTTGGTTTATCATCTCAGTTGAGCCCAACCTTCCTTATTGTTAAGCTGGACATATGTTGAGTGAGTTTTGTCCCATTTTACAACCTTGCTTGCCACAATTGATAAGTGAATTACTGCAGTGGTTAATAACAAGGTTGTTAAGGGAACCTGTATTCCCCCATTGACTTTGTTTGTCAGGTCGCAAAAAGGGACCACGTGACCCCAGGAACGCTGCGACCGTCATAAATATGAACCAGTTGCCAAGCACTTGAATTTTGAGCATGTGGACCCTGGGGACAGGGCAATGGTTGTAGGTATGAAAAATGATCTCAAGTCACTTTTTTTCAGTCCCATTGTAACTCTGATCAGTTACTAAGTGAGCTGTTGTAAGTCTGAGACTACCTGTATAGGAGACTGGGGAATTCTGTGCCATTGTAAGTTCGGTCATTAAGGTTATAAGTTGAGGTACTATCTGTATGTGGTTAACTTCAGGAAGCAATGTTGTGGTATGTTTCTCGATCTGAGTTCCAAGACAACAATGCTTCAGCTTCTGTGAACTCTCCACAAGAACAAGGGAATAGGGGGTTATGGTGTTATTGCCTTGGGAGTCATCAATTTGAAAACAAATCCTCCTTAGAAAGCCCAGCTTAGCAACAGCATGCAAATAAGCAGGTAGCTCAATGTGCCCTTTTTTCATTTTTGTAAAAAAAAAAATAACAAATACGCCTTGTGAAATGCAGAATTCCTTATCCATGAGACATTGGCCAAGATCCCACTCTCTTCTTTTGAATGCCTCCATCAGTCTGTCTGTCTAACTATCTATCTATCTATCTGTCTATCTATCTATCAACTATCCATCCATCCATCCATCCATCCATCCATCCATCCATCCATCTATCTATCCATCTATCTATATCTCTATCATCTCTATCTCTATCTATCATCTATCTCTATCTATTTATCCCTCCCTCCATTTCTATCATCTCTCTCTCTCTCTCTCTCTCTCTCTCTCTCTCTCTCTCTCTCCCGACCTATCTATCATCTCTATCTCTACCTATCTTCTATATCTTTCTATCCCTCCCTCCCTCCCTCCCTCCCTCCATCCATCCATCCATCCATTTATCTATCTACCTATCTATTTCAATCATATCTATCTATCTATCTATCTATCTATCTATCTATCTATCTATCTATCTATCCTGGTATATATATTTGCATTTCATCAGATTCACTTTTTCCTTGCTTTTAACTTTCTTTCTATTCTTTTTGGTCTGCCATTATAGAAATCTGGATGCTCCATCAAAATAAATCCAGTTTTCAAAGCTTTGTTTGTAACAAAGGTGTTGAGACTTTAGGAAAAAGTGCAAAGAAGAGCAACTAAGATGATTAAAGGCCTGGAGACTAAAACATGACAAACAATAGCAGGAACTGGCTATGTCTAGTCTGGAGAAAAGAAGGACTAGGGGTGACATGATAGCAGTATTCCAGTATTTTTGAGACTGCCACAAAGAGTATGGGGTCAATTTATTTTCCAAGAAGGACAGGACAAGAAATAATGGATGGAAACTCATCATGGAGAGAAACAACCTGGAATTAAGGAGAAACTTCCTGACAGTGAGGGCAATTAACCAGTAGAACAGGTTGCCTTCAGAGGTTGTAGATGCTTCATCACAGGAAGTTTTTAAGAAGAGACTGGCCAGCCACTTGTCTGAAATGGTTTAGACTCTCCAGCTTTACCAAAGTCCCTTCCAGTTCTATTCTGATCATGATTTTACTTTCCATAGCATTATTTTGCAGAAGGTGTGCTCGTGTATATGTTTAATCTGATGTCAAGAGTGCCGAGAAGAACAATAATAAGAGATCTGGAAACTAAACTGTATGATGAACACTTGAGGGAACTAGGTGTGACTCAGTCTATCAAAGAGAAGGATTGGGGGGGGGGGGAAACATGGTACAATAAAAGTCTTCCAATATTTGAGGGGCTGCCCCAAAGAAGAGGGAGTCGAGCTATTCTCCAAAGCAACTGAGGGCAGGACAAGAAGCAACAGATGGAAGATCACCAGAAGAAGATCCAACCTGAACTAAGGAGAAACTTCCTGACAGTGAGAATTATTAATCAGTAGAACAGCTTTGCCATCCAGATTTGTGGATGCTCCATTATTGTATGTTTTCAAGAAAAGATTGGACACCCATTGTATGGAATAGCATAGGGTCTATTGCTTGAACAGAAGATCTCCAAGATTCCATCCAGCAATATGTTTCTGCATAATTCTACATAACTGTGCAAAGCACAAAAGATTAGCCTATTTTATCGTCCCTTCACAGCAGATAGAATTTCACTATCCTATTATTTGTTTATTTTATTTATTACAGAATTTATTTGCCAGCCGGCTTGTACCTGATGACTCTGAAAGGCACTTTCTCCACTTTTTCATTTTTTCAGAAAACAGGATCTTTAAAAGCCACCCATGCTTGCAAGATTTGACTATAAAATACCCAATTAATCAAGGGGTACCCTTCATTTAGACATAAACATTTACAGGATGAGGGAGCTACTGACGTTCAGGTTTGTACAGATTGCACAACTCTAGGGGGTGAAAAAACTACCACAGGATTTGGTGCTGATAGTGGAAAAAAAATGTATGGAACCAGTCACAGTGATTTGTATGGAATTGTGGTCTATTAGGAACCGAAGGTTTCATGCCACACAGAAAGTATTCTCCTTCCTCATGATTGGAGAAAAGGAAGGACATTTGGGTTGATCTGTTGATTTGCCTTCAGAAATTGTAGGTGCCCCATCATTGGAGGCTTTGAAGAAGAGACCGGACAGCCATTTGTCTAAAATGGTGCAGATTCTCCTCAAGCAGAAGGTTAGAAGATCTCTGAGGTCCCTTCCAACTCTGTTGTTCTATAAGATTCTATAATTTCAATAGTCTATTAATGACAGAACTGTGCCTAACACCAGTAGAGATTATTTTGCATTTTATTTCACGCCAGTCAAATCTTTCATGGTATTTTTTTTTACGTGTCCTCGTAGTATCATTTCTAGGTTGTACTTACAGGCAGTCCATGCAGATTCTCTGGCTCCATCTCTGCCAGAGCGGGAAGTCTTAGCCTGAAATTTCCAATCTACCTTTCCAAGTGGGGAGAGACAGAGCACATCCCAACCGCTGGCGTCACCATTTCCGACTTGCAGATCTGGGAAGAAACCTTGGGAAATCCATCAGACAAGTCTAGAGAAGAATGTATACTCTCTGCTGTTCTTTCTTTCTATGTAGGAGAGTTGAAACAAGAAAGCTGCATGGAGAATCCCAAGGAACAAAAACACAACCAGTGCAGTTGCAAAGAGGTTACTGAAAGCTGTTGTGCTGTTCGTGTTCTCGGGCTCCCCGGTGGATTCATTCCAGGACCTGCCATCGGAGAGGTCGCCATAGTAACTCCAGGGAGCAAGAAGCAGGTGCATCCACAGAGAGAGAAACTTTCAGAGTCTGAAGAGATGCTTGTGTTGAGCCTGCAGAAAAGGCCCAGGCCCAGATTCAATGGAGATTAGGATAATGAAGGATGGTAGCTCTGGAATCCTTATTGGAAAAAGGCTCCATGGAACTTCTGCCTGCTAAATCCCACAGTGGGTGTTAGCACAATGAGAAAGGCCTGCTAAGAAGGCATCTATTTTGTGACAAAGCACTACTCATTTTTTATTGTTTCAGGGTAACTGAGGTGGAAAAGTCATAGATTGTAATGACTCAGGGCGTGGCACAAAGGCAACACAGTCAAATAAGCAAGAAGAGTCCTTTTACTGTCTCCAGCTTCACCCCCAATGTCCAGGTTACCTTCTGGCTGGAGAAAATCTCTCCCAGGAACAGCCTTTGACTGCAGAAAAGTCATTCCAAAACAAGGTACATACAGACTGTAACTAAAAATCCAAACAAACCAAGCTGAAGTAATTAACTTGACAGGGCAGGAGAAGGACTTTCAGCCTTGAAAACATAGCAAAACTCACACAGTTGGGAAGACACCAGGAACACAGATAAGCCACAGCAATGCCAGATAAATTCATGATTTGCTCCCAACAGCTTGCTGTGCAGAGCTTCCCTTTTTAAACACTGTGTTACCAGCTGCAGCTAATGAAGGGAATCAGTGCCCTTTCTTCCCCCATAAGCCACGCAACTCACATTACTCCCTTCTCCGTTCCTCTATGCGTGCCACAGGATGAAGAGGGGGTGAGCCTGGGTCTTCCTCTGAATTCCCTCTCTCTTGTTCTACCTTTTCCCTGCTCTGCCCAACCAGACTTTGCCCTTCCCCAGATTTTTCCACAGCCAATGGAGCCACACTTCCATCCCTTGTCAGCTGTTTGGCCTCCCCCTCCAAATCAGATTCCTACAGGAGCATGCCATAGATTGATAATGCTGGAGATGTTTTTTGGGTTTAATGGAAAAAGAACTAGAGAAAAAAAATTGGAACGTTGTTATTATATATTTTGACCACAGCAAGATGATTGTATGCACAAAAATGGAAGGCTACTTCCATTCCTACCTTGGATGAATAGTTGCAGAAGTTGATGGAGTTGACCAAAACGGCCAAAATTGACTATTTTGAATAAAGAAAAGAAACATAAGTACTTTTGTTTTCACATGGAAACCACTTCTGAACTTCCTGCTTGATGTGGAGAAGAATGAAACTCTGACTTTGGGTTTTAAAGATTAGATCGATAAATCTTTATAGAAATGGCTTTGTATTATTATGAAAAAACAAAAAGTTGTGATTTGATGTGAATGCCTTGTTTTACTGCAACAGAGAGAGTGAGAAGTCAGTGCTTCTTTTTATTTTCTTTTTTCTTATCTTCCTTGAGCTCTCCTTCCCCTTTCCCTCCCCTTCCTATTTACTTTGTATTTTGAATTTTACATTACTTTATAACTCAATAAAATGTTAATAGTGACAATGCTGGAAAAGGCAAGTCGTGGTGGTGTACATATGGTTTTGTCTGCCTCTTGTTGCAAATTAACAAAATGGAGAGCAATAGTTTGCTGTTGAAATTCTGAGACATAGTCTTGTGTGGTCCTGGAGACTAATCTCTTGGGACCAGCTCATGGCTAGTTGCTTTGGATGATCATAGCTTGGGACAGAAAATATAGTGAAAACAAACAGATAAAAGAATAACAGAGTTGGAAGAGACCTCGGAGGTCTTCTAGGCCAGTGGTTGTCAACCAGTGGGCTGGGGACCACTGGTGGTCCACGAGAAAATTTTGGTGGTCCACAGAGAAATGTGGACCCCCCAAAGCAATTATTTCAGGCTGCATGGGAACACAAAGCTGGGACGCCCACATGGCCTGCGGGAACACAAGGCTTGCATCACTTGCATTGCAAACAACACGAGGTAGTGAGGGGAGTGGGGAAAGGGCAGGGGGGAACTTGGCCGACTTGCCCCACACACCTCACCTGGCCACTGGGCTGCTTCTTTCTGCTTCTTTCTTCTGCTGCTTTTGCTGCATGCAAGGAAAGCAGCAAAAGTCTTTCTTTTTCTCCCCCAAACTCCACCAAGAATAAGTCTTTGGGACCCTGCAAGGCCTCCTGCTCCAAGAGGCTGCACTGGCAAAGACTCATTTCTGGAGGAGTTTGGGGGAGAGAAAGAAAGACTTCTGCTGCTTCTGCTGCTTTCCTTGCATAAAACCAAGTCTCTCTCTCTCTCTCTGTGTGTGTGTGTGTGTGTCTCTCTCACTCCCCCTCTGAGAATGGAGCTGGAGCAGTATCCTGCAGTCCCAAATAAAGAATGATTGATTGATAGGAAGATGGTGTGGGTGATTTTCCTGCAGACTTTTTGGGGGGTTTTCCCAGGTCCACGGGATTTAAAATTATGAGTTTGGTGGTCCCTGAGGTCCAAAAGGTTGGCAACCCCTGTTCTAGTTCAACCCACTGATCAAGCAGGAAACCCTCTACCATTTCTGACAAATGACTATGCAATCGCTTCTTAAAAACCACCCGTGATGGAGCACATACAACTTCTGGAGGCAAGCCATTCCATTGGTTAATTGTTCCAATTGTTCCAATTCCTTGATACAATTCCATCCATTACTTATTCTACCTTCAGTTGCTTTGGAGAATTGGTTGATCCCCTCTACCTGTGGCAAATCCTTAGATATTGGAACACTGCTACCAGGCCAGTCGACGTTCTTAATTCTTATTTATCCATTGTTTTTGAATATAAGTTGCCCATGGTTGCAATATTTTAAACCTAAACATCTCATTGGAAGACTTTGTGAGATGTGGCCATTGAGTAAACTGCCCTCTTCCAGATGTTGTTAAGTCAGAAACATCAGTAGCTTTTCATCTAATAGCTAGCCATGATATTTAGTTGCCTACATCTTTTTAATTAGAAAGAAACAAAGTGTGTTCATATTAACCTAAGATATGAAGTTGACAGTAAAGCTATGGGTGACCAAACCCCAGGTGGTCAACCCAAAGATGCTTTTTTTAAGGAGGCAACTGGATTTTCTTGTTTTTTCTTTTTCTTTTGAAGACATTTCATTTCTCATCCAAGAAGCTTCTTCAGCTCTGGCAGGATAATGGGGAATAGAAGAGCTGAAGAAGCTTCTTGGATGAGATGTGAAACATCTTCAAAAGAAAAAAAAACAAGGAAGTCCAGATGCCTCCTGATAAAGCACCTTTGGGACAACCATGTCCTGAATGACTGAGAATTTCTACTATAGACTTTTACCTGGATGGTCAAGTTCAGTACAAGTTCAAAATATAAGATTGAAGATCTAACAGAATAACAACGGTGGAAGAGACCTTGGCGATCTTCTAATCCACCTCCCTGTTCAAGCAGGTTAAACAGAATTAGAAGGAGCCTAATCCAGATTACCTATAGGGATTACAATGCATGGAATTCGAGAGAGCCATCTGAAATTGTTATTTCTGTGGCATTTGGAGCAGAATGGGGATAGCAAGCATTTTAAAACAAAGGTTGTCCTTTTTAACTTATAATGGATCGCATAATGAGAGCACAGATCTAAAATACAAGTCATCAAACATGTAACAGCTTCTTGCACTTATCATATTTCCATAATAACTTTGGTGTGCAAACCAATGGTTATGCTTTGCTACTGACAAAAAGAGGCATCACTTTTCAAAATATACATTTTTAATAAGAATAAAAAGTGCCTCCTTTCTGTATGATACAGAAATCATACACCCAATAAGAGTGAGGTGTAATCCTGAAGGCATAGGAAGCCTTCAGAAAGGAGAGATGTATTCTTACCCTCTCTGTTTTCAAATTATACATCAATTCTTCATAAGCTAGAGACTGTCACACCCTTAAAAAAGCAGGGTGAAAACTCCCTATATTCCTCTATGTAGATGCTGCTACCATAATTCCACAAACATATCTACAAAAAATATCTACAGACCCCTCACATCCTGGACATAAATTGTTTCAACCTCTGACATTATAGAGCATTGCACACTGGAACAACTAGACACAAAGACAGTTTGCCCCCCACATGCCATCACTCTGCTAAACAAATAATTCCCACAACACTGTCAAACTATTTACTAAGACTGTATTACTATTATACTTCTCATCCTTGCTATTATCTATCTCCTTTTCTACTTATGACTATAACCTTATTGCTTTTATCTTTATGATTTATATTATGTTATTTAGTTTCCTAGTATGATTTTGATTGCTTATGTAGTATCCTATGACTATCACTAAGTGTTGTATCTTATGATTCATGAATGTATTTTTATGTATACTGAGAGCTTATGCACCAAAGACAAATTCCTTGTGTGTCCAATCACACTTGGCCAATAAAGAATTCAATTCAATTCTGTTCTGTTCTGTTCTGTTCTGTTCTGTTCTGTTCTGTTCTATTCTATTCTATTCTATTCTATTCTATTCTATTCTATTCTATTCTATTCTA
>BLBF01000022.1:9150387-9182188 GCA_015471245.1 Laticauda colubrina | reverse complement strand
GAGAAGAGAAGAGAAGAGAAGAGAAGAGAAGAGAAGAGAAGAGAAGACAATATATAGAACAGAATAGACTAGAATTCTTTATTGGCCAAGTGTAATTAAACACACAAGGAATTTGTCTTGGTGCAAATGCTCTCAGTGTACATAAAAGAAAAGAGACATTCATCAAGAGTCAAGAATCATCAGGTACAACACTTAATAATGGTCACAGGGTGCAATAAGCAATCAAATCATACGAGGAAACAGTCGATTAAAAAATTGTAAGTATACAAGCAACAACATTACAGTCATACAGTCACAAGTGGGAGGGGATGGATGAAAGGAAGGATGGGAAGAATAATAGTTATGGTAATAGTAATGCAGACTTAGTAGATAATTGAATAGTGTTGAGGGAATTATTTGTTTAGAAGAGTGATGACATTTGGGGTGGGAGGGGGGAAACTGTTCTGATGTCTGGTTGTTCTGGTGTCATTTTGAGGGTAGCTTCGTTTTGAGGGAAGGAGTTGAAACAGTTTATATCTGAGATACGAGGGGACTGTAAATATTTTCACAGCCCTCTTTTTGGCTCATGCAGTATACAGTACGCAATATACAGGTTGTTTTTTTTCTGCAGTCCTAATTATTCCCATCCTTTCCTTCTCCTGGGTAGCTAACTCCTCAAAATTTCTTCAGAGGTCTTCTCAGCACACAAGATCAGCTGAACATTATGATCGGCTCCATCTGTACTTGCTCCAAATATCAAGAGAGTGCGTTAGGCTGGGGGTGATTGTGGTGACAGCTCCATAATTTTTCACAAAGCCTACTCAGCCATCTGTCCAGCTTATCACAATGACAGAATCTCCCAATACGGTCAATTCCTCCGAATCCAGTAGGATGAATCACAGGCTTTGACCGCAGGGTTCTTTTTTTTTTTTTTTGCCTATCTCTTTTCTATTTGTCTGTTATTTTCTTCCACTTGTCTCAAATTATATAGGGCTTCCTGGTTGAGAAGGGTGGTGGTGGTTAGACCTCCAAAGTCCCTTCCAGCTCTTTTTCCGATTGAAATTAACAGACTATCAGATAACAGATAAACAGGTTGGAAGGGACCTTTTAGGTCATCTAGTCCAATCCCTCCCGCCCAAGCAGGAAACCCTGTCCCTATGATGGCAAACCTATGGCACGTGTGCCACAGGTGGCAAGCAGAGCCATTTGTGTGGGCACCTGATCCCCAGCCAAACTTATTTGCATTGCACATGCATGTGCCTCCCAGCTAATTTTCGGCCCATTTGAGGCCTTTTTCGTCCTCCAGGAGGCTCGAGGGAAGCCTCTGCAGCCTCAGGAGGCTGAAAAACGGGCCTTCTAGAAATACCGGAAGTGCCGAAACAGGCCTATTTTCATCCTCCAGAGGCTCTAGAGGCTTTCCTTGAGCCTCCAGGAGCGTGAAAAGTCCTCCCCTGGACTCCCGAGGCTGAAAACGGGTACTTCTGGTACCCGTTTTTTGGCCTCCTGAGGCTGCAGAGGCTTCCTGGGAGGGTGAAAATGGCCTCAAACAGGGCGGAAATCAGCTGGGAGATGTGCACATGTGCAGTGCAAGTAAGAGGGTGGGGTGGGGGTCTTGTGCACACAGGCATGGGGGGGGCGGGTGCATTGCATTGTGGGTGCTGGCACGCTTTCGGCACACCGCAACAAAAAGGTTTGCCATCACTGCCCTACACCATTTCTGACAGATGGCAGTCCAATCTCATCTTGAAAGTCTCAAGTGATGAAGCTCCCACAACTTCTGAAGATAACTTCTGTTCCATGGGTTGATTGTTCTCACTGTCGGGGAATTCCTCCTTATTTCCAGGTTGAATCTCTCCTTGATCAGTTTCCACCCATTATTCCTTGTCTGGCCTTCAGGTGCTTTGGAGAATACCTTGACCCCCTCCTCTTTGTGGCACTCAAAAATATTTCGACTATAACCACAGCTGTCCAAGCAGCCCTGAGAATTTTTCCCAGTTTGAATGAGAAAACCAAGACTCAGGATTTTCTCGGTCTCTTCAAGGAGTCCACTGTGTTAACTAATTAGGGTGTGACTTCACACCACCTCTTGATAAACTGGAGACTGTAGCATTTCTCCATCATCAAGCTAGTTCCTCCTCTTGCAACTTAAAAGCAGGTTGTGCCACACAATCAGGGGTGGGATTCTACTGGTTCGGCCTGGTTCGGTAGCACCAAGGATCAGCTGGGAGTGAACAAGTTTGGTTTGCTCTGACAATCACCTGTTAGGCCTACCTGCCCGCCCGGGCTCTAATGTCTATAACCACGACTTTATATCGTGTTTTTCAAGCTCAGTTGATTCATGTGTCACAGCGGATTGCCACACATCAGCTGCTTAACACACAGGGATTGCTGGAGCAAATGTTCTGTGCAGGCACAAAATGTACGTTTCACGCATGTTCACCAAACCAGTTGTTACACTGGTTAAATCACACCTCTGCACATAATAGTCATTTCTTGGTCCATCCTCATCTATTTCCCTTAGTTCCAAGTGCTCCAAACTCCAATAAAGGAGAATATTTCTAGCTCAGAGCAAAAACATAGAGATTGCAGCATTAAAAGCTCTCGTGATCTTCTTTGCTTGCTGAATGACTTAATTAATCAAATAATAAAGCAAGATTAGGTGAAAAAAGGATTTCCACTTCTCAAAGAGTGCCACACGCTTCCCCTTTAGAAAAATGAACAGGCTAAGAAGATAACATGTCCAAAATTCTCATCTTCCATTTAAAGGCCCTGTCACACTGGCCGACAGATGCAAAACGTTTGTAAAAAGAACACAGCGGACAGAAAAATGTTCCATCTGTTGTTATCCGCTCTCAAAAGGGGCAAAAATTTGCATAACCAGAGCGGACAACATGGAAAGGAATGGACGGGGGGAGGACGTAGGGCAGATGGAAAGCGGATGCTCCACGGAAGCCTAGCGGATGGAAGCGGATGGGAGCGGATGGCACATCCGCAAGGCTTCCGGGGGAGCGCAGCAAAGCGGACGCGGAATGGATACAGCGGATGCCTAGCGGAAGCCTAGCGTTCACTGCGCATGCGGGGAGGATGCATTGCGTCGGCCCCGCGGATATAAAGGGAAGCAGCTCCTAAGCAGGTCACCATTCTGAGGAAAGACCTGCTTCCAGACACAGCTCTCCAGCTAGCCAGCAAGCCAGCCAGCAACCCCACAACCATGGGGAAGAAGAGAAAGCCTCAGCCATCTGCAAGAGGGACAGGGCCACCCTCCCACCCCCTGGCCCTCACTCTGCTTCTGCTAGGGCTTCTGCAGCCCGGGCTCACTCTTCTGGGGCTGGGGCTTCTGCTGATGCTGCTTCTGGAGGAGCTGCTGATGCTGCTTATGGCGGTGGTGCTTTTGCTGGTGCTTACTCTGCTAATGCTGCTTCTGGCGGTGGTGCTTCTGCTGGTGCTTACTCTGCTGATGCTGCTTATGGCGGTGGTGCTTCTGCTGGTGCTTACTCTGCTGAAGCTGCTTCTGGCGGTGGTGCTTCTGCTGGTGCTTACTCTGCTGGCACTGCTCCTGGTGCTGGGACTTCTGCTGGTGCTTACTCTGCTGGCGCTGCTCCTGGTCCTGCTGGTCCTGCTGGTGCTCCTGGTCCTGCTCATGCTCCTGGTCCTGCTGGTGCTCCTGGTCCTGCTGGTCCTGCTGGTGCTCCTGGTCCTGCTGGTGCTGCTGGTGGTGGTGTGGAGGAGCAGCCCCTACAATCTGGAAGCCCCTATGATGAGGACCCATATGGTCCTGCCAAAGGGAGGAAGAGGCAGACGCGAGAACGGGAGAGGAGGCAATACAACATAGAAGAGGAACATGAGGATGAGGTGCTGGAGTGGCTGAGAGAGAACGAGTATCTATGGCAGAAGGGACACAGGCTCTATAGGGACACCAAAAGGAAGCAGGCTGCTTGAAGAGAGAAGGTGGAGAGCCTGGGCTACACTTCGGAGGTGCTCCTCAGCTGGTGGAAGCACATGCACACCTGGTACGGAAAGCTGCACCTCAAGAAATCTGCCAGGCCGCAGTCAAGTTGACGGACAGAGAGACCTATGTGATGGCCAAGTGCAGCTTCCTGGAGGGTGAGATCCGCCACTGAGGAGCAGCCCCTCTCACAACCCTCTCTCTCAGGCAGCCTGCTGAGAGCCAGTCCTCTTCCGGCAGAGAGTCAGCTCCTGTCTCCAGGCAGGTATCTATGGAGCGTGCCACGCCGGAGAACCCCCCCGACAGCTGTACTACCTGTGGCGGAGCACGTGGAGGACCCCCTGATGCAGTGGGAGAAAGGAGACGGCACTTCCACCATAGCCCAACCCGCATCCACCCCCAGCTCCACCTCCACAGAAAGGCAGAGAGGCAAACCGGAGGGACAGAGCCACACTGTCCTGCTGGAGATAAGAGACACCATCAGGAGCAGTGTAGATCTCCTCTCTCAGCTGGTACACACCGACTCCTCATCCTCCAACCGCAAGCCCTTCCTCACCTATGTCAACCAGACCCTCATGGACATGGCGGAACCCCAGTACCAGGTGGTGAAGGACAGGATCACCGATCTGCTTCACAACCCTCAAGACTGAGATGAACCTGCTCCCACCCAGTCCAGGTCTGCTCCTCCACCCCAGGTGATGTCACTCCCCTTCCAAGGCTTTCCACAGGCCCTCTCCTACCAAGGCTACGGCTACCAGGAGGTCCAGCAGCACAGGCAGCAGCCCTTCCCAGTCCAGGCACATGTACATTGGACGCCACCGGTGCCACTGATCCCACCGATGCCACCCACACCACCGATGCCACCCACGCCACCGATGCCACCCACGCCACCGATGCCACCGACACCAGTCCTCATCCAGCTGCAGACCAGACAGCCCCACTACACTGCTCCTTCCTCTTCCCTACAGCCAAGCCCGGCTTCAGTACATCTGTCATCGGTACTGGGGCTGACACCCCATGTCATGGAGGAAGGGGCTCTCAACATCATGGGGCTGAGCCAGCTCTCTGAGAGCTTCCTCAAGACACCGTCCCCTGTTGTCCTCTCGGGGCCAGGCACCCCAGTGGCGTTTCAGACCAGCACTCCAGCAGCAGCCACCTCCACAGCACCTGGACCCTTCACCCCTGAGACTGGGCACACCTCCGAGTGACCAAGAAGAGTGCCAGAGACTGGGTGGCTACCTGTTGGCTTTATTTTTGCTTTGGACACTTGACTTGGGTCATTTTTCTTTTACAGCTTGTTATTAATAAAGATTATCTTTGCTTCACACACTTGCTTCATTTATTTTGTTAAATAAAGTCTTGGTGGAAACTTTTAGAAATGGTTTAAGCCTTTGCATGCTTGTGGGATGGGTTAAGATAGCAGTGGGATGGGCAGGGATACCTTTGGGATGGGTAAGGATAGCTGTGGGATGGGCAGGGATACCTTTGGAATGGGTAATAGCTGTGGGATAGATAAACCTCCAGTGCAAGCATAGTGGGACTGTATGGTCCGCCCTCCCAGGTGCCACACCTATGGCCCTTTATTATCAATAACAATGTAAGCATTGATCCACACATTTGAACAAAAACAGAACTCTTTATTAAATGCCCTGTTCATTGTAGGCCCACCCAACATACATGGCCCAATCTCATCAGTGTGATGAGACAGGCTGAAGGAAGCATCCATTAACCATCTACCATCCTGTCTTGCCACTCCACTGCTCCAGCTGGGGATTTGCACCAGTGTTTCAGGAGGTTGTGCTGCTTCTTCCCTTCACATGAGGCTCTGTTGGGGCCTTGCACATCCTCAGTGTCTATCAGGTTTCGCCCTTGCCTCCATTCCCCAGGCTCCATGTCCCCATTGCCTTGTTGGAGGTCCATGAGCCTGTTCTGCAACACTGGGTAGCGGGTGCACATGAGATTGTGCAGGATGCAGCAAGTTTCCACAATCCTCCTCACGGTCTGTGGGCAATGCTGCATGTTGGTGAGAAGTACCTGGAACCTGTTGGCCAGGATGCCAAAGGCGTTCTCCACCACCTGCCTTGCCCTGGACAGCCTGTAGTTGATGATCCTCTCTTCACGGGTGAGGAGTCTGGAAGTGTAGGGATTCATGAGGTAGGTTCTGAGGGAGAAGGCGTCATCCCCCATGATGAAGTAGGGCACATCTTGCGTGTCGTTGGGCAGGGGGTCTGGATCTGGGAAGCCCATGATGAGGTTGTGTTCCAGCCCCTCCTTGAGGTCTCTGGCGTTGTATACCTGGGCATCTGAAGCTGACCCGTTGCCTGAAGCATCGATGTACATGAACTTGTAGTCAGCATCGACCATGGCGAAGAGGATGATGCTGAAGAAGCCCTTGGAGTTGAAATAAGTGGACCCCGACTTGGCTGGAGCTTTGCAGGCCACGTGCTTGCCATCGATGGCTCCAACGGTGTGGGGGAAGTTCCACTTCTGATACCACTGCTCTGCAACTTTCTTCCATCCTTCTTCAGTGGAGGGGCACTAGAGGAGCTCCTCCAGGTATTCTTCGATGATGGCCTGCACCACTTCTCTGACCACAATGCTGATGGTGTTGTGTGGCACCTTCCAGCCGTACTGCATGCTCCTGTAGGTGGTCCCTGAGGCCAGGTGGCGCAGAGTGAGTGCCACCTTGAGCCCAGGGTCCAGGCTGGGCCGGAAGTTGGTGTTTGCCTTGGTCAACCTGGATGTCAGCCGCTGCACAACTTCGTCAAACATGGCTGGAGGCATCCTCATGAAGTTCTGGAATGCACGAGGGTCTTCGTTCCTCAGCTTGCTTCATCCACCATCAGCTTGTTGTACAGTCCGTACTCTGCTCTTCTCCTGATCCATCTTTGGACCCAGACACATCATGGATGCCTCCTTTTCTTCCCATAGAACAGTTGAAAGAGCCTGTAGATGGCTTCGCACTGTTGCAGAACGATGGTGGCCACCAAAAGGACTGTGTTACAATCCATGGTGGACATCAATGGATGCTGTGGAAGAGCAAGAGCCAGATGAAGGCTGCAGAGGTCTGCACAGCAGGGCTGCTGGTCTGAAAGTGAGATCCAGGTGAGTTGCTCCCCCTTTTTATAGGCAATATAGGTTTTCCACTATGTGTCCTTTTGCATCCTCTAGGCATCCTGTAGACATCCTTAATATCTGAGATAGGTCCCCTCTGCGAACGTTTTTTCCGTTTTAAATGCTTTGCATGCGAGCTGCATCCGCTTTCATCCTTTCTCCGTTCATGCTACTAATGCTGCGCGTCCATTCCGTGTCCGTTTTGCTTCCTCCCTGTGTCCGCTTTCCGCTGGAGCGGATTTGAGTTGCGCGGATGCACAGCGGATGCCTAGCGGATGTAGCGGACGTGTAACGGATGACGACGGATGCAGAACGGATGTTCCCCTTATATGTTGCGGATGCAGAACGGACGCATTGGATACATTTTCCGCTCAAAAAGTTCTGAGCAGCTCAAAACTTTTTGAGCAGATGGAACCTCAGTCGACGGATGCTGGACGGATAGAGAGGAAGAAAAATGGACGCAGTGAGTACAGAACGGATGAATCGCGTTAACCAACGGATGGCAAGTGTTTCTCTCCGTTTTACATCCTCTTTCCATCCGTTGGTGCAGTGTGACATGGGCTTAACCATCTAAGCATCAATAAAGAGTTACCAAGTTTAGGTAATAAAAAGTCTGCAAGAAAACAACCAAGCTCAGAAACTACCAAAGACCTTTCACTCTCTAAGAATATTATTATGTATATGTGGATTATGTGTGTTTTTCTTTCCTTTTCTTTTCTTTATTAGGCCTTGATATTGTTTATTGGTTGGTTTTTTCTTCTTTGTATTTGGGGTATTTACATGTACTTATTTTTTAAAAAAAGTGTAATCATTTTTAAAAGATGTTTGGCTATCATGAGCCACGGTGGCGCAGTGGTTAGCGTGTAGTACTGCAGGCTACTTCTGCTGTCTGCCAGCTGCCTGCAGTTTGACAGTTCAAATTCCACCAGGCTCAAGGTTGACTCAGCCTTCCATCCTTCCAAGGTGGGTAAAATGAGGACCCAGATTGTTGAGGCCAATAGACTGACTCTGTAATCCACTTAGAGAGGGCTGTAAAGCACTGTGAAGCGATATATAAGTCTAAGTGCTATTGCTATTGCTATTTCTATCATTGTTTTACCTTGCATTTCACTAGAAGCAAGGCAAAAGATGAGTTACCAGACTTATAGAAGACGAAATCCAAAGGTTCCTACATAATAAGCCAATGTTTCTCAACCTTGGTCACTTGAAGATGGGTGAACTTCAACTCCCAGAATTCCTCAGTCAGTGGTTGGCTGGTGAATTCTGGGAATTGAAGTCTACCAGTGGTGGGATTCAATTTTTTTTTACTGCTGGTCCTGTGGGCATGGCATGGTTTGGTTGGCATGGTGTGGCTTGGTGGGCATGGCAGGGGAAGGATACTGCAAAATCTCCATTTCCTCCCCACCCCACTAATCTGCTTTCCAGATCCATTCTCCTGTGCAGGGCAACCAAAGAAGACCCAGCCAATCAGCTGGGACTCAAGGGGAGGCGGAGAATAGATGGGGGCAGGGGCAGTCAGAGGTGGGATTTGCCAGTTCTCCAAACTACTCAAAATTTCCGTTACTGGTTCTCCAGAACTGGTCAGAACCTGCTGAATGCCACCTCTGAAGTCCACCCATCTTCAAGTGGCCCTGGTTGAGAAACACTGTAATAAACTCTCAGTGATCTGTTAGTGGTGGTGGAGAAGACCCCTGAGACTACTGTGGATGGCCAAGAGAACAAACCAATGGATCATTAAATGAATCAGTTGAGAGTTGTTACTTGAGGCACAAATAACCCGGCTGAAATTATCCTAACTTCAGACACATCATGGGAAGACTGTAAGACTGGGAAAGGTGGAAGGAAAAAAAGGAAGACCAGCAGCAAAGTGGATAGAGACAATTACAATACGGATGGGGACACTGCTAGAAGAGTGTCCAGATCAGTTTTAAGGACAACCTCTTTGATCAAGTTCAAGAAAGAGAATTCACTGTTAAGTTTGAAAGGAGGAATCTCTCCATGAGGTTAACACCCATCTACAAACTTGACTGTTCTTTGGAAGGACAGATCCTGAAGCTGAAGCTCAACTATTTAGGCCACCTAATGAGTGTTCTGGTCTGCTGACAGCCTGTGGAGACAGCAGCAGAGTTGGACAGTGGGGAAGAACATGGGACAATCTGGGAGTCTGGGGAGGACTTGGATGAGGGTCCTGCATCCAATGCAGAGATGGGACCAGGGTCAATTGGGAGTTATGTGCTGACTCTGGAGCCTCCAGAATGTGACAGCAGCAAGGCAGAGGAACAAGAGAAGCCTGTTTGTTCCCAGTGTGCGTGTGTGCAGAGCTGTCAGAAGGCAAGAACAGTTAAGATAAAAGGGGCAACTCGGGAATAAGGCTTGGAGGTCCCTCCCATAAGACATAAAGGACGAACAAAGGGACAGGGACCTTTGCAGGAAGCAATTTTGTTTGCTCTGTTAACCTTGAAGCTCTGTGTGGACTTCATACTCTGGCTGGCTTTTTTCAGTTGGTTTGGCATTTTAGTTGTTGGCAGCAATTCAAAGGAGAGAAAGGTGGGTGCTTATCTCGAGGGACTGTTTGGGACTCATTACAAGATGAGAATGAACATAAACCCCAATGTTGAAATAAAAAGAGAGTTGTTTGGACTGAGTGTGTGCTTAATTATGGTCTCAGGAAGCCTTGGTCAGAACAATGAGAAGAGATGACTCCTTGGAGTTGGGAAAGCTGGAAGGCAAAATGAGAAGGGGAGGATGAGATGGTTAGATAGGGTCATCGATGCAATGAAATGAATTTGGACAAACTCCAGGAGACACTGAAGAACAGGGGTTCTGGTAAGCTATGGTCCATGAGGTCGATTTAGTCCATAAACAACCACAACCACACCATCCAGCATTTTCCTCCTGAACGTTCACTGTAGCCTTAACCTCCACAGTGCTTTGTGTATTCTTGCACCAAGATATCAAGGCAACATCAACTGAAAACGTTCACGGAACAGCTATGTAAAAACTGAGTGATGACATGCTGTATCTGAGCTTCTCTGTAACATAGGAGCAAACTGTCCCCCCTTCTACTCCTAGAAGATCATCTGTTTAATGAGTAAAGAAGATCTGTGCTAGGTTCATATGGTTAATTGGAAACTTTAGCCTTGTGAAAAAAAAAAGAGAGAGAGAGAGAGATGGTACTTGATGGTATCATAGCTCAGTGTCCCCACAGTTATTTTCAATCGCCAGACACCATTTTCCAAGCAATGATGAAGTGCCCTTCCTTCAGTCCCATGGAAGAGCAATTTCTGAACCAGCCAAACTTTTCACGGGGAAAAAAAAAATCAGACACGGGGGGGCATATTTTATATTTTGCTATTTTTAACTTCAAAAAGACTTCAGGAAATTCAGATCAGCATGTTTTTGTTTCTCTAACATGTAAGAATTGGGATGGAGATGGATCTCATTATTTACCCATCCTTCAGAGGTAACCCTGTCTGAATGCTAAGGAAACAACAAAGATTAATACAAATGGTGGAGCAAACTTGCAATAGACTGGGTTAATTCCTGTAGGTGTTCCACTCATGTACAATCATTGGTTTCATTCCTACCTGATTTTTCTCTTCACTTGCATGATTAATATTGCACGAAGGATCCCTTCTGACTCATCCTAACCTGGGACACAGATCAGTTGATGTCACATGCCCTCACCATGGCAGGAAGTGTTACCATGGCAGCCTTGCACACTCAATACTTCACCCAGACCTCTGTAACTTTCCCAGGGCCATTTTTGAAGTAAAGGAAGAAGAAATAACAACTATTGAGTTGAATCCCAGAGATGAGGCAGTGAGATCCAATCGAGTCCAATCCTTTATTTGCTTACACCTAACAGACAGAATCTTGCTGGACTAAACTATAAGCGTCTAACTTACTAAACACATCCTAAGGAATTTTTAGGGTGTGCATGCTACCCTGAAACTCTTCTTCCTTTCCCCATCCAGCTTAGGACTGTGCAGTCTTTTCATCTGGATTTCTTTCTGGGAAGGCTCTGTGTTGTCAAAAGCTTTTTCTATTGCTCCTGCAGGTGCACATTCCATCGCAACAACCATCAGAGTGTAGCATTTTTTTTTTTTTTAGTTTAGTTTACTTTATTGTCATTGCACCTTGTGCAACAAATCACCATCTTCAGTGCACTTCACGACCATGAAAATAAATGCAAACACTCATCCTTCACACTCTACACATTGAATTGAAAATCCCTGATATTGCATTAATATTGCAGTATATGATAGAATTCAACAGAGCTACTGGCCTGGTATAGAAGCTGTTTTTCAGCCTATTTGTCCTTGTTTTTATTATCCCCTGCCAGATGATAATAATTCAAAAAAAGGGTTTCCCAGGATGAGATGGATCTTTGAGAATGTTTTGAACTTTCTTAAGGCAGCAGGAGCTATAAAGCTCTTCCAAAGAGGGGAGAGGGCAACCAATAATCTTTTGGGCAATGACATTCACCCTCTGGAGTGCTGTCCTATCTGCCCCTGTGCAATTGGCAAACCATACAGAGGTGCAATAAGTAAAGATGCTCTCTATGGTGCAGTGGTAGAAGGTCAGCAGCAGTTTCTCATTCAGTTGTTGTTTCCTGAGAAGCCTCAGGTAGTATAATCTCTGCTGGGCCCTTTTGAACAGGGCTGCAATGTGGGCACCCCAGGTCAGGTCTTCTTTTATGGTAACACCCAGAAACTTAAAACTTAAAACAAATATTACTATGCAATATTTGGAAATTGGACAAAGGGCTTGCTCCCATTTGCTTCAGCAATATTTATTCATCCTGGCTCTAGAGACCAATCTCCTGCCCAATTCTGTAAACAGCCAAAAATTAGAATGGAGGAAGGTCAACAAAGAGATTCATTAGACTTTACTTGTTCTAACCCAGTATATTTAGGGGTGTGTGTGTCTGGAATGATATAGGCTCTCCTGCTTCAGCAAAGAGGTTGGACTAGAAGACCTCCAAGGTCCCTTCCAGCTCTATTCTGATTTATGACACCAGGGAAGGCAGTGCATTGTTTCCTTCTGTTTTTGGTTCTTGCTAGTTTGATTTTAATTTTTTTTAATTTGTTCTTCTGGTTAATTGTTGGCTTCCCCCCCCCTCCCTTTTCCAGATGGCTGTTTCTTCTATTTTCTTTTTCTTTGAACAATTATGATGATTCCCTTTCAGCTGTGGAAATATGGCCCATATACACACACACTTCCATAATAACTTCAGCACATAATTCAAACCCATTGGGAACCTAGATTAATTGTGAGCTGGGCTGGATCATCAGATTTGCAGCAGCTCCACAGATTCTAGTTCTTTTGTGCCAGATCAACACCTCCGCTTTCGAAACTAACATCACCCGCATTAAATACAAAAGAGACTAAGCACTATGGAAACGGTGGGAAGGGGATGTTTCTTCATTTTAAAACTGATTCCAAGATTGCCAACTCCAACTGGGATTAAGCCTGAAGGCCTTATTCTGTACCATCTGCCCACTGACAGGTGGTGGTGGTTGTTTTTTATAGTACCTGAGTTAAAAAAAGAAAGTTTGATCGACCTATCATTCTTTGCATTTTTTAATTTTTTGCTTTGCAACTTCTGTTGTTTCGGCATCTCTGGTCTGTACTATAAACTCTGTAGAACTAGATAGAGAAGCCCACAGGGGGGTTGGGGGTGGGTGGGAATGCCATTTAGTATCCTGACTCTGCAAAGAAGGTCAATCTATAAACATGTTGCTGGAGTTAACAATCTGAGGAAATCAATCGGGAAAGGTTAATTGGCACCACCCACTAAGCCACTTAATTGGGCTGATTAGCTTGCATTCCCAAACCAATTAAGGTGCCTGTCAACGTAGAAGAAACTTCAGAAGCGAAGGACGGGGGACCTTTTTACAGAGCTAAGAGAGTGAAAACCCAGCGTGGTAGAAAAACAAGCCGAATTCCCCCACCATCATTACAGACTGACCGGCAATTAGTAGCAAAGCCGTGGATAATCTTACCGGAGTCTTTGGCTTCCATAGCTCAGCGAAGGACCTGAAAGTGACAAATTGCTCCCAGTTTGAGAGGACACAGCTGTGCTGCCTACATGAACTTGGTCTCTGGGTCCCCTCACTTTCTGGTCATCAGCGGGCAGCCCCAGCCAGAGGCCAGGGTTTCCACCTGGCGAAGGAAGGGACCTCCAAAGCTCTTTGGCCAGGACTCCTGTTTCAATTATGGCCATCCAACGCAGCATCCCAATAGCCCTGTGGTGACCCAAGGCATATCCAACTGGGGTACCAGCTGCGGTTTGGAGGCCACCATAAGCTACTTGCTGGAGGAGGAGGAGGAGGAGGAGGGTGAAAAGAAAAATCCAGGACAAGAAGTCTGCTCTCTCTCCCCCCCCTCCCCACACTCCTCCAAAGTGAGCAGCCGTTTCTGCCAGCGAGGATTAGATGACAAATCCCATCTTCTTATCAGCCACCGTTTAGTCCCAACACTGCACACAGCTATTTAGCAGGAGAGAAGAGAGAGACAGGCTTTTTATAAGACAACACCTAGATTTTCTCATGTTACCCTCCTGCTTGCATGCTCTCTCTTCAGCATGAAATATTCACAGGATTACCTTGTAATCAACAGTCTCATCAAAGAGCAACTATCGGGCTCTGGTTGAGCCTTGAACCTGAAAGCGCCAAGTTAACCAGCACACAGGAGACACCTCTGCAACATCCGGAGAAATTCTAGTCTTGCCTTTGCAATCTCACAGTCAGGGATTCAGTCCCTTTGGCATTCCAGAAAACATTCAATATCCTTTTTTTAAAAAAATAAAAAAAGTACACCCCTTTATTTTCATGGCATTGCACACGATTTGTGGGGTTTTTTGTTTTTGTTTTTGTTTTGTATGGGACGTGCAGCCTACATGGATTTGGAGATGGGAGAGAAACTGATCTTGGTTTAATCCTACCAAAATCGCTGTGGGTTTAGGGGCTGCTAGATCCAGGGATTAAGTGGGAGCGGGGGAAGGAGAAGGGTTGCATTTTCTCATTCAAAAGTTGTATGCAATCTGATAATCTTTTTGGACTCATAACTCTTGCTCAAAAGGAGAAGGTAATTGTGGCCAAGAAGACTTTGCACAGCTATTTTATTTTATTTATTTTATTTTATTACCATGTTTCCCTGAAAATAAGACCCTGTCTTATATTTTTTTGCCACCGAAAAGGCACTAGATCTTATTTTGGGGGGATGTCACCCACTGACTATCCTCACTTGCGCGCATTGCCCCAGGTCTCCTTTTCGCTGTCAGAGGCCTTCAGGAACTTCTCCTTCTGCGGCCGGCAACATTTTCCTGAAGCTAATAACAGAGCTCTGGATAGATCCAGAGTTTTCTTATCAGCTGCAGAGGCCTTCAGGAAAGCCTTGCCAGCTGCAGAAAGATCAGGCCAGCAAGGCAGGTGTTTGAGGTGTGCGAGGCCTGGTGACAACTCTCCAAAGGTAAGTAGTAGGGCAGCTCTACTCCACCATCCCCACCCTAGCTTAATTTTTACCCGTCCACTCTGGAGTGGGCAGGATCTAACTTTGGGCTTATTTTGTTGTAGGACTTATATTGGGCACAAGTGTAAAAATTAAGCTAGGACTTACTTTCAGGGTAGGTCGTATTTTCGGGGAAACGGTATTATTTTTTATTTTATTGTTTATCCATCTTATCCTATTTTATTTTATTTACCCTTTTCTATTTTATTTTGTTTTACAGGTAGTCCTCAGCTTACAGTTGCAATTAAGCCCCAAGTTTATGTTGCTAAGTGAGAAATTTATCAAGCGAGCTTTATCCCATTTTTATGACTTTTTTTGCCGTATTTGTTAAGTGAATCACTGAAGCTGCTCAATTAGTAAGACGATTGCTAAGTGAATCTGGTTTCCCCATTGATTTTGCTTGTCAAAAGGTCACAAAAGGAGATCACCTGGGACACTTTAACTGTCATAGGTGTGAGTCAGTTGTCAAGCATCTGCATTTGGATCACGTGACCATGGAGATGCTGCAGTGATTGTTAAGTGTGAGAAACCATCATAAGTGACTTTTTTCAGTGCCGTTGTAACTTCAAATAGTCACAAAGTAAAGTTTATTTTTTTGTTTTATTTATGTTATTTTAATTTTTTTATTTTATTATTATTTTATTTATCAAAATTATTTGCCCCTCATGTCACCCCTCAAGATAACTCTGAGCACCTTCCAGCAAAGTTAAAGCAACACAAGCATTCAAAGATTATAAACACAAAACCAGTTTAAATTATGGAGATAAAAATAAGCTAAACAACAAGGGTTTGGAGGGGAGAGATGGCAGGGCCTTCTCTGTTAGTGCACCAACCACCTCCAGCCAACTGCTTCTCCTTCAAGCTCCCTGCTAGATGGCATAGACAGGATTTAAGGGTATATTTTATATGGTGAAATGTCTATGGGAGATTCTCAATCACTGAGGGGGGCTTATATAGACAGGGGTGGGCTTCTGGGGGTTCAGGAGAGCCCCTAGCTAAGATTCTGCACAGTTTGGAGAACCCCCCCCCCAAATCCCATTCCTAGCTGGCCCCGCCCACCCTGCCCCTCCCCTCCCAGGAGTCCTCTCCCATGTGGCCCGTTTTGGATGCAGGTAAGTGCACGGTGTATGTGGAGGCTAAGGAGGATGAAAAACGGGCCTCCCAGAAGTTTGGGAAGGCCAGAAATAGGCCTGTTTCCAGCTTCCAGAGAGCCTCCGGAGCCCGTGGAGGGCAAAAATGCTCCTCCCCCCACCGTGGTACAGGAGGCTGACTAGGCCACGCCCACCTTGGCCACGCTCACCTTGGCCATGCCCACCCAGCAACTGGGCAGAGACGCCCTTGCTACAATTTTTGAAGCTCACCCCCTGGGTATAGAGGGTATCCTGAGGATACAGATAAACCTCCAAGTGGCCTCAAGGACTCTTCAGGGTGCTAACCATTGCAAAGGATATAAAATCCTTCTGTTCTCCAGCACTCAGTCAGCACTGAAGACACTTCTTGGATGAGAAGCTTTTAAATTTAAAACAAAAACTTTGAAAAAGTTTTAAAGAAAAAAAAAAACGAAGTCCAGTTGCCTTTTGAAAAATACTTTGGGGACATTTTGTGTGGTGGTTGTATCCTTTCCTGCTTCACAATCACCTCCTGTTCTTATCATATCACAGTCATCGCCCTGCATGTGTGGCTGCCCTCAAAAGACCACTCAGAAGCTCCAATTGGTTCCCAAAAGCAGTGGCAAAGCGTAATGGTTTTGCCTTCACAAGCCTTTTGTGATTAGCCGGCAGCAGGTGCGGACGGCTGAGGAGAGTGAGGACTCTCATGAGGGGCCAGGACCATTAGGGAGTGGATTGCTGCCTTCAGAAATTGTGGGGGCTGGCAACAGTGATGAGGAGGTTCCCGAGGAGCCTGTGACAAATGTGCGTGCATGCAGGATTGCTCGCAGGAAAGAGCAGTTGTAGCAGCACGGGCGACTCAGGAGTAAGGCTGCAAGGTAATGGCCCCTTCTTCAAGGAAATAAAAGGCAGCTGTGAAGTGAACGTTCTTTGCAGGAAGCAAAGCCATTTTGAAACTCAGCCTCGTGAACATTGCAGTTGGTATTTGAAGACTCTTGTGTTGTGAAATATTACTTATCTGTGATTCTTGGCAGTCTTGCACAGTTTTGGCAAGGTTTGTGCTTATCAAAGTTAATTAGTTTGCAGCAGCCTTTTATCCGGGGATTCTTAAGACTCCCTAAAAGTTTTCTGTTCCCTTTAGTTATTGTTTGTCTTATTGGAAAAGGGTTTGGGTCACAACAGAGCTCCATTGGTTGCCACTTTGCTTCTGGGTGTGATTCAAGATGCTGGTAGTTACCTATAAAGGCCTACCTGGCGGCCTAAGGCCTGGTTATTTGAAGGGCCATCTGTTTCTCATGGGTTCTACCCAGTGGTGGGATTCAACTTTTTTTTACCATGGGTTCTGTTCAGTGTGGCTTGCTGGGCGCTTCTTGCATGTGTGCAAAGGGTTTGCAACTGAGCATCTTCTGCAATTCTGTACTCTCCCTGTGTCTTCAACAACTGACTTTGTGCAATCGGCTGTGCCGCGCAAAGAAGCTGAGTTCAAAACCAGGAAATAAAGTCCAGTATAGAGCCGGAGCAGATGGGCGAGCAGGCCTAGCAGCTGATCATTGGAGCCAACCGATTTGCTCACAGATGGTTCTACATCTACAATTAACACTAGATGGCAGCAGAGTATTTGGTTTTGGGGATCTCTTTGCTACCTTCCAGTGGCTGTGGATAGTTTTGCAGTCCAGGTATGATTATCTTTGGTCTAGGTCAGAGGGAATCAGTTCAGACTCAACTGGATGGAAACACTGAAATGGATTTGCAGCAACATGATTTTGGACAAGTCCTGACCAAAAGATTAGACAGAAAATTTGCCTACATATGAATCCCATCTGCCTGGCTTCCCTCCTCTTCCACTTGGATTGAAACTCCCACTGAGAGTAAACCTAACGTTTTCCACCCACAGATGTGCTCATGTAGTAAAAATGGATGCCAAGTATCCAAGTATCCAATAATTCCAGTCCGATTGCGCCAAATAAATCATGGCAATTCATTATTCATAAACAAGCCATTAGGACAAACAACTAGCATTGATGAAAAACAATTAGAAATTAAATTGCCATTGACGGTCATAAATTAAAAAAAAATAAATTTAAGTTTAGACAATGCCAGCAGGCCAATGAAATAAGATTTTAGACGTCAAATGCAGAGAAAAAGAACTGCCTTGGCTACCCACTGAAGAGCATGCAATTTGGGCCGTACCCTGACCTAGGAGGAACATGAAGGTGGAGGTTTCTGTCAGGATGAATAGGGCAAGCAGATTCTGTCCTATTGGTCAGGAGTATCCAATCTTGGTGACTTTACGACTTCCTCCTCTTCCTCTTCCTTCTCCCTCCCCTCTTCTTCTTCCTCCTCCTCTTCTTCCTCCTTCCTCCTCCTCCTTCTGCTCCTTCTCCTCTGCCTCCTTCCTCTCCTCTTCCTTTCTTCTTCTTCTTCCTTTTCTTCCTCCTCTCCTCCTCCTCCTTCTCCCTCTCTTCCCTATCTCCTCTTACTCCTCCTTCTCCACTTCTTCTGTTCTTCCTCCTCTTCCTCCTCCACTCCCTCCTCTCCTCTTCTTCTTCCTCTCCTCTTCCTCTTCTCCCTCTTCCTTCTCCTCCGTTTCCTCTTCCTTCTCCTTTAATGAATGAATCAGACATTTGCCTCAGCTCCTGCTGCAAACTACCCTTTGTTCATCCCTGATTCCCAGCTCCATAGGAAGAATTCAACACAAAAATTCAATGGCTTTACATTGTAAACCTTTTGTGGTTTTTGGGGAAAAAAAAGGCTTTTGAAAGACTCAGGTTTTAATCCAGTTTTATTGAAGCTTGTAACAGAAGCTGAACAATTCTGATTTGAAAGGTGAGCCAGACTTATTCATTCATCATAAAAGTAATTACTGAAATGAAAAAAAAATATAACTATATGCTGAAACTTTATATCAGTTCACCACAATGGGAATATCCGTCCTTAGCACTACTCCAAATAATTTGAATTCTTTGGGCTTTTTCAAAATACGGCACCCCTGAAACAGTCCAAAGTAGAACATCCCATGTATGTAGTTTCTTCCTTGGCTGCTTACATGGCTTTGATTAGACCACTATCAAAATTCTCTCAATACCCCCCCCCCCCAAAAAAAAAAAAAATACACTCAGATTGTACATGTTCTGTCATCTGGAGAAAAAAACTTGACATGCGTCTGCTTCCCATTGGCGACTTACGGCTGGCATTTCCGTGAGAGACATTCACACTCTTGAGCACTAAACACTTGGTGATGAACCAGGGAACCATTGGCACAACGCAAGGGGATGAGCATGGTGTTGGTTGTGGTAGCTGAACAGCAGGTGCAGATGTCTTCAAGGCGGTTCAGGGTTATGTTATAAATGGCTTTGCTGGTACACTTGCCCTGAAAGAAAAAGGCCAAAGGGTTGGAACTTAAAAGTCCTGATTTCACCATGAAAACTGCTGGGAGGATGTAAAAATTACAGACTGTGTCTAGCTGGTGGAAGGAAGAAGATGGCAGGAAGTAGAAGAAGGAGAAGGGAAGAAGAAGGGGGAGAAGAAGAAGAGGTGGAGGAGGAAATGGAGGAGGAGGAGGAGGAAGGGGAAGAAGAAGGAGAAGGAAAAGGAGGAGAGGAAGAGGACAAAGAAGAAGGAGGAGGAGGAGCAGAAAATGGAGGAGGACAAGGAAGCAGAAGAGGAAGAGGAAGGGAAAGAAGAAGAAGAAGGAGGAGAAGGAGCAGGAGAGGAAGGAGAGGAAGAGGACAAAGGAGAAGGAGAAGGGGAAGGAGGAGGAGCAAAAAATGGAGGAGGAGGAGGAGGAGGAAGAGGAGGAGGAAGGGAAAGAAGAAGGAGGAGGAGAAGGAAAAGGAAAAGGAGAAGGAGAGAAAGGTGAGGAAGAGGACAAAGGAGAAGGAGAAAGGGAAGGAGGAAGAGCAAAAAACAGAGGAGGAGGAGGAAGAGGAGGAGGAAGGTGAAGAAGAAGGAGGAGGAGAAGGAGAAGGAAAAGGAGAAGGAGAGGAAGGAGACAAAGGAGAAGGAGAAGAGGAAGGAGGAGGAGCAGAAAACGGAGGAGGAGGAGGAAGAGGAAGAAAAAGAAGAAGGAGAAGGAGAAGGAAAAGGAGAAGGAGTGAAAGGAGAGGAAGAAGTCAAAGGAGAAAGAGGAGGAGGAGGAGGAAGGGGCAGTGATTGTCTTACATTAACACATTACTGTCTGTGCAGGTCATCCTTGGCTTACAACCATTCATTTGGTTATTGTTCAAAGTTAACAACACCACCGTACTAAGTGACCTGTGAGAGTTTTTCACATTTATAACCGTTGACGCATCCCCATGGCCATGTGATCAAAATCCAGAAGCTTGGCAACTGGCAATGTATTTATGACGGTTGCAGTGTCCCCGGGATCACATGATCCCCTTTTATGACCTTCTGTCAATGAGGAAGCCCAGTTCACTTAATGACCGTGTTACTAACTTAACAACTGCAGCAATTCACGGAACACATGCAAGAAAGTTCATAAAATGTGGCAAAACTCAATCGTCTTGCTTAGCAACAGCAATTTTGGGCTCAATTGTGGTCATACGTTGAGGATTATCTGGAGTTTGGGTAGTAATCTGAAGCATAATTTACCGCTCCATGCAAGCTCTTTGCAGAATTTTTTAAAAAGTTGTTTGCTTTCATAGGTTCCAGATCAGCAGATCTTACCTCGCAGTATTGGAGATTCAGCTGGTTTTCATTCACACAGTTGTCTACTTTCACAAACTCTAACCTGCCTGTGGCTAGCCTGCACTCTGGCTCGACACCTAAAATGCAAGAGGAAATTTTAGTTGTGTTCCCTTCTACTGCTTGTACAAAGAAATAAGAGATTTGTGCTTCTGGCGAGTAATAAACTATTCCTTTTAACAGCGCATGGATTATCAGTCAGAAGTAATCAGTTTACAGTATTTCAATAATATTACTACTCCTTTAAGAATTATGATCATGAGAAACCTGTTAAACAAAAAATTATGAACTGTGCAGAAATGGACAAATTAACGTTGAGCTTAAAAGATAAAGAGACATCAATATTTTATAAGGTGTAGGAGCAATGGTATAACTGGATAGAACAGAGATAGATTAAGGATAGTTATTAACCATAAGTAATAGATAAAATAAGAATGTAATTATGCACAATTTAATATCTGTAAATAATGTATGGATTATTGTCATAAGAGAATCACCACTAATTGCTGTTGCTGAGTGATATTTTTTTTTGATATTTTTAATGTAATAAAAGTTTAATAAAGTATATTTTAAAAGAAAAAAATGAAGGAATTTAAGATAAGCAATTTATAGATTAAATGTATATATTTGCACAAATTATATATATTTGTAAATAAGCACAAAAGATAGATATGTATGAGATTGATGTCACAGAACTGTTAATGTAATGGTTATCTTTTTGTTTTTACAAGACATAAAAGACTAATAAAGTTTATTTAAAAAGTAATTATGATCATGCCAAAGTTAGCTCTTGCTAATGCAGGGGTCCCCAACCTTTGTGGCTAGGTGGCCCAGCTGGGGGTGGGGGAGAGGAAACAGACCACATGAACAGGGGCCTGGTTGTGAACAGGCCGTGGCCTGGTAGTGGTCCACAGCCCAGGGGGTTGGGGACTCCTGGACTAAGGCATCACTTTTAAACCAGGGATGGGCTTCAAAAAAATTTAGCGACAGGTTCTCTGCCCAGTTACTGGGTGGGCGTGGCCTAGTTGGCCTCCTGCACCATGGCCAGGAGGCATTTTTGCCCTCCTTGGGCTCCAAAGGCTTTTCTCCAGCCTCTGGGAGGGCCAAAATGGCCTCCCTGGGCTCTGGAGGCTCTCTGGAAGCCGGAAATGGGCCTGTTTCTGGCCTTCCCAAACTTCCAGGAGGCCCCCTGAGCCTCCATACCAGAAGTGGTATTCAGCGGTTTTGGACCAGTTCTGGAGAACCGGAAGCAGAAGTTTGGAGTAGTTTGAAGAACCGACAAATGCCACCTCTGACTGGCCCCGCCCCCATCTGTTCTCTGCCTCCCATTGAGTCCCAGCTGATCGGCTGGGTCTCCTTTGGTTGCCCTGCGCAGGAGAACGGAGCTGGAAAGCAGGCTAGTGGGATGGGGAGGGAATGGGGATTTTGCAGTAACCTTCCCCTGCCACACCCAACACTATGCCCAACAAGCCATGCCCACAGAACTGGTAGTAATTTTTTTGAATATTACCACTGCTCTGTGCACGCCTACACATACCTGCATCCAAAACTGGCCACGTGGGGACTCCTGGGAAGGGTGGGCCAGCCAAGAGTGGGATTTGGGGGTTCTCCAAACTGCACAGAATCTTAGCTAGGGGCTCTCCCGAACCCTGTGAATCCCCAGCAACCCACCCCTGCTTTAACCTTTTAAAAGTTGCTCATAGACAGAGGAAAGGATTATATGTTCTTCTTTCAGCCATGATGCCTGATATTAGTCTGCTTTTGGGGCAATTTTAGAGCTGATAAAAAGCTTCTGCTACCAGAAAGAGATGCACACCGCAATGCGCCATGTTCCTTTCAGTTGCTGCCTGCTTGAAGGTCATTCATATAGAAAATCTCACTCCCATACAAATGCTCACGGGTTTTCTTTCCATGTTTAAGCCCTTCTTTAATCCAGGATGTTTTTGTAGGTGGCAATCAAAACAGACCACCCCAGCTTTTTTAGAAACAAGCCTCTTAAAGCAATAGATTTTGCATACGTGTGGTTTTGTTCGTCCTACTATTTCTTCCTCCCCAACTCCAACCTGACCCCCAGCCTATCTGTTTCTCGAGGGCTGTTTGATTTTCACTTCAAGGAAGATATCAGTAAGTATCCAGTTCTTGAGGGGCTGCCTCAGATTTAATGAAGAGAAGGACTAGGAGTGACATGATAGCAGTCTTCCAGTACTTGACGGGCTGTCAAATAGAACAGGAGGTTGACTTATTCTCCAAAACACCTGAGGGCAGGATGGGAAGTCACAGGTGAAGATATGTTCTTCACTTTGCAGGATTTGGGTTTGGCTAGTCTAGAGAAAAGAAGGACTTGGGGGGAGGGGAGGAACATGATATTCCTGTATTTGAGAGGTTGTCATGAAGAGGAGGGGTGTCAACTTATTCTCCAAAGCACCAGAAGGCAAGACAAGATACCATGGATGGAAACTAATCAAGGAGAGAAGCAACCTGGAATTGAGGAGAAACTTTCTAATGGCAAGGACAATTAACTGGTGGACCATCTTGCCTTCAGAAGTTGTGGGTGCTTCAAACACTGGAGGCTTTTAAGAAGACATTGTGGGCAGCCATTTGTCTGAAATGGTATAGGATCTCCTGCTTGAGGAAGAGGTTGGACTAGAAGACCTCCAAAGTCCCTTTCGGCTCTGTTCTGATTGATTGATCATCACAGAGAGATCCAACCTAGAACTAAGGAAAATATTCATGACAGTAAGAATGATCAGTGTAATGGCTTGCTGCTAGATGTTCTGGATGCTCCATTGGTGGAGGTTTTCAAGAAGAGATTGGACAGCCATTTGTCCATAATGCTGCAGGATCTCCTGCTTGACTAAGGTGTTGGATTAGAAGACCTCCAAGATCCTTTCCAACCCCGTTATTCTGTGTTCTAAGTATGAGGCTAAACTGGTTACAACAACATGTCATTGGGAAGTATCTGTTTTGGGACCGTGGTTTGAGATAGACAGATGATGGCACAACACAGGTTGCTTCAAACAAAGTCTAGTTAAAAAAAAAAAATGTCTTTGGCCATCACAAGGCAGGTTTGACTAAGTGAGTGCTGAACCAAATCACGTGGAAGAGTGGAAGAACTTCAGATAAAAAACTTATGTTTTGAACTGCAGAAAGTGGAAGTGTTGTTAAAGTAAGACTTTTCAACGAAAAATTAAAATCCAATACTGGTTGTGAAGTTCAAAGCTCTCTTGGGTATGTTAAAGCTCAGATTGAGGGAATAACCATCGAATTACTGATAAATGGAGGCATAATGGAGACCAGGTGCTAAGACTCCCCAGACGGCAATACGGAAATTAAATGAAACAATTTGTTCAACAAGAACAGAAACAAGCAAAAGTGAGGAGTTGCACAATGTGTTTAAAATGTTCAAGTCCTGCTCAGAAACCCAGATATATGCATTTAACAGGGTTGTAAAAGAAGCCAAGTGGAACAAATCATCATCATCACCATGATCATCAGTGGGTGCAGCAAAATTTCACAAACTGACTACTTAGAATGTCATAACTAAGTTGCTAAAATCATTCACTGGAAACTGTGCCAAAAGTTTGGACTTGAGTAAAGTAACAACTACTGGGAACATCAGGTTGAGAAGGTTCTGGAGAATGAAAAAGTCAAGATCTTGTGGTACTTCAGAATTCAGACTGACAGGTATTTGGCCCACAACACACCTGACATAACAATAGTTGAAAAGAAAAAGGGTTGGTTCATTGACATTGCAATACCTGGTGATGCATGAATTGTAGACACGCAGCAAGAAAAAAAATCACAAAGTATCGGGACTTACAAGTTGAAGTTGAGCATTTTTGGGAAAAGAAATTGTGTGTTATCCCAATTGTAATTGGAACCCTTGGAGCAGTACCTAAAAGGCTGCCTCGCTATTTGGAAATTCTGAATTTATCAGACTTGAATACCCTGATTCTACAAAAAACCACCCTACTTGGAACAGCTTATATCCTCCGACGCTATCTGAACATTTCCTAGGTCCTTGGTTAGGACTCGAGCTCTTGAGCTACCAACCAGCCTCAAAGGCTGTGAATCTCACTAAAGATTTAATAATAATAATAATAATAATAATAATAATAATAATAATAATAATAATAATAATAACAACAACAACAACAACAACAACAACAACAACAACAACAACAACCCAATATTGCTGGTGGTTGTCTTATGTGACTGAGGAGATATCCTGGGTGAAAGAGGCAAATTGCAAACCTTTCAGAAAATATTGCCAATTAAGGGACCATTTATTCCAACAACTTCAGGGAGATCAAGCACTGCCAAGAAAATGCTCCAAAGCTTCCTGGCTTGTTCTGCTCACGATTTTCTCCTTCAGAGGATGAAGGAAAGTGCAAGGACAGACCTGAAAGAACTGGGTAAAAAGATATGACAGGATCTATAGAACTTTGGGGGTGCAGTGGTTAGCATGATGTATTGCGGGCTACTTCTGCTGATTGCAGATAGCTCGGCAGTTCGATCCTGACTGGCTGAAGGTTGACTCAGCCTTCCATCCTTCTGAGGTCGGTAAAATGAGGACCCAAACTTTAGCTGACTTTTGTCTTGTGTAAAGGTTGAGCAAAAATACTGAGAGCATTTGCACCAAGACAAATTCCTTGTGTGTCCAATCACACTTGGCTGATAAAAGAATTCTAATTCTAATTCTAAACTTTTTGGACTGCAACTTAACACAAAATTCTGACAACTTCCTGGAAATACAGGGGGAATGGACTTGAGAAAATATCTTACATCTATACCCTAGACTATACATCTTCTTGGAAAAATACTAAAGCTTTCAGACCAAAATAGAGGAACCATTATGCCCTTAACCAACCAACCAACCAACCAAGCAGAATACAGCTGGAAGGGACCTTGGGGATCTTCTATTCCAACCCCCTGCTCACAGGGGTGGGATTCTACCAGCGTGCACCTATTTGCTAGAACCGGTTGTTAACATTCTAAGCAGTTCAGAGAATCAGTTGTTAGAAGAAATTACTGGCCTAATCCTGTAAGGAAGGCGGGAAGGAAGCATTCTGATGTTGCTTACAGAAACTGTCTCTCCATTAACCCTTATTACATTCTTGGCAGGACTAGACTTCCTGTCTCAGGAACATCTCTGGTGTTTTTTTCCCCTCCTTTGCTGGTACTTTGCTTGTGTGGAGTGACCATTCAAAGTTACAATGGCACCGAAAAAAGTGACTTATGACCATTTTTCACACTTACGACTGTTGCAGCATCTCCACAGTCATGAGAGGCCAGGTGAGGAGATGCGTGCTTTGATGTGAGTGATATTGAGTTGACCACGCCCAGCCAATAATATGACCACCAAGCCATGCCCACCAACTTAGCCACGCCCACAGAACTGATTGTTAAAAAAATTGAATCCCACCCCTGTCTGCTCATGTAGGAGATCCTATTGTCAGCCTTGGAAGACATATTTCACTAAGAAGCTTTGAGGCTGCCACATTTAGTGCCTGGGATATTGGGAGGGGGGATTCCATGGAGAGGCAGAAGATTAAACTCAACAACATTCTTTCACAGAAAGTCAAGAACAAGTTACCCTGCACCTGGAGGGGAATGTCTGGAGGAATGTCTCCAGTTGGGATGACATTTGATTGGACTATGTAATAGATAATGGGTGTAAGGGATGGATCTTTGAATTCCTATTGGAAAAGAAAAACCCAGAACTCTCAGATTCGGGTTTTCCCAGATGTGCCAATATGACTTTTCTGATAAATTCTTACTTGGATAAACTTTGTTTCTGAGTGCTGAATGGAAATGGAGAATTTCATTGGAATGCTGATACCTATATCATTTTAGACAAGTGGCTGTCCAGTCTCTTCTTAAAAACCTCCAGTGATGAAGCACCTACAACTTCTGAAGGCAAACTATTCCACTGGTTGATTGTCCTCACTGTTAGGAAATTTCTCCTCAATTCCAGATTGCTTTTCTCCTTGATTAGTTGCTAATAATTTTTTCTTATCTGGCTTTCTGATGTTTTGGAAAATAAGCTGACCCCGTCTTCTTTGTGGCAGCCTTGTGTAGTGGGACTGACTCAGCTTGTCCTAAAGTCATTCTTGTTTCTTCCTAGTAAAGGCTTCACATTTATTGCTGCAAATGCCAATCTGTCAACAGTTCAATCACCTCCATTGGGCTCTACAGCTGCCACCACAATTTTGGTGCCACCACAATTTTGCACTATAATAAAGTTGCCAGATCCCAGTGCAAAGAATTAGAACCTGTGTCTATGGCCACATTGCTGGTGGCGGAGATTTCATTTGTGCATCTTATTTTATCTTATTGCTTGTGGTGGCCCAGATAATTTGAGTCCAGAAGAAATAAATGAAGCTTAATGGAGATTAAGAATGGGCCCCCCCATTTTTACAAACCCACAGGGACTACAAAATGGGGCTGCAGGTACAATGGACAAAAAGTCCTTTATGGCACTCAGAAAACAAGATAGAAAAAGGGAAATGATGGATTAGCAACTTGTGCAGCTGTAAACATTTCTCTTAATTCTTTTTTTTCCCCCTGTTTTCCTGGATCACATGAAACCTCTTTCAACAAATATGTGAGCAGAGCAGATTTTGTGTAAGTGAACATTCTTTGAAATCTACCGCTTCCCAGCAAACATTCTTCCTTTAGAACACCAAAACACAGGATCTGCATAGTTCTTCTTAACCGGTTCTGTTTTGCTGTTTTCTATTCTGCTGCATTTTTCTCATGTCAATCAACTTTTTTCCCCTGAAGTTTTGCATATTACTTTCACATCTGCTTTGGGTAGAGAGGTTCTTGGGCATCTTTGCTTAACAATCTTCATGATTTAATTGTGGCAGACAATATTACAAAAGCCTTGTTAATTACCAATTAACCAGAGAACACCATTTGACGGTGACCTGCTAACTCAAATGCTCCAGACGAGCTGGAATGCGACAATATCCAGGCAAACAACCACAAGAATTATCTTGGCGTTGACTTGGGTTTGGTTACAGCAATTACTTGGCCAAGGTTGGGATGCCTCCGAGGCAGACCATCTTTTATTTATTGACAGATGAACCGAACAAGAGGTGGGACAAGGGAGAGGCAGAATGGAGGGCGAAGGGCTGCTTGACATTTTGACCTTGTCACAAGGGAGGATTTTCAGGGCTAAACAAATGCTGTAATTATTCACCATACAATTTGGCAACCCAAGCTTTTATTTAGGGTCACTGAAAACCTAGCTTTGGGGCTGATGGATGAAAGAAGAGTATATGGAGGAAAATCTCTTTTAAGACAGGGAGGCATTTCCCAGATTTTTGACAGTCAAGATGCCTTTTCTTGTGGCCTGTTGGCCATGGGCTCCTCCAGCAACCAAATCAGAGGAGGAGGAGGTGTGGGGAGTGTTAGGGATAACATTGTTCACCCTAACTGTTTTAGGTGAAATACTAACTATGAATCATAGTTAGTGTATGCAGCTTTAACTGTAAAATAGCAATTGTGGGTGTGGTTATGAAAACCATATAAAAGTAGCAAGGCTACAGCTTGCTCTCTCTCTCTCTGGCTTTGATGATCCCTGATTACTGCTTGGAAGCAAGACTGCATTGCTCGAACGGGAGAGACAACAACGGACTGATTTATGTGAACTGACAATAGGATATTCTACATGGACTTTGCTAATTGAATATCCCTGAATGGACTGACTACATGGTAACTGAATATAGGACTGTTTTTGACTATGCTATAAACTTATACTGGAATAAAATATATTCTTGATAGCACAAGCGTATCTGTTATTTTTACTGTATGTTAATAAACATACAAGCTTAGCTCACTCATTTATCTGTGTGCCTATCTGACTAACGCTGCACATTCTGTTTAGCTTGTCTACCTAACCCTGGTTGGGGAACCCAGGCTTAACAGGGAGTCAGCGTCAAAGTAACCCGAGAGCTCCGAGGGGGAAGAGGGAAAGAAGCTGGCAGAGAGAGAGAGGGAGAGACAGAGAGAGAGGTGGAGCCTGGCCCATCCATCAGCCCTCTGATGGACAATCAACAACCCCCAGGTCTGGAGGTGGCTGATGAGGAAGAGGAGGAACAGCTGAGCCCAGTGCCTGATGTACAGATGCACAGAAGGCAGAGGAGAGGAGAGCAATGGAAATCTGTGGGCCAGTCCTTGGGATGGAAGAGCCATTGCTGTTTGTGAAGCTCCACCCTAGCTCTGGGGATAAAAGGCAGGGGGTGGAGATGAATAGATGTGGCAGACAACTGTTCATCTCCCAGCCGGATGAACTTGTTAGCTTGCGTTGAGAGAGAAATTTTTTGACTCCCTTGCCTTGCAACTACCAAGTCTTCCTGGACCAAGCTATTGACTGAGAACAGACACCTTGCCAAGGCTCCTGCTGACAACAGGCATCCATATCAATGATGTAAAAGCTCAGCATGACCAGATTAGTCTCTGAGGAGAGACTGCTGAGTTGAATTGCTCAGCCCAATTAGAGGCAGAGAGGAAAAAGTAACAATAGAAGAGAATATTTGTACGTCAGGGTTGAACTATGAGGTCCTTGGGGATCCCCGAGTTTGTTGGTTTTCTTGGAGACACTTCACTATCAAACTAGGTACCGTTATCATTACCAAACTAGGTAATATCATTAGCATTGGTGATGTTACCAAGTTTGGTAAGGAAACATCTACAAGAATATCACCAAGCTCAGAGATTACTAAAGACCCCACAGGAAATAAGGAAGGAAATGCCTCAGCCAGAGAAGTGGCAAGAAACATCCATTGTGGGTGTCTACTCTGGATGCACAGATGCTTTGATAGTTTGATTTATTAGGTACATTTGATTTCCCACACATATTGTGGGAATTGCTAGGTATAAGGACACCCTACTAGAATTAGAAGGGATGGTTAAGATCTTTTTACCCAGAGCTAAATTCATTGCTGGAACCCAAAGAAAAACCTTCTTGGTTGGTAAACCTCAAGATGGATGTCATGATGTTGACGGTGTGCCCAACCTTCATAATAATGCACCTGTCAACTCATAAATATTTCTCTGGTCTTTTTAGAGTTGACAACAGAAAGGGAGGAGGGAAGCAGTTCAGCAGCTTGCAAAACCGAAACTGCATTCCATAAATGTTTTCAAAGATAGTAAGTAGGTGACCGAAGTTTCTGCCGTGCAAAATTCTAACTGGAGAGCATGATTGATGACTCTTGGCTAGGCATGTGTCCCATTGGAGAATATGAATTATGATACACCCAGGAGGGTGGGGAGAAAACAGGGTCAAGGGTGACAATGAATGATGTGCCTCAGAGTCAGTTACATCCAGGTAGTGCCTGCATGTTAACTCCCAATAAATCCTTTTGAAGTTTTGGAACTTTGGCTCAAGACTCATGATTTAAAGGAGGGTAACTGCTGGAATCCTGATAGCTAGCCAACTTTGAGACATGTAATTCATTGTCACCTTGAGTTTCTCTGAACACTTCAGCGAGGTCCTTCTATTTGATGGTGAGAAAGGTCTACTCCAACTCCCTGGGCTACTGGTAAAGACAGTAGGAAAAATAAGTGGCACAGGATGGGTCATAATGCAAACTCTATCCTGCATTGGTAGATGATGCTCTTAAATTCAAAAGGGCAAAGGTTGCATTATGCCATTACAACTAGTGGTGAAATGCTACTGATTCAGCCCAGCTTCGATGATCAGCTGAGAGGAGAAGAGAAAAGTGCAGTATCAGCTCTCTCACCCAACCCCTGCACTTTTCTCTTCTTTATCCTCTCAGCTGATTGGTGCGGCAAAGCCTCAACCGGTGTTTGGAAATCTGTGAGCGCATGCATGAAGTGTGCGACTGCGGAACCGGTAGGGAAACTTGTAGAATCCCACCACTGATTACAGCAAGCATGTTGTCCTTCTGGCATCATTGCGGCTAAGAAGCAGAGACATGATCCAGTGATATTATTTTCACGCTTCTCTTTTCATATTGCAGCCGCATACCTATTCAGAAATATGTGTCAATCTTATAGGAGATGAAGCAGGTTTTTTGTTTTTTTTTGCTACTTACATGTTTCACAGCAGGTATTGCCAAATTTTGTCACTTTACCCTAGAGAAGAAGACAGCAACACATCAATTAAGACAAATAGACACAGGTGTCCATGTCTAAAACTCTCTTAATGCAAATTTTAACCAATGACCTTTGGTTATTTTTAACATTTCTATGCTATTTGATTCTAGTGGCTCTGAGACTTGACCAAGACAGTCAGTCAGCCAACCAGCCTGCCTTCCTTCCTTCCTTCCTTCCTTCCTTCCTTCCTTCCTCTCTCCCTCCCTCCCTCTCCCCCTCTCCCTCCCCCCCTCTCTCTCACACACACAGACACTGCTAAAAGATATCAAGGCTGGAAGCTTATTGAAGGAATCATGGGATATTTGCACAATATTTTTTTTTAGAATGTAGAATTCATCAAACTTAATGACTACCAATTTAATGACAATCAAACCTTTCTGCAGTTAGTCATTAAAATAGCCATAAGAGCAAAAAGAAAAAAAAAGGTATGAAAATAAAACCCATGACAGGTTCATCCCCTCTGCTCTTGTTTTTCCTGATCTGGTAGGGATAATATTTTGGAAGCTGGGAAGCTGCTTACAAATGCCGTAACATTTTGATTGAAAAAAGCAACATTTTAGGCAGAAGAAGACACAACTGGAATTTGGAGAAAGTCAGCCTTATCCCCTTTTAAATAATCAAAAAATAAAAAGGATGAAATTTGGCAAAAACAATGCTTTGGGTAGAAGCCATTGTAAAACAACAGAAACTGAGAAATCCATCTGGGATATTGAACATAGATGTTCTCTCTTTATTCCTTATAGCTTTGAAACTACAGAGTAAAAAGACATGTTCCCAACTGCAGTGACAAAGATACCAAGGAAGGAGAACTTCAGATTAGACCAAATGGAATCTTTTTTTATCTGACCCAAATTACATTCAGATGTATTCTTTGCTCTGTTGAAGAAAAGCATGTCTTTCAGAATATAATTCCAGCAAAGTCGCAAAGTGTGTTGATTCTTCAAACAAGCAAAGCCATGAGAAATGAGGTGCACATCTCTCCAAGAAATGAACAACCCTCATCTCCCTCTTCCCTTTCATGCCTCACTCTTCCTCTCTCTGTCAATGTTTAGAATCGCAGTGTCCTCAGAGCAGAAATCCCCTTCGTTTATATCTGCAGAGATTCTCAGTCATCCAGGTCATTCTTGTTTTTTCTTTTGAAGACATTTTGCCTCTCATCCAGGAAGCTTCTTCGGTTCTGACAGGATGGTGGGGAATGGAAGGATTTATATTCCTTGCTGGTCATTTGCATCCTTTTTAGAGAGTCACTGAGGCCACTTGGAGGTTTATCTGTGCCCTCAGGGTCATCCGAGTGGGGCTCCTGGTTCCTGTAGTCTGCAATTTT
>BLBF01000022.1:9120456-9149987 GCA_015471245.1 Laticauda colubrina | reverse complement strand
TTCCAGAGGAAAAATTGCAGACTACAGGAACCAGGAGCACCACTCAGATGACTCTGAGGACACAGATAAACCTCCAAGTGGCCTCAACAACCCTCCAAAAGGATGCAAATGACCAGCTGTCTGCAAGGAATATAAATCCTTCCATTCCCCATTATCCTGCCAGAGCTGAAGAAGCTTTTTGGATGAGAAGCAAAACGTCTTCAAAAGAAAAAAAAAAACAGAAAGTTCAGTTGCCTCCTGAAAAGTGCACCTTTGGGACTATTTCGTTTATGATGCTCCGTAAAGTATAAACTGAACACATCGCTTCATCCAATACCATTTTAAAATGTATCCCAGAAGAGGTGGATTCCATACTTACTCCTTCAGCTAAGCATTTCTTGGAATCAAATGGAGGGCAAACCGTGATCTTCCTCTCCCAAATGAAGTCTCCTTTCTGGTTCACCTTGCAAAAATGATTGTCGCATCCATCTTGGCTTGTTTCGTTTGGCTGTAAAAGATCCATTTTTCGTTGTTGTTACAGTGAGATTGTAATAGGCCAAAGGCACCCAGGAAAATCCCAAGCCCAGCTGACAAATTTACAAAAAAGCACGTTTCTTCTGCAGCCGGCAAGGCTGGCAAGGCTTTCCTGAAGGCCTCTGTAGCTGATAACAAAGCTCTGGATCGATCCAGAGGCCTTCAGGAAAGCCTTGCTGGCTGCAGAAGAAGTTTCTGAAGGCCTCTGACAGCAAAAAGGAGGCTGGGGGCAATGCACTCAAGTGAGATTAGTCAGTGGATGACATCCCCTGAAAATATGACCTGGTGCCTTTTTTGGTTGCAAAATGACAGGATCTTATTTTGGGGGAAACACGGTAAACATACCCAGTTCCCACAACTGTTCTTCACATGTTTTAACCTCCAGTCCCTGAATCATCTTGGTTGCTCTTCTCTGAATTGTTTCCAGAGTCTCAATATCTTTTTTACAGCATGGCAACCAAAACTGGATGCAGCATTCCAAGCGTGGCCTTCCCAAGGCCTTATAAAGTGGTATTAACACTTCATGTGATCTTGATTCTATCCCTCCATTTATGCAGCCCAGAACTGTGCTGGCTTTTTTGGCAGCTGCAGCACACGGCTGGCTCATATTTAAGTGATTGTCCATTAGGACTCCAAGATCCCTCTCACAGTTACTACTATTGAGCAAGGCACCACATATACTGTACCTGTGCATTTTGTTTGAGTGATGCTCTCCAGCTGCATACAGATGGCATGCATAAAGAGCAAGAACAAATTGGGTTTCAGGAAAGCATCTTTAATGCCAGTCAGAGGTAAAAGCATCGTCTTGAAATCTGTAAAAGTTCCCAGGCAGACTTAAGAGCCAGCTGATTAAATCAGAGTCTCTTGAAAAATACTTCCTTCCCACGGCCTTCACCTCTAGGTCAACCATCTGGGCCAGGCCTGATGGTTGGGAGCAGAGAACACTTCCATCTCAGATGCCTCTTTTCCCTCACAGTAAAATAAAAATTAAAAGCGTAATGAATTCTCCAGAAAAGTGAATTATTTGCACCATAAAGTATAGTGTGAAAATGTCAGCCTCTCTTCTCAGATTTAGTCATTTCACAAGTTTCCAGCTGTGGCCATCACAAAAGACATTTGTGAGGTTGCATATTAGGTTGCCAGCTGTCCTCATAAAATAGAAGAAAGTGGGTTTTTTTTAAAAAAAAAAATCTATATTTTTCTATTATCGCAAAAGCGTGCCTTCTTTTTATGATCTGGTCCATCAATACATATATCTCCTCAAGGCCTTTCTCCAAGGACCTCAGATAGTTGACATGAATATGAAGGCCTACTATTCCTTCTCTCTTTAGATTGCATTCTCCTTTGTACAAAAGTGGAAAAATAACCCTGTTTTTCAATTTCTTCTACATATTTGTCTAGGAAAAGAAAATACTAGGTCCACCCCCACTCTCTGGAGGATCTCAAGAGAAAATTTACTTTTTCCATTTGAGGCAGGTCTCTCAGGAGAAAAGGCTGTGGAAATGCTGTTCTGTGTGAAGTTCAAGAAACAGCAAAGATTCATTATCTATGTTGACAGAAACAAGACTACCACTACGAGATGGGTTAGGAGATAATCATCTTTTACTACAAGGCAGATATGCAAAGGATTGGTCATTAAAGAAGAACTTCATCACAAATGTGAGTTATGAGGATATCTGATGAACCAATAAGTGTACTTTGTTATGGACGTCTTGTTGAGTTTATCTGTCTGCATCTGCACAGCTTAAAAATCCACTACTGTGCAGAAGACAGAAAAGTAAAAGATGATTATCTCCTAACCCATCTCGTAGTGATAGAAAGCAACTGCCATGAGTTAGGGAGTTCAGGCAAAAATGAGAAAACTCCTCCAACCCATTGAGGGTCAAATTAGTGACCAGTTGGGATTACAGATGTGGCCACGTGACATGAACTACATTTCCCAGGATACCTTTAACTACATTTACCATGATGCATTCCCTTAAGGGGACAGCTCATAATTTCTAAGTAACTATCAAATCCCCATAGACTGGCTGGGATAGCAGAGGGTTTAACGGATTCCATAGACCTATTGTTATAAAAATGGCTTTAACAGTTTACATAATAGTATAAACTATTATGTAAAAATAAAAGTTGTGCTCTGATGTTGCTATTTTATTATACAGCACCCTTCCTTCCAAAGAGAGTTGGAAGCCAATGCCTCTTTTTGTTTTCTCCTTCTTCCCTTCCCTTTTCCCTCCTGTATTTTTCTTATTATTTGCTTTTGTATTTTAGAATATAAAGCAGGGGTCCTCAAACTTGGCAACTTTAAGACTTGTGGACTTCAACTCCCAAAATTTATCATGCTCCTGTTGGAATCTGATTCCGAGGAGGAGGCCGAGCAGCTGACAGGGAGTGGGAGTGAGGCTCAATTGGCTGTGGAGGAAACTGGGGAAGGGCAAAGTCCGGCTGGGCAGAGCAGGGGAGAGGTAGAGCAAGGCAGAGGGAATGCAGAGGGAGATCCAGGCCCACCCCCTCTTCATCCTAGAGCATGCAGGGAGGAACAGAGAAGGGACCCATGTGGGTGGCATGGCTCATGGGGGAGGAAAGGGCCCTGATTCCCTCCATGAGCTGCAGCTGGGAACACAGTGTTTAAAAAGGGAGGTTGTGCACAGCAACTTATTGGAAGCGAACCGTGAGTTATCTTTGTTTGTCAAGGCTTATCTGGGTTCCTAGCATCTTCCCAATTGCATGTGTTTTGTTGGCCTTTGAAGTCTGCAATTCCTTATCCTGCCCTGATCAGTTAATTGCTGCAGTGTGGTTTGTGTGGATTTTTATTTACAGTTTATATGTAGTTTGTTTTTGGACTGAATTTCCTCCATTTAAAGACTGTTTTTGGGAGAGTTTTTTCTCCAGCCGGATATATAAATTAGGAAATAGATGTTAACGCTACTGACCTTCAGATACAAAATGGTTCCATCCCTCAGCTGTATGGCGCACCGAGTTGGCAAACATTTCCCGCAACAGGAACCAGAGGTTTTCTCCATCTGGTAATTCTGCAAACCCAAGATTAACACCCAAAGTGAATTTTAAGCATTGATAAACACTTTGCCTTTCACCTCAGAGTAACAGAGTTGGAAGGGATACCACTCATGCATCATCAAAAAATCTCCAGAACAGTAAAGCCGACAAACTTGAAATTTGGCACGTACGTTCCTCTTGGCTTCTAGGTGCTCACTGAGAAAGGATTTTTTGAAATGACCACCAGAGCATTAGTATTTCCTATATTATTATTAACACGGTCTGATGCTAAGGAGTGCTACTCCCCCTCCCCATCTGAAAAGAAATCTGTTCCAAATGCAAAACAAGAAGAGGAGAGGAGTTTCAGTTTCGGTTTTACTTTCATAGCATCAAGCAGCTTGAGTGTTGTACCTTATGATTCTTGATTCTTGACTAATGTATCTTTTCTTTTATGTATACTGAGAGTATTTGCACCAAGACAAATGGTGTCTTGTACAATCACACTTGGCCAATAAAGAATTCTATCTATTCTATCTAGTACAGAACATTTGAGCTAAGCCACACCCAGGCTCCTTGCTGTCTCCTTCTTGCTTACACAGCAAATACTCTTTCAGTTTCTCAACTCTCTCAGACGCTGACAGGACGCTAGCCAATACTGATGGATGCTGGAAAGCAGAGGCAGAATTTTTTCCCCTTATTTTCCTCCCAAAATAACTAAGCCCGACCACATAGTTTCGTAGCAAAGCATGTATCAAGCTAATATATATATATGAAAGTTTTGTTTACAGTAATTTCATTGTTATAAGCATCTTGCTTGCATTTTCCTTTAATATTACATATTGCAATAAATCTGAAAAAATACAGACTATCAACGGATCATGATATCAGCTTTCTTCTTATTCTGTATTGTTTTGCAGATCTTTCTGAAGGAGAATTCATATATACATTTTTTTTAACAAATTCTTGTTTACTGCAGTTTCATCTTTGCAAGTGTCATACTTGCATTTTCCTTTAATATTAGACATTGCAATATCTGAAACAAAATGTGACTATCGGCAGACAACAATATTCTCATATTCGTGTTAGGGAAGTACAGAAGAGTCAAGTTTGCTTTGAAAAGGAAAGGTGAGGAATTAAGTGTAATTACAGTTCTGTTTCTCCGAGCCTGGTTTCCCCACACACAATCTGCCACTCAGCCAGCAGGTCCTTAAGGAGAGTGGCAGAGTTTCATGTCAATGGCACATCTCCCGTGGGAACTTCTGATCCCAACTGAAGACATCCCACATCCTCTTTCTTGACAACTAGTTGTTGCAGATAATAATCAGTGTAGGATCTTCTCTGCCGAAACATTTTTGCAATGATGGCATGGAAAACTGCCCCTAATTTTTTCACTGTCCTCTATCAACATGTAATAATTGGGAGGAGAGCAAGTTTTATTCCCTTGTCCTTCTTCTCTTTTCATCCAGAGATTTTGACTTAGGAAATGAGGATTGATTAATTCATAGGAACTTTCCTCGCACCCAACTGTATCTTTTAATAACTGCTTCTGAGATGTTACAATAACAAAACAGAAAAATAAAGGTAAAGATTTCCCTGTCCAGTCACATCTGACTCTATAGCAGGGGTCCTCAAACTGGTAAGTTTAAGACTTGTGGACTTCAACTCCCAGGATTCCTCCTCCAGTCATGTTAGCTCAGGAATTCTGGGAGTTGAAGTCCACAAGTCTTAAACTTGCCAAGTTTGAAGACCCTTGCTCTACAGGGTAGTGTTCATTTTCTAGCTGAGGGACCCACCCTTTTCCAAAGATTTTTCCATGGTCTATGTGGCCAGAATGACTGTACAGCGAGGCGCATAAAATAATGTTACCTTCCCACCAAAGTGGCACCTATTTATCTACTCGCATTTGCTTGCTTTTTGAACTGCTAGGTTGGCAGAAGCTGAGGCAAGGAACAGAAGCTCACCCCTACCATGTGCTGCTCGGGTCTCGAACCACCAATCTTTCAGTTTAACAGAGATGGCCAAATGGACTGCTTTGATCAAAGGAAAATATATATATAATTGCTACTTGGAAACCACTTCTGGATTTTATGCTTGAAGTGGGAAAAAAACCCTGAAAGTTGGATTTGGGGTTTTGCTGATTAATAGGTTTGCTGTCAGAGAAATGGCTAGTTTATAGTATTATGTAAAAGTAAAAAGTTGAGGTTTGATGCTGTTATCTTATTCTACTGCATCAAAGGGAGTCAGAAGTCAATGCATCTTCTTGCTTCTTTATTTTTATCCCTTCCCTTTTTCCTCCCTTATTTTCCTATTTATTGTCTTGCATTTTTGTATTTTATATTAAATAATAAATATATAAAGAAAATGCTAACTTTTTAGTTGACAAGCTCAGAGTTTTAACTGCTAGGCCACCATGCCTTTTAACAAAAGAGTCAAAAATCAAAAAGTGGCCACAATCTCTTGTCATTTGCCTAATGTGGGAAAGACAGTATGGAGTGGCGCTAAGAGCATTGGATTAGGAGAGGGGAAACTCAGTTTTAAATTTCACAGAGACCCAGTCTCTCAGCTTAACCCAGGAATGGAATAACTGCAGGATTAAATGGCAAAGTTCCACAAGATCTGAAAAGTAAACAGCACAAATATGGAGAGTTTTTATCTTTTTTCTTCTTGATCTTTTTTAAAAACCCAAATCAGCTTTAATTTGCAGCTTCCAGCTACAATATCATATGTTTATTCAGAAACCAGGAAAAAAAGGCCTGTGACAAAACTAACATAAATAGTGACATTATCAAATTAAAAGCTTGATTTCTTTCCATCAGCATGACATCATGAGGGACATTACAAAGTTTTCTGTCAACCTTCATGCTCATTTTATTTTAACATCAAGGACATATGTGCGTTAACTTTTATTTCACTTTCTGTCAAATTTCTTTAGATCAAGAAAATAGCAGTCAAATGACAGGATATAACACTGAAGTGGGCCCTCTCTGCTTTGCATCTAAAATTGTGACATTATTCACTTTACGCTGGGGCGCATGAGTGACAATAAAAGCAAGCAAATTTTGGATCCTGGCTTGTTTGGAAAGAAGACTTTGACAACAGGTGGAGACCTTGAAAACAGCTCTCTTGGGGTCTTTAAAACAGCTGTATCTTTCACTAGGGATTTTGGAAACAGTACTGCAATTGATGAGGTAGTCACAGATATTTGCATGGAGGAGACAATCAGAGAAGAAATGCAGCGGCTGGGATGACTCAAGGAGATATACTCTCCATGTGCTCTCCTAGGTTGCTTTGCACTCTTTGGAACAGTCCTCTCTGAATAAGAGGGGGGGCCCTCTCTTATCATGTACCGTGTTTCCCTGAAAATAAGATCCTGTCTTTTTTTTCCACCAAAAAAGGCACCAGATCTTCTTTTCGGGGGATGCATCCACTAACTAACTTCACTTGCATGTGTCGCCCCTGGGCTCCTTTTTGCTGTCAGAGGCCTTCAGGAACTTTTTCTTCTGTGACTGGCAAGGCTTTCCTGAAGGCTCTGCTTCCGATAACTGAGCTTCGAATCGATCACTGCAGAGGCCTTCAGGAAAGCCTTGCCGGCTGCAGAAGAAATGGGCCGGCAAGGCAGGTGTCGGGATATGCAAGGCCTGGTTACAACTGTCCAAAGGTAAGTAGTAGGGCAGCTCCATCCCTCCTAGTTTAATCCCCCCTGTGTACTCTGGAGTGGGCAGGATTAGGGCTTATTTGGAGGTAGGGCGCAAGTGTAAAAATCAAACTAGGACTTACTTTCAGGGTAGGTCATATTTTCAGGGAAACAGGGTACTATATTAGGTGTGTTGTGCCTTTCAAACAGAAGGAACCTTTAATACTTTGGTCACCAAAGGAGACTAATTCATTGGAAAGGAAGTCCCTATTTTCTGACAGAGCCAAGAGTAGAAAGACCAAAGGCTTCCGCAGTTCAGAAGAAATCAGAACATTCAAAGTCAAGAAAGCTCCTTGGAGCATAAGGTTCCCTCTTACCTTGGGGCACGGTTCACAGGTAATTTTCCCACACATCAATTTGTATGTCAGGTACAGTCCCTGCCGTGTGTTACATTGGCAAGTGGTGCACTCATCCAGCATCATACGTTTCCCTGGCTGAAAAAAAAGGAGAATATGGTTTGCTACGTTAGATGGATCTTCCTATCATGAGAAACACCAAGATTGCAGCGTTCATCACCACCCCATTTCTTGCAAAGTTAAATGTGGACAGTCCTATGGAAAGAAGAGAATAATGAGGGCACAAGGCTCAGCCAGCCATGGGTCTACGCTGGAGCAGAAGCTTCCTGGTTAAATTCCTGAGGTCTCCAAGCCAGTCTGAAATCTTAGATTACGGTCCACACAAGGAGGAGGAGGAGACTGCAGCCAAAATAACAGAATAACAGATTTGGAAGGGACCTTGGAGGTCTTCTAGTCCAACCCCCTGCTCAAGCAGGAGACCCTATACCATTCCAGACAAGTGGCTGTCTAGTCTCCTCTTAAGAACCTCCAGTGATGGAACAGCCACAAATTGTCCCTGGCAGCATTGATGAATTACAGCTCCTTACATCTGGCTGATGGAAATCATACACAGTAGCCTCAGAAGAGCCACTAGACCAAGGGTCTTCAAACTTGGCAAATTTAAGACTTATTGGACTTCAACTCCCAGAATTCCTAAGCTGACATGACTGGAGGAGGAATTCTGGGAGTTGAGGTCCACAAGTCTTAAAACTATCAAATTTGAAGACCCCTGCACTAGACTGTAGATGGCATGTCTTAGCTACAGGCTCACATTAATTTTTAACTTGAGTAGTTTGCCTGCTCTGATTTCCCCAGGATAATAAATCTTCTAGGCAGAAATAACTTTCTTGCACCCAAAAATTGTGGATTTTCACCTAATGCACTGATTTCAGTGGGTTTTGAATGGGCCAAATCCTTTTTTTAAGCAATAGGCCAAAGAGAATCACCTTCAGATGTTTTCAGCTGGGTTCCACCTTACTTTTTTCTGGGGATATCAGAAGAAAATGTTGCATCTATCTGTTGTTTGCTTAGTATCGCATCCAAACATTTTACCTTGGAAGAGAATGTCCCAAAGGTGTTTTTCCAGAAGGTGCTGGACTTCCTTGGTTTTTGCCCTTGAAAGTCCAGTTGCCTTTTGAAAAAGCACCTTTGGGACTAATGGAATAGACAACAACCAACTTCCTCCCTGCACACATTTTGCTCCTTCCCTCCTCTCTATCCTGCTTAGTTTTATCTTAACTGAATTTTGAATTTAAGATATTTATTGTTTTAATGTTTTATACTGCATTTGGTTCAATGATTGTAAGCACCTAAGAGTCGCCCTAAGTGAGATGGGCAGCATACAAGTTTGATGAATAAATAAATCAGCTAAAGTCTTACCGCAAGAACAGTACCATTCAAGATGCAGCCATTCACAGGTTCTGCAAGAGAGAAGTTGTATTTATTAGTATTTGACTCTTCCACAGGACAAACTCTCAACAGCAACTCCATTTTTTACGTTTCTTCATGATGATGATGATGATGATGATGAACTGGTGGGATCATAAGCCTGAGAAAGTGATCAAAAATGAGCAGGCAAAACTACTGTGGGACTTCCAAATACAGACTGACAAAGTTTTGGAACACAGTACCCCGGATATCACAATTGTGGAGAAGAAAAAAGAGTGGATTGTTGACATTGCCATACCTGATGACAGCAAAATCGATGAGAAACAACTTGAAAAAGTCACCAGATATCAGGACTTGAGAATTGAACTGTAGAGACTCTGGCCTACACCAGTGCAGGTGGTTCCACTAGTGCTCGGCACACTGGGTGCTGTGCCTAAAGACCTAGGCAAGCACTTGAAAACAATTGGCGCTGACAAGATCACCATTGGTCAGCTGCAGAAGGCCACCTTACTGGGATCTGCTCGCATAATCCGCCGATAAATCACGCAGGCCTAAATGCTTGGGAAATGTTCGACCAGTGATTTGTGATACTAAAACCAGCATATATATATATATACCCGAAGGAAGCTGAACAGTACATACAAACTCAATACAGAAGCCTGATGATGGCAGATGAGATTCTGCTGAAACGTTGCTACAACTTTAAAAGCACTACAATGACGTGGGATAATACCCGAAGGAAGCTGAACTGCATTCATGTAAGTACCCGCGAAAACTTAAAAAAACATATACATACATACATACATACATACATACATACATACATACATATATATGATTCCACCAGACTGTCAATCATTTGGAAGCCTGCACTCTCAAATAGAAAGATCTCCACACCACAAGCCAGGCAAACACCTGGGCAAAAACAGACTCCCTCTGATAGCTCCAGCTCAAACACCCCCCCACCAGGCACCCAGATGAAACCTGGCTTCCTAATGGATAGCAGCCGTCCTTTCACACAAAGCCAAGCTGCACTGAAAGCCTCCAGTGCAGGAACAGAGTGTTGCCAGCCAATCAAAGCCACAAAACAGACAGAAGAAACCAGAAACACCAATCAAACAAACTCCAAGTCCAATAAACACAGACCAAGACTCCCATCCAATCAGGATGAATAAAAAAACCATCCTGGCACAACAATAGGCTCGCCTCAAATTTAAAACCAACGGCTGTGAGACTCTGACCCACATAAAAACTCAATACAGAAGCCTGATAATGGCAGATGAGATTCTGCTGAAACGTTGCTACAACTTTAAAAGCACTACAATGACGTGGGATAATACCCGAAGGAAGCTGAACAGCACACACACAGTATATAGGCAACAATAGCTTCACCAAATTCTTTAAAACAAGTTTTGATTTTCAGGGCTAGTTCTGACTTTCTGGAACCATCCAATGACTCCCAAAGATAGTCCTCGACATATAAGAAATATCTAGTATGTCTTTTAAAGTTACAACTTTAAGTTAAGTTACAAGACTAAAATTGATAGAATTAGCAGAGATAGCTCAACTGATTGCTTTGATCAAAGGGGGAGTGGGAAACATAAGTACTTTTCTTTCTACTTGGAAATCACTTCTGGATTTTGTGCTTGAGGTGGAAAAAAATAAAACTTTGATTTTGAGTTTTAATGATGAGATTGATTTGTTGCTATAGAAATGGTTAGTTTATGCTATTATGTAAAAGTAAAAGGCTGTGTTTGATGATAGAATGGAATGGAACGAAACGGAACAGAACAGAACAGAATAGAATAAAATTCTTTATTGGCCAAGTGTATTGGACACACAAATAATTTGTCTTGGTGCAAATGCCCTCAGTGTACATTAAAGAAAAGATAAATTCATCAAGAGTCAAGAATCATCAGGTACAACACTTAATGATAGTCAGAGGGTACAATAAGCAATCAAATCATACTAGGAAACAGTCAATATAATTGTTAGGATACAAGCGACAAAGTTACAGTCATACAGTCACAAGTGGGAGGAGATGGGTGATAGGAATGATGAGAAGATTAATAGTAATAGTATTATTTATTATTATTTGTATTATTTACAATTATTTGTATTATTAGTATTTTATTTATTTTAATTATTTGTAAATAATAGTATTATTTACAATTATTTGTTTAACAGAGTGATGGCATTTGGGAAAAAACTGTTCTTGTATCTAGTTGTTCTGGTGTGCAGGGCTCTATAGCATCATTTTAATGGTAGGAGTTGAAGCAGTTTATGTCCAGTATGCTACTATTTTATTCTACTGCACCAGTGGGAGGGAGTCAATGCCTTTGTGTGTGTGTGTGTTTGTGTGTGTACACACACACACACACACATACACACATGTAAAATTACAACACTGAAAAAAGTGTTACAACCAGTTCTTGCATTTATGATCTTTGCAGTAACCCCATTCATCACATGATCAAAATTTGGATGTTTGGCAGCCTGGAGGTATTTAAGACCGTAGCAGCATCCCGGGGTCAAAAGATTGCCCTTTGCAACCCTCCCAGCTGGCTTTCAACAAGCAAACACAAGGGGAAAAGCTGGATTTGCTTAAGGACTGCCTGCCACAGCAATATCCTATGGCAATGAAAATCAACCATGCCTTCTCCCAACCTGTCTCGCCAACATCAAAACATCTTCTATAGGGGATCTGGTACAATGTTTCATATGTAAGTTGGATTGCAAACTTCTCAAGATGGTGCAAGAAAGGCGTGTCTTCTTCTGAATGGACCGGTCCTTACCACAGTGACAGGAAGGACAGCACCCGGACCGTTGGTCACACCGCATCTCTGTGGCAAACGGGCAGCTGCTTGGCTCCCTCAGTTGGCATGAGACATTCCTGGTCTGGATAAAGACCTCCTCATTCACACGGACACATTTTTTGATGACGCAGGGGTCAGTTGGAGACATCCATTCAGAGCCAACCTGGGAATGTAAGACAACCGAAGGGGTTAGGCAGCACAAAGAACATCCTTTCTTTGTAACTTGTTCAGAGAAGATGTGCATGATTTATTTATTTATTTGATTTGTCAATCGCTTACAAGGTAATAGGTGTAAGTAAATATAGTTATGAATACATGAAATGGATACCTATAAGAAAAATAAAAACAGTAGGACAGGGATGCTAGGCACGATGGTGCGCTTATGCATGCCCCCTACAGACCTCTTAGGAAAGAGGTGAGGTCATGTTCCTCCATGAAGCAGAACATGGCTTTCCTCAGTCCCCAAGGAAGAGCAGGGTGAATAAAACTAAACAGCTTCAAAAGATTACTGGTTATGAGATTGAGCTCAGACCGGAAACCTTTCTTTTAGGAATTATTAAAGATAGAATACCAAAAGAAATAAAACATTTATTGTTACATTTCACAACAGCCGCCAGAATAGCCTTTGCACAGGTATGGAAAACTCCCAGTATTCCTAAAGAAGAACTGATATTACAATAAGTAACAGAAAGTGCTGAAATGAATATGTTAACGTTGAAATTGAAAGAGAGATGACTCTGATTGTTATCTAATCTGGAATAAATGGTATGATTGGCTAGCAAACAGAATTGAAAAATAAGACAAGAAACTTAACTGTAAAAAGCCTTAAGGATGTAAAATGTAAATTTGTAAACTATGTAAGAATATAAGAAAAATGATTATAGTTAAAGTTATTAATAAATATTAGATAAATATAAATACAATGTGTTAAGATATTTATGAGAAGAACTTGTATAGATGTCAAGAATGTTGTTGAAACTATGATGCTTTATGTAGACAATTAGAAACTCAATAAAAACATTTTTTTAAAAAAACTAAACAGCTTCCCTTATCATATTTGTAAATCTTTTCCACTGGAAAGGTTTGGGGAAAAAACAAGAAAGTGATTGCAGTTGTTTTCTTCTGTTATACTGGAGCACAAAAAAATAATAATATCCAAGTGGATATTCTCTGCTAAGAGCAGCGTGGAGGCCTACGGGTGAAGGAACTTGCCTCCCACTCTGAAGGCTAAGAGTTCAATCGTAGGTAGCAGCAGTTGTTTCTCTTCTAGTTTAGTTTATTGTCTAATAAACTAAACTTAGTTTGTTGATTATAGTCACTGCACCTCGTACAACGAAATCAAACACCATCTTCAGTGTACATTGTGACCATGAAAATAAACACAAACACACATTCTTCACACTCCACACATTGAACTGAAAACCACCAACACTGCACCAACACTGCCCAAACAGTAGAATTCAGCAGAGCTACTGCCCTGGGATAGAAGCTGTTTTTCAGCCTATTTGTCCTTGTTTTTATTATCCTGTACCATCTGCTAGATGATAATAGTTTTAACAAAAGGGTGCCCAGGATGAGATGGTTCTTTGAGAATGTTTTGAACTTTCCTAAGGCAGCAGGAGCTACAAAGCTCTTCTAGAGCACAAAATAATAATAATAATAATAATAATAATAATAATAATAATAATAACAACAATAATAATAATAATATTTGCTGTGAACTCCAAGTGGTGTCAGGAAGGGCATCCAGCCGGTAAATGCTCAGCTTCATCCAGTCGCCCCAACTCTACCCTGAATTTAGGGATTACAGGGTCATAAAAAGGGAGGGGAAATTCTTTATTAGAATCTGCCCTGTACAGCTCTATCAAGTAGTCCCTTGGAGCTCTTGATGGCTTCTGAGATCCTTAAATCAACAGCAGGAAAGAAAAAAAATGTAAAGATGGAGGAAGAGAGTTATTAGGATTGTAAGAAAATGCCTTGCGTTTAGGTGATCTCTCCCCTGTTTCTTTTCACAGCAAATAAATCCAAACAGTCTTGATTTTACTCTAGGGAGAGACAATGTGCAACTCTGTGCTACAGTTGCCAAAACAGCCAATGCAGTCATAGTTCTCTGTACCAACAGAGGAATAGTATTAAGATCAAGGAAAATGATTATTGTTGTTAGTTGCGAAGTTGTGTCCGACTCATTGTGACCCCATGGACAACATTCCTCCAGGCCTTCTTGTCCTCTACCATCTCCTGGAGTCCATTTAAGCTCATGCCTACTGCTTCAGGGACTCCATCCAGCCACCTCATTCTCTGCCGTCCCCTTCTTCTTCTATTGCCCTTAATCGTTCCCAGCATTAGGGAAGTGATAATACCTCTCGAAACTGCACTAGTGAGGTCATATTTGGAATACTATGTCCAGTTCTGGTCAGTATGATACCAATAAGATGCTGAAACCATAGAAAGAGTGTAGAGAAGAGCAACAAAGATGAGAAGAGTTTTGCAGGCCTAACCATATGATGTAAGGCTGAGGAAACTAGGTATGTTTAGCCTGGGTGTCAGCAACCAGCAGCTCTGGAGCCACATGTGGGTCTTTGGGCCCTCTGCTATGGCTCCCGGTTGGGTGATTCCATCACTGGCTGGCCCCACCCCTCGCCCTCCTCTCCCCATCACTCATTGTCTGTCTCAGAAGGTTAAAACACAAAAACCAGAAATGAGAGGGAGGGAGGGAGGGAGGGAGGGAGACCCATTTCCCACACAAAACACTGGGAGCCACAAAATCTGGGTAGGCATGGTGGGGTGGTGGTGTCATGTGACTGGGTGGGAGTAACTGTGAGTTGACCACACCCACCTAGGTTTTGCTACTCCCGGTGTTTTCTTTTCTGTGGGAAATGGGTCCAAATGGCTCTTTGGGTGTTTAAGGTTGCAGACTAACAAAGAGATTGTCTTCCAATTACTTGAAAGGATGTCACAGGGAAGAAGGATTCTATTTATACTCATAGCACCTGTGAGAAGGACGAGAAGTTATAAGCAGAAACTCATCAAAGGGAGATCCAACCTAGAACTAAGGAGTAATTTCCTAACAGTCAGGTTAATTAATCAGTGGAACAACTTTTCTCCTGGTGCTCCATCGCTGGAGGTTTTCAAAAGAAGATTGGACAACAATTTGTCCATGATAGTATAAGACTCCTGCCTTGGGCAGGGGGGTGGACTAGAAGACCTCCAAGGTCTCTTCCAGCCCTATGATTCAATGATCCTCTGATATTGGGTGCTTTTTTCTTCCAGTCTATGGGAGATCAGAAAGGGAATGACAAAATACTTCACAACTGAATGTAGACAGGATGTCATAATATTTCAGCTGAATCTATGACCAAGTTACTCCTGAAATCCAGAGCTCAGTTCCGCCATGTTTAACCATGGAGGTTGCACCACTTCAAAGAGCCACTTCAAAAGGTGCTTCAACCAAAATGTTGTTGAAACAAAACTGTCCTTGAAGCTCTGGGCAGCTCTTACAATTCATGCATTAAGAACTTTTTTCCAACTTCCTTCCTTCTTTGCACAAGAAAAGCAGAAATGCCCATTTTCCCTCACCACGATGCCTTACATTATGCCAAGTGACACCTTCGTCTTCGTCTCCTCGAGACCAAAGGGTTGTATCTTCACACATGGTTCTGAGACATTTTCCACAGCATGCCCCCTCTCTGTTGACGTATTTATATCCCTGCAGAACATGAAAGAAACAACAACATAAATCAAGCAGGTATAATTTTTCTCATATATTACAGGTAGCCCTCAATGTACGACCACCATTGAGCCCAAAATTTATGTGGCTAAGTGAGAAATTGGTTGAGGGTTGCCCCATTTTGTGACTTTGCTTGCCACGTTTGTGAAGTGAATCACTTAACAAAGTTTTGCCATTGCTAAATTAGTAACCAATTAGTTTAAGTGAATCCAATTTTCCCATTGACTTTGCTTATCAGAAGGTTGCAAAAGGAGATTCCCATGACTCCAGGACACTTGCAGCCATCATAAATATGAGTCAGCTACCAAGGGTTATTCTGACCAAGGCTTCTGAGACCGTAATTACGCACACACTTATTTTAAAAACAAGACCTGTTTTACTGCAACGCTGGGAATTATGTTCATTCCCAGATGGTAATGAATCTCATACAGTCCCTTGAGATAAGCACCCACCTTTCTTCCCTGTGAAGTGCTGCCGATAACAGAAGTGTCAAATGAACTAGAAAGAAAACCAACCAAAGTACAAAGAGCTTCAAGAAGGAGTCTGAACTGAACAAACAACTTTCCTTCCTGCAAAGGTTTCATCATCTTTGCCTGTCCTTTATACCTTATGGGAGGGGCAATCACCTCCCAGCCTTGCTGCTGAGTCACCCCTTTGGTTTCAGCTGCTCTCGCCTTCTAGCAGCTCTGCAGTAGGAACAGGCTTTCCTGGGTCCTCTGCCTTGCTTCTGCCAGACTCCGAAGGCTCTGGAGGCAGCACCCCACTCCCAGATGATCCAGGCCCCATCTCCGCATCGGACAAAGTCCTCCCCAGACTCCCAGACTGACCCCCTTTTTTCCCCACTGTCCAATTCTGCTGCCGTCTGCACCGGCTCCCACTGAACCACAACAAGGGTCTGAATTCTGATCACACAACCATCGGGATTCTATAACTGTGAAAAATGACCATGTCCACTTTTTTCAGTGCCATTGTAACTTTGAAAGGTCGCTAAGCAAACTGTTATAACCTGACTCCCCCCATTGACTCTGCTTTTGGAAGCCAGCTCTGAAAGTTACAAATGACAATCACATTCTGTGTTTCCCTGAAAATAAGACCCAACCAGAAAATAAGCCCTAGCAATTTTTCAGGATGCTTGTAATATAAGTCCTACCCCCAAAATAAGCCCCTGTTAAGATTGTCAGCCAGGCAGATGCATTTAGTACCATGTTTCCCCAAAAACAAAACCTAATGTGTCTTTTGGAACAAAAATTAATATAACACCTGGTCTTATTCTTGGGGGGCAAAACATGGATAACCCCAGGACATTACGACTGTCATAAATAAATGCTAGTTGCCAAGCAACCAAATTTTGATCACATGACCATGGGGATGCTACTATAGTCTCAAGTGTGTGAAAAATAGTCATAACTTACTTTTTTCAGTGGCAGTGTAATTTGAAATGGTCACTAAACATGTGGTTGTAAGTCGAGGACTGCCCAGATGTCCTTGACTTAACTAACTACTTCCTTTCTATCCTATCCTAAACTATCTTAACTACTTCCTTTTTTTCTCATTGCACAGTTGGAGGGCAAACCTCTCCAGAAGTAAGCATGACACCTCCAATCTTTGGAGCACAAAATATTTTCCCAGGCAATCTTAAAATCTGTTAATGCTTATTAAAATGTTTGCTGCACTAACATCACCACTCATTCCCTTAACTCTGGTGGCTTTATTCTATTTTAGACTTCACAGTTCTGTTTTACGGTTTTAAATTATTCCTGTAAGCCACCCAGAGAACAGCGGTATTTAGTGGAGTATAAATATTATAAGCTATGGAAAAGAAATGTTGTTCTGGCTCTTAATTAGAAGCACAAGGAAGTTCATCTGTAGCCTTACATTAAAACTATTAAGGTTTTTTTTTTTAAATCATGAACTTTATTTATGTGGCCCATTTTGCAGGCTTTTTCAATCACACAAAAAAATTGAGATGCAAATTGCATTGACTTAATTGTGGCAGATATCAGAACTCTTTTGGCAAACTGATCCCCTGAAAAATCAGAGCCTGGCTAATGTAATTAAAACTAGGGTGAGTAGCCTGGATTCCTAAAATTTTCCTCAGAATCTGATGTGGTTAGCTGGCAGTAGGTGTGGATGGTGGAGGAAAGTGAGGACTCAGGACCAATAGGGAGTGGACTGCTGCCTTCAGAAATTGGGGGGGCTGGCAGCAGCGATGAGGAGGTTCCCGAGGAGCCTGTGCCCAGTGCACATGCACATAGGATTGCTCATAGGACAGAGCAGTTACAGTAGCACGGGTAACTTGGAAGTAAAGCTGCAAGGTAATGGCCCCTTCCCCAGAAGATAAAAGCCAAGTTTGAAGAAGCGTACTTTGCAGAAGGCAAAGACGCTCTGAAACTCAGCCTCATGGACATTATAGTTGGTATTTGAAAACTCTTGTAAACTATTTCTTTATCTGTGGGTTTTGGGCAGCCTTGACAAACAACTTGGCAAGGCTCTTTCTTGTTGGAGCTAATTAGTTGAAAGCAGCTGTTTATCTGTGAAAAAACAGAATTTGTGGATTAAACCTTAAAAGATGGGGGCTGCTGCCTTTGTCTTGTGTTTGTTCTTTTGTAACCAGGTTGGGTCAGTAGAGAATCAGAAGATGATTGGTGGGTTGAAGGCTAAAGCATATGAAGAACAGGAGTTGCAGGAGTTGGGTTTGTCTAGTCTAGTGCAAAGGAGGTGTAGGGGAGACATGATAGCAGTGTTCCAATATTTGAGGGGCTGCCACAGAGAGGAAGGGTCAAGCTGTTCTCCAAAGCACTCAAAGGCCAGACAAGGAATAATGGATGGAAACTGAACAAGGAGAGATTTAACCCAGAACTAAGGAGAAACTTTCTGACAGTGAGAACAATCAACCTGTGGAACAGCTGGTTCTTCTGTTCCAAGCTTGGAACAATCTATATATTCAATGTTTGGAATGAACCTGTAGCATTTTGAATTGTATTTAATTGTATTCCACCTGTATTATTTTTATAAATATATAAATCAAGGCTTGGGCAAAGATATCCCACACACTTTCCTCCTCCTCCTCTATTTCCCATCACAACAACCCTGTGATGTAGGTTGGGCTGAGAGGAGGGGGGGAATTGACTCAAAATCACCCAGCTGGCTTTCATAGCTTAGTCAGGACTTGAACTCACAGTCCTCTGCTCTCTAGCTTGGTGTCTTAACCACTGGATCAAACTGGCAAGTGAATGGCTACTTTGGTTTTACACATTATCTCGTGGTTCAGGTTCTGTATTTATTATTAACTTTTAAAGCAAAACGGTTACTGAATTAACTTTGAAAAGAAACCCAGTCTGATACTTATTTTCTAATATTTATACTAGTTGGCAGATCTGGGTACCATGCTGTAGAATGCCAAGTATATTTTATGAAACAACAACAAAAAAGTGCATTTAAGGCATATTGATCGAAAGGCCATTTTCACATTTACTAAAAACTTTTAGATGGTTTTCACTAACTCCAAATCTTGTAAATTACCTGCCGATTAACATGTTTTCTTTATGATGCATCACTCTCTCAAATATACAGATTGTATGGAATGTAATAAGCAATTCAAATCATTGTAGTTCATCAACCACCAACTCTTAAGTCAATATATAATTTTCACCCCTTGATTAAGCATGTTCAATATTTTTTTGTTCTATTCAATATAATATCAATTATATTGCGTTCAATAAAAATGTGGAGAGAAAAATGTGCCACTTAACAAAACTGCCCCATATCTTGTACAGGAAGATTATATTCAAAAGAGATTCTTTCTTATTTTCTGAAGCAGAAACAAAAATGCCTGAGAAATGAATGCTTTTAACTAGTGGCAACATAATCCCCTTATTTGATTACCGCTTGTAGCATTTACCCAATCATCCAAAACAGGGGAAATGTTCTTGTTATTTTTTGGAAGGATATCCCACTTTTTTTTCAGAGTCTTAAATCTTTCCTGATGTTGCAATAAACACATCTACTTTGAATGGGGCCCAGGTTCCCTGGGAAGTCAGTAGCAACAGCGGCACCTCCTGGCATTGAATTTTATAACAGAGAAGAGTCTCTCCTCTAAGTTCAGGTCAATATAGATGAGAGAAATCACAGATAAGGCCAGGTCCCACTGCACTTACAGATGCAAAGAGGATGTAAAACATTAAAAAAAGCTTGCCATCCGTTGGAAAACGCTATGCATCCGTTGTGTACTCATTGCATACGTGTTTCATACGCTCTATCCATCGAGGATCCATCCACTGAGATTTCATCCGTGCAAGAAGTTTTGAGCTGCACAAAACTTTGTGAACGGATGAACTTTCTGCCATGTACGATGTAAATCCGCGACATACGAGCAACAAATGTTCTATGTCCGTTATCACCCGTTAAACGTCCGCTGTATCCTCTCTGAATCCTCTGGGCATCCTCGCAACTCACATCCGCTGCAGCTGAAAATGGAAAGAGGGAGGAAAGAAAAGGTACATGGAACGTCTATATATTGTTAGTAGCACGGAAATAGAAAGGATGCACAGTGAACCGTTTGCATACGATATACATCCACGCAGCATCCCCTTTCTTTCCTTTAGGCGTACGTGATGTATCTGCTTCATCCGCAATGCGTCCGCTTTGCAATTCTCCCCCGGAACCCCTTCAGAGGTGTCATCCCCTTCCATCTGCTTTCATCCGCGAGGCTTCTGATGAACATCCGTTTAACACCCCCGCTACATACTACCCACATCCGTTCTTTTCCGTTCTGTTTATGCAAATTTTCGCCACTTTTGGGAGCAGATGACAACGGATGGAGCCACCCCCGGAATTTTGCTTGTCCGCTGTGTCCTTTATGCATACGTTTTGCGTCCGTCGGCCAGTGGGACCAGGCCTTTAGAAGGGATCTTGGAGGTCTTCTAAGTCTGATCCTCCTGTACCATTCCAGACAAGTGACTGTCCAGTCTCTTCTTAAAAGCCTCCAGTGATGGTGTGACACATTGGTTAATTTCAGCACTTCCTGTTATTGTTTATTTATTTATTTGATTTGTCAATCATTTACAAGATAACAGGTATAAGTATAAACATAGTTTTGAATATATGGAATGGATACATATAAGAAAAATTTTAAAAAAGAAACAATAGGACAGGGACGGTAGGCACATTGATGCGCTTATGCACACCCCTACAGACCTCTTAGGAAAAGGGTGACATCAACAGTAGACAGTCTAAGGTTAAAAATTTTGGGGTTTGGGAAGAAACCACAGAGTTAGGTAGAGTATTTCAGACATTGACCATTCTGTTGCTGAAGTCGTATTTCCTGCAATCAAGTTTGGTACCTTGAGTTTGTATCTATTGTGTGCTCTTGTGTTGTTTGTCATTAACCAAATTTATTGTTATTAACCAAATCCCACTAGTCGTTAGATGAGGACCTACCCTGCCTTTCCCAGCTTGGTCTCTCTTGCCCAAAGCCTTGGTAAGGTAAAGAGCTGCCTCTTCTGACTTCTATTTAACAGAATAACAGACTTGGAAGGACCCTGTTGTGATTCACCGGCAGCAGGTGCAGACAGTTGAGGTCTCTGAGAGTGAGGACTTGGATGAGGGGCCTGCGTCTGATGCAGGGATGGGGCCAGGACTATTGGAGAGTTGGGTACTACCTTTGGAGGTCATGGAGTCTGGCAGCAGTGACGCAGAGGACCCCGGGGAGCCAGTGTGCATATGTGCAGGGCTGCTCTAAGGAAAGAGCAGCTGAAGCAGCAAGGGTAGAAGGGCCTCTACCATAAGGGATAAAAACCAGCCCTTGGGGATGTGTTCTTTGCAGGAAGCAAATAAGTTATTTAGATTCAGAGTCATGAGGGTGATCATTTGTCTAGGCAGCCATGAATAATGGAGGGGTCTCACTAAATGGCACCCAGTTCCTCAAAGCCCCTGACTTTCTCTTAGTGGAAACAGTATCATATCCAAAACCTTGTTGACAAAGATCCATATTGTTGTGGTTTGCCAGCAGCAGATGCAGACGGCTGAGGTCTCTGAGAGCGAGGACTCAGATGAGGGGCCTGCATGTAATGCAGGGATGGGGCCAGGACTATCGGAGAGTGGGGTGCTGCCTTCGGAGGTCGTGGAGTCTGGTAGCAGTGATGAAGAGGACCCCGGGGTGCCTGTGCCCAGAGTGTGTGCGCGCAGGGCTGCTTGAAGGAAAGAGCAACTGAAGCAGCACAGGCAACTCAGGAGTAAGGCTACAAGGTGATGGCTCCTCCCATTAAGGGATAAAAGCCAGCCTTTGGGGTTGGCTTCTTTGCAGGAAGCAAAAAAGTTCTTTCAACTGCAAGTTCTCATGGAAGTCCTGTCTGTTCTGGTTTGTGTTTGGAGATTTTTGGTTTGGAATATTTCTCTGCAGTTAATCTTGCATTTTTGGCAGCCTTTTGTAACTTTGAAAGGGCTTGCTCTTATCTGGGACAATTAGTTTTAATGACTCTTTGCTGTGAATGAATAGAACTCACAGAGATGCATTAAAAAGTTTTGGTTTTATATGTACTTTGTGTTTATTTGACTCACAACTTTTGAAGGCAAGTCGTTCTACTGGTTAACTGACTTCACTATTAGGAAGTTTCTCCTTAATTCTAGGTTGCTTCTCTCCTTGGTTAGTTTCCATCCACTGTTTCTTGTCTTGCCCTCCAGTGCTTTGCAGAATAATTTGACCCCCTCTTCTTTGTGGCAGCCCCTCAAATACTGGAATACTGCTATCATATTACCCCTAGTCCTTCTTTTCACTAGACTAATCAAGACTAGATCATATCACCAGTCAAACCAAGGCAAGGGCATATCTAGTAATCTAGTACTTTTGTGGGGTACAAAGAACTTCTTCGGCTTTGAAAGATAATGATCCCAAGATCCCTATTCTTTCCAAGGAACCATGAATTCCTCAAAGGAATCCCACTGGTTCATCCCTTCCTTGGGAAGGAATTTTGACAATGGCTTCTCTCAAAGCACCATCTTCTCAAAGTTGATATCCACTTCCATGGATGTGCAATCTGACAAGCACGAAATCCAGACCTTCTCTGAGACCTTTAACTTTCTTTGAGTACAGATTAGAACAACATAGATGATAATGGGTCTGGAAGCTGAATCATTTATTGAATGATTGAGGGAACTGTCTAACAAAAAGGGATGCAGTGACTCAGTGGCTAAGACTAGTGGCTAAGCTTGTCAATCAGAAAGCTTGGCAGTTCAGCGGTTCGAATCCCTAGTGCCACGTAACAGAGTGAGCTCCCATTACTTGTCCCAGCTTCTGCCAACCTAGCAGTTCGAAAGCATGTAAAGAAATACAAGTAGAAAAATAGGGACCCCTTTGGTGGGAAGGTAACAGCATTTTGTGTGCCTTTGGCATTTAGTCCTGCTGGCCACATGACCACAGAGACGTCTTCGGACAGCGCTGGCTCTTCGGCTTTGTAACAGAGATGAGCACCGCCCTCTAGAGTTGGAAATGACGAGCACATATGTGCAAGGGGAACCTTTACCTTTACCTAGTCTAACAAAGAGAAGGACAAGGGATTATACGATAAAAGTCTTCCAGGAGCTGAGGGGCTGTCACAGAGAAGAGGGGGTCAAGCTATTCTCCAAAGCACCTGAGGGCAGAACAAGAAGCAATGGATGGAAACTAATCAAGGAGAGAAGCAACCTAGAACTAAGGAGAAATTTCTTGATAGTGAGAAGAATTAATAAGTGGAACAACTTGCCTCCAGAAGTTGTAAATGCTCCAACAGTGGAAGTTTTTAAGAAGAGATTGGACAATTATTTTCCATAACTATATATGGCTTGAGCAGGGGGTTGGATTAGAAGACCTCCAAGGTCCCTTCCATCCCTATTATTCTATGTTCTAAATGACAAATTTATCAGAGGTAGGAACAAAAGCTAAAATCATATTTATGCCAAAATAAGATCATCAAACTTCAGATCAAAAAATATACCTCACAAGAGACTATCAAGCCTTCATCTGGTAAATATTTCTCCCTTCTCCAATATGGACATAGCAACACGGAGCTGTTTGTCATGGCATGTACTCCCATCACTGGACATGGCAACTGTATTTCATAACAGTTGCAATGCTTTCTGTTTCATGTTTTCATGAAAGCTTCCAGCATCTTGAAATAAAAATAGTATTTTCATAAGCCCTTAAAATCCCATCTTCCTGAATTTTTTATGGATTCTAATAATAAGGCCTTTTACGTTCATGTTGACCACATGGGGAAGAACAAACTTTGCTACTTCAAAAGAAAACTGTCAGCATGAAATATTATGGATTGTGCTCAGATTTTACAATCCACCTCACCAAAGAGACAAGGTTTGTGATTTCCCCATGTTGCACAGTTATTGGTTGGTGGAATAGGATAAAAAATGGTATTGCTGAAATTCAGAAAAAGAATTATTTTTGATGGGTTGTATTTTATCAGTTGCAATATCAAAAACCTTGCTCCAGCTGTCAGGCAAAGCTGTGAGTGACAATTTTGTCCAACTGTTGATTTTCCACATTGCAAATTAGTCGCTGATTCTAGACATCTGTGCTGCATGTCTTTGTCCCACCTCTCCACCTCCAAAAATTGCAGGGAGATTGAACTTTGTTGTATGTCCATTATGTGTTGCATAAATGATCTAGTTACATCATGTGCAAACAACCTAGTTGCAAAACTGTTTTGCAAGATCCTGGAACCGGGTAGATTTCAGAATGTAAGTGGGCCTAGGAAAGGTGAAATAAGTCTACAGAGGTGGACTTCAGCAGGTTCTGACCAGTTCTGGAGAACCAGTAGCAGAAATTTTGAGTTGTTTGGAGAACCAGCAAATCCCACCTTTGACTGGCCCTGCCCCCATCTATTCTCTGCCTCCCATTGAGTCCCAGCTGATCATCTGGGTCTTTTTTGGTTGCCCTGCACAGGAGAACAGAGCTGGAAAGCAGGTTAGTGGAGTGGGGAGGGAGTGGGATTTTGCAGTAACCTTTTCCCAGGAGTGGGGAGAGAATGGAAATTTTGCAGTATCCTTCCCCTGCCACGCCCACCAAGCCACGCCCACCAAGCTAAGCCACGCCACAGAACAGGTAATAAAATGTTTTGAATCCTACCACTGCAAGTCTACATGCAATTCACATGTGATTCTCAGTCATCCAAGTCATGTTTGTCCCAAAGGTGCTTTTTTTTCCAAAAAGTAAGTGGAGTTTCTTGGTCTTTTCCTTGAAAATGTTTTGTTTCTCATCCAAGAAGCTTCTTCAGTTCTTGGTTCAGTTCAATTCAAAGAACTGAAGAAGCTTCTTGGATGGGAAATGAAACATTTTCAAGGAAAAGACCAAGAAACTCCAGTTGCCTTTTGGGGGACAAAAAGCACCTTTGGGTTAGAAGGAATTATAGTGTATTTCCATCCATGAAGATATTTTTTTGCTACACTTTGGAGTTCTGAGGTAAAGTTGTATATAATCCAACATGGTACCTGCAGAGCATCTGTAAACACACCTGGAGGCTTTCTGGACACTTTTTCCTCTTCAGGGATCCATCACACACTGCATTCCCTAAACTTTTCATGCTATAATTTAACTACTCCAATATTCAAAATGTTGTTGTGTGGCTGGGGACAAAAGCCTATTTCAAATGGAAAATGGAGTCAGACATGATTCACAATCACAAAGATTGTGGTTTTTGTTTTTTTGTTTTTTGCTGTACTCTTTGTTTCTTACTCTGAAGAAAAAAGTGATGGATATTTGTATTTATTGCAGTTTTAGCACAACTTTATATACTGTAATTATGCATATATTTATGATTTCATTTTAATCTAAGCTTCCCAGTCACCTTGTGACACAATATGTGGCAAACTAATTTAATAAATAAATATTTGGGAAGTCAACAAATGTAGCATGAAATCAATTCCTATCACAAAAGCAATTTCATTTTTGTACTATCAATCAATTCAATGAACTCAATCAATCAATCAGTTGGTCCAGTTGCCATGATTTAACCTTTTTAAAATGCTTTTGGTCTGCATGATTGAATCCTCATTTATATTTGCCATATATTTTGGGGAGAAATCCTTACAATTGGTATGGCGAATGTTAGTACATTTCAAAGACTCTCTGAGTCCCTGCCTAATTTAAATTTTTCATTTTGACTGAAGAAGTTACTTGGGTGAGTAATGAAACATCTCAGTTTAATAAGGTTTGATCCAATTGCCATGATTTAACCTTTTTAGGTATCAATTCCTATTACATTTGGTTGGGGCAGTTTCTCCAAAATTCCCTCCTAATCAAAAATAAAAAAAATATAGTGCAAATGAACTTATTTTTTTAAACTACCTGCGGGATCTTTTCTCTCGTTTGCTGTCTCTTGTTCTCTCTCTGACACACATACACATGTACAATTGTAACTGGCAATTGGCCTTGAATACGACAGAAGCCAAACTAAAATTGGGTTTTTTATTATTTTCAGTCAAGCTATTAATATCATATTTTATAACCTCACCAATAACCTTTTGTATAGCAGTATTTTGTGATAAAGCTGATAAAATAAGCAGATCTACTTCTTTTTCTACAGTTTGGTCTGAAATGGGGAATTAAACCATGGAAAAATATTTAAGTTAAGAAGAAGAAGGAACTATGGAAGAAAATTTCCCACATCCAGGATACATAGAAGCGAGAGATGGACTGCTGGGGGTTTGCAGGGGTTTGGGAGAGCCCCTAGCGAAGAATCTGTGCAGTTCGGAGACCCCCCAAATCCCACTCCTAGCTTGCCCCGCACACCCCTCCCAGGAGTCCCCACATGGCCAATTTTGGATGCAGGTAAGTGCAGGGTGTGTGCAAAGGCTCAGGGAGAGTGAAAAATGGGCCTCCTGGAAGTTTGGGAAGGCCAGAAATGGGCCCATTTCCAGCTTCCAGAGAGCCTCCAGAGCCTGGGGGAGGCCATTTTCACCCTCCTGGAGGCTCAAGGAAAGCCTCTGGAACCCGTGGAGGGCAAAAATGCGCCCCCCCTCCATCCCCCCCGGCCCTCCTAGTCAGCAGGAGGCCGATTAGGCCACGCCTACCATGGCCATGCCTACCCAGCAATCGGGCAGAGAACCCATTGCTAAAATTTTTGAAGCCCACCCCTGCAATAGGAGTCCTTGATTTACAATTCATTTTGTGACCGTTTGAAAAAAAATGAGAAAAAAACCCAACATGCCCATTGTTTACACTTATGACCACTGCAGCATCCTCATGGTCATATGATTTACATTTGGATGCTTGACAATTGACTCACATTTATGATGGTTGCAATGTCCCGGGGTCCCCCTTTTGCGACCTTCTGACAAGCAAAGTCAATCAGGAAGCCAGATTCTCTTAATGACCGTCTTAGTCATTGAACAGCTGCAGCAATTCTCTTAACAAATGTGGCAAGGAAAATCCTAAAATAGGGCACAGCTCACTTAACAAGTTTCTCCCTTAGCAACATAAATCTTGGGCTGAGTTGTGGTCGTAAGTCCAGGACTACCCACATTATCAAATAGGAACTGCTCCCAGAACTGATGAACATCACCGGTTTAAAGACAGAATCTATGAGAAATCTACTTTAGCAGGATTTCATCACCTTTCTAGAGCTAAAAAACTTTTTTAAAAAGTGTCAATTGATAAAAGGTGATATTTTTAGGATAATGCAAATCAATGAAATCTTAGCTTTCTGTTTCCCACCATTGAAATCTGACATCTGTTCAGTCTTTATTTACATGATGCTCCAACTGAATTTAAATCCCAGCTCACCGGAACAAAATTCCAAACTATGGGTGCACTGTGCCGAGCCTTGACACATCGTCATGTCAAATACAAATACGTCACATCACACACAATGGATCGTATCGGCATCGATCAAATATGGAGATTTACAGATTAGTCTTCAAATATCAAAAAGGAGGACATGTAGGAGGACACTTTTTGAGAGAGGACAGAAATTACAAAAGAAGGACTGTCCTTCCTAAAGGAGGATGGTTGGTCACCTTATTAAAATACTTTATTTTGGGTGTCGGCATCTCCTGTATCTTCACTTCTGAGAAGCTTCTAGAAAATGAAGTGAACCTACCTCAGCACCTGAGGTAACACTTCTTAACCATTTTATTCATGCAAGTGTTTCATTATTCCTTAAACTCTATCTTGTAGAGAAAGATTTCTCACAGGGTGAAGAGAATCCATGCCGGTGAAATCTCTCTGGACTATTGTTTCTCCAAACTGAAAGCTACTATTTTTCGACAAGGAGTCAAAAATATCTTCCCAAGTCAATCAGTTTTGTCCTATCCATCTGGACCATGTGCCTCACAATTAATTAAGTCTGGATGCTTATTTACTTATCACTTCTTATAAATATTCTTGTGATTTCATTTTCTTTTACTATATGTAAAATGTTCTTAATTATTTTTGGGTCCTATTATACTTACTGTATGTGTCTGTCTGTCTGTATATATGTTAGATATTTTATTGTATATGCGGTGGTCCAGTGGTTAGAATGTGGTATTGCAGGCTAACTCTGCTCACTGCCAGCAGTTCAATCCTGACCGGCTCAAGGTTGCCTCATCCTCGCATCCATCCGAAGTTGGCAAAATGAGGACCCAAATCACCTAGAGAGGCCTGTAAAGCATTGTGAAGTGGTATATAACTCTGCTACTGCCCTTCCTTCCTTCCTTCCTTCCTTCCTTCCTTCCTTCCTTCCTTCCTTCCTTCCTCCCTCCCTCCCTCCCTTCCTCCCCCCCTCCCTCCCTCATTCCTTTCCTATTTTTCCTCCTGGTGGCACAGTGGTTAGAATGCAGTATTGCAGGCTAACTCTGCCCACAGCCTGGAGTTCGATCTTAGCTCAAGGTTGACTCAGCCTTCCGTCCTTCCAAGGTCAGTAAAATGAGGACCCAGATTAATGGGGGCAGTAGGCTGAGTTGGTAAACCTCTTAGAGAGGACTGTAAAAGCACTGTCAAGCAATATATAAGTCTAAGTGCCTGGCCTTCAGGCTGTAATAAACTGATTTTATTTCTTTTTATTTAAATGAAGAAAAAAATACTGCTTGTTTAAGGCAGAACTTGTTTAGAAGAGGAGATATGAGGTAAGTAAAAGTTAAGTCTCCTAGGAGCTAACTTCATGGTTATGATTTCATAGCAACTATAGTATAGTACAGGTAGTCCTCAACTTAAAACAGTTTGTTTAGTGACTGATCGAAGTTACAACGGTGCTGAAAAAAGTGACTTAGGACTGTTTTTCACATAACCATTGCCACATCCCCATGATCACATGATCAAAATTCAGTCACTTGGCAAATGACTCATATTTATGATGGATGCTGGGGATCATGAGATCCCCTTTTGAGACCTTTGGACAAGCAAAGTCAATGGGGAAGACAGATTCCCTTAACAACTGTGTTACTAATTTAACTACTGCAGTGATTCACTAAACAATGGTGGCAGGAAAGGTCGTAAAATGGGGCAAAACTCACTGAACAAAAGTCTTGCTTATCAATATGAAGTTTGGGCTCAATTGTGGGCGTAAGTCAAGGACTGCCAGTATTCCTTTCCCTAGGATTTGCTGATCTTCAAGGACTAAACCATTCTTTGAAGACCAGCCAAGGTTGTCCTTGTGTTTTCCCCTTGATTCTTCCCCCTGGAAGAATCCAACTAGATAAAAAAGGATATTTATTCTATTCTAAACAATATTTGGGAACTTTACGTACCGCTGGGCAGGACATACTGCATCTTTTCTCGAGACATTCTGTAATTTGGAGTCCTGTAACTGCATCTTTCATGTTGGTGCAAGAACATTCCTTACAGTCTTCTTCCCAGGTCATGCCAACAGGGTAGACAATGTTGTGGTGGACGCACACCTGCCAATAATGAGAAATAGTTTCAGTTCATTTCATAGACATTTTGTGGCATGCTTGGCTTCAACCATACTTGAATTAGAATAGAATTAAAATAATAAGAATTAGATAGGGTAGAGTAAAGTAGGGTAGGGAAGGGAAGGGAAGGGAAGGGAAGAGAAGAGAAGAGAAGAGAAGAGAAGAGAAGAGAAGAGAAGAGA
>BLBF01000022.1:9095626-9105733 GCA_015471245.1 Laticauda colubrina | reverse complement strand
CTTCCTTCCTTCCTTCCTTCCTTCCTTCCTTCCTTCCTTCCTTCCTTTTCTTCTTTTTCCTTCTTCCTTTTTCTTTCTTCTTCCTTCCCCTCTTCCCTTCTTTTTCTTTGTCTTTTCTCTTTCCTTTTCTCCATTCCTGCCCCTTCTTGCCTGCCCAAATGCAAAAGGGGAAACATTTCTCCTTTTGTTTTGTTTTTAGTTTGTTTTGATAGCCCTCTGCCAATGAAAATGCAGCTGGGGAGGGGGCGCTCCATTTTCCTTGGCAGAGGCACTGTGAGCCCATCCTTTGCTGTTTTTAGGGTGGCCCCATAGGCCAGATCTAAACACTTTGCAGGCTGGCCTGTGGGCCTTGAGTTTGATACCCCTGGCATAGATCTTTGGTACTTAAAAAAACACGTTCTGTCTATGGGGATTCCCAGTCATCCAGGCCAGGGTTGTGCCAAAGGTGCAACTGGACTTTCTGTTTTTTCTTTGAAGATGTTTCGCTTCTCATCCAAGAAGCTTTTTCAGCTCTTGTTGGATGATGGGGAATGGAAGGACTTATACTCCTTGTAGACAGCTGGTCATTTGCATTCTTTTAGAGAGACATTGAAGCCACCTGCAGACAGCAAAGTCCACATTTTTGAAAGAGAGGATCACTGGTTTGAAAGAGGGGTCAAAGGGGCCATCTATGTCAAAACTGAACAGCCCTCCCTCAACAGAGGAGGAGGAATATGACATCCTCTATCTCCAGTCTACAATATAATCCTTTCAGCAATTCCAAAAAAGGCTTCATACCCATTTGCACCACTCAGGTGACCCTGAGGACACAGATAAACCTCCAAGTGGCCTCAACGACTCTCTAAGAAGATGCAAATGATAAGCTGTCTGCAAGGAGTATCAATCCTTCCATACCCCACCAACCAGACATAGCTGAAGAAGCTTCTTGGATGAGAAGCAAAATGTCTTAAAAAAATAAAAACCCAGAAAGTCCAATTGCTTCTTGGAAAAACACCTTTGGAACAAAAGATGTTCTGCTTATGAGGCATAAAATAAATCCACTCAGAGTGTTTGCTAGTCTACTCGAGTTGTTAGCCTCTTTCCTGGACCCAATAGATCTCCCCCTCAATAACAATAATAAAATATTCTTGTGTTTTGCATGTTGGCATTTCACAATAAAGCCATTGTGAACTTTTACAGGCAGTCCTCAACAATTAAGCCCAAAATTTCCTTTGCTAAGTGAGTTCAGTGAGTTTTGCCCCATTTTACGACCACTCTTGCCACAGTTATTAAGTAAATCACTGCAATGTTGGGTTAGTAATCTGGCTGTTAAGTGAATCTGAATTCCTCCTTGATTTTGCTTGTATGAAAGTTGCAAAAGAGGATCAAGTGACCCCAGGACAGTGCAGCTGTCATATATACATGCCAGTTGCCAAGCATCCAAAATTTGATCATGTTACCGTGAGGATGCTTTAAAGGTCATAAATGTGAAAAACAGTCATAAGACACTTCTTTGTGTGCCATTGTAACTACAGTCACTAAAAGAATGATTGTAAGTCAAGGACTACCTGTATTCCATTTTTTTCAACTTACCAGCTTGTTATACTGAGGAATACAAGGAACTCACAGATTAATAAGGGAAAGGGTGGCTTCCAGCTGAATTTTTATGAAATCCAAATGGAATTTTACACATTTGTAAAATGCAGAATAACAGAGTTGGAAGGGACCTTGGAGGTCTTCTAGTCCAGGCCCCTGCACAAGCAGGAGACTCTATACCATTCTGGACCAATGGTTGTCCAATCTTTTCTTTAAAACCTCCAGTGTCAGAGCATTCACAACTTCTAGAGGCAAGTTGTTCAACCGATTAATTGTTTTCACTGTCAGGAAATTTCTCCTTAGTTCTAGGTTGCTTCTCTCCTTGATTAGTTTCCACCCATTGCTTCTTGTCCTGCCCTCAGGTCCTTTGGAGAATAGCTTGACTCCCTCTTCTTTGTGGGGCAGCCCCTGAGATATTGGAACATTCCTATCATGTCTCCCCTAGTCCTTCTTTTCATTAAACTAGACATACTCAGTTCCTGCAACTGTTCTTCATATGTTTTAGCCTCCAGTCCCTTAATCATCTTAGTTGCCCTTCTCTGCACTCTTTCCAGAGTCTCAATATCCTTTTGAATATTGTGGCGACCAAAAGTGGATGCAGTATTCCAAGTATGGTCTTACCACAAGGCCTCATAGAGACTGGATGCATTGAAGAGAGATCCATTAAATCAAAGATTTACTGTTGATATATTAACATTTGAAAGGCTTCGGTCGTTGTTAAATGATCACTAATGGCACTTGGGGAGGGATTTTTCGAACGTACCACAAAGCCCATACATTTTTGAGGCAAAGCTCTTCGGGCTAAGTTGTAAGGTGAACTCATTGTTGCTTGGAGTGAAGGCAAGCATGTGGTTCTGTTGCAAAAATTTGACTTCATGCATTATTGTCCCATAGATGTTGACTTCCAATTGACCATTATTATAAGGAGGTATAACTGCCAGACCATTCACAGCAACCTGTTTTGGAACATGGGTTAAAGAAGAATTAGGTTAGATTAGCAGAGTTGGAAGGGACCTTGTGGGTCATCTAGTCCAACCCCTCTGCCCAAGCAGGAGACCTGTTCTGACCTAGGTTTCCGCAACAGCACGAAGCCAACTTCTCATCCTGATAAACCCCTTTTATTGAGTTTACAGTGAATTCCTTTCCAGCAAAGTTCCGGCCAACAATCTTTCAAGGTATTTCCCAATTACTGACCTTTATCAGGCTTGGAGAGTTGCCAGTCCGGTATCTTTCAGACACCACACTGTAGCAGACAATACTTGGCAAGAATGCAGGAACAGATCTTCACCCAAATGAATTGTCTCCTGCAAAACCCCACTCCCCTTTTGCTCCTCTTTTATTCCCTTTGGGAAATATTCCCAGAGGGAATATTTTATTCCCACCGTCTACCTGTGGCTTTATTCCCAAGTCAACCCTTGTTCCTTAGCTGTTCCCTTCTTCTGGCAGCTCTGCGCATGTGCACACTGGGAACAGGCTCCAGCTGTTCTTCTTCCCCACTGATCTCCAACTCCAAAGGCAGCTGATAACTGTCAGATGGCCCCATCTCTGCCTCCAATGCAGAGCCTTCATCAGAGCCTTCCCCAGACTCCAGGACTGGCCCATGTTCCTTCTCAACCTCCTCACTGTCCAAATCTGCTGCCAGATCCACTGGTGGGCCACAACAAGACCCTACACAAGTCTCTTCTTGAAAGCCTCCATTGATGAAGCTCCCACAACTTTGGAATTAAACCACAGAGGTCAAGCACATCAACTTGGAAGCAACGGGGATTGGAAGGGAAAGCTAAAATCCACCAGGAGGTTGAAAGCAAAAAATACAGGTTGTCCTTGATTTTCATTCAGCGACCATTCAAAGTTACACCATCTCTGAGAAAAGTGAGCTGCGGCCGTTTTTCACACTTACACATTTGGTTGTAAGTGTGAAAAACAGTCCTAAGTCACTATTTTTTTGTGCCATTGCAACTTTGAATGGTTCCCTAATCGAATGCTTGTTACGTTGAGGACTAGCTGCACACAAGAGGATGTGTGATGACACAGGGTGTGACACTAAAATAACTAAGTCACCAAAATAGTCCCTTTAATGCTTCCAACTTGGCCCCAATGTCCAATTATCCTCGGCTGGATATCAAACTCTTAAAGAAAACAGTTTACTGAGGGAGTAAATGCAGTCCACACCCAAAGTAAAGTTAATGTGAAATTAAAAAAAACCCAACACAAACCACACTGAAGGAATTACTATGGCAGGCAAGGCTGATTAATTGCAGACTTCTACCAGATAACACAGCAACCACAGTTGGGAGGAAGCCAAAACATAGATAAATTCTGACACGATTGCACACTTTGCTTCTAACATCATTGCAATGCACACTTTGTCCTTTTAAACAGTCGTCCCAGCTGCAACCCACAAAGGGGATCAGGGCCCCTTCCTCCCCCGGAGACCACACCACTCACGTTTCTCCCTTATCTGCTCCTCCCTGCGTGCCCTAGGATGAAGAGGGGATGGGCCTGGGTCTTCCACTGAATGCCCATCTGGCCTGTGCCCTTCCCCAGTTTCCTCCACAACCACCAGAGCCACACTCCCACTCCCTGTCAGCTGTTCCATCTCTCCCTCAGAGTCAGACTCCAATAGAGGCATGACAGGATGCTTGGATGGAAGGACAGCCGTCTTGAGTGGGAAGCAAAACTCGTTTCCCCAATCACCAGAAGGATGGCAGGTGATATGAAGCCCCAAAGAAGAGGGGGAAAATAATAATTTCTGGCATAGTTGTGGTGTCACGTTTGCAGCGTACGAGACTTCTGGAGCAGCTACTGTCGTCTTAGTGCCACCCACCCAATTAAATGGCAATCTGTTCCGAATTACCCTGTTTTGTCCTGGAATTTGGGTTTTGGCCAGTCCCAGAGCATAGCCTGACAGTCCATTCCTTTTATATGGAAAGAGGTTTGCTCTTGCTCATAAAGACTGATTATTGCAAATGAGGTTGAGGCCTTTTTGGAACACGATCTCTCTTTAAATCAGTCTGTACTGCTCTGAATGAAAGAAAGCCCTTTTTTCTGATCTAAAAGGAAGTAGAGGGAGAATCTGAAGTTTAAACAGATCAACAGAGTTGGAAGGGACCTTGCAGGACATCTAGTCCAACCCCCCGCCCAAGCAGGAGATCCTATACCAGGGGTCTTCGAACTTGACAGCTTTAAGACTTGTGGACTTCAACTCCCAGAATTCCTCCTCCAGTCATGTTAGCTCAGGAATTATGGGAGTTAAAATCCACAAGTCTTAAACTTGCCAAGTTTGAAGACCCTTGTCCTATACTATTTTTGACAGATGGAAGTCCAGTCTCTTCTTGAAAGCTTCCAGTGATGAAGCTCCCTCAATTTCTGAAGGCAACTTTTGTTCCATGGATTTATTGTTCTCACTGTCAGAAAATTTCTCCTTATTTACAGGTTGAATCTCTAGTCTGGTGTCTGTCACCACAAGACCAAACTGGATCTCAATCATTTGTCTCGAAATGAAATCTACGGGGCATTTTAGCAATTCTATTGTGCTTTTTGCGTCATCTCTCATGGATCCATTATAATTAAATCAAAATAAACGGGAGCCTCCTTGACCTACTCTCGCTTTTTTCTCATGTTGGTCTCTTACCGTCATGTTGTCATAGAGCTGCACAGAGAAGCCCTGGTATGTGACCTCAAGGGCGTTCATGCAGTTGAGTTTGGTGACCGACCTGCATGCGCCATTATGAAGAATCACTTCAACGCCTTCTTCTTTGTCTTCAAACAAGGTGTAGGAGCAGTTGCCTGTCAGCTTAAAATCCAGTCCATCAAAGGTGACAATGTGCCTGGTTGAACTTCCCATGCATGTACCTATAAAGAGGAAATTAAAAGATGATCTTCAGAGGACACTACTTATTTGTCACATACCCTTCTCTTTTTTTGCTGCACACATGTAAGGCACACTCCATGGAACTCCATAGAACTGCGGTGGCTCACTGGTTAGAATAAGGTACTGCAGGCTACTTCTGCTGAGTTTTGGCTGCCTGCAATTTGGCAGTTCAGATCTCACCGGGCTCACGGTTGACTCAGCCTTCTGTCCTTCCAAAGTGGGTAAAATAAGGACCCAGATTGTTGGGGGCAATTGTGATGACCCAGAGTATCTCAGAAATATAACCAAAACCAAAGCGTAAATAAAAGTCCTTTAATGTCTTCAACTTGGCTTCACTGTTTAATTGTTCACAGGGGAGGAGTAAACTATTTTCAAAACAACATTTCAAAGGCAAGAAACACAGTTCACGTTCAAAAAGCTGATAACGAAGCAAAAACCAAAAACAAACCGCACTGGATAAAGTTCCTCAACCGACCAGGATACATAATTGCCAACTTCAGGAAGATAACCAGGGAAAGTCTGTTGGAAAAACGCCAACCAAGATAAACCTTCTTTAGGAATAAAACACTAATTTGTCTCCAGTGTCTGTTAGCATGCAGGTACAACCTTTTATGCAGATTTCACATCTGCAACCCATGAAGAGGATCATGGCTCTCTCCTCCCAAGTAGACCACATTTTACCCTGATCCTCTCCTCCCTGCATGCCTAGGATGGAGAGGGGAAAGGCCTGGATCCTCCTCTGACTGCCCAGCCAGACTCTGCCCTTCCCCAGCCTCGTCTACCACCTCTGGAGCCACACTTCCACTCCCTGTTGGCTGTTCCTCCTCTTCCTCAGAGTCAGTCTCCACCAGGGGCATGACAGCAATAGGATGACTCTGTAAACTGCTTAGAAGGGCTATAAAGCCCTGTGAAGCGGTATATAAGTCTATTGCTATTACATGCATCTTTCCAAATAGAATAGAGTTAGAATAATGGACCCCCAACCTTTTGGGTTCCAGGGACTGGTTCCATGGAAATACTTTTTTCCGTGGATCAGAGGTAGTGTGGTTTCATCTGCTGCCTGCATTCCATGGATGGGACTTCACTTGTTTGCTCAGCCCAGTTTCTGGCATGCTGAGAACTGGTGCCAGTCCACAGACTGGCTGTTGGGGACCTCTGAGTCAGAGGACCTAATGGCTGATAGGAATACAGACTAACAGAGAGGGAAGGGATCGTGGAGATCTTCTATTCCAACTTTTTGCTCCAGCAGGAGATCCTATACCATTCTGGACAAATGGCTGCCCAAACTCTTCTTAATTTTTCTGACTGACAGAAAATTTCTCCTTAGTTCTAGCTTGGATATTGTTCTGACCCAAACCATTTTCCAACAAAACAAATACGAACCAAAGGGAACAGAAACCTTTTAACGAGTCTTACGAATTCCTGGTTAAAAGGCTGCTGCAAACTAATTAACTTTGATAAGCACAAACTTCACCAAAACTGTGTGAGGCTGCCAAGAACCACAGATAAGAAATATTTCACAACACAACAGTCTTGAAATACCAACTTAAGATACTGGAATGTCAAAGTTCAAAACATCAAAGAGTTTCAAAACATCTTTTGAAACTTGCAGCCTTACTCCCAAGTCGCCCGTGCTGCTGCAACTGCTCTTTCCTGTGAGCAACCTTGTGCATACGCGCACTTGGCATAGGCTCCTTGGGAACCTCCTCATCACTGCTGCCAGCCCTCACAATTTCCGAAGGAAGCAGTCCCCTCCCTAATGGTCCTGGCCTCTCATCTGAGTCCTCGCTGTCCTCAGATGTCCACACCTGCTGCTGGCTAACCACAACAGATATTTCTTTGAAAAGTTTCCATCCATTACTTTGTGTCCTGCCTTCAGGTGCCTTGAAGAATGGGTCAACCCCCTCTTCTCTGTGACAACCCCTCAAATAATGAAAGACGGCAATCATGTCATCCCTAATCCTTCTCTTCAATTAGACTACACCTACCTAGTTCCTGCAACCACTCTTCATATACTCTAGCCTCCAGTCTCCTAATCAGAGGTGACATTCAGTAGGTTCTGACCAGTTCTGGAGAACCGGTAGTGGGAATTTTGAGTAGTTTGGAGAACTGGCAAATCCCGCCTCTGACTGGCCCTGCTCCCATCTATTCCCTGCCTCCCAATGAGTCCCAGCTGATTGGCTGGATCTTCTTTGGTTGCCCCCCACAGGAGAACAGAGCTGGAAAGCAGGTTAGTGGGGTGGGGAGGGAATGGGGATTTTGCAGTATCCTTTCCCTGCCACACCCACCAAGCCATGCCCACAGAACCCATAATAAAAAATAATTGAATCCCAACACCGCTCCTAATCATCTTTGTTGTTCTCCTCTGAACACTTTCTAGAGTCTCAACATCTTATTCTGTAGCGTGTGACCCAAACTGGGAGCAATATTCCAAGTGTGGTCTTACCAAGGCAGTATACAGCCATGCTAACACTTCACACGATCTTGATACTATATTTCTTGTGATGCAACCTAGGGCTGCATTGGCTTTTTTTGGCAGCTGCTGTAGATTTTTTTTAAGGACTTTGCGAGCTGGTGCTTTCTCCAGTCAAAATCCCTGGTCTGAAAAATTTCAATGCAGAAAGGAGCTCAGTTGCTAGTAGACTGCTCAAACTTACCTCCCAGCTCAACCAGCATCTTGCTTTTGGACATGACATGGGGAACTCTTGGTCCAAAGTCAGCTAAGCTGCACCTCTCTATTACTACCCTCCATGTGGCTGGATGGTTGTGAGTTAAGAGATCAGAAAGCTCTGTTGGGCCACCACTTCCCAACTGCTGTTCCATGCCATTTCTCCCTGTGATGCTACTTTGATCTGTCTGCAGGATTCCTTTGTAGAATTTTCTAACACGTGAGAATATATCTGAAGGTCAGTAATAGTGTAGAAAGCTGGCACCCACCCCTCTCCTAGAAAAATGAAATATTATAGGAAATATTAAAAAGGCAGAATATTATTTCCCTGGATGAGAAAAGGAGAAACCTGTTTTTAAAGACAAAGAGCAGCTCCCTGCAGCTAACAGATATTTGGTGCCCATTGAGCAGGACTGGGTCAGTCTATCTACAAGACAAATAGAACTTCAGCTCCAGGGGGGTGGATTAAGACATGATCCCCAGGACATAATAGGATTAGCCTTCTACCCATCTAGCAGCAGGGCTCACTGCATTGCGAAATCACCTGGGGGCATTACATCACACAGCAAGGTTCAACCAAACTTAATTCAGACAACGTAAAAAGTTAGCTATGACCTCTGCATAGCCCCCTGGGAGTCTGACAGCAACCAATAGAATACATGTCCTTGCCACAGGAACAGGAAGCTCAAGGGCAAGGCCCAAGAGAGGGTATAAATACCGCTCTTTCTCTCAACTCCATGTGTAAACCATCTTTCCAATCAGCCTCCATGTTTCCAGTGTCTTTCTCCCAGATGGATATTTCTTCCAATAGTAGCATCAAATGGCTTTTCAGAACGTTTTCTGCATCTTACTGTGAAGACAGTCCTTCTACTGGGAAGCAATTCTCACAGAGTGAAGACTTTTTATACAAATGCATCCCACTGCAAGCCTTAGGGGAAAAAAAACACATCTTCCCTCAGTGAGAAAATAAGTATGTCTTCAGTTATGCACTGGGATATGCAGCCTTTGCCATGTACTCTTTCTCTCCATAAAAGCCTCCTTAGAAACACATCCTTAAAGGCAGCAAATAATTTTCTTTGGAAGACAAGACATTAAAATCAACTTGCATTCCTTAAAATTTAGAAATGAACTGCCTTATTTTGTTCAACATATGTATTATTTACCATGCTGTATAATTTTTCTTTTTCACCAAAGGTTGAATGACATCTCTAAAGCCCTCCCCCAATATCAGGATCCAGCCCGTGGAGTGCTTAGATCCGGCCTGCAATGAAGGACCAGCCCGTGGTGCCTCTGCCAGTGAAAATGGAGCTGCGGAGAATCAAATGAAAACCAACCCCAAGCTCGGTTTTCGCTGGCAGAGGGCTAGCAAAACAAACTAAAAACAAAACAAAAGGAGAAATGTTTCCCCTTTTGCATTTGAGCATGCAAGAAGGGGCAGGAAAGGAGAAAGGGAAAGAGGAAAGACAAAGGAAAAGGAAAAGAAGGGAAGAGAGCAAGGAAGGAACAAGAAGGAAAGAGGTAAATGAAGAAGAAGGGAGACTGAAGAGGGAAGGAAAAAAAAGAAAAGGAAGGAAGGGAAGAGAAGGAAAAAGGAAAGGGAAGGGAAGAAAGGAAGGGAAGGAGGAAAGGGAAGGGAAGGGAAGAAAAGGAAGAAAGGGAAGAAGGGAAGGGAAGGAGGAAAGGAAAGGAAAGGAAAGGAAAGGAAAAGAAAGAAGGGAAGGGAAGGGAAGGAAAGGAAGAAGGAGAGTGGGAGGAAAGGAAAGGAAAGAAGGGAAGGGAAGGAAAAGAAAGGAAAGAAGGGAAGGGAAGGAGGAAAGGAAAGAAGGGAAGGGAAGGGAAGGGAAGGGAAGGGAAGGAAAGGAAAGGAAAGGAAAGGAAAAGGAAAGAAAAGAAAAGAAAAGAAAAGAAAAGAAAAGAAAAGAAAGGTAAGGAAAGGAAAGGAAAGGAAAGGAAAGGAAAGGAAAGGAAAGGAAAGGAAAGGAAAGGAAAG